>JANAVB010009994.1:11768065-12442594 GCA_029216955.1 Iris pallida
ATCTAAATATTATAAATATGAGCCTTAACATCTTTGTGGACAATGCTAATTTTTATGAAAGTTTATTATTATATGAGTTGAATTCTCTCCTATAGAATTTTTGGCATTATTCCCATCGTCTGATAGGATAATATATCTCTAAGAGCATCCACAATGGAAGAGATTTCAAGTGCTACATTTTGACTTTATTCAAATTTTGTAACACTTGACGACTGCAGGGACACTTGTCCATACTTAAAAATTATTAGAAAGTAAGAGACTCCAGATTTGGAACATGTACTAGCTCCTCTATTAATTCCTGGGAGCACCAAAATTAATCGTTCTTACCAATACGGAAGAAAAAACAAAGAGGGAGGAAAAATATTACCAAACATGAAGAAAAATAAAGAGGAAAAAGAGGAGGTTAATTTGGAGTATTTGGAGTGTACCATTGTATGTCAATATCAAGGAGACACTTAATCTACACAATTTTCAATCATTTGGAGTATACATTTGGAGTGTCTCTACTGTGCTCTAAACTCCTACTATGCGCCAAAAATATCAACTAACCCTACTATGCTAAAATCATCCACTCCAATCTTCGTTCTACTTACTTCTGAATTTTTCTTTAGAGCATGACTCACTATTAGTATGTTGAGTCAATATTTAAATAAGATCTTCTATTTTTGAATGCTACCTTGTTTGCAATTTAGACGCATAACCGAACTATTAATAAGTTCATGTTAAAATTGATTTTGAGACTATATATGTGATGTTGTATGGTTTGGTGCTACGTAAATTGTGATTGACTACGAAGTAGAAACCTGCGTTCAATTACGCTAAATAGACATAACACACACATACACCTAATTTAGAAGGGTTTCTAATGGCTATGAGGAGTGTAAACTTTGTTAAGGAACGGATGAAAGTGGAAGATGACTAGCGATGTTAGGTATTATATTCTTGGGCGAAGTGGAGGGATACGCGATGAGAATAAATAGTATATTCTAAAACTTTGAGGTGTTGCAAAACATAACTAATTTGCCAAATAACTATTCCTTTTTTTTAATTATGGATCAATAAGTCCCCTAAATTTATGTTATTTTTGCAATATTCCCCAAATCTTATTGTTTTCTTTGGGCACTCCCCCTAATTACTATCAATTAAGAAGTGTTCTTGTTAATTTCGATAGTAAAAAATATACTTATATATTTTGCTTATATCAATTTTGTCTTCTTTCTGCTTGATCCCTTTACGTTGTCCAAATATGTGCTGATGGTTTATATGGGAAAGGAGGGGAGGGTAAATATATGAGTGGTTGTCGAGTGGAGGAAGAGATTGAGGGGAACATATGACCCATCCACATAGATACGTAAGCAATAACAAGATTTCAAATTATTTATTTTCTTCAAAATCTATCATCATACATATTAGATACGAGTTATAGAAATTGATTGCTCTCATGCTAGCATGCATGTGTTCTCAAGTGCATCACATTTGTCATACATGTCGTAGGGGCAAGAGTAGATGCTCGAGAAAACAAGCAAGGGGAAGATGATTGATTAAGTATTGGTCGCTTTGAAAAAGTCAAATATACTATATCTAACTATCCCTAGGTATAATAATTTTAAATATGTAATAAAATTATTCCCAAATGTATAAGAAAATCGATATCCATATAAATATATGAAGTTCATATTATTTAATCAAACTATTCATTACATGGAACTACTCATATCCCAAAAAGACATTTCACCTAAAAGACCATATTAAGCTCTCCATTCATGTGTATATCTTCTGCAATTGTTCCAAAACATGTTAACAGATTATTCAATCCTGCAAAATCAAAACAAAAAGTAACTAAGTTATGCATACACATGGGATGAAATATAATATATATATAATATATATATAATATATATATTATAATTATTATATATATAATGGGGTAGTCTAATTACTTGTCACAGTCCATGCCCGTATTGATGGGGAAGGGAAGTGGCGCTCCGCATTTGTCAGGAAGAGCACTGATATTCTCGTCCTTTATGTTTGGGATCTTGCTTGCTGCGGCTATCAAACACTTACAAGCAGACCGCTTGTCCTCTGTGGTGGTCATCGATGACTTGAGCTTCGTCACAGCATCGCAGCACACGCCTGAGGGCTTCGGCTCCTCACCGATGAGAAAGGTCAGGCACGGGGCAAGGCTGCCTTTTATCCATCCACACGTCTCAGCTTGGCCGCGTTCGACTGCGGAGTGAGCAATGGCGAGCACCAACAGAATTGCAACTACTCCTTTCATGTTCGATCGGGGCAACCTATCGATCTATCTATGTAACTTCTGCAAGTTGTCTTGAAAGCTTGTTGTGTGACTTTGATTGGAGTATACGTACGTTTATATAGCTATAGGAGTTCACATGTAAGGCCGTTCATGTTCGCTCTGTGATTATCGAAGCATGCACATTAGTAAGTATTAATTGGCTTATGCTTGGATTACGTACTTTACATGTAGCTAGCATTTGTCTAATTATATGGTTGGTATTAGTTCACATATTACTCGCACCATGCGATATCCGTCGGATGTATAGGGAATATATATTCCTAGAAATAAATTCTCCACCAAATTAAAGGAATATAACATTCTTTGTTTATATTAAAGGTTTGCACATTATATTTGATATAATATATAATTTTGGGAATACAAGGAATATAACATTCTATATTTATGGTTGGTATTAGTTCACATATTACTCGCACCATGCGATATCCGTCGGATGTATAGGGAATATTATATTCCTAGAAATAAATTCTCCACCTAATTAAAGGAATATAACATTCTTTGTTTATATTAAAGGTTTGCACATTATATTTGATATAATATATAATTTTGGGAATACAAGGAATATAACATTCTATATTTATATTAAAGGATAATTTGGTTCATATTTAAATGACAATTTTTCCAATCGAATTAAAGACAAACGGTGACTGGTGTTCGAAGTTTGTTGTTTTCAATTTTTGTTTGAGTTAAACATGTACATAAATGAACATATTTTATTTCTTTTTTTTTTGTTAAATTTCCAAAGGAAATAACTAAATATTTATTTTAAAAAGGAATAAAACTAGACTCACCTGAAACCTGTACAAACCGGAACCGAATCCGACTCTAACTCAACTAGTACAAACCTGAATCTTCTCGAATATTAATCTGGCCAAAAATTAACTCGATCCAATTGATCTAAAACTAATGGTTTTTTCTAAGGGCAGTACCAATTTTACTTGGGCTAGCCCAAAAATGTTTTAAAATATTACAAGTTTGCCATCTATTTTTTTACTTGGGGCTAGCCCAAGCAATGGTATAAATAACAACTTTTCTTTTCTTTTTGTCTCTCCCTCTACTCTTTTCTTCTCTCCCTCTACTATTTTTTTCTCTTCCTCAACATTTCTAGGTCATAGAATTAAACCCTAGCCCAAATTTTTTCCCAACCTACATTTTGTGAAGATTGTTGGTGAAATTTCTAGTAATAGTATCATTGACTTCTCCCGTTTATGGTAAGTCAACGAATTAATATATGTTTAGAGTTTTTAACATGAATTTCACATATAAAAGTTGAATTATATGTGTTTAATGTAGGAAAAATGAACATGGAAGAACCCGGGTCATCAAATGTAGTAGACTCTCTTTCCGCTACGTCCGAAGAACACATTGATGCTTCGGAAGCCCTCTTGGTAACTAAATTTTAACTTTTTATCGGGTGAAAGTTGGGTTGTGACACAGAGAACTACCACCTCTCTGGCAGTCCAGATCATAGGATAGGACTGTCAGAGAGGTGGCAGTCCTGCATATTATAAGGACTGCCTGGCTTGTTGTAGTCCTACATATTGTAAGGACTGCCTTACTCTCTGCAGTCCTGTTTATTTGCAGAATTTTCACATTTGATTTGTGTAGTTGTTTAGTTTTATTAACTTTAAGTTTTATTGTAGGACTTCTCATCTTCCGATATTGCGGTACCTATTCCAATTGTGTTCCAATTGCGGTCAATGTAGGCCATTTATTCTGGACTGATCTTTGGTTTGAATCAAGCAAAGGTGCGCTATATTGGTGCCGAGAAGTTGGACGATGTAGGAAATAATAATGCCTTGTTCTCATTGCTAGGGTTTGATACAATATATATAGTGTCTACATTTGGGCCTATGGGTATGGGCCATATTTACATTACAAATATAATCTAACAATCTAACACCCCCCTCAAGTTGGAGCATGCAAGTCACAAATGCCCAACTTGGGAAGGAAAGAATCAAACACATGCTTTCCAAGGGGCTTAGTGAAGATGTCAGCCAGTTGAATAGAAGTAGGAACATGTGAGGTTATTACGGTGCCATCTCTAATAGCATCGCGAACAAAATACAAATCCACCTCAATATGCTTACTGCGCTCATGAAACACCGGATTCTGAGCCAGGTGCAGGGCTGACTGACTGTCACAATACACCGACATAGCAGACTCCTGGCGAACGCCCAAATACACCAATAACTCCTTCAACCATTTCAACTCACAAACAAGCGCAGCGAGAGATCGGTATTCAGCTTCAGCGGAAGATCGAAAACAGTTGTTGCTTCTTGGTCTTCCAAGAAATAGGAGACCCCCCCAAGAAACACCAACCATCCGGTAACAGAGCGGCGAGTCAAGGGACAACTGGCCCAGTCGGAATCACACCAACCAGAAAGACGGAGATCACAATCAGCTTTCAAAAGAATACCTGTCCCGGCATGTTTGAGATATCTGACAACTCTTAAAGCAGCATGCCAATGATCTTGTCGAGGCTTCTGTAAGAATTGAGATAATATATGCACAGCTAGGCTAAGTCAGGATGAGTAAATGATAGATAAATCAACCTCCCAACCAGCCTCCGATAAGGCTCTGTATCCGCCATCTTTGGACTAGTCGATTCTGCCAGCTTGTGATTGGGCTCCATGGGAAAGCCAGCAGGTCGAGACCCCATCAAGCCGTATTCTAAAATGATGTCCAAAGCATACTTTCTTTGACACAAGGAAATGCCTTCTGCACTCCGAGCCACCTCTATGCCAAGAAATACTTCAACACACCAAGGTCCTTCATGTGAAAGTAAGAACTAAGGTACTTTTTGAAAGCATCTAAAGCACTTGAGTCATTACCAGACACAATCATATCATCCACATAGATCAAAACATGTAACTCTACCTTCCCTTTAAAAAGAGAGAAAATGGAATAATCGGAATGAGATTGAATAAATCCATAGGATATCAGGGAAGCAGTAAGCTTAGCAAACCAACGTGGTGCCTATTTCAATCCATATAGAGACTTACGCAGGCGACACACTTTGTTAGGTTCACTATGCAAAAAATCTGGCGGCAACTTCATATGTACTTCTTCTATCAGATCGCCATGAAGAAAAGCATTGTGCACATCCATCTGGTGTAAAGTCCAGCCTCTCACAGCTGCAACAGCCAAAACGTCCGAACTGTAGGCATCTTAGCTACCGGGGTAAATGTCTCTGAATAGTCGATCCCCTCAACCTGATGATTACCGAACACAACCAGCCGTGCTTTTAAGCGCTCAACACTGCCGTCAGATTTGTACTTTATTTTGTACACCCATCTACTTCCTAATGCTTTCTTCCCAGGAGACAAATCGTCAAGACTCCATCTTCCATTATCTTCCAGAGCCTGTATTTCAGTTTGCATAGCCGCGCGCCAGCCCGAATCTCACGAGACCTGGCGATATGAAGTAGGCTCAACAACTGCAGTGATAGCTGCAAGAAAATTTCTGTATCCAGCAGTAAATATGTCATAACTTAGAAATTGTGTTAGAGGATACGAAGTACCTGAGGAAGTGACGGGAACAGATGAACTGTGGTAAAGGGGGGACTTTTACTTTGAACAGCATTCGTCACAAAATCCTGTAATCGCACTAGCTGTGATTTCTTTCGCATTCCTCTTCCCAATACTACTTCGTCGGGCACCTCCGGCAACACTGTATCTCCTATATTATCATCAGTATCCGCATCACCTCCAGCGGACTCTCCTGTCAATACTTCTGCATCTACCCGTACATCCTCGCTACTCGGTGCCGAGCCACCATCAGTCCCTCCGGCCGCAGCAACCGTAGCCGGCACCATCCCAAAAGCCTCTATATCGTCTCCCACCTCAACAGATGTATGGCGTGGCGCAGAAGACATCTCGCTAGTAGAGCCACACCCAGAATTTTTTTTTCATAAAAAGTAAATCATGGGACAAAAAAATTCACCAGTCTCCAAATCATACAGTTTCTATCCCTTTTTATCAAGGGGATACCCAACAAAGATACATTTTCTACTCCTGCTAGCAAATTTCTCATTTCGGGCTTTCAAATCATACGCATAGCACAGACAACCAAAATATGTAGATGATCATACGAAGGAGCCGAACCATATAAAACTTCATAAGGAGACTTAAACTGCAAGATACTAGAAGGTGTTCGATTTATCAAATAACATGCACCCAGAACACATTTCCTCCAAAAATCCACAGAAAGAGAACCCTGAAATCTCAATGCCCGGGCTACATTCAAAATATCGATGTTTTCTTTCCACCCTTCCATTCTGTTGAGGCGTCCCAACACAGGATGTTTGGAACAATATACCTTGAGATGAAAAATAATCTCGTAAACAATTAAATTCAGTGCTATTGTCACTCCGCACACGACGTATATCAGCCCCAAATTGACGCTTCACCATAGCAATGAATTTAAGAAACATAGAATAAACACACACTTATCCGTCAGTAAAATAACCCAAACAACTCTAGAAAAATCATCCACCAAAGTCAAAAAATCGTGCCCCATTAGATGACGGAACACGATATGGTCCCCACAGATCACAGTGTATAAGTTCAAAGCATCTCAAAGCACGACTACTACTATTAGGAAAGACGTCACGAGTCTGTTTAGCTTGATGACAAATATCACAAGCCTTATGAGAAAACGCACTACTACCAGAGAGAAAAGGTAAAGTCTGCATTACTTTATCGGAAGGATGCCCCAGTCTACTATGCCACACCTCGGAATCACTCTCTTTGCATGCCAGGATCACAGAAGCCAAAGAAACTGGAACCTCCCCCAAGAAGTAAAGTCCACCCCTTTGTTCACCTGCTCCAATCACCATCCTCGTACTTCGGTCCTGAACAAAACACAAATCAGGAGTAAATAATATCACAATTTCTGGTACCAATCAATTGGGAGACAGAGATCAAATTGCAAGTCAATGTTGGAACATAAAACATCCGTCAACACCAACAAAGCAGTCAAAAATACTTTGCCTCTCAGAACATCCTCAATAGTGCTTCCATCAGGCAAAATCACAGGACAGACAGGGCCCTCAAAGCAATCAACTAAACAGTCACGAGAGCCTGTCGCATGAAGAGTAGCCCCAGTATCGAATATCCAAGGGACAAAAATTCTTACCCATCAGACGATCAGAGTTTGAAAAATCGGGGTTGGAAGAATTGTCGTTACCCAGCATGCTCATCAGTTTCTGCCATTATTCACCTGAGAGTGGTGAAGGATACCCTCCATGCATCATATCTGCCGAACTCCCAGCAAGACCAGCAGGGACACCATGACCAGCAGCGACGACATGATGAACAACCCCTCCTGCGCCACCAGCACCACGTCCCCCATCACTCTCTGCGGTGGTGCCGAGCCTCTGCCACCACCAGCACCACGTCCGCCCTCACGCCGAGGACGAGTCTTCCACCACTCTGGATAGCCAATCTTGGCAAAGCAAGTTGCAACCTCATGACCTGTTTTCTTGCAATGAGTACAGATCATACCTGATTTGTCCCTGGAATCTGAGGTTCTACTATTAGAAGTAGTAGAAATACGAGGTGAAGACTTGATAGCCAGCGCCATCACCTCCTCAGTAGCGGATTGGACCTGAGATTTTTGCATATCCTCCTCCTCACGGACTGCCTGGTATGTCCGATCTAAACTTGGCTGAGGATCCTGAGCCAGAAGATTAGATCGGGTATGACCATACAACTCAGCATTCAATCCATACATAAAGTCTTGAAAGTGGTCTTCATCCCTCATAGCCTGTAGCTTTGCAGCAAGTTCACCACAGGTACAAGTAGGCAATGGAAATAAGTAGCTTGTTCATCCCACAAAGACTGCAAATTTTCAAAGTAGGTTTCCACAGACATCGACGCCATTTGTTTGCACTCGGCCAAAGCCACCTTAATTTGTTGCTTCCGAGTGCCATTGCTAACAATAAATCTTTTCTCCAACAAGTTCCACAATGGATAAACCTCCTCAAAGTACGGCAAAGATTTCTTCAGAGACGGATCAATGGTATTAAGAACCCATTGAACCAATAGGGCTTGCACACATCACCAATCAAGCAATTTACTAGCATCATTAACATGTTTGATTTCAGTACCTTCCAAAAGGTGATCTTTCGCCTAGAGATCAGGGAGAGACGTATCGACCGAGACCAATCAGCATAGTTCGGTCCACGGAAAACAATAGGAGTAATAATTTCCTGGTTGATCAGCAGAACTCAAAAATATGGATCCTTCGGATTAGGAAAATTTGGGTTGTGTGCACCGCCACCGCTAGTCGCGACGGAGTAGCTGGACGCAGTATCATCAGCCATCGCGGATGTCGGGTGTACAATATTTTGTACTACTCCGACAAAAACAAATCGTCCGGTGATGGACGGGTCGGCGGCGAATCGGTCGCTGCTCACAATGTCGGGTGTACAAAAATTTTGTACTACTCCGACGGATCGGTGAACGAGATCGCGGATGTCGGGTGTACAATATTTTGTACTACTCCGACGAAGCGAATCGTTCGGTGATGGATGGGTTCGGCGGTGAATCGGCCGCTGAATCGACGAATCCGGCAAATCGGTACGGATCGGGCGGAGCAGGCTGACGCGTCGGGATCGACGAGGTGTCGCGTCGGCGCTGTCGGTGCGTCGGGATCGGCGGGGTAGGCGCCTCGGGATCGGCGGGGTCAGCGCGACGGGAACGGCGTCGTCGCGTCGGGACCGGCGACGCCAAATCGGGCGCGTAGGGAACTAGAGGCAAAAGTACAAAGGGCCTCAGTAGTATAAATTCCTTGAGTGATAATGAAGACTAGGCAGATGCATGCAGGAACGCATGCAGGAACGCGTGAACGAAAGGTAGCACTTAGATGCTCTCTAGCACTAAGCCTGATGCTCTCTAGAACTTGGTAGAAGCGGAGCTTCTAAGAGTCGAGGCTTTAGTTGCCGAAAGTAATTCAAAGTTGGCGAATGCATACAAACGCGTGAAGGAAAGGGATGGTGAAAATAATGACGGCTAGGGTTTTTCTGTTGGCTCTAATACCATGTAGGAAATAATAGTGCCTTGTTCTCATTGCTAGGGTTTGATACAATATATATAGTGTCTACATTTGGGCCTATGGGTTATGGGCCATATTTACATTACAAATATAATCTAACAATCTAACAGACGAAAAAACACATAGTTCTTGTGATATCCAGATCGGCCCGAAATTGCCCGAGACGACAAACTTTGGTAGTTGGATGTGAAAGAGGTGGTGTGTTCAGAAGCCATAAGAAAGATACATTTAACCAAAGTAAAGTTCCAAAAAAAATGTTGGAACGAGAAAATATGGTTGTCCATTCACGATCCATATTAGAAACGAAGAAGGGAACTGGACAGTCGAAGTCAAGAATGGAATCCACAACCATGAGATTGTCGAAACACTATTGGTTCTTCTGTATGTCGGACGGTTGAATAATATGGAGAAGAAGATAGTCGAAGACTTGTCCACTTCCGGAGTTGCACCGAGACAAATATATTTCGTCATACAACATGAAGATGAGAAGAACAAGTCTACAATAAAGTCAATATACAACGCCCTATCTACTTCGAACGTTATTCGGATGAAATCATGAATGGCGATGCAAGAAGTGCTTAAGTTGCTTGCCGATAATTATTATGTTGAGTTCCATAGAAGACATTTCCAGAGTAATGAAGTCATTTCACTCTTTTGGGCTCATCCCGATTGCACACATTTGGCCAGGTCTTTTACCGACGTGTTAGTCCTTGATTGCATGTACAAGACCAATAAGTTCAAGATGCCTCTCTTTCATGTTGTCGGGTTCACCTCTACTTGGAAAACATTTCCAGTTGCTTTTTGCTTCATGAAGAGTGAGAAACTTGAAGACTACACATGGGCATTGGAGAAACTGAAAACACTTTACACCGGTCATAAAGAGCCGTCTGTTCTTGTTACCGACAGAGAGTATCCCTAATTAATACTATTTCTATTGTTTTTTCTCAAGCGGATACATTGCTATGCACTTGGCATGTCAATCGTAATCCCAATGTAAGTTGAAGTTTCGGAAGGTGGATGGTAAACTTGACATGCAAATTTTTGACGAATTCTACAATGATTGGAATTGTGTATGGCGAGCCTCTGCGATTGTCAGTTACGACGCCGCATGGTACTTGTTCAAGGAAAAGTGGGAGGCGAGGGAGCCGATATGCATGCATTTCTTACACCAAAGATACATTGCTTGAACCGCACAAAGAACAATTCGTCTTAGCATGGACGAATGTGGTGAAGCATTACAGCACGATAACTACCAACCGTACGTGTCGAAGGAGGAAACTCAGTATTAAAGAGACACCTAAGCTCATCTTTCGGCAACTTTGTCTCGGTTTGCCAAGTTATACATCTATCAGTATATCGGACGGTGAACAAAAGTAAGGAATCATTTGAGATGAGCTTAAATATAGTCAAGCATGAGCATAAAAGGAAGCACTCTTGGATGTTTTAATGCATGTGGTATCTCACAAGGCGTTGGCATTAATATTTGATGGATTGATAGGTCAAAGTTTGTCGGGTTTGATCCCGAGGTTTACGGGTGTGTACATCGACATACACTGGGCCTCCCTTGTGACATCAGATTAATGAATATCGTCGTAAATTGATTCTTATTCCAGTAGATGTTCTCCATGCAAGGTGGTGTGCCTCAGTAGGAGCGGAACGGGAGTGCATTGAGCTTAAAATCCAAGAAATTGTATGCCCGGTGACCACTAGAATCATGAGTCGTCCATTGTTTACAATCCTAAAGGCAGGCCTCAAACAAGATTGAGTAGTTCACAGAAGAGAAGGCTGGAGTCAACTAAAGAGATCCATCGTCCTTGAGCATGTTGAACGAAGCTTACAGCAACCTCCGCCTGCACAGAAGAGCAAGCTTGTCGTTCGCCGGAAAAATGAGAAAATAGACCTCCCAAGAGAAGCTACCGTGGATAGCCAAACACTGAGTTTGTATATTGACAAATTCAACCTTAGATTCGTGCGCAGTTACATTTGGTCCATTGTCGATGTCCCGGATGATGGCTGTCACGCCCCGATCCCGCTAGGGTCGTCCGTCTTGTCTGGATCCTGCGGGATCGTTCGTCCTTGCTAAGGCATGATGCCTTGCAAATCTAAGTTGCGCTTGCACAAGGCCAAGTACTTGCACAAAACAACTAGTCAAGCAAAACACACCACGCACCCATTTATTGCAAAAAACTAAATATTGGACATAAAGATTTGAAATAGAAATACTTCTTTTATTGATAAACTTAATAGGAATACAAGTACAAAGCTTTGCAAACTCAGATTGTCTTATCTTGGCTACATAATTCTCTTTAAAACTCTTTTTTGAAAATAGTCGCAATGACCGTACATCATATCCTTTTATTACATGTTGGAAATGTAAAGACACCTTCAAAGGAAAAGAAACTTGCAACTTGACTGGAAATGAAAAGAAGTTTGATGCAATCCACGAGCTCTACTGGGCTAGACGAGCTTCAGTGCCTCACTTGAAATCCCCCTCTCCTTTGCTTTCTGAAAAGGATTCCCACAACGTGGGTAGCACACATCATGTATTGGCGAGCAACTTTTGGCCGAACTCACAAATCGCTGCACTAAATCAACATGTGGAGCTAACATTTTGCTAGTGATCTTTCTACTTGTCTAGGTTCTTTTTAACAATTCATAAGAACATGATAGTAGAATAATTCATAAGCAAATTACCATCGCCGACAGCCATCCTTGCATAAGACATGTTAGCACAATTTGCATAATGAATAATTCATGTTTCATTCTTGCAGATATTGAAGTCTGTAATTTGGATCATGTAGGTGGCCTATTCTACATGATGGTCTATGGGGTATTGCCATGATTAGCCGTTGTGACTCCGGTTCAGCTCGTTGCTAAGGACTCAGATATCGACTCCCATTTTTACATGGAGGCCCTAATCTCTCCTAGGCCGAGCGGTTCCAGGTGCCCCCAGATACCACCCGAGAGACAAATATTACCTTGTGCACAAATTGTCCGAGACCAAATGTATGCTCTAGCAGTTCCATTAGATGAGACAGATTTGGACTTATGCACAGATATACGACACGTTCATTTCGTGCCTTCTTATTCGTCTCAATACGTACAAGTTCGTCTGTACATGTCTACAATTTTCAAGCATACTTAGTAACCGAACAGAAGATCATTCTTATGGAGCAGATAGAGTAGCAATACAAGATCTTTTTTGATTCAATTCAATTATCTTCTCTTATCTTTTGTTGTTGTGGTATCGTTGCTCATAGGAACGAAGCAACAGAGTGGACTAGAGATCATTTTTATTAGGCGTACAGATCAATGTTTGTTCGGTTGAAGCAACTCATCGAGATGAATCTTAGTTGAGAGAAGGAGGAACTTCACGCGCCGTTCACGAACAGTTCACACGTCCTATATTGGCATCAACAGTTGATTAGCATACTTCGGTCTCTTTCTCTCAAAATTCGAATGAATGCGAAATGTAATGAAAGCGAACAATGAAAACCAATCATCGAAAACCAACACGAAAATGCATTCATCAAAACCAAGCAGCGAAAGAAAACATCCAACAAAACCCTTGGATCCATTTCAATAGAAGCCAATCCATCAATTGGAAAGGTTTATTGCATTTAAACCGTGATCAATCGATACCCCAAAGGTTTTCCCAAATACTCAGTTCAAGACTGAGTCAGCAAGCCGTAGGTATTACATAGTGAACCGTGAGGAGCGGGACACTACAATGGCCATTGCAAATTTCATGTGCTAGCAAGACATCTTGGTTATTCTGATAAAGACGGATGGAGACAGGTGAGACAGGAGCTGTACGAGGAGTTAGAGACTCGACTTCCATTCTACTCCCGCATCCTAAGCAAAAACAATTACAAGTTTGTTGTTAAGTATCCCTTGTACCGGCAGTGTTACCGGGTCAGACCACTACATGTCCGTCCCGTCTGTCGGTTATTTATTTGCTAATAGGTACAGGATATCTGTTGTACTTATTTCGCCGATATTAGCAATACATTCTTTCCGATGTGCGCTCCTCCGGCGGAGCACAGATATTCTAACCTATGTACTATAGGTCAAATCGGGAAACACTTCGTCATACTAAAGATGATCGGTCATTCTCCGATTCCTTCACCTTTAACAGTTTGGTACAAAAAAGCACCGTCGAAGCAAACGCCTGGACCACACCTTTCGTTGATCAAATCAACCATTGTAATAAGTTGTTGAAGATTGAGGAGCCAAGAGACTTATCTGTTGGCCACTACGATGTCGAAATCGACTGAGTATGGATATATTTACACTTTAACATTTTATATATGGAGGACCACTTTCGTATACAATAAATTATGAAATATGAAGTCCAATATATGTTTTTACTTTTACCTGTGTGCTATCTGTGTGCAAAATGTAAGAAAGTGTGTATATGTGTTTACCTATGTGTTATATGTGTTTACCTGTGTGCAAGATGTATGAAAGTATCAATGTCAAAATGTATCAATTTATGAAAGTATCATAGTTTGTGTCAGAACTGCCAGCCCATGGCAGTCCTTCATTAATGAAGGACTGTCAGAGGACTGACAGTCCTATATGAAACTCTCTGTGAAGAGAGTTCCATACCCAAACTTTTTCACAGAGAGTTTGGGTCATGACTGCCAGCCCCATGGCAGTCCTAACTTAAAGAAGGACTGCCAGTACCAAACTCTCTTCACAGAGAGTTTGTGTCAGGACTGTCAGCACCATGGCAGTCCTATATTAATGAGGACTGCCATGGGACTGTCAATCCTATATGAAACTCTCTGTGAAGAGAGTTTCATACACAAACTCTCTTCACAGAGAGTTTGTGCCAGGACTGCCAGCCCCATGGCAGTCTTAACTTAATGAAGGACTGCCAGGGTGCTGCTGGCAGTATATATGAAACTCTCTGTGAAGAGTTTCATACCAAACTCTCTTCACGGAGAGTATATGTTAGAACTGCCAGTACCATGACAGTCCTATATTAATGAAGGACTGTCATGGGGCTGGAAGTCCTATATGAAACTCTCTGTGAAAAGAGTTTCATACACAAACTCTTTTCACAGAGAGTTTGTGCCAGGATTGTCAGCCCCCGAAATCTTCTCGGCAATCCATTATCCAGTACTAGTAAAAGCACGTGCGTTGCACGTAAAATAAATTTTCTTCTTTCTAATATTATTAAAATATAAGATTTGTTATGTATTATTTATATTTAATTAAAATTTATAGAAATTTAATTATAATTTGTGATGGATATATGTGAATAAAAGAGGGGGTATTCGGTTATGCAAAGAAAAATAAAAAATAGAGTATTCGGTTATGTGAAAGAAATGGAGAAAAAGTTTAAAATTATAATTTCTTATTTTTTTAAATTAAATGGTTGACGATAAATATACGCTTAGACGGCTCATTTATTTAGCAGTTTCGAAGCCATATTATATAGAAGATATGCGCATGATGTATCCCGTAACGGGATTATGTGAAAATCGTGCATGCCATCTTAAGACCAATAACCATAACCCAAACAAATAAAAAAATTAAAAAGCGAGAAGTTATATTTTTACCCCATGAATCGTACGTGCAAAGTGCGTCTAATAAACGAGTCAAAACACTTGCGGACCTACGTGCGGGTTGCATGAGCTTTAGGGAGTAATATAAGGAAAGGAGAACCCTTTCTCCTATGCGATGCAGGACTAAAACTTCTATTTTGAATCACATGAAACAAGATGTTGCTCCAAAAAGCAACAACACCAAAGAGATGAAATCACACAAATATTTGAGCATGATCTAACTAAGATATACCTTGTTTAGGATTAGATTTATTAGGATTATGTTTAGGAATAGGATTAGCTTTCTTTCTTCTTCTCTAAGTTTGTAAAGCCTATATAATGACGATGATGTATTAGTTTTAATTAACTCCAATAATATTAATATTCCTTATTGAAATTTGGTATCTTTTATTTCTGGTGGACTTTAGGCTATTCATGGATTCGGACACCACCCTTGGATTCAAGAGACGATAGCAGACTAGGGCAAAGTATAATGTCTGTTTCAGTGGTACGTGTTGGCTTGCCTCGCTTCAGCGTCGTATCACCCTCCTTGGGCGAGTTTCGATAGGCATCATCGACAAATCAGCTTCGGTCAACCTACTTTCCTTTGCATGAAGATACTTATACTATTTTTCCTATTAGTAAATTAACTCATGAATATAGATCATCAGATTTATTACATAAGTTTGAGCAAAGAGATGTATCATTTACCAGTCGTATATGTGAATCTTCGATGGTAGTAAAAGATCTTTCCCTATCAGTATAACCTACATAAAGAAGGGGTCCAAGTGCCACGTAGGTTATTTCCATGACTAGAACATACATCCTCTATAATGCAAGCAACAAGCCATACTGTCACGCTAGATGACAACTTCATCATTCTAAGCTACATAGCATTTATTAATTTCTTAGATTGTAGAGAGAATTTACAAATTTTAATACACTAGAGAAATAATTGGATGTTGCAGATAAGACGAATAAAATAATAATGTACCACATATTTTGGTGTCGATTTCCATGTTAAAAATTCCTTCTTGAAAATTCATGATTCTTTGTGTAAAAAGTTCCAGAACAAGTTTGCAAGAATTAGGTAAATTACATGTGTTGGTAAGTAAGGGTCAGCACGAACTTTCACTATGGAGAAGTAGATGGTCAAGTGATTCCTTATGTTTGTCACAGAGCTCACAATTCTCTTTAAATGGGATTATACCCAAGTTAGAATAGCATTATTATAAGTACATACGAAGGCATGAACTTTCGTTGGAGTTTTTAGTAGTCCATAATTTATTCAGCATACTCATAAGTTAATGTTGAGATCAATAAGGGACTTTTAGTCCCACATCGGAATATGTAGTATGTAGAGGAGCTAGGCTCCCTATAAGTAGTGAAGTAGTCCATCAATAAAATTATCCAACCATTATTTTCTACATGGTATCAGAGCCATAACCCTCTCTCTCTCTCTCTCTCTCCACAAAAAAATTTCGACAACCACCCCCCTAGCCGACCCCCCCCCCCCCTTCCCTAGCCGCCCCCCCCCCCCCCCCCTTCACTAGTCGACCCCCCCCTGTAGACCCCCCCCCCCCCGACCCCCCTGACCAGAACCCCCCGACCCCCCTCTGCAATTCAGAACCCCCCCCGACCCCCCTCTGCAATTCCCCCCCCCCCCCCCGACCAGAACCCCCCCGACCCCCCCTCTCCCGCAGTTGCCCCCCCCGACCACATCAGTTCTCCACCTGCAGAACCCCCCGACCAGAATCGCCCCGACCCCCCCCCCCCCGACCCCTCCGACCAGAACCACCCCCCCCCCCCCCCGCCCCCCTCCCCCTCCGACCAGAACCCCCCGACCCCCCTCTCCCGCAAACGCCCCCCCCCCCCCCAATAGCAGCCCATCAAACCCTAACCCTAGCTTTTTGCCATGGAAACCCTAACCCTAGACCTAGCAGCCCCATGAAACCCTAACCCTAGCTTTTAACAAAAAAAAAATGGCGTATTTCGAATAGAGACGGCTGTCAAATCTTTATTTGCACCAACTCTGTTCCGTGCTTACGCCGTTTGGAACTAACAAATGCTTTATTTGTTATTCCTTCTTCACATCGGGATCTCTGCAGAGACTGATCATGTCTTCTCTGGTGTCATGACGTGTTCACTTTACATGCGCGCGCCGGTGCTGGCCAAGTTAGTAGAGCATTAGTAAAGTCTCTGGCGTTGAAGAAGACGACGTCGACGACGAAGACGACGACGTTGGGTCAGTTGCAGCCTCCGACGACGACGAAGAAGACGACGAATTGAGTTCACAGTTGAAGACGCCATGGATTCGATCAGTGGCAAACTGACGGCCGATGAGATGAAAGCCTTGGTTGATGATATCTTATCCAAGAGATTAACCGAGGTAACCCCACGTATGATCCATACTGATGTGGATCCGTCGCCTTACAAAATGGGGAAGCTGGAGAAACTGGAGACGAAGTTGGAAGGAACTTCCAACTACTTGAAGTGGTCGCGGCAGGCGATGCGGACACTGAAGGGACGTGGCTTGCTTGGCTATGTCACTGGCCAAGCTAAGGCGCCAGCCGATCACTCTACCAAGGAGTTTGCTGTGTGGGAGATTGTCAACAACGTCGTGGCTGGGTGGTTGACTGCCTCTTTAACCGACCAGGTGTCGGGCAATGTCGAGGCTATGGAGGCTGCTGCTGATATATGGCAGACTCTCAAAGATATGTACTCCGGCTCCGGCAACCCTATGCGAGTCTTTCAACTGCAAGATGAACTCGATAGGATGGCCCAAGACGACCGTACCATCTCTGAGTTCGCGGCCCTGTTGAAGAAGTATTGGTCTGATCTGGATCATTATGATCCTCTTGGGCTGGAAGATGCACAAGTCGAACCAGCCTTCGCAAAGTACTTTCAGACGTTCCTGGATTATATTTCCCGGCAGCGTATGATGAAATTCCTGAAGGGACTACACCCTGTATTTGAGCAGCGACGGAATATCCTCCTTTCCCAACCCACGCTCCCAACCTTGGAAGAAGCTATAGCTGTTATGACACAGGAAGAAGCTCGACTGAAGTTGATGCCCAACAAGGGCTCCTCCCAGGGGGAGCCAGCTGCGGTTGAGAAGTCTGCCCTTGCTGCCGTCAATCAACCTCCATCTATGGATGGTGTTTGTCACAATTGTGGTGACTCCGGACATTACATCCGATTTTGTCCAAAACCCTTGCGCAATCAGTCTACTGATCGAGGACGGGGTCGTGGAGGCCGACGTGGTGGTAGAGGAGGATATGCTGGTCGAAGGGGCAGCCACAAAGCAAATCTGGCGGAAGAAGGGGGAGAGCATCAACTGGCTGAAATAACCCCGCTTGAGCGGGAGTTCCTTGAGAGGTTGCGTGGCACGAAGCTGGGTTCGGCCGACAGACCTGGGGCGTCTTCCACCTCGGGAGATCACTTCACTTGCTTTGTCCAAACCAGCACCGATGATTCTGCACGTGCTCTTGCATCTATCCATCAGCCAGGATGGATTATGGACTCTGGGGCATCTCGCCATGTCACGGGGTCCCGTGGTGCGTTTCGAGAATATACTCCCCTACCATTGCCGGAGAGTATTCAGACCGCTGATGGTACATCCAGCCCTGTAATAGGTAAAGGCACTGTCGCATGCACCCATTCCATCACTCTAACCAATGTCCTTCATGCTCCATGTTTTCCTGTCAATCTTCTATCCATTAGTGCCATTATACTTGATCTTAACTGTACTGTTTCCTTTGACATTCCTCAGGTGACTTTTCAGGAGAAAGGGACAGGACGACGACTTGGGACTGGCACATGGCATAAGGGGCCGTGGTATTTAGACAGGACTGGACTGGACAAAGCATTGGCATCCTTGGTAGCAGACGCACCACCAGAAGCTTCCTGTCGCAGTGTTGAAGCCGACTTGTGTAGTGCCCCGACCCGCAAAGTTAATCGGAGGAATCGAAACGCCGACGGCGTTGGAACTAAGCCTTACAACGGCTCGCCCGGAGACATCGTTCAGGTGGGGGAGTTTCGGTGAACTTACTCCATCTTAGCTTGCACATAATAAATCGTGTTTTCAACTCGCACAAGTAGGCTAATATAAAAGCTACGCACCAACATAGCTAAGGGAGTAATCCCGTCGGGTCGGAAGTGTCCTAGAATATGGAGATGGTCCAACATTGTCAACATAGAAGTCAGCTCAGCGTGCTTTCAAATGACACTAGATCCTTCAATCCCGTGGCTTGGGAGAAGAAGTGGCCTAAGTTGCTAAATTGCCCCGACACTTGAAATAGCCTAAGTCTTAGGCGTCGCCTGCGTAACTGCTTGCTGAAGCAGGCACGGTCCCGTTGTGCAAGGCTTGGCGTAGCCTTCGCATGTCCCGTTGGTCCCGTCGATTCGTCCCGACACTCGAATTTGCCTAAGTCATAGGCGTCGCCCGCATGAATGCTTAACAAAGCATGCACGGTCCGGTCCCGCAAGGCTTGGCATAGCTTTCGCACGTCCCGCAAGTTAAGTCATCTTTGTACAGCTTGTTGGCTTAAGTCTAGGCACCCAAGACTTGGTTGTTAAGTCGACCCCGTGCCTAGCACGTTCCCTCGATGCGTAGCTCGGCGTAGCCTTCGCTCGTCGAGTCATTGCCCGTATAAGTCAACAAGAGTTGCTCTAGGCTAACGAAGCCATTCCTAGCGCTATCCCGCTCTAGCTGCGGTTGTCAAGTCACGTAGTCCCTTGAGAACAAGGCTCGTCGTATAAGTATATGACTTGAGCGTTAGCGTCGCCTAGAGAACCATGCCTGTCTAAGGCACGAGCATCGGCCGAATACTTTTAAGCATGCCGGTCCCGTCCGGTCATGTCCTACTTGAATACTTTTAAGCATGCTGGTCCCGTCCGGTCATGTCCTGCCTGAATACTTGATAAGTCCCGCACACGAAATTGGTCCCGCGGCTTGGGAGTCTCGATAGAATAAAGAAATGCATGGTCATGTTAAGGAAAGACTGGATAGATTGGATAGATCGAGTCTTGCATGGTCATGGACAACTTGTCGACAAGGTGTAGTCTTCTCGGGTGATCTCCTCCGGGGCACCGGGATCATCCGCCCGGGAGAAGCGAGTGTGGCTCAAAGTAGGATGCTGGATGACCGCATGGGAGTATCGGCGCTTCCGGGGCTAGCTACCCTTAGAAGGGCGGACCGATACCCCCACCGAGCCATGTCCAAGATAGCTTGAAATTGCTAGTGACCACTCATGTAGATGTGTCGGCAATAGCGGCACACCGCGTGTATGCCTTTGGATTGTGTCTAGAACTTGAATGCTTGTCTTGTCGGGAACACAATGTTGGGCCTAAGACTGGGCTGCAGCATAGGCACCGTGCTTGGCACGATAGATGGCGTCGGAATGTAAATGGAAAGTGATACTAGGGTTCACAAGTCTTGTCTAAAGTTGGTTCATGAGTCGAACAGGAAGGCCGCAAGGCGGTAGCACGATAAGTCTTGATAGCTTGCGAGGCGCGGCCTCAATCTTGAAGCACGAGCAAAGTCTAAGTAAAGTCTAAGGCACGACCTGCACGAGTCGTCCCATTGCCGTCCCTTGGCACTTGAATCGTTAGCACAAGAATTGGTCTAGTGGCGCTTGAGTTTAATCAAAGGTCCTGGCACGACCGAGTTCACGTGAATTGCCCCTCGACAAAGCACAGTCTTGAACAAGTCTAAGTTTGGAATAGAATGTGGCACGACCCTGCCGTCCCGCCTTGAAGTTTGGTCAAGTACCTAAGCGATGAGGCACTGCCTCGATCAAAACACACGTTGGCAAGATAGCGTGACCCTGTCGTTGCACGACCTTGTCGTTGCATCGCTAGTTATCAACTGAGACGTCCTCGTCCTAAAATGAATCCTAAGGCAAGACTAGAAAGACAATTGAAAGGGTTTAAGCTGCACAAAGTAAATGAAACGTGTCGGTTATGTATGGGTGGGCGAGAAGCTCACTCCACCAGTACAGTGGTACTGACACCCACATAGTGTTTCATGTGCAGGTACAGGTAGAAGCTCGTGGCGCGGAGCTCGCTTGGATGCGTCGAGGCATGGAGTTCCTTGGCGAGTCGAAGCGTGCGGCCGCGTGACCCGAAGACTTATACAGGACATAATGTATGGACATCGCCTTCCGAAGCTTCCGCTGGATTCAAGTATTGTATCGAGAGAAGAGAGAGAGAGCAGAGTGACTTGTAACATGAGTGAAAAGTGAGCCTGAGAGACTTGTAATCGGCCTTGCGCCCACAATGTAATCTTGTATTCAATATCAATAAAGAGATTCTTTTGAGTTACTTGTGTCCATGTGTTCTTCTTTAAATTCCGCTGCAATGTTTTCAATGTTTCTGCTTTGGACTTCTGTGCGATGACCCCGTCGCCGCCGATGTAATCGGCCGTTATGGAATGGCCTTGCACGAGCGCAATCTAGGCTCGTGCGACATCACGCCTTAGCGAGGACGATCGCTCCTACGGGAGCGGGGCGTGACAACTTGCTACTCCACCACCAGCGTGTCGGTCATTCCTCTTTTCCGGTTATTGGTCGAATGTATCCGTCCTTATATCAAAGGGCTAATAAAGAGAAGTTATTTTGTAATGCTTGTGCTTTGGAAAAACATACCAGAAGCTCGTATGTGAGCACAGGGAATAGGAGTTCAGCTGCTTTTGACATGATCCATTCAGACGTATGGGGCCCTTGTCCTACAACCGGGATTAACGGCTTTAGATGGTTCGTCACCTTTATTGATTGTTATACCCGTGTGACATGGGTCTACCTTCTGAAGAATAAAAGTGACGTCCTTGAGGCCTTTCAGGACTTTCATCGACGAGTGGGAACACAATATGGTGCTAAAATTAAGTGTTTCCGATTCGACAATGAGACGGAGTATACGAATAAGCGGGTTGTTGAGTATTTTTCAACTCATGGAATACTTCATCAAACTTCATGTGCTTATACTCCGGCTCAAAATGGTGTGGCGGAACGAAAGAACAGACACTTGCTGGAAGTTGCACGGACGATGATGCTGGCTATGAATGTCCCGAAGCACTTATGGGGGCAGGCTATATTGACGGCCTCTTATCTCATCAACAGAATGCCATCTCAGGTATTGGACTGGAAGACACCATTAGAGATGCTTACTGGAGCTAATACATACACTGTTCCACCAAAAGTTTTTGGATGTGTATGCTTTGTCCAGGATAATCGGTCAGGCGTTGGCAAACTGGATCCTCGGACAGTTAAATGTGTCTTTGTCGGTTACACGGCGACTCAGAAGGATTATGCCTGTTGGAGTCCAGTCGAGCGGAAGATGTTTGTCAGCATGGACGTTACTTTCAGAGAACTCGAACCATACTATGGTTCGGATGAAGGTTCCGCATTTGGTGACACACCTAACACAGATGGTGTTCGATGTGAGGGGGAGAAAATAAGCCCAAATGTGGTCGTCGGATCGGTTCCGTGTCCGGTTGTAGAAAACTGGACGAAAGGGGGAGAGCACAGTGACTCAGATACAGAAAATGAAGAAGAAGATCCATATGTTACGCAGGGGGAGCAGCAGACAAGGGAAAAGGAGCTCCAAGTCTACAAAAGAAGACAACAGAAGTCCAGTACTGTGCCTATACCATGCCCTGTGCCTACTGTACCAAGTCCCTTGTCTACTCCTGCTCCAACTCCTGAAGATGTTACACCCGCACTGAATCACTCGGATTCTGATGCGGATCTCTCCGACTCAGATGGTACGATCTCTACACCACCTATTGCTCCCTTAAGGAGATCTTCTCGCATCAATGCGGGTAAGGCTCTTGCTCGTTTTGATGATTACGAACATGACATTGCCAACTTCTTGTCTTATTCTAACATTTCTTCGAATTATCGAGCCTTCATTGCATCGTTAGACTCTACTTCGTTGCCCAAGTGTTGGCAGGAAGCAAAGAAAGATCCAAGGTGGAAAGCTGCAATGATGGAAGAACTTGGAGCACTGGAAAAAAATAAGACATGGGAGCTGGTTACATTACCCAAAGGGAAGAAAGCTGTGGGATGCAAATGGGTGTACACAGTGAAAGAGATGCCAAAAGAAAAAGTAGAGCGGTACAAGGCGAGGTTGGTTGCAAAAGGATTCACACAGTCATATGGAATAGACTATGATGAGACTTTTGTCCCAGTAGCAAAAATGAGCACCGTAAGAACTCTGGTCTCCATTGCAGCGAACTATGGGTGGAAGCTGTACCAGTTGGATGTGAAGAATGCCTTTCTTCATGGGGACCTGCAAGAAGAAGTATACATGGAGCTCCCGCCTGGGTGCTATGCGACGGAATCAAACGGAGGGACGTCGCAAAAAAAGGTGTGTAAACTGAAGAAGTCACTATACGGGCTCAAGCAATCCCCACGAGCCTGGTTTGACAGATTCAGAAAGGCTGTTACAGGCATGGGATACCGTCAAACAAATGTAGATCATACGGTCTTCCTTCAGCATGCAAGAGGCCACATCACTATACTTGCTGTATATGTGGATGATATAGTGATCACAGGTGATGATGAAGTCGAGATCACTAAACTGAAGTCAAAACTCGCGAAGGAGTTTGAAGTGAAAGATTTAGGAGCGATGAGGTACTTTCTAGGTATCGAGGTGTGTGAAGGCGAACAAGGAATTGTTCTCTCACAGAGAAAATACATACTAGATCTGCTGAAGGAGACAGGGATGCTGGGATACAAAGCAACGGTCACTCCAATTGACCAGAAGTGCAAGTTGGGAGCAGAAGCAGGAGAGCCCGTTGATCGTGAAAGATATCAACGACTTGTAGGGAGATTGATTTATCTGGGACACACTCGTCCTGATATCTCATTTGCGGTGAGTGTAGTGAGTCGCTACATGCATGATCCAAGAAAGGGTCATATAGAAGCAGTATTTCAGATCTTGAGGTATCTGAAAGGAACGCCGGGAAATGGGCTATGGTTCAAGAAGAATGGACGCATAGAAGTTGAGGGATACTGTGATGCAGACTGGGCGAGCTGCATAGACGACAGAAGGTCTACCACGGGATACTGTTTTTTTGTAGGAGGAAATCTGGTCTCATGGAGAAGCAAGAAACAGTCTGTGGTAGCACGGTCGACAGCTGAAGCAGAATACAGAGCAATGGCTCTGGGAGTGTCAGAGTTGCTATGGGTGAAAGCATTGCTGACAGAGTTGAAGCTGGATAAGGGAGCACCATTGCGTCTTCTGAGCGATAGTCAAGCTGCAATAAGTATAGCTAACAATCCAGTTCAGCACGACAGAACGAAGCACATCGAGATTGATCGATTCTTCATCAAGGAGAAGCTGGAACAAGGGATACTGAAGATTGACCATGTCCGCTCAGAAGAACAAGTTGCAGACTGTCTGACTAAGGGTCTTAGTTCATTAAGTCTGTCGAAGCTATGTAACAAGATGGGGATGATCAATATCTATCGCCCATCTTGAGGGGGAGTGTTGAGAATCAATAAGGGACTTTTAGTCCCACATCGGAATATGTAGTATGTAGAGGAGCTAGGCTCCCTATAAGTAGTGAAGTAGTCCATCAATAAAATTATCCAACCATTATTTTCTACAGTTAATATATACCTCTACAGTTGAGATTCCAGTATAAGAATTTAACTGAGAATCTGCCATTAATTTTCCAGTTTCTGATGCAGCCATCATCAATGTATTGCTCTGAGGGTTTCCACTCTAGTAGGGTTAGTAGTTATCTTTCCCTTCACAAGGCCTCTCGAGAGATCTTCTAAATCGAGGCTTCTATTGTCCACCACTCCATTGTAACGACACAAGATCATATTTTTTTCGTGCCTTGTCATATGGAGTAGGAAATTGAGAGACATTCCCGCTTCCTAGGTTCCTTGTCCATGGACACCCCTAACCACATCCGGGATTTTCATTTGTTCCTAGGTTCCTTGTTCCAAACTCCCTCTTTACTTCCATAGCTTTCATGAGTAGTCTTCAATGTACTAAATGTGGTAGAAAGTCGCATAGGCTCTATGCGGCTACCCACCGCCAAAAGTTTTAGTATATTGTGCATTCTAGATGGTAGACATTATTTTCGAAAAAAATGTCATTTCGCGACAAAAATCAGCATTATGTGGCCAAAGAAGGAAAGCGCCTCCTAGATTTTGGCCTTTTATGCCAATATTTTGGAATAATCCCTTTTATTTTCCGAAACTCTCTTCTTTTACAAACTACTACTACTTGACCAAGTGGTCGCCCGTTACATTGTCGATATTTGCTTCCCAAAGGAACCTCCTTCTAATCTTATCCATTTAGTTGACATCCCAATTAGGCATCTCATAGAAAGGCTAGGTAATGTGATGGAATCATTGAGACTAGGGGCCTGCTTGGCAATTGTAGGGGTAGCGGTTATGAGGTGTTTTTACTTTTTAGAGCACCGGTTACGAATGGTCTGATTTTAAATGGTTTTTAAGTAGCGGCTTTTGAACCAATGCAATCCATGCATGGTAATTCACTAACGAGCATTCTGAAAGTTTTTTACACGAATAAAATTAAAATAAATTAAATAGGGAAGGGTATAGTAGTTATAATTATGAGTATTGCTATTCGTACCTCCAAATTGTACCTCCAATACATCCCTCCCTATGTGGCAGCTAACGTAGCATGTTAAATAATATTATGTGTCATCTGACATGGCCGATGACATGACAAATTTTAATCCAAAAAGTTAATTGCCAAATTTTGTCCATGTTAATTTAATGTTAATATTAATGTTAATTTAATGTTAATATTAATATTAATTAATGTTAATATTAATATTATTGTTAATGTTAACGTTAATATTAATTTTAATGTTAATATTAACATTAATTTTAATGTTAATTTTATGTTAATATTAATTTTAATTTTAAAATTTGTCATGTCAGCTGCCAAATCAACATGCCACCTCAGCTGTCACGTAAGGAGGGACGGTTTGGAGGTACAATTTGCAGGGACAAATAGCATTAATTATATATTTTTTGTGAGTATATAAATGGAATAAAATAATAAAACCCCTTTAAAAACCACCGATTTGGGGTGTTTATAAAACCACCCAAAATTATATTACACCGGTTTTGGGAGGTTTTTGAGCCGACCAAAACCTGTGCCTCAAAGAAATTAACATGCAGAGGTTTTCATAAAACAGTGGATTAAAAAACACCCCAAACCTGTGAAAACACCATTACCAAGCAGACCCTAGGAGTTAATAAGGGTAAATCTTCCACCCAATGATAGAAGCTCATCTTTCCAGCCTTGCAACCTTTTATCTACCTTCCCCTTCACTGCCACTCAATCTCCTCTTTTCGGCGTTCTTGCTCTTAATGGGATACCCAGGTAAGAGAATGAAATTTTTTGAGTGTTGATATTGAAAATGGAGGCTGCTACGAGACATATTCCTGATTTGCTCCCACCTTAACCACTACACTCTTGTCATAGTTGATCTTTAGCCCAGATCAGAACTCAAAAGAGTAGAGAATCCATTTAATTACCACCATTTGAAATAGATCATTAGTCCCAAAAAGTAGTGTATCATCTGTGTATTTTAGTTTCCCTATTATTGTTGAATTATTAGCATGTCCTAATTTTACCAGCAATCCCTCTTCCTCGTCCTCTCTAACATTATATTTAGACGGTCCGCCACCAACACAAAGATGAAGGGTGATAATGAATTACCTTGTCGTAGCCCCCTCTTTCCCGTTCACAATAACCCTAACCCGTAACCCTTAACCCTAACAACCAACAATCAATCCAGTCCCTCCATTTATTACCAAATCCTTTGCATTGATGAATTTTAATAGAATACCAATCAACTCTATCATAAGTTTTCTCAAAATCTAGTTTGAAAAAGAACCCTCCCTCTTTTTTACTTCTGAATCTCAATATAGTTTCATGGGCCATTCCCACACTATCAAGAATAGAGTACCCTGCAATAAACCTTGTTTGCTTGCAGCCTATTTGCCAAAATCTTTAATGACTATTTTGGATAAACCATTCACCAAACAAATCAGCCTAAAATATCCAATTCGTTTGGCTGCTTCTTTGGGATCACTGGGAGAAAAATTCTAAAGAAAAATTGAAGCAAGTCACTGGGAGAAAAAATCTCTTGTCGAATTTACGCATCTGAGAAGACTGCGATATATTACATATATAACTATTGCAGGAGAAAGAAATTCCAATTGCATAATAAAAAATTGTGGTGATGGTACTCACAGTTTTGAACAGTCACATTTGATATCCAGAAATTCTGTAACTTGCTTAATAACTCTCTCATTCTCCACACCACTATTGAATGTGATCTTGATCTTATAATGTGGGCAAACAAACAATGGTGTACAAGTCTCTTGCTCCTCCTATGCAAACATGAATACACTGCCAATGTTAGTGAATTTGAGAGGTTTTCAACCATAGAAAATTAAAGATCTTGAAATATACCATGAAGTCATAGGTATCCTCATTTGTTATTGCAAGAAACTCGAGATTAGGTGAGCGTTGTAGGAAGTAGGCGACTGCTTCAAAATAGTCCTCGTCTACATATCCCAAAACTAGTTAAACTCAAATGCAAAGGAAATATAACAATGTGCATAAATATCAAATATACAGTTGAGAAAAGATATTGGATAGTGCAAAATAATCAGAACAAACCAATGAAATTAAGTTGACATATGCGTCCTGAAATAATCTGATGTTTACCTTACTCCTTGAACTAATGAAGTTAAGAGGTTCTTCTACCAATTCATTTCCATATGGATATCTATTCCCATAGCCGTCACAAATTTGGATACATGCACGAACAAGAAATGATAGGTTCTCCAGTACCACTTTTGTCCCATCTGTTTCATTCAAGTAGAAATCAAGAGATTGGAGGTTAGGGCAAGATATTTGGATGGTTGTCCCAGTAAGTTCGCTCCGACTTATACTCGAACTCTTCAGTGCATCTGATGAAATTTCAGGGTTATCAATATCGCAGTCGTTCATTTCGAGATCTTCAAGGACCGGGCATCCAAATGTTAGTTTCCCCAACAAATCACGGTCAGCATGGAGTTGGTAAAGATACAACTTTGTTAACCGAGAAAGTCACACAGTCTCGATAGTGTGCAAGCTGAAGCCATAGAAAGCTCCCAACTTGAGCTCCTCCAGAGATAGGCAAGTGAAGATGCAACGAGGGAATTCCATGGGGTCATAACCTCTATGATTTGCTTCGAGATCCACTTCAAGTGTAAGTATCTTGACATTGTGCCTCACCACATAGTACTCAGCCCAAGTATTAGGATGGTGGTGATCTTTATGCATCTAGGATTCAGGCTGCCATTGCAGACGGAACGTATGAACATCTGACGAGTCACGGAGCAGCAGTACAGCAGTGACCAAGGGAACGATGTTGTCGAATCTATACTTATCGGAAAAGAATAGGCAGGGAAGGGAAGCCCATAGGTTCTTCCATCTCTTAGAAAGTGTGATCGTCATCTGTACGACATCTCTCATCTGCACTACATCATAAAACTCGTTGTGCTTTCCAAAGAGATTGCATAAGATGAGATGAAGGATGGGATCAGGGAGCTGGTTAATCCTATCCAAAGGGCGACGTCCATGCTCATATACTTCACTACATCTTCTTGCGGTTGGTTCCATGATAACTGAACCAATATAGTGATATATATAGTAAGCAATTAAGTCAACTTAACTTGCCAAATTCATAGGACAATCTGTGAACAGTAAAAAAAATTTATTAGTGAGTATTTTGTTGTAATTTTCCTGGAAATCTCGTACAAGCAATATCCCCTTCTTCTTTTGATGCATGTTATTTCATATAGGTTAAATCGAATAGTTGAACATCATGGGAATTTACACTTCATTCAAACAAATTGAACATCATGGGCTCGTTTGGATGGAGTTTTTGTATTCCTATGAATCCATTTCCTATTCCTTTCCCATGTGAAAGGTTTTCAACATTTCCATACCCATGTTTGGTCAGGTTGGGAATATGCAGTCGAAAAAATTCAATTATTTCATTCCATGTTTGGTTAACACATGGATAGGAATCTTGATTTATTTAAATTTTCATAAATACCCTTTCATTAATTTTATGATACTATTATTACCATAAGTTGTAAGTTTGAAGGTAAATGGAGGGTATTAGCGTCCAAACAATATTCCTAGGAATGCAAAACTATTCTCAAGGCGGGATTGTGAATAGCTTTCCCACATTGATGGGAATATGAAGCCCTTCGTAATCTCCCTAATTTCCAATTCTAGACAAACAAACATTGGTAAGAAATTCAAAACTCATTCTCAAGCCTCCAAAACTTGACCCAAACGCCCCCCTAAACAGTAATAATCATAATAATATGATTGTGAAGAAAGTAAGAACAGGTTAGCATACATTATGTACCTACAAGTAGGGGAGGAGAGGGACACTAACCTCTGCAATGAAGAAAGTGAGGTAGGTAGAGGATGAGAATTCAACCTATAGCCATATATATACCGGATTGAAAGAGAGAGAGAGAGAGAGAGAGAGAGAGGGGGGGAGAGAAATAAAGAAGGGAAGTCGAAACGTCTTGGTATTGTACCGAGAGAGTGAGAAATGGGGGTACATTGTACTTGGCAAGGTTGTCTTACAAAAGTTGGACACGGCCCTTGGGTTCTCTAATGAATTGTAACTGTAGCACTACTCCTCTACTCTTCTCTAATAGAGCATCTCCAGCCCTACTGTCTTGTCAAGTGTTGTGAGTCTTAGGTGGCTCCTATGTGGCATGAGCCACAAGACAATGTCTTGTTTATATGGCAAAACTATATATTAAAAGACAATGAGATAGAAAAACTCTCTCCAATAAAGTATTGAGGAGACAATAAAAAGTATTTTTTTTCCAACTTTCAAGCAACTCCTCCAGTTCTTCAACTTTTTTATAAATATTTATATTTATAATTGATGATGTGGAGACAAAGCCATTGTGAAGTGAATTGTCTAGATCTAGACAACCAACTTCACATTCTCCTTGCCATGTCAACTTCATGTTTTATTCTACATTTGCATTAGAGAAGAATTTTTTGAATGAAAGTTTGTCATTCCAATGTGGCAACCATTTTTTCTAAACTCACAATAGGGTTGGAGATGCTCTTAGTTAAACCAAGGTTACTGACAACTGGGTCATATTTCCCTATGCAGATGAAGTTGTGGTACCGATAATATATTTATGATGCTTGGTTACATTTTTTTTTCCAAATACTAGATGAACTCATAAGTTCTTAATTCTAAAGACTTTATCATTAATAGTCGTTGGATTACATACACTAGTGTACATGTACGTGCTTTGTACGTATTTTAATTAGAATATTATAAGGTTAGTTGTTGTCTTTTTGTCTTTTCCAGGTGATTATTCACGTATGTGTGTTTTCTTTTAACAATGCCAAAAGATTCGAAGTACAAATTTTGGAGAGCAGAGCTGTTGTCTTAATTATTTCTATCTAATCATGTCCCCCTTCTTATTATATGTGGGCCACCATACACATATCTACTCTCATGGCTCACATGTAATAGGAAAGGGGATTGGGCAGAAATAAATGGTACAACAGAACTGTTTGTTCTTTTTTTTTAATTTTCTATTGAGAATAATAATCTTTGGAAAATGGTAAGGATAAAAAAGTGCATTACCATTAGAACATGAAAAGTTGTATGAAAAAATAAAACTTGCATGCAAACTTTATTGCTTTGACACTTAAACATAAATGACATGCAAGTTGACATAATAACATCAAGTTGACATAATAACATCATGTTTATAAAATACTCAAGAATATTTTAGGAATTCAAAAAATTTAACACCAACTTTTCCTATTATATAGTAAAATAGATCTCAATTTAATAAGAATCTAAACAAACAAAAAAAGTCGAGCGCCTAAATGCAAAAATAATGTCATGTACCATAACTTTCTTTTTTTCTTTCTTTTTTTTTGTCATTCTAGCACGTGCAGGCTCAATTAAATCGTGAATATCCCAGCACACGATTTTTAGCCGGTCATCATATCATTTCGGACTCTTCGTGCGGATTTTGTCAGCACTGACTTTGTCATCATTGTCTCACACGCACATCTCGCGCACTCCGTGCGCTCCAGAGCTCCACGAGATGGCCATGACGTCTTTCCATGCCCGCAACTCAACGTCTCGCTTCGCCTACGACGTCGAAGGCGCCCCTGACGTCTTCACGACGCCTACGACAGCCGATGCCGCCCAGCCACCTATTCTATGCGCATGACGTCCTTGCGACGTCTTCTCGACGTCCTTACGGCGCCGCACGATAGGCCGCATGGTCGGCCGTCGTTTATACCCGTGGTAGAATGGTGCCGGTCCTCGACCATCCGCGGGGCGTCCGATCCGTTGAGTTTTCATGAACGGATGCCCCATTCTGGTCCACGTCAGCTCAGATCGTGGCCATTTTTTATCAGTCCTCCGACGTTGTGGATGTCCCGCATTGCACACGTCAGGCTCATCATCGCCCTCATGTACCATAACTACTTTGCAGGTTTCTATTTGAGTTCCTATATGAATTATGTAGTCGGACTATTGAATTCATATGGGAACTCAAAAGAAAGTCGGACTATTTTTATTTAGTAGGTACAAAATATTTGTGACTGTGACTTGACTGCAAATATATGTAGATGCGATGTTAAACCCCGGTTACTGACAACTGGGTCATATTTTTGCCCTATGTGGATGACGTTGTGGTATCGATAATATAATATTGATGCTTGTTCCAGCTTTTTTGTCGTAGATATAAATTTATCGTTTGATTGTGACTTGAATGCAAAAAAAATGGTGTAATTAGTTTTGTATTACCGTTTTGACTGTATCTTTTGTTGCAGTATTGAGAAATTAGGTGGAACATTTATTGAACAATTTCTGCCATTTACCTCAAGCCAACTATTGAAAATTGTATAAATTGTACAACAAATATTTGCATGTTGTTCCATTTACATACAAACAAACAGAATAATTTTTACATGAAAAATCCAGATCGCCAGAAAAACATGGGTTTGAGTCTAAACCCGAGATGCAAAGAAGATTACTACTCTATGTAATTTTCCCAGCCTAATTCGACACACAAATTACACAAGTAGACAAGTGACGAGAATAAAGGATTACAGAAATTGTACTGGAGATGAAATCACTCCGAGCACTTCCATTCATCAAAGTTGACTATAAAATCGAGGAATCGTTCGGGTTTAGTAGAACTTGAAGAGGGGCGTTTGGTATGCGGTATTTTTATTTTCGAAAAAATTTAAGATGGAAATCTATTATCACGTTTGTTTTGCTCGGGCAAAAAAAAAATTGTCTAAATTTTTTTCTTCTTTTTTGATCAATTTTGATTAGTTTTGAACTTCTTCTTTTTTTGTCGTTTTTATCGGTTTTTTGTCATTTTTTGTCTTTTTACCAATTTTTTGTCGTTTTAAGCGATTTTTTTTTCTTTTTACCCATTTTTTGTCTTTTTGTCACTTTTTGATTATTTTTTGTCGTTTTTTACCCATTTTTTGCCGTTTTACGCAAATTTTTGTCGCTTATTTGTTGTTTTTACCGATTTTTAGTCGTTTTTTGTCGTTTTTGTCGCTTTTTGGTCATTTTTACAGATTTTATGTCATTTTATGTCATTTTTGTCGCCTTTTGTCGCTTTTACCGATTTTTAGTCGTTTTTGTCGTTTTAACTGATTTTTTTGTTATTTTTAACCGATTTTTTGTCGTTTTTTTGTCATTTTTTGTCGTTTTAACCAATTTTTTGTTGTATTTTGTCGTTTTTGCCGTATTTTGGTTTTTTGTCGTTTTTTACTGATTTTATGTCGTTTTTGTCGTATTTTGGTTATTTTTGTCGTTTTTACCCTTTCTTGTTATTTTTTGTCGTTTATACATTTTTTTCGCTTTTTGGTCATTTTTGTCATTTTAACCGATTTTTTGTCGTTTTCATCGTTTTTGTTATTTTGTCGTTTTTATCGATTTTTTGTCGTTTTTACCATTTTTTCGTTTCTACCGATTTTTTGTCGCTTTTACCGATTTTTTTATATCTGTTCATTTTTTCGTTATTATTATTTTTATTTTTTTCCCGAAAATATTTATATTGTCACCAAACATGGGAAAGTAATTTTTCAGAAAATTTAATTCCTTGGAATTTGATTCCCGGGAATATAGAATTCTCGACTATATAGTATTCCGCATACCAAACGCCCCCTTAAGGAACTCGGCCTCTTTCTGGCGAGTTCTAAGTGTTCCACAGGTTTCCTGAAAGAACTCGGATCAATGACGAGGTGTCCTGAAAGAACCCGGATCAATGACGCGATGGATATTTAAATGGGAGCACATCTGTTATCCCAAATATTATGTGTCAATTATGTACCTTATAAGTAATCAACAACTCCGGTAATCATGAAAACTTTAAAAAATAAAGAATAATCAACAAATCTATACAGTGACACAATTGGTACAGAATGTTATTGCCAGGGCACAATTTTTTTCGATGAAAAACTGAGGAGATGAAACAATTGTAAAAACAATGTTCCAACGCAACACTTCTAGGAAGGTTGCACAAGTTTAACGAAGATATAAGAAGATCTCATTACAGCAGCATATGATATTACGAGAATCTAAAAAGATTTCGTAATCCACAGCAGCGAAGAAGATGACAGGTGATTGATGGATGAATATCCTGCTGGGTGAATGATCACTGTTGCTCAAAGCTATATTCGTCCCACACGAATAGCTTCCAGGAAGCAGCAAGTTCGTCGGAGAACTTTGGAATACTCTTGCTCTTCTGACTCCTCGGATTGTACACGGACACCCGTGCAAAAGCAACACTGGTGTAACACTTTTCTTCTCTCCCAAGACTTCTATTTACTTGTGTTAAGAAAAGTTTAACGAAGATATAAGAAGATCTCATTACAGCAGCATATGATATTACGAGAATCTAAAACGATTTCGTAATCCACAGCAGCGAAGAAGATGACAGGTGATTGATGGATGAATATCCTGCTGGGTGAATGATCACTGTTGCTCAAAGCTATATTCGTCCCACACGAATAGCTTCCAGGAAGCAGCAAGTTCGTCGAAGAACTTTGGAATACTCCTGCTCTTCTGACTCCTCGGATTGTACACGGACACCCGTGCAAAAGCAACACTGGTGTAACACTTTTCTTCTCTCTCAAGACTTCTGTTTACTTGTGTTAAGAAACACTTGTAAACTTTCGTAACTCTCTGTATTTGCCTGTGTCCCTGCCTGTGAGAGAGAAGAGACCTTTTATAGGCCCGAGTAGCAACTGTCCGGTTAGTACAACATTCGGAAAGTGGTAACAACCACTCCGAATGTGCAGTAACCGCTAAGATCATGCATAGGCACGATCTGAAGCAAGTTGCGTACCTCGCGCACCCCGCGCACTTTGTACACCATGTGCTGAACGCGTACTGTGCCACCTGCACGCACTGCGCACCCTGCGCCACTCGCGCACTTGGGCACGTGTAATGCCCCGCTCCGTACGGTGCATTACGCTGAAGCGTTGACTCAAAGAGTCGCGTTAACCGAATCAAATGTATCGATGTGAATCGATACGAGAGTTACGTTGTCCCGAGCAACGCATCGAACTGAGTCAATGTGAAGAGTTGCCTTGTCCCGAAAGAATGCATTGAGTGAATCGATGCAAAGCGCCACGTTGCCCCGAAGGATGAGTGCGTTGAATCGGCTCGAAGATTCTAAGAAATCGAATCGACCAAGGCGCAAGTCCGAATTGATGCAAGTATAGATTTTAGTTGGTTTCATGTGCAGGCTATACGTTTACGTGAAAATATTAGAGATCGATATTTCACCTATTTTGCGACGGGTCCACAAAACCAAATAGTCGCCTTACGACGGACTGGGACTTGGGCACGGTAAGCCAAATCGGACGTATAATTCAATGAAGCACGAAGTGCTCGAATGGCTAAGTCAGGAGAGTGGTCGTGCAACGAAGTTATGAAATCGAGCCGCATCGGCTCGGCAAAACGATAAAGGCGTATCGACTCAAGGTGGGAGGATTGACTCTTCTTTTTACTCCTTCATGCGATAAGTCAAAATATATCATTGTATGCTAAGTTAACCTATCGACGCCACGGGCGTGGTCCGATCGGAAGATAAATCGTAGTGTGAGTCGAACACTAAGTTAGAACAATTTAAATGAAACGTGCATCGAATGCACGAGTCGCTATGGAATATTGGATATTGCAAATACGAGCGCCTCGGTGCGCAAGCCACAAGAACATGGGATAACTGTACTCGGCGAGTGTCTTAGTGCACAAACCATACCGTGCCTTCGTGCACGAGTTAGAAGGCTAGAACATTGAAAGACTGTCACACCCCAGAACCAGAATCCTCGAGAGCGGGGGAGTGACTCAGCCAGCTACGTATTACGGGTAGATGAATATCGTATAATACGATCAATGTTGTCTAAAAAACGAGGGGGTGCATACTATATGAAAGTCTTACTAGGGTTACTCAACATCTATCGTCTCAATCATTCAAACAAGAAACAGTAAATAAAGAACATGTGAGATAAAGCAGTAAGGCATTCCAAACGCTCAGTCAAAATGTTCTTGAGATCTGACTTTACAAAACATAGCCAGATGATGTAGCAAAGCATACACAATTGTTATCAGCTACAGTCTGACATTAGTTACAATTATATAAAAATAAGTACAAGATAATCCGACTAACATGTCGGTGCCAAACGACAAAGTATAAAGTAAGTAACAAAACGAGCGGGAAAGTAAGAAACCTACTCGTGTCCTCCTGCGATCATTCCTCTAGTATTGACCATCTTGGAGGTGGAAGTAAGCTGAGTCCTCGGGAACCGGCTCTAAATTTGGCCATGCAAAACCAGAGAGGTTAGACCTCTAATAGCAAGTACCGCAAGGAAGCACGATATGAGGAATTAGAACCAGTAATAAGAAAATATGATAAATAGATCTCTGCTTGCTACTGGGATTCACATAACATCACGACACTTCGAACCAACTTTCCAACCAAACAAGGACAGAAGTTGGCCCATCATGTCCTGACATTCTGATCATCTCAGATAGTTAACAAAGTAGGCACAGTACACAAACAAATCCATTTAAACAGCCACTCAACTACTACGGCTTGCTACTGTAAGTCCAAGGTTACCCTGAAATATGCAATAAGGATTTCTCAGTTCTTACTATGTACAAGCAAGGCTAGTCTACCCAATCGATCAATTGTGCCAATCATGAATTGGACGAGTCCCAGCGGGATGCCCGTCATCAATATACAATAAATAATATAAGCAGATATCGCTCTCCGCCCGTGTGGCAGATTTGCAATATCTGTGGGAACCAGCCGGCATGTCGGGGCACTAATCGTCCCAAAGATGGCTGCCATGTAAGAACTCGGGAATCCATTCTCTCCATGCAATAGTTATTTTATTTAGCTTAATAGTCCCTATGTTGATTGAAATCCCATGTCGTGGATAATGGTCATTCAGAATGAGTACTTCCGTGCAGAGTACGATATGCACAACTTTACAACGATGCCTGTGCGGTTAGGTTGTAGGTCTTACATAGCATAATACAACAATCAAACCTAGCCACGGAATAATCATGCCTTGAATGTGAGGTGCACATGCTGCTTTTAAAGAAAATAGAAGTCAACATGTGTTCATATACCAATGTTTGGATCGGCTAGTCGATCACAATGGTTCATGGTTCATACATGAACGTGTCTCATTCAATTTGATAAGACGACTAGCCAGTCTCTTAGTTCCAACTAGGAGCGCATGATCAATCATTAGTAAAGGTGACAATCAATATCAATTTGGGACAAGGAACAACCAAAGGATACTATGGACAACAACAGATGGATACCCATCTATGCGGTTGGACAAGTCATGCTCCATCTATGCGGCCTGGGAAAAATGAGTCTCATGCGGCTCAGAAATCGGGTCTCATACGGCCAGAAAATCGAGTCTCATGCGGCCAGGAATCGGGTCTCATGCGGTCAGAAAATCAAGTCTCATGCGGCCAGGAAATCAAGTCTCATGTGGCCAGGAAATCAAGTCTCATGCAGTCAGAAATCGGGTCTCATGCGGCCAGGAAATCAAGTCTCATGCGGCTGAGAAATAACAAGCCTTATGCGGCTGAGAAATAACAAGCCTTATGCGGCACGGAAATAACAAGCCTTATGCGGCTGAGAAATAACAAGCCTTATGCGGCAGGGAAATAACAAGCCTTATGCGGCCAGAAAATAACAAGCCTTATGCGACAGGGAAAGTCATGCGCTCATACGGCCAAGTTAACCCGACCATGTGGCCAAGGGTAACATGCGGCCAGGAGACTTGCCGCATGAAAGAGTCATGCGGTCAAGCACTGGTCTTATTCTCCAATTTTCGAGAACATGACCATGGAAGCCATTACTTCCAAGCTCTCTAACTCCTTCATTCCAAGCCCAAATCTGAACTTTTATAGGTTAAAATGGGGTAGAACGAAGTTCTCTACAATATGGAACCATCAAAACTTGAAAATAACAGGGTTAGCTAGATCAAACCTAAGAAATCCAAAAATGCAATAAACTTAGATCTACAAGTAATGAGCCATGGAAATAAAAAATGCTAAGTACTAGAGTGTCTAAGAATCTCGAGAGGAAGACAATGGAATAACAAAATTGGATATCCATCAAGAAGCAAGTGGTACTTGCCTAGCTCTCTAGGTTGGTGGGAGAGTAATGGAGGTTGAAGAAGAAGTAAATAAGAGTAATGAAGAGAGAGAAAAGTAAAGTAGTATTAATATCAAGCCCAAGTCAATCTCCACCACCCATTCCTTCCTACAAGATCTAGACCATCCATCCCTCTCATGATGAACCAAGCTAAACCAAATTGGTTTAACATGAACAAATAAACCAAGAGCTTTAAATAAAAGCATAAAATTAAATACAGCAAAATAATAAGCGCAAAATTGAAGAATTTAAATACAGAACAAATGCATGATAAATATTAAATAAATAAATTCAAAGTAGTACACATATAAAAATACGTATTCTGGGAAAGGGGAGTGACATCTCCACCCTCATTAGAAAAATTCCATCCTCGGAATTTTAGATCTAAGCAGGACAGAAATATCAGAGTTAGACTAATCTAAGTACAAGCAATTGAGCAAGCAGCTATTTTACAATATCAAATAGCAAGTAAGATATCTATAATTATCAATCTACGACATTAAGTAATTTCTACTCATAGGGTGATAAGCATGAGAAATCAAGACAATCAAGGTACACGAAAAGAAATATACCTTGTGAGTCAAATAAGTACGGATACCATGATCGGATATCATCCTCACATTCCCACGTTGACTCTCCTAGGGAGTGATAACCCCAAGCAACACGGATAAGGCTAATTGTTCGGTTCTTGAGTATCTTCTCTCTTCAGTCCAAAATAGAAACAGGCTGCTCCTCGTAAGACAGGTTGGTACCAACAACCAGTTCGGAATGATCGAGGATATGGCTTGGGTCCGATACATACCTACGCAATTGAGATACATAAAATACATCATGCACCTCTTGTAACGAAGGTGGAAGGGACAAACGATAAGCAACATCGCCTACCCTATCAAGGATAATAAATGGACCCACGTATCGCGGACTCAACTTCCCGCGAACGCCAAATCTAATAATCCCACGAGTAGGTGAGATCCGCAAGAACACGTAGTCCCCAACAGAGAATTCTAGTGGTCTACGATACTGGTCTGCCCAACGACGATGTCAATCCTATGCAACTCGAAGTCGCTCTCTAATTCCCTTTACCACTTCAAATGTCTGAACAATCAGTTCTGGGCCTAGCATCTTCCTCTCCCCGATATCGTCCCATGCCAGTGGCGACCTACACTTCTTACCATATAGTGCTTCGAATGGCGCCATCTGGATACTGGCTTGATAACTGTTGTTGTACGAGAACTCGATTAAGTGCAGGTAACTCTCCCAAGATCCTCCAAAATCTAGGGTACAAGCTCGTAACATATCTTCCAAAGTCTGAATTGTTCTTTCTGATTGCCCGTCCATCTGTGGATGATAAGCCGTGCTAAATCTTAACTTGGTACCCAAACTATGATGTAAACTCTTCCAAAAATGAAATGTAAAGAAAGCGGGTATCTATGTCTGACACAATACTGACAGGGATCACATGCTGTCTGACTATCTGTTACATATACAGCTCTGCCAACTTTTCTGTAGATTGCCCTCCTCTGAAAGAAAGAAAATGTGCCACCTTTGTAAGCCGGTCCACTATCACCCAAATAGCATCTTTACTACTTGGTGATCTCGGTAAACCGGTCACAAAGTCAATTGTGATATGTTCCCACTTTCACTCCGGGATAGGAAGCGGTTGTAATAATCCAGCTGACCTCTGCTGTTATGCCTTCACTTGTTGGCATATCAAGCAACGGGAAACAAATCTAGTTGCCTCCCTCTTCATTCCGTTTCCCAGAAGTGCTGCTTGATATCCTTGTACATCTTGGTCCCTCTAAGGTATATAGAATACTAAAAATTGTGGGCTTCTGTCATAACCTTCTGTCTGATGTCTCCACTAGGCACACATAGACGTGATCCAAACCTAAGTGTACCCTCTTTGTGAATTTCATCTCATTTTTGAGTCCTGACTCACATTTTGCCCTGAGCTTCTGAATCCTTGGGTTCTGTGCCTGAGCTACCTTGATCCTATTTACCAAGTCAGATTGAACTCGTAGACTTGTCAGAATTCCTATATCACTAGGAAGTATAACCTCGATGCCCATCTCCTGAAGGTCTTCTAAGATATGTTTTTGTGATGTCAATATAAATGTGTCGCCTCTCCTACTGAGAGCATCTGCTACCACGTTAGCCTTGCCTGGGTGATATTGAAGCTCCACGTCATAATCTTTGATCAACTCTAACCATCTTCTCTGTCTCATGTTCAATTCTTTCTGAGTAAAGATGTACTTCAGACATTTATGGTCTGTGTACATATCCACTCGATTATCGTATAAGTAATGCCTCCATAGCTTCAAAGTAAATACCACTGCTGCCAATTCCAAGTCGTGAGTTGGATAATTCTTTTCGTGGTCTCGAAGTTGCCTAGATGCATATGCTATCACCTTCCCATGCTGCATGAGGACGCACCCAAGTCCCTTTCCTGATGCATCACAATATACTGTAAAACCTGCAGGTCCAACTGGCAATGTAAGAATAGGTGCTGATATCAACTTCTGCTTCAAACTCTCAAATGATGCCTGGCATTCTGCCGACCAGACAAATGGCACATCCTTCTGTGTTAAGCGGGTCATGGGTGCTGAAACTCTTACAAAATCTGATACGAACCTTCTGTAATATCCTGCCAATCCCAAGAAACTCTGCACATCTGCTACGATCTTGGGTACTGGCCAACTCTCTACTGCTTCTACCTTCTTGGGATCCACTGCTACTCCAACTCCTGATATGATGTGCCCCAAGAATGAAATGTGATCCGTCCAGAACTCACACTTGCTGAGCTTGGCATACAACTGGTTCTCTCTCAGAACCTGCAACACTTTCCTGAGGTGGTCTTCATGCTCATTTTCACTGGCAGAGTATACGAGAATGTCGTCGAGAAACATAACAATAAATTGATCTAAGTACGACATAAAGATGCGGTTCATCAAATCCATAAATATTGCGGGAGCATTGGTCAAACCAAACGACATTACTAAGAATTCATAATGCCCATACTTCGACTTGAATGCTGTCTTGGGAATATCCTCCTTCCGAACCCTCACTTGATGGTACCCTGAACGAAGATCTATCTTGGAGAAAACTCTAGCTCTGCTCAACTGATCAAACAAGTCGTCGATCCTGGGTAGTGGGTAATTGTTCTTTACTGTTGCCGCGTTGAGCTTCCTGTAGTCAATGCATAATCTGGATGACCCATCCTTCTTTCCTACAAGTACCACTGGTGTTGCCTATGGTTATATATTGGCTTGAATGAACCTCTTCTCCTTTAGTTCTTCTATGTATTGATATACCTTGGCCTGCTCTGAATCCGCAATTTTGTAAACTCGATCAGATATTAGTTTAGTTCCAGGTGCCAATTTTATACTGAACTCAATATCCCTAACCGGTGGTAGACCTGGAAGTTCTTCGAAAAATACGTCTAGAAACTCTTCAACTACCTTCGAAACTTAAACTTCTTCCATTGCCGTTACTACTCCCTGCTCTTATTGAGTTGCCACTGATCTAACTAAGGTAAACCGCTTCATGCCTGGAATATCAAAAGATACACTCCCTCTACGACAATCTATTATCGCATGACTATCTTTCAGCCAGTCTATGCCTAAGATAACGTCGAAATTTCCAACAGGAAATTCTATCAACCTGGCGGGTAAGGAATACCCGCAAACTATAACGCTACACGCTAGAATAACTCTACTAACTCCTACGAGCCCATTATTACCAGTGAGTATATTTAACCTCCCTGGCAATGCCTCGAATTCCATTCCTAGTCGTGTTGTAAATTGTGCAGATATAAATGAGTGTGATGCTCCGAATCAAACAATGCTACTGCGGGATATGAGGCGACGAGAATGTTACCTGCCATAACATCTCCCGATGCCAATGCCTCTTCTAAGGACAGATTGAATACCTGCCCTCGGCCTCCTTGTTGGTTCCCATGCTGTAGCCAAGCCTGGTGTTGCTGCTGGCCCCTGTCTTGGTGCTGGGGTGGTCTGTGTTGTTGCTGCTGCATCAGCGGTCCTTGCTGCCGAAACATCTGAGCCTGTGACATCAATGGACGTTGTGCCAATGGTCTTACTGCCACCGCTGGTCCTCGATACTTGCATGTCCCTGGTGCTGGCAGAGCAAGAAATTGTTGTACTGGTCCTCCTGACCTCGAATTGATAGGATAGGTGGAAACTCGATGATCTGAACTTCCACATATCAAACATGCCCGTTCAATGTTCGACACACATCTCTAGTGTGCCCTACCTTCCCACAATAAGTGCAGCCCGTTGGGGGTTGCTGGTTCTTCCTCTGTTACTGTTGTTGCCTTGCTGGTGGTGCTGGCCCTCGCATCGCCACTTCATGAATACAATGCCAGGAGATGGTGTAACTCGGGGTGCTACTCCCCTCCTCCTTCAATCTGATTGTGAGATCTCTTCTGACCTCCAGTCCTTACTGTGATCCTCTGAATCGTGATCTCATGCCTTCGGGTTGTCGTCAATACCTCATCAAAAGTTTGGTAGTTGTGTCCCTCTATCAATTGTAAGAGCGCAAGATAAAACCCTTGCTGAAACCTCATAGCCCTCTGGCTCTCTGTTGCTACCATCTCCGGGGCGAACCTACTCAATCTGCAGAATTCTGCTGCATAAGCATCTACTGTCTTGCGGCCTGCTTGAGGTTGATAAACTTCTATTGTAGCTCAAACTGTGCCACAACTCCATAGTATTTCGTCTTGAATCTGGTAGTAAAATCGTCCCAAGCAACATGACGTCTGATGCCAACTTCCTCTGATTCCCACCAATCACGTACAAGATCCTGAAGTAATAACTTCACTTGATCCACACGTTCTTCCGCCGGTACCTTAGCCGCTGTCAGAATAGCCTCAATGTCCTTGAGCCATGCATATGCTAAAATGGCATCTTCCGTGCCCTCGAAATGACGGGGGTTGTACTTGCAAAATCTGGTCGATGCTCCTGAATCAGTCTTCACTCCTCTTTCCAAAGCCGTCTGCAATCCTTGGTTGAGTAGTACATTCTGCTCTTGCAACTGAGCGTACATGCGTTGCTGGGCCAACATCTGATGTTGATGAGTGGCCATCATCCCTCTCATGATCTCCAGAAGGGCCAATGTGTCCACTTCCACAGGGGTAGGTGGAACTATTGGGGGTGTTGGAACCTCCGGATACTGCGGTCCAGCTGCTGGTTCCACTATCACTTCTTCTTGGATAGTCTCTTGAGATAGTACTGGCCCTTGTTGCTGATCAGTAGGGTCAGGTTGCCCATGTGGCCCTTGTTGTTGCTGTCCAGTTCTGACATATACGGACGAGGTGCCCCTAAGAAAAGGAACAAGAGAACAATCAAACGATCGGATAGGAATGATCAAGGAAGTCCAAGGATACTGGAAGGTCAAGCTAGAGTTGAGAGTCACGAATCATGAGATCAAGGAAAAACATGTGTGATTGAGACATCCTATAAATTGAAAATACCCCACAAGTCTGAAATCAGACCTGCATGGGCCACCACTAAAACCTTGTCATGCCCCAAAACCAGAATACTGGAGAGCGGGAGAATGACTCAGCCAGCTACGTATTACAGGTAGATGAATACCGTATAATACGATCAATACTGTCTAAAAGATGAGGGGGTGCATACTACATGAAAGTCTTACTAGGATTACTCAACATTTATTGTCTCAATCATTCAAACAAGAAACAGTAAATAGAGAACATGTGAGATAAAGCAGTAAGGCGTCCCAAATGCTCAGTCAAAATATTCTTGAGATCTGACTTTACAAAACATAGCCAGATGATATAGCAAAGCATACACAATTGTTATCAGCTGAAGTCTGACATTAGTTACAATTATGTAAAAATAAGTACAAGACAATCCGACTAACATGTCGGTGTCAAACGGCAATGTATAAAGTAAGTAACAAAATGAACGGGGAAGTAAGAAATCCACTCGTGTCCTCCTGCGATCATTCCTCTGGTATTGACCATCTTGGAGGTGGAAGTAAGCTGAGTCCTCGGGAACCGGCTCTAAATGTGGCCATACAAAACCAGAGAGGTTAGACCTCTAATAGTAAGTACCGCAAGGAAGCACGATATGAGGAATTAGAACCAGTAATAAGAAAATATGATAAATAGATCTCTACTTGCTACTGGGATTCACATAACATCACGATACTTCGAACCAACTTCCCAACCAAACAAGGACAGAATTTGGCCCGTCATGTCCTGACATTCTGATCATCTCAGTTAGTTAACAAAGTAGGCACAGTACACAAACAAATCCATTTAAACGACCATTCAACTACTACGGCTTGCTACTGTAAGTCCCAGGTTACCCTGAAAATATGCAATAAGGATTCCTCAGTTCTTACTATGTACAAGCAAGGCTAGTCTACCCAATCAATCAATTGCGCCAATCATAAATTAGACGAGTCCCAGCGGGACGGCCGTCATCAATATACAATAAATAATATAAGCAGATATCGTTCTCCGCCCGTGTGGCAGATTTACAATATCTGTGGAAAATAGCCGGCATGTCAGGGCACTAATCGTCCTAAAGATGGTTGCCATGTAAGAACTCGAAATCCATTCTCTCCATGAATAGTTATTTTATTTAGCTTAATAGTCCCTATGTTGATTGAAATCCCATTTCATGGATAATGATCATTCAGAATGAGTACTTCCGTACAGAGTACGATATGTACAACTCTACAACGATGCCCGTGCGGTTAGGTTGTAGGTCTTACATAGCGTAATGCAACAATCAAATCTAGCCATAGAATAATCATGCCTTGATTGTGAGGTGCACATGCTGTTTTTAAAGAAAATTGAAGTCAACATGTATCCATATGCCAATGTTTGGATCGGCTAGTCGATCATAATGGTTCATGGTTCATACATGAACGTGTCTTATTCAATTTGATAAGACAACTAGCCAGTTTCTTAGTTCCAACTAGGAACGCATGATCAATCATTAGTCAAGGTAACAATCAATGTCAATTCGGGACAAGGAACAGCCAAAGGACACTATGGACGGCATCAGATGGATACCCATCTATGCGGTTGGGCAAGTCAGGCTCCATCTATACGGCCTGGGAAAATCGAGTCTCATGCGGCTCAGAAATTGGGTCTCATGCGGCCAGGAAATCGAGTCTCATGCGGCCAGGAATCGGGTCTCATGCGGCCAGGAAATCAAGTCTCATGCGGCCAGGAAATCAAGTCTCATGCGGCCAAGAATCGGGTCTCATGCGGCCAGGAAATCAAGTCTCATGCGGCTGAGAAATAACAAGCCTTATGCGGCTGAGAAATAACAAGCCTTATGCGGCAGGGAAATAACAAGCCTTATGCGGCCGGGAAAGTCATGCGCTCATGCGGCCAAGTTAATCCGGCCATGCGGCTAAGGGTAACATGCGGCCAGAGCCTTATGCGACAGGAAAAGTCATGCGCTCATGCGGCCAAGTTAACCCGGCCATGCGGCTAAGGGTAACATACGGCCAGGAGACTTGCCGCATGAAAGAGTCATGCGGTCAAGCACTGGTCTTCTTCTCCAATTTTCGAGAACATGACCATGGAAGCCATTGCTTCCAAGCTCTCTAAGTCCTTCATTCCAAACCCAAATCTGAACTTCCATAGGTCAAAATGGGATAGAACGAAGTTCTCTACAACATGGAACCATCAAAACTTGAAAATAACAGGGTTAGCTAGATCAAACCTAAGAAATTCGAAAATGTAACAAACTTAGATCTACAAGTAATGAGCCATGGAAATTAAAAATGCTAAGTACTGGAGTGTCTAAGAATCTCGTGAGGAAGACAATGGAACAACAAAATTGGAGATCCAACAAGAAGCAAGTGGTACTTGCCTAGCTCTCTAGGTTGGTAGGAGAGTAATAGAGGTTGAAGAAGAAGTAAATGAGAGTAATGAAGAGAGAGAAAAGTAAAGTAGTATTAATATCAAGCCCAAGTCAATCTCCACCACCCATTCCTTCCTACAAGATCTAGACCATCCATCCCTCTCATGATGGACCAAGCTAAACCAAATTGGTTTAACATGAACAAATAAACCAAGAGCTTTAAGTAAAAGCAAAAAATAAAATACAGCAAAATAATAAGCACAAAATTGAAGAATTTAAATACAAAACAAATGCATAATAAATATTAAATAAATACATTCAAGCAGTACACGTATAAAAATATGTATTCTGGGTGTTTTACTTAACAAAATGCTTAAAATTGGCTTTTGAAGGAAAACTAGAAAAAGTACAAAAGTACAAATTATTTCTGGGAAGTATTGCTAGGGAAGTCTGATCTGAGAGCGATCACTTTGTTCCTTGGACCATACGATGATGATGAAGAGAACTGCTTGAAGAAGACGAACAATCGGAAGAACTGAGTCACCAGAAAGGTATCGAACAATGGCACTGATGGCACAGTCGAATGCTTTCCTGCTTTGCTTCACTCTGTTCTTGAGAAAAAGTTGAAGAAATGCTTCTGGGAATATCACTCTGAAAGTATGAATTTTCTCAGAATCTCCTCTCATGTATATCTCTTGATGTTGTCTTATGTTAAAAATAAGTCTATTTATAGACTAGACCCTCTATGCGTAAAAAGCAACATAACTGGGTCTCCACGCAAGTAACTGTCACCCACGATAAGAATCAACCTTTACGCGTGATGGCACGTGTCCCACGTAGAGTTTTGATCTCTTCATATGGTGACACATGTCCCACTACTTCAACAAAATAGGGAGAGCACGTACACACGTTTCTCGATAAATGTGGCATGAAAGCCACGTAAGCAGACCACGTTCTCATGTAGCCAGAAAAGATTGGGCGTAAAAATAACCCAAAATAGCCTTCATGCGTAAAGTAGCAGACTGGGCGTAAAATAACTCAAAATAGACTTCCCGCGTAGCCTTGAGCGTAAAATTAGCTCAAATAAACTCTACGCGCACAAAAGCCTTGAGCGTAAAAGCTCGAATAGCTTTAGTGCGTAAAAGAAGCAATCTCTTGAGCGTAAAGTAGCCCATCTACACACTAAACGACAAGCGTTGGGTTTGATGACAAAATCTTCTTGGCTTCTGTGCAATATTCTGTCAGAAAATTATACTGTTAGATCGATATCACACGCATTAAATGCATGGCCTAACAGCCTGTCCCTTGCATAAAAGCTGAGAATGACTCTCGCGTAAAAGAGTTCGCGTAGAATCTTGAATCTGGCTCAATAGAGTTTTTAATGAGTCTTGCGTAGAGTCTATCTTCGCGTAAAGTCCTCAACTTCTTTGACTTGGCTTATGAAGTACTTTTTACGCTCCTACAAGACCCCCTTCAAAGTTTTCAAATTTTTTCAAAATTTGAAATACTTTCAATAGAAGCGTAAAATTCGGGATATTCAACAGTCCGCATAGAATTCGGGATACCCAACGGTCATCTGCATAGAGTTCGGGATACTCAACAGTCCGCGTAAAAGTAGAGATATCCAACAGTCAGCGTAAATTTCGGGAATTTGAACCGATTTCAAAAATTCTCTATAAATAGAGCCTTGCCGATAGAGAGAGAACTTTACTCATTCTCGTAATCTCGATTTCTCTTTATTCTCTTCCTCTACATACTCTCAGTTCGAATCGATGGCCCCCAAGAGCAAAACCGCCGTCGGTGCTAAGGGCAAGAAGCCCGTTGCTGCTTCGTCGACGGCTGATCGTGCAGAAACCTCCATCCCATCATCGGTGGCGCCCCGAAAGACCAACCCCGCTGTGGCTCCGGCCATGAAAGGTAGAACACCCTACTTCGGCCATAAGTTCGTCGGAGAAGAAGACTCGAACCTTAAAATTTATGCCCACGTCATGCGTGTCAGCGTAGAAACTGAAATAACAAAATATGCCCACGTTATACGTGTCAGCGTAAAAGTAAAAACATACGCCCACGTCTATACGTGTCAGCGTAAAAACAAAATACGCTCACGTCAATACGTGCCAGCGTAAAACCAAAATACGCTCACGTCAATACGTGCTAGCGTAAAAATTAAAATATGCTCACGTCAATACGTGCCAACGTAAAAATCAAAATACGCTCACGTCAAGACATGCCAGCGTAAAATTCAAAATACGCTCACGTCAATACGTGCCAGCGTAAAATTCAAAATACGCTCACGTCAATACGTACCAGCGTAAAATTCAAAATACGCTTACGTCAATACGTACCAGCATAAAATTCACAAGTGAAAGACTTTGAATAAAACAAAGAACTTTTACACTTTTAAAAAATTTTATCAACTTCATTTTTTTCGCATAAGCGTAAAGTTTGCATAGTCAAGCTCTCTAGTACAGAGTCTTTAATCTTTTATGCGTAAAATTCAGACTAAGTCATCTGCGTAAAAATTCAAATTAAATTTTTACTAACTTGATTTTTTTTCTTTTGGCAGTGGACTTGCAAATTCATCCGCTTGCAGAAATATTTGGCTCACCAGCTGGTATGGTGGGCTCAAACTACTTGGAGAATTTGTCCCATGTGGAATTTCCTCAATCAAATCCACAATACCCTGAAGGGAGGCAACAGCTAATAGCTGCCCAGGGGGACAAAATGTTGTTGTCAATAATAAATAGAGAATTGCTGGTATCTCTAGATGACCAACAATTTTTGAAGCCAGCCTTCTTGTTCGGGGATGCTATAGACTTCCAATCACAAACACACCCCAAGAAGGAGGCTTGGGTGTTTAAATTTGGAGAGAGGACAATGTATCTCCCAAACATGGCCAGTGATTACCCTTTATCGGCATTCGTCCATGCTACTCATCCCCGACAGATGCTATGGAACCTGACTCCCAGCAGTCATGGTAGGCCGGGCAAAATCATTTTCAAGAGGGATAGAGCCAACGAAATGGGCTACCACATAAGTACTCCTAGTGGTGGTGTTGTCCCTTTCTCCGGTCTATTGCCTGGATTCACACCGAGCGAAGATTCAGCTCTGATCCAGCCGGTACAGACTCCAATGTTCATTAAAAAATTCATGAAGGCCTCAGTATTATATCCTCAGGCCAACCCTAGGCTACAAGGGTGGTTGACTCCTTATAACCAGAACTGGATTCAGCTTAGTGCCTGGATCATGAAGAACTTCAAGACGGATCTAGAAGCTATTGGCCTTTATGAAGCAGTAGCCTCCGCGAGCCAGGGTATACCAATGAACAGTAACCTGTTCTTGGCTCTGATGGAGTTGTATATGAGTTCAACGGGAACTTTTACAACCCCACTAGGTGAGATGGGTTTTGCCCTGCACGAGATGCAATTCATCTCTAAGCTGCCGATGGGTGAAGCTTCCTATGAAGAGTATGCTCCCTCCAACCGAGAACTAGCAGAAATCAGAGAGAAAAATCCTCAATTAGTTGAGGTCTACCAAGAACTGATGTGCCATTATCTAATTTGCACCACTATGTATGAGAGTGGGTCGCATTTGGCATATACTAATAAATGGACAACCTATTTATTCTACCATGAGAATAGGATATCCAAGAACGAGCATGGGAGATTCCATGAAAACAAGGCTCCAACAATCAACCCTTGTTAAATAATTTCTTCATATTTGATCCATAATTTGATGATTACACATAAGTCTTCGGACCAGTATATGTCCACTAAGACTGGAGACATCCCTGCGGGGACTGAAACCTTGAGCTATCTGAGGCACGGCAGTCAGAGGATCTCAAGAGAAGCCTTGTTGGCAGGCTTTCTTTCTTTGTGGCTGCGGAGATGGGTTGTGCCAGGGATCAGCATAGCAGACAGAATTCACCAAAACGTATTGTGGCCGACAGTACGTTTGGTGTTCAAGGTCAGAATCAACCTGCTATCGGCAATGGTGTGTCGTATAAATGCAGGTTTACGGACCTTTGGTGATGAGCTAATCAACAATGCTCCTCACCGAAAAGATTTCCCTAGTGTAGAGATGCCCTATACTTATCTGATGGGCTGGCTATTGTATCATAACTGCAGTTCATTGCCACCCGGCCCTGGAGATGATGCAGAGGTCTTCCTCCAAAAATTCAATAAAGCTACATGGACTGCAACTACAGTGGCAGATACTCGAGCAGTACTGAATTATTCTCATGGATGGAACTTCTTCTGTACAAGGCCACAAGTTCCAGCCGATTGCATCGGTGTACAATTTGAAGATAGAGGCGAAGGGAGGACTTCATTACCTGTGCCAGCTTTCAAATGGCTAATGTGAATCAGACCCTCACATCTGATGTACAGGAATGAAGACAACTGTGCGTTCGAACCGTATCTACCAAGTCGATTCGCTCGCCAGTTTGGATATGACCAAATTCATGTTGGTAATCCCTCCACCAGCTTCTACCATTATGGGAAGCTAATTGATGGTGCAAAAGCCTGGAGATACTTTAGCACTGCTTGTACCGGTGCCAAATTTAGGGTATCCACTGCTACAAGTATAACCGAGCTACGAATACATCAAACGTATGCTCGCTTTTATGCATCCATTTGCTCCTTCGCCCATGGCTACAATATGAAGGGGAGTCTTCGATGGCCCAAAGAAGAGAATGTCGAAGAACCAGTCAGGGTACCTTCAGACATACCCGATGACGCTGCTGTTCCAGATGAATATCTGGAAGTAATCCCTACGGGAGCGGAAGAAATAGCTACAGGACCAATTATTATCAGCAAAACCCGGAAGAGAAAATCAGGTGCAACTGTTACCCTCCCAAAGAAGAAGAAGAAGGTTACTGTCAAAGGGCCTTCTAGACAGAGAGTCGCTACTTCAGAGAGCGACACTCCAGTCGAGGAGCCTCAACACATTATATATTTTCAACTCATCATGGAGAAGGATCCTCGGCACCTCAACCAGCAGCCTCAACAGAAGTTGTGGGACTCCTATCTCCTGGACGTCTCAGCTCGTCACTTCATCTGACTTTGCCACAAAAGGCAAAAGCTTTTGAGAATATCGCCACGACACATACTGTTGATCCAGGACTCATCTCATCAGATGAACCGGCTCTTGCCTTTGATGATGAAGACTGGGATCAAGATTATGACGAACTTTTGGAACGTCCTGTACCTACTCCAGGTAAATATAAATTACACAAAATCTATACAAAATTATGTATTATGATTTTGTATATTAACTTATTTTGCTTAATTTTTGGAGGTGTTATCATTGTATCAAAGCCTGTGGCCCCTCCTCCTCCTCAAGAAGCTAGTCATGAAGAAAACATGGAATCTGAGAAAGAGAGTTCTTCTTCGAAAGAAGATACTGTCCAATAGGAATGTTCTCCATCCTCCGAGATACAACACGAGCCTGTAGTAGAGGCTCAACTAGAATTTCCTTCTCTTGCTGAGAGCGGAGAAAAAGAACAAACTGCAGAAGAACCAACTGCAGATGAAGAAGCAGCTGCGGCAGAACTGACAGACTTCAACGAAGAACCAGTTGTAGAAGAACCCACTACAACTGAAATACTTGAAGAGCCAGTAACCAATGAAGGTGATAAAGACATGGTCAAATCATCAACTGAATCTGGAGACGTTGTAATAGCATCCTCCGTTATTGCTACTGATCCAGCACAAGTTCCTGAGAAGACAGTGTCTGAACCTGAATCAGTCACTATAACTACCATTCCTCCCGCAACAATCACCGCCACCGAAACTCAAGTAGTTTTAGCTCCAGAAATGGCTGGAGAAACAATTCAACAAAATGCTGAAGATATGGCCTCGGAAGCTCCTGGGGATCAGTCAGCCATGGTAGCAGCATCAACAATGGCCTTAACTCAACTTGCTGCCAAGGCAACAACAATACCCACTCCCAGCCTTCAGAAGAGGGACTTGGTAGACATTGCCGCCACGCCGAGCTTAAATACGGAAATGAATCTCTTAGTTGAGATTCATACTGAAACTTTCTACAAAATGCTAGCGGCTCTGATCAAGATGGTCCTGAAGAAGGGCCTCAATTATCAAAGCTTAAAGGCTGTGATTGCTCTCACAATCAGAAATGTTGCCATGTTCAATGACACTGAAAGAGCGGCGGCACTGGAGAAGGTGGTCGAGGGACTTGAACAGCCTATTAGAGAATATCTAAGGCTGTCAAGCGAAACAATTAAAAGTCTCATTCAAATCGAGTATGATGCTTGATCAGCTGAATACATCGCTCGGGAGACTACTTTCAATGAAGCTCTCCAGAACTATAGCAGTGAAGTTGCCAGAGAAAGAGCTTTATTGAATGACACCAAACCTCTACTGGAAATGTATAAAGAAGCCTATGAGACTTCTAACATAAGAATTCATCAGCAAGATGATAAAATTCGTGAAGTTGAGGCGGAGTTGGCTCGCTTGAAAGCTGAAAGGGAGCAGATGATTGAGGCTCGAGACCAGCATCTAACGCAGAGCTCAATTTTGGAAGAGAAGGTTTTCGGTGTTGAAGCTGTCATTAAAACCCTTGATGATGCCAAGGATAAAATGATAGCTACTTTCACCGAATTCTCCCATCTTTGTACTCCAGAAGCTCGACGCACTATAGCTACTGCAACTGTGCTGAGCTCTCGTGAGAAGCGTCTAGCAGAGCTACAAAAACTGCTTGAAGATGTGTCTGCTCCGCCTTAGGCAAATAAAGAATTTTTGTATTCTTCTTTTTTTATCATTAATAAAGAATTTTGTATTCTTCTGTCTTTTTCATTCTGTAATATTTACAAGAAATGAATAAAATATTTGTTTTGTGACCCTATCATTTATTTTGAAATTAAACAATAGGTATGAGATAGAAAACATTTATCAGAGGTAATATGGACATAACAAGTCTTCTAAACTCAATAAATTATATATATCCAGAGGTAATATGGACATGATAGATAATGAATCTCATTTTCTGTTTAGAGTATACGATACCATCAGAGGTAATATGAACGTGACAGATCGTAACAACTCAAAGAAAAATAGATTAATATCTATTCAGAGGCCATATGGACATGATAGATAAGAAAAGAAGTAAACTTAATATTTATTCAGAGGTCATAATAATATGATAAATAATAAATCTATTTTTTTAATCAGCTGGTAAGACAGAAGATCAAAATTCTCTTTTAGGAGACAAGTAATCATCTTAACCAAACATTGGTAGCTGGAGAATAAAGAAGAAATTCAGACATAATATTTCTTCAAGAATTTGTTATTAATTGACATCATGAGCAAATCTTTATTAGGTTTAGACAACCTATAGGCACCATTGGAGAATACCGACTCGACTACATAAAGACCTTCCCATTTTGCTTGGAATTTCCCTTTGCTCTTATGAGTCATCACCATCGGTCTTCGGACAGCTAGAACTAGCTCACCGACTTTAAATACCCTCTCTTTAACTTTACGATTGAAAGCTCGAGATATGCGGGCTTGATATAACTCAATATGTTGTTGCGCTTGAAGACGCTTCTCGTCTAGACCTTCAAGTTCTTGAAGTCTCAACCGATCATTATTATCTGTAGTTAGCTCATTAGCAATGGCTATTCTAAGAGATGGAATCTGGATTTCCAGTGGAAGAATAGCCTCACATCCGTAAACTAGTGAGAATGGTGTAAAACCAGTAGGAGTTCGGACAGTCATTCGGTAAGCCCATAAACATTCTCCAAGTTTTTCATTCCAATCACATTTATTAGAAAAGACGAACTTTTTGAGAATTTTAATAATTGTCTTATTGAAAGCTTCGGCCAAACCATTAGCAGCTGGATTATAAGCTATAAAAGCTAGATTTTGGATCCGATTCTTGTCACAGAATCGATAAAATGTCTGACTGGCAAATTGGGGTCCATTATCATGAATTATCCTTCGGGAAATCTTGAAACGATAAATGACATGGTGTTTGATGAAGCTAACCACATTAGATGTTTTTACTTCAACAAGGGGAATCGCTTCCGCCCATTTAGAGAAATAATCCATTATGGCTAGGATAAACCGATGTCCCTTGACAGAAAGAGGGTTAATCGGACCAATAATATGTATAGCCCAAGCTTCGAAGAGCCAAGAAGCTGCTGTAGGATGTAAGAATTCAGAAGATTGGTGAATAAAATCAGCATGAATTTGACACGCTTTACACCGTCTGGCATAATCCACAGCATCTGCTATCATGGAAGGCCAATAATACCCTATTCTTCGAATACGGTCCTATAATTTCGGACCCGGTTGATGAGCACCATAGACACCATCATGAGCTTCACGGAGTGTTTGCTTAGCTTCACTCTCAGAGAGACAATGTAGCAAAAGTTTGTCATAAGAACGACGATATAACATATGTAAAGAAGAATCGTAGTAAAATCGAAATGATCGTCTCTTGATTGATGCAGCTTCTTTTGGATCTTCAGGTAAAATCCTATGAACCGCATAATCAATGAATGGACTTCTCCAATCACTTTGTTGAGAACTTGATTCTGTAGTATTACTCTGTTCGATATGCAAATTATTCTTGACATAGAATAAGTCTCGATCCAACAAAGTAATGGTATTTTATCTTCTAATTGGAACAGCTAAGTCTGCAGCTAAACTAGTAAGAGCATCAGCTTCCAAATTTTGAGAATGTGGTACGAATTCAATAAAGAACCCTTTGAATGAAAGGACCAACTCGATTACCACTTGATGATAGGGAATGAGGTCAGGATTTTTGACTTCATATGTCCCTCTGACCTGATTAACAATCAGTTGAGAATCTCCATAAGCTTCTAGGAACTCAATATCCAATTGTTTTGCTACTTGAAGACCAATTACCAGAGCATTATATTCTGCCACTGTCACGCCCCAGAACCAGAATACTGGAGAGCGGGGGCAGACACAGCCAGCTACGTATATTGAAATAGAATACATCTCAACTATACGGTCACGGCTGTCTAGATATGAGGGTTTACTACAAGCCAGCAGTCTCTTAAGGTCAAGCCTATTGTCTCAATCTCAAGCAATTAACAGAGTTACATGATGTTAGAGCATCAAATATATATATATAAGACGTCCCAAATATTACATATTGGATGATCATGAAGCTAGTCGTACAAAATGATAGGACTAGCAAGAGTTCAGTCATACATGATCAACCCTAGGATTTGTTAATCCTGTTTACAGCCCGTAGGCAGACAGTAAGTAAATGTGCATCGAGCTAACATGTGCTCGTCGGCTAAACGCCTCAAAAGAATAAATTTACATATAAGTGGGTGAAACAAAAAGGAAAACCCACTCTTGGCCCGGGTTCCGTCTAGTTGTTACCATTGGGCTGAAAGCTCGGTAGATCCTCGAAAGTTGCTCCGAAATCTGGCCACACAAAACCAGCTGGGTCAAACCCCAGAAAGAGCAAGTGCCACAAAGGAGGCCACAAATAAGAACAAAAGCCAGTATATCAGAACATAAAGAATAAAGGAAAGTACAAGTAATAAAAGTATACAGGGCGATAAACGACTAGGGACGTGGAACCATTCCGGGAGCCAGGTTACAATCCTTAAACCAAACAAGGACCGGGATTGCAACCCTTCGCCTGAATAGCTCACTGCCTCTACCCATTTATCGTTAGAGATAAGTAAAACAATCATGATCAAGAGTTCCAGGTACAAGGCTAGACAAGACTTAGATAGGGCTGGACACCATTCATTCACAATCGGCCAAGCAAGTACTACGGCTTACTACTTTAACTAACTAGGGTTATCACAAGCCTAATTACTAACAAGATGCAAGTGAGAAACTCCCAGTCCCAAGCCCTGCAGACCATCCAGTTATCCTTCCGCGGGTTGAGAGTTATAGGTGGGTACATTGCCCGGGAGACAAATGTACCCTTAGGTGACTTAGAGGGTACAACACATGACAGTGTGCTGGAAATGTGCTCTACTCGTCAGCAAGCTACAAGTCCATTAAAGCGCCCAGATAACGAGATTGCCTGTGACTGGGAATTCTCCATGTTCTAGTTTGATCTAATCATTAGCCTAATCCAGTTTAGCGCGAGTCCCTGGCCGTGGTACCCAGGAAGTCACGTCCTAGACATGATGCAAGACAAGACAAGTGGATTATGCAAACAAGCAAGCAGAAACACCCACGGTGTCAAGGCAAGTCAAGTCAAGTCAAGTCAAGAGTGCGCCGCCACGGGCCACTATCAAGTTATCAAGGTAAATCATGTCAGGGTACTTGTCAGGGGTGCGCCACGACGGGCCACCATCAAGTCAGGTTGGTCGTGTCAGAAGTGTACCACTATGGGTCACTGTCATGTTATACTAGTTTCTTGTCATACCATGCTGTGTACAATAGTTATTCCAAACATATTAAGCAAAATCAAGTTCATGCCAAAAGGCGTAAGGATATAAAATGGGCGTAAAATACCTAATAAAATACTAATATAAAATAGGACTATAGAAGAGCCAAGATCAAGAAATAACAAATTCATCATAGACAAGTAGGTTGTGCAAGGCGGTCAGGGGTAGGTCTGCGCAGGGTGTGTACTGCGCATGGAAGAGCTGCGCAAGAGTTATCTTGCGCAAGGGTTACCTTGCGCAAGGGTAGACTGCGCAGGGGTTACCTTGCGCAAGGGTGGTTTGCGCAAGGGTGGGTTGCGCAGAAGTGAATTGCGCAGGAGCGGTTTGCGCAGAAATGAATTGCGCAGGGGTTACTTTGCGCATGGCTGGATTGCGCATGGCTAGCTGGCGCCAGCGCAGTCCAGCGCAGCGCAAAGCGCTGGCCAAGTGACTGCGCAAACGGCCATGCGCTAAAGAGCACAGGCCAGGGGTGCGCAATCGGCCATGCGCTAAAAAGCGCAAGGCAGGGGGCTGTTCTTCCTGGCCGAGAGCAAGTCTAAAAACACTAAGAACTTCAATTCTTCATATTTTTGTCAAATCAAAACCAAATCTAGATTTTCAAAGTTCTAACTTGAGTAAAATTGAATTCTCTTCCACATGGAAGCATCAAAACAAGCAAAAATCAAAGTTTAATAGATCAAAACCAAGGATTTCCGAAAATGGTTAAAACCTAGATCTAGAAGAATGAAAGCTCCAAATCATAAAATTTCAAGTTCTAATGTTGATCTACATGTCCTAATCCATCAAATGGACAAATAAAATTGGGTACTTATTTGTTGGCAAGGTGCACTTGCCTATTGGTTGGTGGAGGAAGGAGGAAGAAGGAAGAAGAAGAAGTTTGTAAGAAATAAATGAGAGAATAAAGAGGAGAGAGAAAAGTAGGTGGTGTTATAAAGTGGAAGAGTTGTGGTGTGTTGAGGGAGGAGTGTAGGTTAAGGTGTTCCATTCATGATGAACCAAACTAAACCAACTTCCACAAAATAAAACCAAGCCATGGTCCAAAATCCATTTACGAGAAACCAAAATCCGCAAGTCGAGGAAATAAAATACGTGCCAAAAATCAAATACGAGCATAAATACGAAATACAGGAAATGGGGGTGACAGCCACATTGTTGGAACATGGTTCATTAAGAGAATAAGCACGGTATAAGACCATTTTATCAGGAGAGACCAAGACGATGCCTACTCCGGAGACAATATTGCCTTTAGGTCCAACCTGCAATGCTCCATCAAAATATAGTTGGCAAATGTCATCCTTTAAAGTCATGTTGCAATCAACGACTTCATCTGGAATGTCCTCATATAGCTTAGATGTTTCAGGTATAGGGTGAGCTGCTAAGAAATCAGCTAATGCTTGACCCTTTACTGATTTTTGAGGTACATAGACCATATTATAAGAAGTAAGCAACATTGTCCAGGTTGCTAATCTGGAATTAAGAATGTTCGGTTTTCTCATCAATACCCGAATAGGATTTATTCTGGAGATGACATGAATAGTCTGTCCTGACACATAATGTCGTGTCTTTTGAACAACAAAAACCAAAGCCAGACATTCTTTCTCCACAGGAGTATACCTGTGTTCAACTCCGACCATCATTTGGCTAAGATAATAAATTGCTTGTTCATGACCTTTATCACTTTTTTATGCAAGAAGAGCACCAAGTGAATGATCCAAGACTCGAACATAAAGTAAAAAATGGTCTTCCCACTACTGGAGGTACCAAAACAGGTGGATTTGTAAGGTACTGCTTGATGTCATTAAAGACTTTTTGACATGCTTCATCCCAAACAAATGATACACCCTTCTTTAAAAGATGAAAGAAAGGTTGGCATCTTCTAGAAAGATTGGATATAAATCTCCTGATATAAGCGATGCGACTTTGGAAGCCGCAGAGTTCTTTTAGATTGCGTGGAGGACGCATTTCAAGAATCGCTTTAATTTTGTCAGGATCTACATGGATACCTTGTGACGTAATGACAAATCCCAAAAATATGCCACTAGAAACCCTAAGAAAGACTTAGTAGGATTCATCTTCAGTTGATGTTGACGCATCAACTCAAATACTGTCTTTTAGTCTTGAATGTGATCATCTTTTGATCGACTTTTGACAGCAATGTCATCCACATAACATTCAACTATTTTCCGTAGATGCTCTTGAAAGATGTTGCTCATAGCCCGTTGATACGTAGTACCTGCATTTTTCAGACCAAATGGCATAACCATATAGCAATAAACCCCAAGGGGTGTACGAAAAGCGGTATGCTTTTCGTCTCCTGGATGTATCTTAATTTGATAGTATCCTGAAAATCCGTCCATGAAAGACATGCGTTCAAAACTACATGTATTGTCTATCATGACATCGATAATTGGAAGTGGAAATTCGTCTTTTGGACAAGCTGCATTAAGATCCCAAAAATCTATGCAAACTCGAACTTTTTCCATTCTTCATGACAGGTACAATGTTGGCAACCCAGTCTGGGTGTTGTTCTTCACGAACAAAGCCACATGTAATTAGCTTTTTGACTTATACTTCAATTGTATCCATCTTATCTGGTCAAAAACGCCGCTGTTGTTGTTTTACAGGCTTGGCATTAGGAAAAATATTGAGTTTATGAGTAGCTACTTTAGGATCTAGACCCGGCATATCCTCATAACTCTATGCAAAGATATCGATATATTCTTTAATCAGCTGTATCAACTCTTCCTTTTCATCTTCAGAAAGGTTTTTTACTGATGAATATCGGCTTAGACGTAGTTCTATCTTCAACGTCAATCTGGACGATTTCATCTTTTATAGGTGGCGGTCGCTGTTCAAAACGAAGCTCCTACTGAGTGTCCATTTGTTGTGCCCAAGGGTTATTTTCAAATGGCTTAGGTTCACCATCGGTTTGGACCATGTTGACCGAGAAGACACACACAGATTCATCATAATAGTTTCCTCCAGAATATAAGGATTGTAAAAAACTGGAAGAACATTCTTCTTCCATATCTTCTTTGTACATGTGGGATGTATCCGATTCGATGAACTGGATTTCTTCAGAATCTGAGGATTGTGAAGAACTTGAAGAAAATTCTTCTTGTATATCTTCGTTGAACATGTAGGACGGATCGTATCCCAACCCATGACGAGTTTTCTGGTAAAATGGATCACCACATAATGGTAACCGTATACCTTTGCCTTGATTGAGACCTTGCATAGTCTTCAAATCATATCCCATATTCTGGATAATCTTAAGAGATTGTTAACTATATTTGTCAATTCGAATTCTTCCTATATCTTTTTCTCTGAGATCATCTATCTGAGTAACATGGATATTTTTAGCCAGGCCAAACACAATTTGGCACTTATTTTTCTTATTAGACGGAATCACAAAATAAGATTCTTTGTGACGTCTATAAGTTACACAATCTTGTGATGATGAGGCTACAAGAAGAAGATATGGAGAAGATGTTATGAACCTTTGAGCATAAGGTCCAACATCGACATGAGAAGGAAATTTTTTTTCCTTATGATTAATATATAAGGTTTTCTCTGTATTTATGTCATTTTTATATTGATGACTTTGATCATCAGCAGATAAAGTCATTCTTTCAATAAATTTGACAGCCATGTACTCCAAAAGGAAATCTTCATTAATATGAGAAAGTATAGAATGATCAATATTTACATCATTTACAAACTGACTACTACGCTTTGGATTGATCATTAACGGACCGTCATCCGTCTTCTGTGTAGGCTTATCAAGGTTGATAATTAGTGGTTCTGGCTCATTCGTACGAGAAGTACGTCCCTTGACGTTGATCATGAGAGGTTGAACTTGGCTCTTGACTGGAATTTTCACAGATTCCTCAGACGAAGCTCGAGTTCTTCCTTTAACCTTGATCATCAGAGGTTGATCATTGACAGGTTGGGGTTGGATTCGTCCTTTGACTTTAATCTTCTAAGGTTGATCTTCTGGAGGATCCTCATTGACAGATTGATCTTCTGCAGGCGACCGATCTTTAGCCATATCAGATATTTCTTTCACCTGCTCCTATTTGTAGAGTATTGAGTCAGAAAAATAGACTTCAACACCCTTAAAAGGATTGATATCTGCAAATTTGGTCTTCACAATCCCTTGAGAGTTCACATACTTGAAGCATTAGTGGAGAGTTAAAGGCACAATGTTATGCTTATGTATCCACGGTCTTCCAAGAAGGATGTTATAAGACACATCTGAGTTGATAACATAAAAGGTCGCCATAGTTCGAAGCTCACCTATTTGAATCTTCAGACGAATCTTCCCCAATGGTTTACTCTTTCCAGAGTTGAAACCAACTATTGTGGTACTAGTGTAAGTCAAATTACTAGTAGGAATCCTCAAGGGTCATAGCATACTCTGAAGAAGAATAATGCTAATAGAAGACCCAGGATCAATATAAATCCTGTCAATTTCAATAGATTCAATATACCCTGTATAACACAGAGGCCTGTCGTGTTTATTATGCTTCAACATCATATCTTCTTGTGTGAAAGTAATGTTAGGAATTGCTTCCATCACACTATGATATTGTGGACACTGGTATATTGTCAGGACTCTTGAGTTGAGCTAGGCATGAGTCTGCTTGTAGCAAAGCTTCACTCAAAGTTTCTCGGCTTTTTTTAGAAAGACGAAGCAACTCAAAGATAGAAAGTCTAGCCGAAGTATTAGCTAATTGGACTAGAATATCAAACTTGTAGGGCTTCATCAATACCCCTTGATTTGAAGCAGATTTTAATGGAATATCAAAACGTACTACTTTCTGTTTCTCTTTTTCAGCCATAGATGGTTTAGAAGGCCTTGCCTCGGCAGGAACAGGAGATGGTTGAGCTGGTAGTGTTTCAGCAACGTCCTTCGCTTCTTTGGAAGTTCTCTCATAATCTTTGTGGTACTCTTTTTCGGATCTCGTACCAGCAAAGGTTTCTTATTCAGACTCAGAAGAATGAAGTACCATATTACAGGTTTTGTTCTTCTTTCCCTTAGTCTTCTTCTTCTGAGGATTTTTATAAGAGACCTCAAAATCCAATCCAACAGTGGATTTTTGACCTGGAATTTGTAAAGAAAGTCGCATTCCTTTATCATAGTTCAAGCCTTTCGCCTTTTGAAAGTCATAGCCCATCTTTTTTATGAGATGGACTGATTGTTGACTGTACATGTGCGTGGGTAGCAGACTTTCAATAGATGATTCAACAGAGGAAGGAAAAACAAAGACCTCTGTAGCCACAGGAGTAGGAGTATTCGGGACAGAAGGAAAAATCCATGTAGGAGCTTTCTCATAAGCAGCAAAGACTTGTTGTGCCCTATATAAGGGGATACTATTCATTGCTAACCATTGCTGATGAGTAAATTTGAGTTTGGTAGGAGGAGCCAAACTTGGAGGGCATATATTCAAACCCCTCAACCTATCCTCCAAAGGAATGTCATCCCAAAGATGATCCAAATCATCATGATCTGACACTACCAAAATAAGTCATATCAGCGACGAGTTTAGCGACGCTTAATGAAAACGTTGCCATTATTTGGCAATTTAGCGACGTATAATTTTTACGTCGCTGGACGTCACTATTACCGACGTTCAGCGACGTATTGCGACTAATTTTTTATAAAAAAATTTACGTCGTCCAAAAGTCGGTAAACGTCGCTATTGTTATAACATGAGAAATCATATTGCAGGTTTTGACTTTTCTACCTTTCTTGGATTTTTGAAGTTTTACTTTCATTTTCTATTTCAGGTATTAAGTCAGGATGTACCCACATAATTTCACCATTTTTTAAAGTGAGAGACAATAATCCTTTATTTTGCTCTCTAGCATGCGGGAAATTCACAATCTTTATTGTTGCCTTAGGAATTGGGACAATCCCATATGGAACTTGCTGTGGAAGAAAACCTCCAAATTGAAGAGAAATCATAATAGTTGTAACCGTATGCTCATCGTTGGTTAAAGCGATGGCATTGGCATTTATCAACTACTGGATTTTCTTATTTAAGACATAACAAGCCTTGGTAGGATGATTTATGTATCTATGATAGATACAATATTTAGGATTGTCAGTCAGATTCACCTCATTAGGCCTTTTTGGCTCTGGAATCTGGAGTTTGCCACTCTTTACAAGACATTGGAATATCCCTTGGATATCACTGTCATCAAAAGAGTACTCTTCTTTTGGTTTAGAAGACTCCTGATTATTTGGCATTATTTTGGGTTTTGAAAGATTAACCACTAGGGTTTCCTTCCCTTTCCCATTACGATTGCCGAAATTATTACCTGAAGAGGCTTTCTTTCTTTTGTCTTCTGAGGTAAAGATCATCCCATGTTCACGAGCCAATCTACCATTGGTCTCGGCTGAAACTGCTGTTATAATGAACGAGGCCCAATCAGTAAATTGAGAGCCCGTGAAGACAGCAATAGTTGGTCGCAGATTTATTTTACATGTATCAATCAATGCTGAATCTGGCATACCAGGAGGCATTTTCAAAGTTGCCTGTCAAAAACGTTCAATAAATGTCCAAGTATCTTCCTTCTCCTTTGTTTGATCTCTATTAAGGAGGACATATTCATGTCCATGCCTCCTTCATAGAAGCGGAAGAGAAATATTGCTTTAAACTCGTCAAAAGACGATATACAATTGTCGGGTAGACTGCGATACCAGTCATAAGCTGAACCCGTCAAACACCCGAAGACTCGGGTGAAAAGAGCATCATTCTTCTGCAAATGTACAGTCATAATATCAAAATAATTGATATATTGACTAGGAGAGACCTTTCCATCAAATAACAACATCGATTGTGGCTTGAATTTTGGAGGAAAAGGCACATCATTCCAATGAGGAGGATAAGATTGCTTAATCCCTAACCTCTAGAGCTGATCCTTGTGCTTCAAAACTTCAAACTGTGCTTTTAGCTCACGTACTGCTTGAATAGCTTTACTAGTTTGAGAAAGTACATTCGATTGGATAGTTGCTGGATGTACCGTAACTCCCACCGGAGGTGGTATATCTTCTAGAATGAGAGGATCTGGAGCTGCGGAATTTTGATTGATAGCAGGCTCTTGACTAAGACTATTCAAAGGTGTATCAACCCCTTGACTATCTTGAGTTTGTGCTGCTACTTGAACCGGTATTACTACTGTCGGCTGAACAATTTGCTGAGTCATTATTATTTGATGCATACTTTGCATCATGGCAAGCATGTCCTTCAGTGATGGCTCAACTGTAGAGAGACGTTGTTCTGTATTAGCAGTTGACGTCTCCGGTTCATCTCCGATAGCATATATAGAATTCAACCTCCCTTGAGCATACAGAGGGATTTGTATAGAGGTATGAATCAATACTATCAGTTTCTGACTCCAAAGACTGGATACCCCCAGCTTCTGAATTCGAAGATTGTAACGATCTTTGAACTCTTGATCGAGTATTCTGATATACCCCTTCAAAAGTATCAAGGATTCGGTTGAATTACTGTTGGCTTGGAGTCCGGGACAAATTGCGTCTTGGACGTCGTCCTCTGTTGATATGAGATGTTATATTGACTGATGCATATGACAACTCATGTTCTTGGTCATCAACTTGTTGTTGAGGCACATTGTAGCTTAATCGATCAAAAACTGACCGTTTAGAAGCCGAACAGCAACATTTGATTACAATCTGGTGACATTCACAATGGTAATTTTCTTGGGGGAGTGTCACAGGAGATTTTCTATTTTTATGATTTTGTACGAGCAACTCGCGTAAATCAGAAGGAGTAGAAGGAGTCGTCTTCTTTATTATATTTGGGACATAGAAACGTTTAGTCCCTTGAGTATAAAGAAGATTACTGGCTGCACTTGCAGAACCAAACTGTATATTTTTATGCGCCTAGAATTGCATGCGTAAATCCTGAGATTTTTGTGCACAAAGGACACCATCTGCATTACGCGTAATCTGAAGGTTTGGTACCTTGCGTAAAGCAGTATAAGAAGTTTGTTGGTAAAAAACTAAAGTTTTACCAACAATAGAATTTTTGTTTTTATGCTGCATGTGGGCAGGTAAATTCACTTTAGATGCAAAGGCATCATTGTGAACTTTATCTACCATGTCACCGACAGGAGATTTACCTTTACGCGTAGAGCGCAAAACATGAACATCTGCCACGTCACAGACGGAAGATTTTCCTTTACGCGTAGAGAATAAAACTTGGGTGTCTACCACGTCACAGACGGGAGACTGATTTTTACGCACAGAGCATAAAACTTGGGAGTTTACCACGTCACAGGCGGAAGACTGATTTTTACATACAGAGCGTAAAACTTGGGAGTCTACCATGTCACAGACGGGAGACTGATTTTTACGTGTAGAGAGTAAAACTTGGAAGTCTACCACGTTACCGATGGGAGACTGATTTTTACGCCTGGGGCACATCACTGAAGTAGAGACTGCCTCGTCACAGACGGAAGCCTCCACAACAGGAGTAGGAAGGATTCCTTTGCCTTCAGAGACAACAGAAAGATCCGAGGATGCTTTGGATTTAGGAATCCAAACTTTTCGTGTCTTCTGCGATTTTTGAACATTGGAGCAGCGAGTACTACCCCCAGTTCGGAGCATTTTTTCGTAAGCAGTCTGGTCGAAGTGAACAACCAGAGCCTTCTTTGTCGATCCGACCAACACATCATCATATTGAGCAATTACTTTCTCATCAGAGGAGAAAGTCATCCCCAGCAGAGTCGCCATTTTGTTTCACTTAACAAAATGCCTAAAATTGGCTTTTGAAAGAAAACTAGCACTACTAAAATAACCCAGATTAGCGACGTCAGGAGACGTCGCTAAATACAGGAAATACGTCGCTAACAATGATTTGCGACGTATTTAGCGACGAAAAACCTACGTCGCTTATAGGCAAGTCGCAGATGGCAATTTAGTCGCCAAACGTCGCTATTTGCGATGCGTAGTTAATTGTCGCTAGACATCGCAAAATGAGCGACATATAGCGACGTATTAGTACGTTGCCAACTTTGCGACGTAAAGCGACCACTAGCGACGCTTCAAAAGTTTATAAACGATGACGAGGCATGGCATCCACGTGGCCATGTGGGCAACGTAGCGACGTATATTAGCGACGTCGAGCGACGTAACGTCGCTAGTTAGCGACGTATAGCGACGTCTTTTAATTGTCGCTAGACGTCGCAGTACGTCGCAGAACGTCGCTATACGTCGCTAATGTTAAAAAAAAAATTTTTAAAAAATATAATTGATATTTTTGTTATGCTGTGTGTCTGTGTTTACAGTGTGTGTGAAGTGCAGTGTTCGAACCATCGACAGTTTCGCTTACTGTTGTATGTTTTATCTTTGATAGAAAGAGCAACAGTTCAGGGTGCACTTCTCAGAGCTTCCTCTTCACGCCCTTCACCTTCTCGGAAACCTTTACGACGTCCGAGAAAGTGAAGGACGTGAAAATGAAGCTCTCAGAAGTACACCCTGAACTGTTGCTATTTCTATCCAAGATAAAACATACAACAGTAATCGAAACTGTCGATGGTTCTGAACACTGTATTTCACATTCACTGTAAACACAGACACATATCATAACAAAAATACACAATATAATTTTTTAAAATTTTGGCAGCATCTCCTTTGTATATCAGATCATCGCTTATAACCCAGCGTAGGTATATTTGTCATCCCGTCGCAGATATCACAAAGTAAATATCACAATAAAAATATGAGGCAGTGCAAAGTAAATATCACAGACACACATCCTCACAAACATCCAATAGAGTCAAATAAAAATGAAAGATGATAAAAAGTCTCCCACCAAGTGTATAAACAACAGTGTATGAATAAACAATTTGCCCATAGGGCCAATACATACAAGTCATAAAAAAACTAATAAAATCACTGCGGACCCCTGCCGCGCAACTGGGATAGAATGTAGTCATACTGCTCCTGGGTGAGCTGTACCGTAGGGGCAGTAGGAGGCAGTACAATGTCTGGAGTCGGCGCCGGAGGCAGTACAGTATCTGGAGTCGGCGCCGTCGATGGACCCGGAGGACGTACCTGCTCCAGCTCTCGCAGTCGCTCACCATGCGCAGCAAGGGTACTCACCACCTTCTCAGTATACTGAGCGAGTGAGAGAGAAAGGCTCCTCTGCGATCCATCCAGCTCGACCTGTCTACGCTCTGTGCGCTGTGTAAACTCGGTGAGCGTCTGCAAGTTGGCAGCTGCAGCCTGATGCAGACTCATCAGCTCCTGTATACTGCGCTCGACCGTATCAAATCGTCCGGTGACGATCGGAGGGTCGGATCGTCGCTCGACCGCATCAGAAATCTGCTGCTGCAACTCGCGACGCAGCTCCTCGATCTGACGACGAACATCCTCAGCTCGTGACGACGCCTGCGTAGCCGGAGACTGCGCACTGACAGAGGGGGCCCGGGATGACTCCGAAGCCAAATACGCGCCGTAGGATCCCGTACCGTAGTACGTACCCTTCTGAAGACCGCCAACGGCGGTCATCCAGAGCTCGTCCGGCGATGGCTCTGCAGGCGGCTGGGAGGAAGTACCAGCCCCTCCCTCTGTTTGCGTACTAGCAGCAGCAGCAGCATCAGCCGCCTCCTTCTGTAGCCGAACAAACTCGGCCTAGAATATGTTTGCTAACGTGTAAGTGTTTACTAAAGTCTATATTGATATCTATTTTCCTGTTTTCTAAATGATAGTCAGTTAATATTAGTTGAATAGAACGTACATATGCCTGCGTCGCCCTCTCGTCAATGAAGTCCCCAGCCCTCCGATGGGTGACCAGGAAGACGGTCACCATGTTCGGGTCCTCACCCTTCTTTACCTGTTAAAATATATTATCTATTATTAGTATTAAACATTATATCAAACTATATATAAATTAATGTCCGTCATAGGAAACGTACCAGACGACGAAAATGCTCCGTCATCGAAATGGAGCCACCACACCACTTACCGGCGCTCGACCGCGCCACCTTGGCCTTCTCAGACCGCTCCTGGTACCGGCGCTCGCTGAATCTAGCCTTCATCGCAGTCCACTGCGCTGGCGTAATCCAACCCTGGATCGGACGTCCGGCGCGATCACGACGCTTCTGGTCGTCGATCGCATCACGGATGAGCTTGGCTATGACGGCAGGAAATTGGCCCTCGATCCTCGCCGCCCGGTGTGATGGATAGAAATAGGTCCTCTAGAAGAAGTAAAATATAAAAGTTGTATAATATACACAAATGATTATTAAAATTTAAAAATAAACAAATTTTTTACCTTGAAGTGGGCGAACCAAAAGGCCTTCCTATCTGCGGGAGCATCTGAGTAGTTGAGCCAAGGCCCACCATAGTTCTGCCTCACAAATGTTCCTAGCTGTCTCTGTACTGCAGAAGGCCGATATCTATATAATAATAATTTTTCATGAATATATATGTACATATAATCATTTGAGAAATATATAATAATTAATTAACTTACTTCATAGGCCCGTCCGTCCAAATCTCCATACGCGTCTCGCCCGGGGGAGCGCATGGAGGGTCGCTCTCACCTCCTGCTTGGGCAGGATCAGTCTGATCGCCGTCCTCCATATGATCGGCGTGGGCTCCCTCCATAGAGCCGTCGACAGTAGGAATGCTGGACGGGGGATCAGGGATGCTGGACGCGGGATCAGGAAGGCTGGACGACGAGGGAGGAGTCGCCAACCTGCTAGAACTGTACTGTCCCGGTAATAAACCGGGAACATGAAGGCTGGACGACGAGGGAGGAGTCGCCAACCTGCTAGAACTGCCCTGTCCCGGTAATGGACCGGGAACAGAACGGTACACTGGCGTACTCGGAGATGAGGATGAGGGTACGGAACTGCCCTCTCCATCCCCAGCCCGAGGCTGACGGGGCTGTCTAATATATAATCCTCCGCGTCGTCCAGATGGTCTAGTCATACCTGACAATAAAACATATGACAATAAAACAAAAAAAACATATTTATATGATAGACATCACAGATTTTTGAAAAATATCATAGTCAAAAAGTGTCACTGAAGTATCAATAAAAGTGTCAATAAAGTGTCACTGAAGTGTCACAGATTTATATGATAGAAGTGTCACTAAAGTGTCAAATATGATTATAAAACAAACGTACAGATTTAATCCTCTTCTGAAAATTCATCTAGTTCGTTTAGCTCATCTACTTCTTCTTCTTCTTCTTCTTCTTCTTCTTCTTCTTCTTCTTCTTCTTCTTCTTCTTCTTCTTCTTCTTCTTCTTCTTCTTCTTCCTCCTCTACATCTTCACTTTCATCTGCATCTTCCTCTTCAGATAATTCTACTTCTTCTACACAATTAGATGTGTAATAGGAAACTTCCGTCGTGTCCACTTCTATAATATTTGTTACAAGAGGTAGTTCATCCTGTTGATAAGCTATATCGTCAACCTCAAAGGTATTTCTAGCTTTGGTCTTGCATACTGCCCACCAGTCCGACCTTGTTGTTCCCCGTTTAGGATAACTTGTGAAGTACACGAGCTGAGCCTGACTTGATAGGACAAATGGTTCATAGGCTTGATATCGACGCCGATAGTTTATATCAACAAGACCGTGCTTGTCTACTTTCCAACCTTGACCTTCAATCGGATCGAACCAATCACACCTGAATAATACAATCTTAGCAGGCTCTATTCCATAACTATATGTCAGCTCCACAATCTCCCGTAACACGCCATAGAAATCGTTGCCCGCATCAACATCTTTGTAGTTCGAAGATCTGATACACAAACAGCTGTTTTTGGTGGAATCGAGATCCACAAAGTTGTCTCTGATCGGGCAAGTTGTTGACTTGAACCTAAACCCATTAACACAGTAGCTTGGCCATATTTTTCAGCATAAATTGGTCCCTTGGCTAGCGTTCTAATAGACTCATTCTCAAGTCTTGCGTATGGACGATCGACCTAAATACCACGAAAGAAGCAATTAAGCTCATTCTCAATCAAGTGCATATACAAAAAGGTAATTACAGAGTTCTCAAGTCTTACATATGCACTCAACCATGATGGAAAATAATGCCTCATTTCTTGTTCTAGTTCTTCTTCTGTTATGTGTGGCCTACCCGACCTCACATCATCATTAAATATGCTGAAAACAATATCGTTCAATTAATGTAATAGTATAATAATTAACACTATTAAAATAATATAGACGTATTAATTACTTACACCTCCAGTTTCTCTACTTCCTCCTCGTCGCAGTTGAGTAATACATACACCTGAGCAGCCCTTAGCTCATCATCGTTCAGATATCTCTTTTTCATCTTACCCGATGGCTTTCCTGGAGCATTGAATACCTTCAGTATTGTATTATTACTTTCATGATCTCCCTCGTCGTTTCTGGAAGCTCTCGTTCTATTAGTTGCAACATGAGGCTTGAAATACATCGATCAAAAGTTTGTAATCTCCTCGAGAATATAGGCTTCACAAATAGAACCCTCGACCCGTGCCTTATTTTTCACCTTTCTTTTTAGGTGATTCAAATGTCGCTCGAACGGGTACATCCATCGATATTCGACGGGTCCACCAACACGTGCCTCATAGGATAGATGAATCGACAAATGCTCCATAGAGTCGAAGAATCCAGGAGGAAACACCCTCTCTAGCTTGCATAGTGTTACCGCAATGTCCTTCTCTTGCTTTTCTAGACGATCAACGAGCAATTTCTTAGAACAAAGATCCCTGAAGAATATGCTAAGCTCCGTCAATGGATCCCAAACTGCCTGCGGTAAGAATTCCCGAAATACAATCGAAATTAACCTCTCCATGAATACGTGACAATCGTGGCTCTTCATACCCGTCAATTTGTTTTCCTTCGGATCGACACATCTTCTCAGATTTGACACATATTCGTCTGGAAATTTTAGGCCCTGGATCCACCGACAAAGTCTCACTTTATCCTCCTTGTCCAGCAAAAAAATTGACTTCGGAAGGAACTGTTTTCCATTCTGCTGTATCAAATGCAACGCAGGGCGTTTGTATATTTCTTTTAAGTCCAACCTGGCCTTGGGATTGTCTTTCGTTTTTCCCAGTTATGAACTCTACCAAATCCATCGCACTTGTACCCAGTTGTAGGATCTTCGATAGCACTTGGAAAATCTTTAACCTCCTCCCATATCGTGTCTCCGCACCACCTTGGCGGTGGATCACCCTTCTCTACAACGCCGGCACGGAAAGCATTCCTGTTCCTTCTGAACGGATGATCTTTTGACAGAAATTGCCGATGACAATCAAAGAAGCACGGCTTTTCGCCGTGTTTCAAGCGGAAAGCCTTACTACGGTCCATGCAATACGGACATGAGAGACGGCCATGAGTGCTCCATCCAGATAACATTCTATAGGCCGGAAAGTCGTTGATGGTCCACATAAGGGTTGCCTTCATCTGAAAATTCTGCTTCCTGGAAACATCGTACGTGTTAGCGCCTACTTCCCATAACTGATTTAACTCATCTATCAAAGGCTGTAAGTACACGTCAATGTTCCTCTTGGGATTGTTCGGACCAGGAATTATAATGGTTAGAAACATGTACTGAGTCTTCATGCACATCCAAGGCGGTAGGTTATACGGAGTAACAATCACAGGCCAGCACGAATACTGGGATCCCGAAAGACCAAAAGGAGTAAAACCGTCAGAAGATAGTCCCAACCTGACATTTCGCGGATCTGAAGCAAAATCTGGATACACTCGATCAAAGTGCTTCCACGTTTCTCCATCGGATGGGTGATCCAACACTCCTTCAATCTGTTCTCGCATGTGCCAACTCATATTTTCGGCCGTCTCTTTCACCATAAATAATCTTTGCAACCGCGGCGTTAAAGGCAAGTAGTGCATTGAATCGGTCGGTCTTCTTGCACCGGTAGACCTTCCTGTACTAGTTGTCTTATAGCGATCAGCACCACAAAATCTGCACACATCTGCGTCCTTGTCGTCTTTGTAGTACAGCATGCATCCATTACGACAGAAATCGATTTTCTCGTATCCCATCCAGAGCGATCTCACCATCCTCTTAGACCGGTAGAAGTCTTTAGGCAACTTAGCACCCGCCGGCAAGATCTCTATAATCAACTCCAACACTCGGTTGTAGCATTCTTACGACATGTTAAAATCTGACTTAATGCTCAACAGTCTTGTAACCACCTCCAACGGTGAATGATCCTCACAACCAGGATACAATGGAGTCCTTGTATTCTCCAGCAACTCCATGAACTGTGCAGCATCGGCGTTCGGTGCCTCCTCAGGTGCATCATGAACGAAACTAGGCCCCGCAGCGTCGAAAACCATGTTCACGCACCCGTCGTCGTATGCATGATTATCTGAAACAAAATTAGGTCCCGCATGCATATACGGCTCAACGTAAGGCTCCGGCTCTGATGCTAAAGACACAAGTTCTCCGTGTGCGGTCCACTGATAGTAATTAGGCGTGAAACCCCTCGAGTACAAATGATATGTCACTTTCACTTCTGGATAATATTTCACGTTATGACATTTCACACATGGACACTTAATTTTGGTGCCGTCCATATACTGAGGGAACGCCTTAGCAAACTGCAGGAACTGCTCTACTCCCGCTATGTATTCATCCCGCACACCACACATATCATCAGGACGACGATTGTACATCTATGAACGATTCCGCAAGTAGTAATTCATATCCATTTGAAAATAATTCTGCAAAGATGGACACACATTATCCAACAGGCACAAATTCGTATATAATGTCTTATTATGGGACACACATTAGTAGCGGACAGTTACTAATAACAATGATATTGACCGATACCGATACAAGTTTGGCATGTTCCGATCCGATACAGACCGATACCAAATATTGACCGATACCGACATTGGCATGTTCCGATACTATACAGACCGATACTGATACCAAATATTGACCGATACCGACATTGGCATGTTCCGATACCGATACTATACAGACCGATACCGACATTGGCATGTTCCGATACTATACCGACATTGGACAGTTACTAATAACAATGATATTATCCAACAGGCCGATACCGATACGGTTTGGCATGTTCCGATCCGATACAGACCGATACCAAATATTGACCGATACCGACATTGGGGGTCTTTGTTCTGGTCAATTCGGCAAAACCAATCGGTAAGGGTGACTACTATTTCATATAATTTTAAAACTACTAAGAAATAACGCTGAAATACTTAAAATTATGCCTAAATGTATAAAATATATGTTTTTAAATGTAAATAATTTATTAATAATTATTTGTTTTCCGATACCAAAGTTCGATACTCCGATACGATACCGCCGATACTACCGGTATCGCCGATACCAATACTCATAGGAATAGTCCGATACCGATTCCGATACCGATATTGTGAACCTTGGGTATATATTGTCAACATTTCAGATTCTTAAAATGAATTTCAAATGGATTTCAAATGAATTTCAAATGGTATATATCCCTACATTTTGCGAATCCCTTGAACAAAAAATAAAATCCTATAATGTGAAGTAGGCATGCACGAAGAAAATTTCTTTTTGAGCCAACAAGATTTGTAACGATCCTAACATTTGGAAAGAATTAACATCACCATTATATATCATAATAAATCACAAACATAAGCAAGGAAAGGAAGTAGTTAACATGGCATTGTCTTCCAAAGTTCAAAATGTCATGAGCCCGGTTCATGTCCCGCCCTTACTGCTACTACTACACCTACTTCGGTCCATTTGAGTCACATCTATTCTCTCCTTTCTTTCTTTTTCTTTTTTCTTAGTACCACTTGCAATATGTGACAGAGAAATCTATCGACCAATATTAATGGCAGTAGACCAGCATTCAATGGAGACCAAGAGGAAGAGCGAGAGAAGCAACAAAATCGTACTCGATAAAAAAAAGTGGCAGACTGTACACGTACAACAATCATGGAAAAGAAACATGAAAAAGAAAAAAAAAAATAAAAATATCACAAGACAAACCAGCAGCGATATGGACTGCAGTCCACTCGCACTCTCTCTCTCTCTCTCCCTCATCGGTAGTGAATGTGCGTGCAAGCGCCTAAGTGTTCGACCAAAATATACACTTCACCCCTGCCCCCCTCCCCCTACCCCTGTACCTACCCCAACCCTCCCCTGCCCCCCCTCCCCCCTCCCCCCCTCCCCCCTCCCCTGCCCCCCTCCCCATACCCCTGCACCCACCCCAACCCTCCCCTGCCTTCCCTCTCCTGCCCCCCTCTCCCCTGTACCCACCCCAACCATGCCCCCCTCCCCCTACCCCTGCACCCCCGGGTACCCCCACCCCTCCCTCCACCCCTCGACAGTAAGACCCCCCCACCCCCTGCACCCAACCCCACCCCTCTCTCCTCCCTCGACAGAAAGACCACCCCAGCAGCTAGGGTTAGAGTTCTCGTGTCCGTGTCTGTGTCTAGATAGCTAGGGCTAGGGTTAGGGTTTACCTGAGGAGGGTGGCTTCGTCGGAGGATGGAGGCGGCGAGGAGGGTGGCTTCGTCGGAGGAGGAAGCGGCGAGAAAGGCCCCTTCGTCGGAGGAGGGAGGCTGGTCGCCGGAGGGAGGGGTCAACGGGTGAGCGGGGTCTCCGGGGGGAGAAGGGGGAGGGTCTCGCCGGAGGAGGAGGGTTCGCCAGGGGGAGAGGGGAAAGCGGGAATAAATTTTTGGGTGAAAATTTTGGGATTTCGATCGGGCCAGGAACCCTATATGAAATAAAACAGCGACTCCTACATGATACGTCGCTAAACGTCGCAAGCCAGCGACGTAAATTACACTACGTCGCGGAACGTCGCTACGCAGCGACGGACAGCGACGTGTAGCATAAGACGTCGCTATATGCAATTATCAGCGACGCGTATTTCCGCCGTCGCTAATATACGTCGCTATTTAAGCATATTTTAGTAGTGTAGAAAAAGTACAAAAGTACAAATTATTTCTGGGAAGTATTGCTATGGAAGTCTGATCTGAGAGCGATCACTTTGTTCCTTGGACCATACGATGATGATGAAGAAAACTTCTTGAAGAAGACGAACAATCGGAAGAACTAAGTCACCAGAAAGGTATCGAACAACGGCACTGATGGCACAGTCGAATGCTTTCCTGCTTTGCTTTACCCTGTTCTTGAGAAAAAGTTGAAGAAATGCTTCTGTTCACTCTGAAAGTATGAATTTCCTCAAAATCTCCTCTCCTATATATCTCTTGATGTTGTATTGTGTTAAAAATAAGTCTATTTATAGACTAGACCCTCTGTGCGTAAAAAGCAACATAACTGGGTCTCTACGCAAGTAACTGTCACCCACGATGAGAATCAACCTTTACGCGTGATGACACGTGTCCCACGTAGAGTTTTGATCTCTACGCATGGTGACACGTGTCCCACTACTTCAACAAAATAGGGAGAGCATGTACACACGTTCCTCGATAAATGTGGCATGAAAGCCACGTAGGCAGACCACGTTCTCATGTAGCCAGAAAAGATTGGACGTAAAAATAACCCAAAATAGCCTTCCTGCGTAAAGTAGCAGACTGGACGTAAAATAATTCAAAATAGACTTCTCGCGTAAAGTGGCTGAAAAGTAGCCTTGAGCGTAAAATTAGCTCAAATAAACTCTACGCACATAAAAGCCTTGAGCGTAAAAGCTCGAATAGCTTTCGTGCGTAAAAGAAGTAGTCTCTTGAGCGTAAAGTAGCCAATCTGCACACTAAACGACAAGCGTGGGGTTTGATGACAAAATCTTCTTGGTTTCTGTGCAATATTCTGTTAAAAAATCATACTGTCAGATCGATATCACACGCATTAAATGCATGGTCTGACAGCCTGTCCCTCGCGTAAAAGCTGAGAATGACTCTCGCGTAAAAGAGCTCGCGTAGAATCTTGAATCTGGCTCAATAGTATTTTTAATGAGTCTTGCGTAGAGTCTGTCTTCGCATAAAGTCCTCAACTTCTTTGACTTGGCTTATGAAGTACTTTTTACGCTCCTACACTGAAAACGGGGAGTGACAAAGACGATAGGCGAGTGCCCTAGCGTGCAAGCCACGAACATTGAACACTAAGGCATAGAACATGGAAATATGGTCGAAACGTGCCTACGTGCACGAGATCATAAAAGATGGCTTCGTTGAGAAAGAATACAGTTATGACATGAATGTGGCAGAACTGTCGGATATGACATAATGCCTCGAAAGGTGTTCGGGACCTTCGGGTCGTTCGGTTGACGAACATTGAGTTGAGGCATGATGCTATTGAACATTGAAATGAAGTATGAAACATAAGAACATAGAAAGTTAACGGAAGAAATACGAGATGATAAAGTCTGAGTCTCGGACTCAAGATTATGCTTGGTTGTTTGAATAATAAGGGCGTTGCATGGTCAAATGGAATGGACGAGAGATAAAATGTGATCATCTCCCATGCACGGGTGTTCCTTCGAACGGTTAAGTGCCGGAGCGCCCTTGAACCGTTTGGCCTGTATATGAGGGAATGTGTATCTTTGATAGGCGCACATCCTTAAGACGAGTAGCACTCGCTTATAGATAGGAAAAAGTCGTAAATGATGGTATACAGCGGTAACGTTTCGGTTGTTTGGGATAGCAACCCAACCCGTGAAACGTCGGGCTACCTAACCAAATTCGAGAAAATAAGGAGAGAAAAGAAAGTAAGGAACTCCTTTAGTCCATTTCGACGTGGATACACCAACGGCCTTCATATAGATAATGAACGATGGGTTGAAAGTGTAGGCATGTATGTGTCCCGCACACATAGATCCTGCTTAGAGATGCACTCATAATATGACAGGGAACGAATTGGGCGCATTCACCTTGCATCGGTGCAAGGGCGAGTGCGTCGACTTGGTAAGAAGTTGCACCACGAAACAAACACGAGATTGCTTGCCTGTTTGTCTATTTCAATTCGAATAACATGCTTGCCATGCTAACATGCCTTACTACTTTCGAATATGCCATGAAATCGAACCTAAGGAGAACATAGCAAAATCATAAGCTAAGTTGCATGATTCAACATAAATTCTAAATGACGGGGTGGAAAGAAGGTCTTTGCATCAGTACATGCGAGGATGAACGTACTGATCCCCCACCAGCTTCATGCAGGGTGCAGGAAATGGATGGCTCACGGCGAAGCTTCGCTTGAACGCATTGAGGCTTGGAATGCCGAAGCGTATTGAAGCATGCGATCGTTTGACCCTCGGACATGCAACCGGATTGATACGGCCGGGATATAGAAGGCATGATGTATGGAACGGTGAAATTCTTTGTGGGCAAGAGCGAACCTGAGTATTGTAGCCAATCTGGCATATATTGTTAGGCTATCGAAAGCCTTTGTAATCTCAGTTTCGAATATCATTAAAGAGAATTCTTTCGTATACTCTATTTTCCTTTCGTTGTTAATATCGAATCAAAAGATAACCATTTGAGAACTTGTCATCTTGCCTTGCACGAGCGCAACTCCAGGCTCGTGCAGCATCACTCCCCTTGCGAGGACGATGATTCAGGTGATTCCGGGTCGGGACGTGACAAATTGGTATCGGAGCTCTAGGCTCAATTTCCTCTGGACGCTCGCTTCATTACAATTCTAAAAGTTGTCCACCACCACTTGAAATCACTCTTGACTCTACTCGATGCCGCACTGGATGTTCCATACAATAAGTCTAATACAAATCGTATAATTTTGTCGCGTGTGTTTTGGAAATTACATGATATTTGCTAAGAAAGTCGCGAAGGGTATCTTGTATTTAATGTAACGAGCCGTAAAAATGTTAGTTGCTACAAGTGCAACAAATTATGAAAGGCGATTTGAGATATTGTTGCAATGTAACATGTTGAATGAGAAATAAAACAATGTACGAAGTGCTATCAGTTGTGAATATTGGTTGCACCAATGCGGAAACTAAATATTGCGTTGCAATAAAAGTGATAAGTCAATATCGAATGTGTTGAACGGATTTGAGCATTGACTTTGAAAGTCGAGAATAAATCGTTGCACGATGTACAATGTGTGTCGAAAGTAAATTGTTGCACATTGTGCAACGCAAATCAAAGTAATCGTTGCACGAAGTGCAAGGAAAATTGGAATTAAATCGTTGTACGAGATGCAACGGAAGGAAATAAAATCATAAAGTCGATAGAATGAATCGTTCGGTTACATACCGAACTTGTGTTGGCAAGTGAAAACATTGGCCGAGTCATGTCGGATTTGATTCAATCAAAGTTACGGTTGTGATCAAGCAAGATCACTGCAAAAATCGTGAGTCGGGAAAGATTGTTGGTTTATACTAAGTATAATACGAGAAAATGGCTTGATTTTCGAGTGGTATATGCCATACCACGTAGGTGATGAATGACTCAATTTCGAGTGGTATAAGGTATACCACTTGTGCGATGAACTGCATCAACGCGTTGTGAGAATTGCAGAAGGTTTGTCCGCAACGGACGGAAGAGTACCGAGACTCGATTGGAAATTTTTATGACGGTATGTTGATGCAAGTGTTCTTCGAAAATTGGTTTGGATGATAAGGTGAGTACTCGTATCAATAAATGATACTTCGAACGAAAATGATAAGTCGGTCGGACGACCGAGACTAGCAGAACGATTATGCCTTGACGCAATAATAGGATCGACGAAAAAGGAGAAAACTCGAACTTACAAATGAGTCGCACGACTTGCGATCTCAATGAAAATGTTGGGCGATACAAATTATAATCGAATCGCATAACTTGCGATCTCACCAAAAAAGATAGAATACGTGAGTCGAAAACGGATCGCACGATTTGCGACTTCAGTGAGAAAGTTGGTTGATGCGGGTAAATAGTGCCTAAGAGATAGTTGGTTACGTTACGGCGAAACTCATTTAAGTATGACTGAAAAACATGCAAAACTTAGAGGGCGAGATTGTATGACTTGAGAGTTCAATGTTGGATAATCGGTAACTCAGTTACGCGATCAAAGTATAGCGGGATGCGGTGAATCGGAAAACGAGTTGATGCGTATGGAAAAGTTCGTTGCGAACTTGGATATATGCGATGCGAGTTAAGTTGACGTTGAAACAGAATCAAAGTTGACCCTTACGCTATCGAAATTGATACGACGTATCAAGATCGATACGTAAGGAAACGTAATCACGATGTGAGAATACAAAATGGAGTGTGCCTCGCACTATCAAAATTTTGTAAATAATGATATAAGAATGAACGAACCGGTTGATCATGAACTTTGTGATTGATCAAGACGAGACTATAAGTCATCGACGATTGCTTGATACGTGTAGCATCTCGTGTGTCGACTCGCAAATAATATAGACTCGAATTAGATATGAGTAGATGTTTCGTAAATTGCAAAATTATCGACGGTAGTGCATGACTTTACTCGAAAGATAGTTGCGCATCAGTTGCGCCGATAGAAATGGTTTTGTCCGAAATTGGATAGTCGCATAGAAATTGTCGAAACGTGATTTGGCTTCGAAATAAGATATAGCATGGTTCGTAGTAAACTGTCCTTCGGTTTTGATCTATAATTATCGAGCGTAGCTTCGAGGCAGCTGACCCTAGAAGACTTGACCGCCAAATCAAATTGAATGCTACAGATCGTAAGACGACCCATGCGATATCGCATATGAGATTGCATCGATAACAAATGTAACATGGTGCATGTTGACGGTAAGTCTAGGCGATCGAGAATTATTGGAACAACTTTCGATTGAGAATGATGTAGCTTGTTTTTGAGTATTCGTCGGATGAATGCTTGAATGGTTATATTAGTCGACGACCGAACTAGAAGTTCACCAACGAACTTAGCGATGCGAATAGGCGATTGCGAGAAACGTGCTATGCACGAGAGAGAACGATAAGGGAATGACTTACGAGTCATGTCGTTAGATTCAGATTCACCTTGCAATTGGGCTTGCATGAATCGAACTTATATTCGATGTTGCGAGACGGACGAGTTTAGAATTTGGCTAGAAATTTCCTACTCGATAGGAATTGAACGTAAGACACATCGTAGAGACCTTCGTGTCAAGGCGATCGTTGCCTTGAGCATCGTCGACTTGAATTAAACTTTGTGTCGGATAGATTGTGGCCTTTGTGCAATATCAATTTAAAGTTGCGTCGGAAGAATTTGAGTACGGTGTCTGGGTAAGTCACCGAGCGAACGTAGTCCTGAATGTTGATGCAATTGCACTCAACAAAGGAAATCGTATTGAGATAAGTTGCATAGTAGAACTTTGGAAATAGTTAGGTGACGACTTCGAACGCAAGGCGTTGCAAAGGATCGTTGCGATCGGATGTGCAACGGCTTGACGCGACGCATAGAATTGATAGTTGTAGGCCTTAAAAATGAAGGTCACGCTGAGTTGATCAGAACAAGGTCTAAAAGTCACGCTGAGTTGATCATGACAATATTAAAAAAATCACGCTGGAAGACAGCTCATCATTTGTCAGAGTATCATCATGACTGACAGCACTACAATCGAAGAATATCTTCTCGTATGCCACGTATGCATAGAACTCGAGAGATCACAGCCGACTATTACATGACTTTCGAAATCTTCTTCAGCAAGACTCAGCCTTCACCAAGTTGGCGTACCAAAAGAACTTCTTGTCATTTAATGTGACTGATAAAAGCAATCATTGTCAGAGAATTTGTGTCAGTCGAGGCACGTTGAATCAAGACAGCTGGCAGTCCTGCCTCAATAGAGTGTGGATTATGTTCCTTCCTCAAGTCTACGTGTATTTTGAGCTTTCTTTCTCAAGTTTGCGTGGATTCTAAAGTTTCTTCCCTCAAGTCTGCGTGGATTTTGAAGCTTTTTGCCCCAAGTCTGCGTGGATCCTGAAGCTTCTTGCCCCAAGTTTGCGTGGATTTTGAAGCTTTCTACCCTCGAGTCTGCGTGGATTTCGTCTTCAACAAGTCTGCGTGGATTTCATCAAATTGGAGTACGTGGCAGCCATGCCACTGATCTCTCGCCTGCGTGTCCTGTAACTTGTACACGACTCATGCATGATTGCCATGTGTCCAACAGTTATAGGCCACGTCCAGTAACTGCTCACAATCTTGCGTATGTTAAATCCTGCGTGATTTTCAACTAGGCACAGGTTGTGAAGACAGTTATCCTTTCAGTTATTTTTGACTCTATAAATAGAGTTCTTTTTCTCATTCATTGTACAGATACATAGTTGTCTAACTTACTGTCAAAATTTTGAGAGCTTTTCTTCTTCGCATAGTCCAAGGGATAAAGCGATCGTCTTCTAGATCGGATTCCTACAGTTGTAATTTTCTCAGATACATAATAAATAAAGTGAATTTATTTATGGAAAACAAATTGGCGACTCTGCTGGGGAAAACCATCTCCTCTTCTGAGATGGCAACAACTCAATGCGACACTTCGTCAATCGGCTCGACGAAGAAGGTGATGACAATCCAATTCGATCAACTCGCCTATGAAGAAATGTAATGGGCTAAGAGTGGCAAGCCTACTTTAGCCTCCATCACCACTGCCAAGTCGAAGGGACACTCTGTCTATGTCCCTAAGAATCAGTTGGCAGCCAATGGTGAAGTCTCTGTCACAGTGTCTACTCCTAACACTGGCAAGAACTCTACTGCAAGCACGCACACTCTCGTGCGCTCGAAGATGACAGCAATCAAAAGTCACACTGACAGTACTGGCTCCTTAGCCAAATCTGTTCCAGTGTACAATCTCACATTCAAAAATCACGCTGACAGCACTGGCTCATTAGCCAAATCTGTTCCAGCGTGTATTTCCAAAGTTAATAAACACGCTGACAGCACTGGCTCATTAGCCAAATCTGTTCCAGCGTGTATTTCCAAAGTTAACAAACACGCTGACAGCACTGGCTCATTAGCCAAATCTGTTCCAGCGTGTATTTCCAAAGTTAACAAACACGCTGACAGCACTGGCTCCTTAGCCAAATCTGTTCCAGCGTGTAATTCTAAAATCAAAAGTCACGCTAACAACACTGGTTCTTTAACCAAGCCTGTTTCAGCGTGTATTTCATCTAAGCAGAATAGCTCTTTAGTTATTTCTTCTTCTTTGCCAAGTTCTACTAGAACTGGGGGTGGTCTTCCATACAAAGTCCCTTCGAAAAGGAATAACTCTTTAGTTGTTTCTTCTGCTCCTGTAGTTTTTACTTCAGGAACAGCTTTGACTGACAATTTTGTTAGTCAAGGAAAAAGAGATAGTCTTTTGACTACTCTTCCTTCTGGACATTCTATGTCTCAAAACTTGAATAAGTCTAAGAAGAAACATTCTTTAATATCTTCTTCTATGACTTCTTCAAATTGGGCACAGAATCTGTCTAGAAAAGAGGGTCTGTTACCAATTCCTAATCAAAGGGATGGTTCTACTCTTCCTTCTCTGCAAATATCTAGATCAATAGAAGGAAAACTCCAAGTTTCCAAAACTAATGTGTTACCTCAAACTGATTTAAGAACAAAACTTAATCAAACCCGTTTGGAAAGTACTTCTGGTGTTAGGAAACCACATCAATCAGATATGAAAATAAAAGATCCAGATGCAGAGTATGCAAGAAATTATGTGGCTCATATTAATCACTCCCTATATAATCAAGAGCCATCAAGACCCAGGAACAAGAAATATACTCCTAAAAATACACAAGGAGTGTTCTCTGATGTACCTCAATCTTCACAAACAGATTTACGAGAACACCTTCAACAGAAAAGAAGGAGTAATTCTGTGACAATGGACCATGCTGAATATGACTTCCAGCCAAGAGTCATAATTCAATGCAAATGTCAATCAATGGTTCAGGACTATGTTGAACATGAATGTGACTTCCAGCCAAGAGTCACAATGCAATGCAGATGTCAAACTAAACGACAATCTGTCTTCAATCGAATTCAGTGTGAACCTATGCCTGATGAAGATGAGCCTTTGTTTGCTTCTGTCAACATGACCTCCCGGGATACTGGGGGTAGAGCTGATAGTCCAGATGGAGTATATAGAGGCACCAGAGCAAGAGTCTTGGCCTCTAGTCAAAGAAATTTGATCTCTGAAGATGATTCTGAATTTCTTGGAGAATCTAATTTTCCACCTCTTCCTACTGGGGGTAGTTCTCCTTTAAATGACTTTGATGCACGAAGCAGTGATTCAGAACATGCAACATCCACCAATTCATCAATAATCCCTCGTACAGTCACGACATATATGGTGGATGGGAATACTGAATTGAACAATGAACCTTCCTCTTCGGTGACTCCTCAAGATCAAAGGATTGCTTCTTTGGAACAGCAAATGAAGTCTATGGCTGATACTATGAAGTCAATGTATGAAACTCATGGCAGCTCAGTTACAAAATCGACAGACTGTACTAGATGCTATACCAATTGACACTGGTGTGAGTCCAGTACAAGTTCCTCCAGCAGTACAATCCAATACTCCTGGACCAACTCAAACAAATCCTAGTCTCTCTGGAGCTGGGGGTAGTGCTTATAATGCTGTTCCTCCTCCCAACTATTCTCTACAAGCTACAACTCCACAATCTTCCGGAGTTGTTAATGAAGAATTGAGGAATCTCAAAACTCAATTCGAGGCATTCAAACAGAAAGATGGTTTACAAAGATTAGGCATCAAGCAACCTTATCCGATAGAATGGAAGCAAGTATCATATCCTTCTAAATACAAGCCTCCTACTATCTCATTTTATGATGGAACCACTTCTCCAAGTCAGTTTATTAATCACTTTGAAGTGATGACTGACCAGTTGCAACCAAGTGATGCCCTCCTTACTCGGGTGTTTGTTGGATGTCTCAAAGGAACGGCTTATGAATGGTATAGAAGTCTCCCAGATGGGTGCATTACCTCATTTGCCGGTTTCAAACAGATGTTTCTTGAACGGTTCTATGAAGGGCTCAATGACATGACTATATCTGCTCTTATTAGAATCAAGCAGAAAAATAATGAAACTACAGAGGATTTCATTGAACGGTTTCGAAAAGAAGCTCTGAAGATGCCTCTTGGAACTCCAGATGTTGTCACCATCGACACATGCAAATCAAACTTGTTACCAATCATCAGCATGTGGACAGGATCTACACAATTTCAAGACTGACCTTCTTTTATAGTTAGTGCCAAAGCTGCAGAAATTAGTGCTGAAACCTTCAAAGGTTTAGGAGTGCAGATGACTCCCAAAGAAACAGGTCAAGGTACTAACAATAAAAACAATGCTCGCAAGGGAAAAGAAACTCTTGAAGTTAATCTTCAGAGCAAAGATGCATCAACTGTTCAAACTTCTCCTACCTCTACAACTCAACAACCAAGAACACCTCGTCCCAAAGAAGAATACTCTTTCGATGATGACGATGTCCTTGGTATCTTTGAATGTCTGCTGAAAGGTAATAAAATATAATTACCTGAAATCAAGAAACCTGATGAAGCTGGGAAGACAGATCATCCTAAATACTGTCCATACCACAGAATGTTGGGTCACACAATTCGTACATGTTATGTACTGAAAGGAAAGATCCAAGAAATGATTAAATCTGGAGCTATCTCTCTTACTCCGAAAGAGAAGACCGTCACCTCCAATGTCGTCTCTATGCAATTCGGAGATTTCCCTCCTCAACTCCTTGAAAGCGGGATTGTTCCTATCCCCAAGGCAACTCTTGAGATAGTGAATATTCCTCCTCCACAGTCTGATGGGTTAGTACCAATCACTATGGAAACAGCAGAAATCATGTGGATTCATCCTGATCTAGTAGCAGACTTTGAATCTCCTTCTCTTCAAAAGACTACATCTCGAAAGTCTAAGAAGGCTGGAAAGATTAAGTCATGTCATATGACTTCTCTCGGATCTACTTCAGATGCAGAATCAAAAGACAAGGAAGAAGCACTTGCTAGTACTACTCGAACAGGGAAACCTTATCTGAAGGATTATTCCAAAAGTCCTGAGGATACTCCTGATATCCCTCCTGCTGACAAAAATGTTTCTAATGTTCCTCCTGAAGAAGAACCATCCACTGCACCTATTTCTTCCACTGCACCAGTTGAACCTGCTCCTTCCAAGCCCACAGCTCTTGAGAAAGGCAAACAACAGGCTCGGTTTGATAAGCCTATCAAGAAGTCCCCTCCTCTTGGGCTTCAGAAACCTTATAACTTTGACATTTTATCTCAACTTGCTAACACTCCAGCTAGAATGTCTCTCTTTGAACTTCTACGTCTTTCCAAAGAGACTCGGGAGACGCTAAGTGAGGCACTTCTTCAGGCAGATTCTTGTCTTGCACAATTGAAGAAGCCAGATGCAGAATCTGCCACTTGCTTACATTGCAACAGTGTATTGAAGATTATCCCAAATATCACCTTTACACAAGACGACATGCTATTGGAGGATAATCGACATGATCGGCCTCTCTACTACACTGGTTATATCGATACAATGAAGATAGATCGTATCCTCATTGATCCAGGGTCTGCTATAAGTATAATGCCAAAGAGCCTGTTGGATGAATTGAAAATTCCTCTTCACAAACTTTCCAAGACGGTTACTACTATCCTGGGATTCAATCAAAGTCGAAGCGAGCCTCTGGGAAAGATTCGTCTGAAACTTCAGATTGGCGATTTCAGATCCAAAGTCACTTTCTATGTGATCGAGATCGTGGGATCCTACAATCTTCTTCTTGGGAGGCCCTTTCTTCATGAAAATAATATGGTGCCTTCTACTCTTCATCAGTGTTTTAAGTACATTGATAACAATGGAAGAGTACAAAAAGAAGTTGTTGATATAATTCCCTTCCATGGGGTTGAAGCTTATTTCAATGATTCCCGAATGTACAAAGAAGAGTATACAAGGGTGATACAAGCTATGGAGAAAGAGGATTCACAAAGTGAGACCTTAATAATTCCTGTTAAAGGTCGAACTACTCAACAATAATCTCCCAAACCCTCTGGAGAAGGTTCTTTCATCATTCCGGTGAGTGGATGGATCTCTCCGTTACCTCAGTCGTCTGCTCAAGATATAATGATCATTCCTGTTAGTGGGTGTACTACAGTTCCTGTATCTTCACAGGATACTCTGCTAATTCCAGTTGAAGGGCGGATTACTCTTCCATCTCAAACTTCAAGGGAGCTCACCTCTTCTGAGCAATTTGTTATCGATCTTAATCGAAACAAAACTTCTTCTCGTTCTTCTTCTTTCCCTTTAGTCATTGACTTGGCTAAGATCTCTAAGGCTCGGCCTTCTCCCAATGTAAATATTGCTGCTTTTACATTTAATGAAAAGTCTCCATCTTTGCAGTACGTTGATGTGTGTAATTATGTTCATAGTTATTTACATTTGTTAGATGACTTGAGCACAATAACCTTGGGAGTTGTACAGACTGTTCATACAGATGTATCCCTAGAACCTGTACAATCTTCATACTTTCTAGTTCCCAGCAGAAAGCCAGGAGACATTCCAATATTCTTTTACAAAGGGCCCCAAAGTCCTTCTGATTTAGAAGATGATGACAAAAACGATGATACTGGAAGATTACAACTACGTCGTTATAGTCAGCAATCTAAAGACATCATCAAAAATATGGGCTATGACTTCAGAACTGACCTCAATAGTGGAAAAGGAAGAAAAATGCCTGTTCGTATTCCTCCTCTGAAATATGGGAGGACAAAATGCGGATTGGGCTATATTGCTCCTACTCCTTTTATCAATATTATCCATGAAGATCCCGAGTCTGACGAAGATAAGAGATCTGATTCTTCTAGTACCACTTTTTGGGATTCCGATACGAGTATCGGTGATTTCTACTGCAACACTCTGTCTTCCAACATGGTTTCTATTGACCGTTCTGAAGAAAGTGATGAAGACGAAGAAGAGTTTGAAATCTCACCTGAATCAGAACAATGGACCCAAAGGTTAGATAATCAATAGGAGTTCCGTTTCGAGCAAAAAGAACCTCCGACTGAAGATAAACTTGTTCAAATAGATATTGGTGAAGAAGGATCCCCCAAACCAATATTCATCAGTGAAAGTCTTTCAGAAACTGATAAGCAAGACATAATCAAACTCATTCGTGATTACATCGATGTCTTCGCTTAGAGTTATGAAGATATGCCAGGACTTGATCCACAAATTGCAACTCACAAGCTTAATATCTTGCCGAATGCTAAACCGGTTAAACAACAACAGCGACGATTTCGTCCAGACATTATGGATGCAATTGAAGCTGAAGTCAATAAACTCATGACCTCCGGGTTTATTAGAGAGGAACAACATCCTGATTGGGTGGCTAACATAGTTCCTGTTCTTAAAAAGACTGGCAAGATCAGAGTTTGCATAGACTTCCGCGATCTCAATACGGCATGTCCTAAAGATGAATTCCCTCTTCCAATCACTGATGTTATGATTGATAATACCTGTGGGTTTGAACGGATGTCATTCATGGACGGGTATTCTGGGTATAATCAGATTAAAATGTTTCCAGATGACGAGAAGCACACTTCTTTCAGAACGCCGATCGGTACATACTGTTATACAGTTATGCCATTCGGTCTCAAGAATGCAGGAGCAACTTATCAACGAGCTATGAGCACTATATTCCATGAACATTTGCGAAAAACAGTCGAATGCTACGTTGATGATATTGCAGTCAAAAGTCGACAAAAGAAGGATCATATCCAAGATTTGAAGACTATATTTGATCTAATGCGTAAGCATAAATTAAAGATGAACCCTACTAAGTCCTTCTTAGGCATCTCTAGTGGTAAATTTTTCAGCTTCGTCATTACCTCTAAAGGTATACACGTGGATCCCGAGAAGATCAAAGCCATCCAAGAGATGCGTCCTCCACGTACCTTAAAAGAGCTACGAGGATTTCAAGGAAGGATCGCTTATATCAGGAGATTCATCTCTAGTCTTTCAGGACGCTGCAGACCATTCAATAAACTTATGAAGAAAGGTGTCTCTTTTGTCTGGAATGATGAATGTCAGAAGGCATTCGATGATATAAAACAATATCTGATGAGTCCTCCAGTATTGGTACCTCCCGTTTCAGGAATTTCGTTCCTCTTATATACCCGAGCAATGAGTCATTCACTGGGTGCATTGCTCGCTCAAAAGAATAACAATGGTCATGAACAAGCCATTTACTATCTCAGTCGTACTATGACCGAAGCTGAACCTCGATATTCACCGGTCGAAAAAGAATGTCTAGCCTTGATGTTCGCTGTCCAAAAGACACGACATTATATCATGGGTCAAACTATTCATGTCATTTTTCGGATCAATCCTATACGGGTCATGATGAAGAAACCGAGTGTTTTGAATTCTCGATTGGCTAACTGGGGAATCTTACTTGCTCAGTATGATATGCACTACATTCCTCAGAAATCAGTCAAAGGACAAGCTTTAGCTGATTTTCTGGCTGCTCATTCAATTCCAGAAAGTTCAAAACTCTATGATGAAATCCCAGACGAAGTCCTAGATTCAAACCAGATTGTTGAAGAAGATCCTACTTGGCTTCTATTCTTTGATGGAGCTTCAAGAATAGGTCCTAATGGTGATATTGTCGCTGGAGTTGGAATCGTTCTTGTATCGCCAGAAGGTCTTGCTATCCAAAGAGCTTATTCTCTCGATCAACCATGTTCAAATAATGTAGCTGAGTACAATGCACTGCTTATTGGTCCTCAACTCGCTAAACATCTGAATATTCAACATTTGGAAGCGTATAGAGATTCTAAACTCATTGTCAATCAGATAAGGGGTACTTATGAAGTTCGTCATCAAGATCTGGTTCCTTATTATAGATCAGCTATATCTATGGCTTCTTCGTTTGAAGAATTCTTCATTGAACATGTTAGGCGAGCATGTAACACAGAAGCTGATGCTCTAGCTAATCTTGCGGCGGTGTTGGCTATTCCGAATAGACGGCAACAAATGATTGTTGTTCACAATCGAGAATTATTTTATCTCGAAAACAATCTAACTCTAGGACTTCCCGTTGACATTGAACAATCAACATCTCATGATGTCAACACAACAAGAGGATTTGGATTTAGTCGTAAATCATTATCATCTTCATCTGATTCTAGCATGGAATTCATCTTCAGTAATTCAGCTGAGACTCAGAATACGAATAAAGATTGGAGACTTCCTTTCTTAGATTTCGTATTGTATGATATTCTTCCAGAGGATCCGAGTGAAGCGGCTTCTATCAGACGACGATCACTCAGATTCTATTACAATCACACCACAAAAACCTTATATCGTCGAGCTTATAATGGTTTACTTCTTCGATGTGTTGCCGGTGATGAGATTCAACAAATCATTCGTGAAGCACATGATGGAATTTGTGGAGCACATCAGCCGGGACCAAAACTTCAAGACCATATTCGACGTATGGGTTATTACTGGCCTACTATGGTATCAGATGCCATCGAATATGCGAGAAAGTGTAAAGCTTGTCAAATCCATGCAGATTTTATTCATCAACCCTCGGAATTTCTACATCCGACGGCAGCATCATGGCCCTTCGAAGCTTGGGGCATGGACATTATTGGTCCGATCAATCCACCATCATCAAAAGGTCATCGGTTTATTCTCGCAATAACCGATTATTTCTCCAAATGGGCTGAAGCTATTCCTTTATCTGAAGTCAAGACGTCCAATATCATCAATTTTATCAAGCATCATGTCATATACAGATTTGGTGTTCCTCGACGTATTATTCATGATAATGGTCCATAGTTCGTCAGCCAGAAATTTACTCGATTCTGTGACGACCATCGGATCAACAATGTGGCTTCAACCGCATATAATCCGGCAGCTAACGGATTAGCAGAAGCTTTCAACAAGACCATCATCAAACTCTTAAAGAAGTTTGTTTCTACTAACAAACGCAATTGGAGTGAGAAACTTGGTGAATGTTTGTGGGCTTATCGGACTACAGTTCGTAATGCTACTAAATGTACACCTTTCTCTCTGGTGTACGGATGCGAAGCTGTTCTTCCGTTAGAGATTCAAATTCCTTCTTTAAGGATAGCAATCGCTAATGATCTTACTGCCGAGAATAATGACCGTCTTCGACTTCAGAAGTTGGAAGCTCTGGATGAAAAGCGGTTATCTGCTCAACAGAATATCGAATTCTATCAAGCTAGAATTTCAAGAGCTTTTAACAAGAAAGTCAGAGTTCGAGCATATCAAAAAGGAGAACTTGTTCTAACAGTCAGACGTCCTATGACTATGACTCATATGAGCAAAGGCAAATTCGACACAAAGTGGGAAGGTCCCTATATTGTGAGCAGAGTTTTCTCAAATGGAGCTTATCAACTCTCAGAACTGGATGGTCGGAAAGTTATGATGCCTATCAATGGCAAATTCCTTAAAAAATATTATGTATAAATATAAATACTTGTAAATCATCAGACAAGTTCATGTTTATAAATAAAATTTTATTCATGAATGATAGTACATGATATTAAGGAAGATCACTATCATCCTTCTCTACATTTGGACGCAGACTGTTGCCATCCTTTTCGAAAACGCGATCAGCAAAAGAACTGAGAACTTCTTTGCTGGAGCCCACGAGAAACTTGCAGACTGACATCCTCATGGCTTTCTCTTCTTCAGTCCTTCCTGGATCAAGTAGAAAGTCCAGAATATCTCGTGGCGGTTTGGGTGCAGATGAACCTTCACCTGCTTCTACCTTCTTCGGCTGAATTGGATCGGCAGGGCGTTCTTCAGTGTCCTTCTGAACTTTTGAGACGATTTCGGCCTTCTTGGATGCTTCTTCAGATGATATTTTTATGTTGAAGAGTAGAAGTGTTCGTCCTTTGTTAGATTTCTGCTATATTTATAGACAAAAATTCCTCGAATAATGAAACGACACATTCATCCGATGGTTCGTCCGTTCATTAATACTTGACGGTTCATCCGTTCATTTATTACATTCATCCGATGGTTCACTCGTTCATTATCACCTAACGTTTTGTCCGTTCATTATCTTCTATCAATTTATTAAAAAGTGGAAATTCGTTATTTATCACGTTTTCATAACCTCTGAATAAATGCTAAATCTACCTACTCATTTGTCATTTTCCATCTTTGATCTCTGCATAGAAATCAATCTATTTTCTTTTGAGTTCCTACATATTATCACGTCCATATTACCTCTGATAATATTATGTACTCTAAATCAGAAAAGAAGGTTTCATTATCTATCATGTCCACAATTCATCCAGATAAATACAAATCATTGAGCATAGAAGGATTATCATTTCCATTCTCATATCATCATAAAAAGTCTATTACATTTTCTTAGACTTTCTTACAAATCATAATGGAAATCTATTACAATTTTGGATTTTCATTCTATACATACAACAATAATCTAATAGAGATCTATTTTCTTCCTTGGATCTTCTTTGACGGGTTCGTTGTTTGTTGCAATTCCTGACTGTCTGAGCTCCAGTGGCGACCAGAGCAGCAGGAATCAAACTCTGGTCTTCTCTCTCAGACGAGAGGAGAGCCACAGAGTATGGCAGCCCGAAGGCGCGTTGCTGCCAATACAACTGGTGGATTAGGAGCGGCCTTTCAAAGGAGACAGGAATGTATCCAATATTGGGATACAATTCCTAGTTCTGCCGTGAAAGGAACTCTACTACCCGATTTCTCGGGGTAGAGTTAACTCCACCGTCCAACTCTCCGTGTATAAAGGCTCTTCCTACCATCGGAGGAAGATCCTTCTATCCCACGAAGAGTTCTGAGTTGTCTGATTTGCGCGTCAAAAGCGCATGAGCTCCCTGATGTTGATGTCAGAAGAACGCTCCCCACAGCATCCAAATCACCAATGCCAGTTCTGAAAAATTTTTGTAGCCAAGCTTCTGCAGCAAAGAAAAAGAGATTAATCAACAAAAATGTCATTTGGCACGCACTGGCCAGTCACGCACACTCTGTTCAGTCAGAAAAAAAAAAGCTTATCTTCAACAGTGAAAAGTGCGCTACTATACTGGACTCACCATCAAAATCAAGATCAGAGAGCATTGCTATCATCAATTTGTTGTTGAGAATGGAATCTTGCAAAAAGGTCATTCTCAGAGAAGAAGAAGAAGAATGAAGGAATGAGTATGCATGAAACTCATCTATCTAATTAAAGGACAAAGTGCAGGCCTATTCTTGGAAAAGATTCGAGTAAAAAGCGCTCATAAACCATGGAATGAGTGTCACGTGTGCTTTGGAAAATAGCACAATATTTGAAACATTCAAAAAGTGCCACTTAATATTCTTCATTAATGCACGCTGTTCAGCACAAAAGTTGTACTACATTTTTCAAGGCAAAAGAGGCACTGACGACCTTACATAAGAAAAGAAGTACAACATTTCTCAAAAAGAAAACAGAAGCATAAAAGACACGCTCTATTTTATGAAGCGACTGAGCTTGGCGCCCAATTCCTCTACGCTAGTGACTCCCATACGATGTAATAGAGCATTGAGCGTTTCACGCTGCTCTGCAAGGCTGCGCCCATTGGAAGGAGACGAGCCGTCCAGAATACTGAAGAACGGGGACGTGCACAGCCAGCTACGTATAACGGAACGACAACCATCCCGCTATACGGTCACGGCTGTCTAGCTATGTGAGGGTACACTACAAACCATCAGTCTCTTAGGGTCAAATCAAGCTATTGTCTCAATCTCAACAAGTAATGATAGTAACAAGATATCAGACCACCAAATATACAATTGTAAGACGTCCCAAACATTACATATCCAGATGATCATGAAGCTAGTCGTACAAAATGTAAGGACTAGCAAGAGTTAAGTCATACATGATCAACCTCGAGTTGCCAATCATGATTACAGCCCGTAGGCAGACAGAAAGTAAAGTGCATCGAGCTAACAAGTGCTCGTCGGCTAAACGCCTCAAAAGAATATCAGTTAACAATACAGTAGGAGAAACAAAAAGAGAAAACCCACTCGTTGCCCGGGTTCCTTCTAGTGTTCACCATCGGGCTGGGGAGCAGGTAGATCCTTTGCTGCTGCTCCGGTATCTGGCCATACAAAACCAGCTGGGTCAGACCCCAGAAAGAGCAAGTGCCACAAAGGAGGCCACGAAATAAGAACAAAAGCCAGCAATCAGCACAATAATATAATTACATAACAAGAGACAGTAATTTAAGAAAAGGCATGATAGTTAGGTATAAAAGACAAATCTTGTACATAATCGATAAAAGACAGAACATATGGAAGGGCATGACAGGATGATATACGATGAGATGACCATGGGACTATTCAGATAGCCAGGTTACAACCCGTAAACCAAACAAGGACCGGGGTTGTAACCCTTCGTCTGAACGGAACTTGGTTTCTCCCACCATTTATCGGCAAGATAAAATATGCGAATTCAAGACTTGCAATTAAACATGATTAAGGTAAAGCACGAGTAATCATGTCATGTCATGACCTTGCACAGGATCAGGACAGGACAAAAGGGACTAGACTCCATCTAATCAATCACGGCCAAGCAAGTACTACGGCTTACTACTTTAACTAACTAGGGTTATCACAGACCTGATTACTAACAAGATGCAATGAGAATTCCAAGTCCGGTTACCTGTTTGTTACTACTTGAATGCTCCCAGCAAGAAAAGGAAAAGATAGCATGATATAGCAGACACACTGTAGTAAGATACATGTGTCCTAAGGTACCACGCTCGACGGCGGACTGGAAGTGCGCTCATCTCGACGGATAGCAACAAATCCCATGTATATATATATAAGGCCGGGACCAAAGGGGCAACAGGTAACTGGAAAATTCTCCATGAACTAATTGATCAATCTAGTCATTAACCTAGCCAGATTCAGTATGAATCCCTGACCGTGGGAACCAGGGAGTCACGTCCTAGACATGATGCAAGACAATACGAGTGGATTGCACAAGCAAGCAGGAACACCCACGGTGTCAAGACAGGTCAAGCTAAGTTATCAAGTCATGTCAAGTCAGGAGTGCGCCGCCACGGGCCACTATCAAGTTATCAAGATAATTCATGTCAGGGTACTTGTCAGGAGTGCGCCACGACGGGCCACTATCAAGTCAGGTTGGTCATGTCAGGAGTGCACCATTACAGGTCACTGTCGTGTTATGCTAGTTCCTTGTCATACCGTGCCATGTACAATAGTCATTCCAACATATTAAGTAAAATCAAGTTCATGACAAAAGACGTAAGGATATAAAATGGGCGTAAAATATCTAATAAAATATTAATATACAGGGCTATAGAAGAGCCAAGCTCAAGAAATAAACAAATTCATCATAGACAAGTGGGCTGTACAAGAGGGTCAGGGGTTGGGCTGCGCAGGGTATGCACTGTGCATGGAAGAGTTGCGCAAGAGTTGCCTTGCGCAAGGGTTACCTTGCGCAAGGGTAGACTGCGCATAGGGTCAAAGGGCACAGGGTTAAAGGGACACAGGGGATGTACTACACAATGGGTCATTGCACATGGACCAAGGGTACAGGGGCTGCCTTGCGCTCTGATTGGATTGTGCAAGGAAGGATTGCGCAAGGGTAGACTGCGCAGAGGTAGACTGCGCAGAGGTAGACTGCGCAAAGTATGGACTGCGCAAGATCAGGTTGCGCAGGAATGGATGGCGCAGGGTCAGATTGCGCATGAGATGGATTGCGCAGAAGTGGACTGCGCAGGAGCAGATTGCGCATGAGCAGACTGCGCATGGGCAGACTGCGCATGGGCAGACTGCGCATGAATCCATGCGCAGTCGGGTTGAGCGCAGTTCGCCAAGGGGCAAGCTGCACGGTCGGCGCTACGCTAAAGAGCGCTGGCCGAGGGGGATGCACAATCCAGTACTGCGCTAAAGAGCGCAGGCTGCTACTCCAGGCCGAGAAGAACACCAAGAACACCAAAAATTCAAATTTTTATATCTTTGTCAAATCAAAGCCAAATCTAGATTTTCAAAGTTCTAACTTGAGTAAAATTGAATTTTCTTCCACATAGAAGCATCAAAACCCACAAAAATCCAACCAAAATAGATCAAAACTATGTAAATCCAAAAATAGTTAAAACCTAGATCTAGAACAATAGAAACTCCAAATCACAAAATGTCAAGTTCTAATGTTGATCTCCATGGCCTAATCTAGCTAATGGACAAATAAAAAGTGGTTCTCATGTGGTGGCAAGGTGTACTTGCCTAATGGGTTGGAGAGTTGTGTGGAGGAAGAAGAAGAAGAATTAATGGAGGAAAATAATGAGGAGAGAGAGTGTTAGGTGGGGATTTTAATGGGGGAGGATAAGTTGTGTTGAGGGTGGAGGTTAGCTAAGATGGTCCAATGCATAATAAACCAAACCAATCCAATTCCTATCCAAATAAAACCAAGCTCCATTAATCAGAATTAATCTAGGAATGATAAATGACAATTAAACTACAATGCTAAGTATGAAATATACCACAACTTAACTGGTCAAGAAAAATGAAAAATACTGGTCAGAAATACGATCACGTATAAAATACGTATCACGAATTTCGGGGCACTACATCCTACCCACCTTAAAATAATTCCGTCCTCGGAATTTAATCAAGAGGCTAGAGATGTCGGGACAACTATACTATCGCAAGCAATCTATGCTACCAATCAACCATACAATCATACATGCAAGCAAGGAATCGAAGTGCAAGGCATAAGGAAGACATTACACCTCACGAGCCAAACCGATTGGGATAACGTGATCGGATATCATCCTCACACTCCCACGTTTGACTCTCCAAGGAGCGACGAACTCAAGCAACATGGACTTAACTGATAGTCTTGCGCTTGAGGTCTCTCTCTTTGGTCAAACAGGGACACGGGCCTCTCCTCATACGAAAAAGGTTGGTACCAATAACCGTTTTCGAATGATCTAGGACATAGCTCGGGTCCGGGATATACCGTTGTAGTTAGGACACATGGAACATGACATGTGCCCTCATAACGACGGTAGAAAAGCAAGATAAGAGGACACATATACCTCTCGGCCGATTCTGGATCTGGGCCTGGGCCAGGGCGAACTGCTGAGGCCTCTGCTGCTGGAAGGCCTGGGCCTGAGTCGACAATGGACCTGAGAACGGGAGCTGCTGTGGTTGGTGAACTGGAGCTGGTTCTGGTGCTGGTGCTGGTCCCATAACCGAGGGACTAGTTACTGTCGACGATGATCTGTTTCTGAACGGGCAAGATCCTATCATGTGGTCCGGTGCTCCACAAGCCAAGCACAACCCCTGTGCTCTACGGCATTCAGAAACAACGTGCCCTGGCTTCCCGCAATGGGTGCAGCCCATTGCGAAAGACTGCTTCTGCTTCCGTTGCTGGGGATAGATCGGGGCAGAATGCTGTAAGGAGGTGACCGAATCTGTCCTCGTAGCTCCAATGGTCAAGGCCCTAGCTGCTGGGGCCGGTGCTGACGATTGGTTCATCTGGTCGTGAGACCGCTTCCGATCTCCGGTCCGGTCCGTTATCCTTCGGGAAGTGTACTCATGCCTCCTCGCTGCTCGTAAGACGGCATCAAAAGTTGTGTGCTCGAACTGCTCGACTGCCAATATGATTTCCAAATGGAGCCCCTGCTGGAATCGCTGTGCTCTGTCTAGCTCGGTTGCCACCAAGGTGGGAGCAAACTGACTCAACCTTGAAAACTCGACCGCATATCCGTCGACCGTCCTGCTCATCTGCCTGAGATTACTAAACCTGGTCTGCAGGTCATATCTAGCCACTGCGTCGAAGTACTTGGTCTGGAACATATCACTGAATGCCGCCCACATGACAGGCGTACCCAAACTCGCTGCTTGCATAGCCCACCAGCTGCGGGCTAGATCCAGTAACTGCAGGCACACCACCGCCACCTTCTCTGCTTCAGGGGTCCTGGCTGCCTCTAAGATTACTTCAATATCCTGTAGCCAGGCATCTGCAGCAATAGCATCCTCGCTGCCATCGAAGAAGGGAGGGTTCAGGCGCTTGAAATTGTTGACCGCACTGTTCCCTCGAGGACCACTTCTGTTCAGAGTTTCTTGTACTGCTTGCTGCAAGGCATCACCTCGACGATCTTGAGACGCAATCAACTCACGGATGAGCCCTATCAAGGCCCCATCCTCTGATCCTGCTGGCTGAACTGGCTGGACTGGGGGCACTGGTTCTCTAGGAGGTGTGGCTCAGGAGGCGGCTGTTGAGGACTGATCTTGATCTTCTTGTTGTTGCTGGGCTGCTGGCTGAGCTCCTTCTGGCTGATCAACAGGAATGATGCCACTGAAGCAAATGACATCAGGGATATTAAGGAAGGACCAAGATGGAACAATGATGCAAGCATGTTATCAAGTTAGAAATCCAAGGAGATAAGAATTACGAGTGGAGATCAAAGGCGAGTACAGATTGAGACATCTATCCGGTAAACCCTCACATTTCTTGATTGACAAGACCTGCATGGGCCACCACTTAAACCATGTCACGCCCCAGAACCAGAATACTGAAGAACGGGGACGTGCACAGCCAGCTACGTATAACGGAACGGCAACCATCCCGCTATACGGTCACGGCTGTCTAGCTATGTGAGGGTACACTACAAACCATCAGTCTCTTAGGGTCAAATCAAGCTATTGTCTCAATCTCAACAAGTAATGATAGTAACAAGATATCAGACCACCAAATATACAATTGTAAGGCGTCCCAAACATTACATATCCAGATGATCATGAAGCTAGTCGTACAAAATGTAAGGACTAGCAAGAGTTAAGTCATACATGATCAACCTCGAGTTGCCAATCATGATTACAGCCCGTAGGCAGACAGAAAGTAAAGTGCATCGAGCTAACAAGTGCTCGTCGGCTAAACGCCTCAAAAGAATATCAGTTAACAATACAGTAGGAGAAACAAAAAGAGAAAACCCACTCGTTGCCCGGGTTCCGTCTAGTGTTCACCATCGGGCTGGGGAGCAGGTAGATCCTTTGCTGCTGCTCCGGTATCTGGCCATACAAAACCAGCTGGGTCAGACCCCAGAAAGAGCAAATGCCACAAAGGAGGCCACGAAATAAGAACAAAAGCCAGCAATCAGCACAATAATATAATTACATAACAAGAGACAGTAATTTAAGAAAAGGCATGATAGTTAGGTATAAAAGACAAATCTTGTACATAATCGATAAAAGACAGAACATATGGAAGGGCATGACAGGATGATTTACGATGAGATGACCATGGGACTATTCAGATAGCCAGGTTACAACCCGTAAACCAAACAAGGACCGGGGTTGTAACCCTTCGTCTGAACGGAACTTGGTTTCTTCCACCATTTATCGGCAAGATAAAATATGCGAATTCAAGACTTACAATTAAACATGATTAAGGTAAAGCACGAGTAATCATGTCATGTCATGACCTTGCACAGGATCAGGACAGGACAAAAGGGACTAGACTCCATCTAATCAATCACGGCCAAGCAAGTACTACGGCTTACTACTTTAACTAACTAGGGTTATCACAGACCTGATTACTAACAAGATGCAATGAGAATTCCAAGTCTGGTTACCTGTTTGTTACTACCTGAATGCTCTCAGCAAGAAAAGGAAAAGATAGCATGATATAGCAGACACACTGTAGTAAGATACATGTGTCCTAAGGTACCACGCTCGACGGCGGGCTGGAAGTGCGCTCATCTCGACGGATAGCAACAAATCCCATGTATATATATATAAGGCCGGGACCAAAGGGGCAACAGGTAACTGGAAAATTCTCCATGAACTAATTGATCAATCTAGTCATTAACCTAGCCAGATTCAGTATGAATCCCTGACCGTGGGAACCAGGGAGTCACGTCCTAGACATGATGCAAGACAATACGAGTGGATTGCACAAGCAAGCAGGAACACCCACGGTGTCAAGACAGGTCAAGCTAAGTTATCAAGTCATGTCAAGTCAGGAGTGCGCCGCCACGGGCCACTATCAAGTTATCAAGATAATTCATGTCAGGGTACTTGTCAGGAGTGCGCCACGACGGGCCACTATCAAGTCAGGTTGGTCATGTCAGGAGTGCACCATTACAGGTCACTGTCGTGTTATGCTAGTTCCTTGTCATACCGTGCCATGTACAATAGTCATTCCAACATATTAAGTAAAATCAAGTTCATGACAAAAGGCGTAAGGATATAAAATGGGCGTAAAATATCTAATAAAATATTAATATACAGGGCTATAGAAGAGCCAAGCTCAAGAAATAAACAAATTCATCATAGACAAGTGGGCTGTGCAAGAGGGTCAGGGGTTGGGCTGCGCAGGGTATGCACTGCGCATGGAAGAGTTGCGCAAGAGTTGCCTTGCGCAAGGATTACCTTGCGCAAGGGTAGACTGCGTATGGGGTCAAAGGGCACAGGGTTAAAGGGACACAGGGGATGTACTGCACAATGGGTCATTGCACATGGACCAAGGGTACAGGGGCTGCCTTGCGTACTGATTGGATTGTGCAAGGGAGGATTGCGCAAGGGTAGACTGCGCAGAGGTAGACTGTGCAAAGTATGGACTGCGCAAGATCAGGTTGCGCAGGAATGGATGGCGCAGGGCCAGATTGCGCATAAGATGGATTGCGCAGAAGTGGACTGCGCAGGAGCAGATTGCGCATGAGCAGACTGCGCATGGGCAGACTGCGCATGGGCAGACTGCGCATGAATCCATGCGCAGTCGGGTTGAGCGCAGTTCGCCAAGGGGCAAGCTGCGCGGTCGGCGCTGCGCTAAAGAGCGCTGGCCGAGGGGGATGCGCAATCCAGCACTGCGCTAAAGAGCGCAGGCTGCAGGCTGCTACTCCAGGCCGAGAAGAACACCAAGAACACCAAAAATTCAAATTTTTATATCTTTGTCAAATCAAAGCCAAATCTAGATTTTTAAAGTTCTAACTTGAGTAAAATTGAATTCTCTTCCACATAGAAGCATCACAACCCCCAAAAATCCAACCAAAATAGATCAAAACTATGTAAATCCGAAAATAGTTAAAACCTAGATCTAGAACAATGGAAACTCCAAATCATAAAATGTCAAGTTCTAATGTTGATCTCCATGGCCTAATCTAGCTAATGGACAAATAAAAAGTGGTTCTCATGTGGTGGCAAGGTGCACTTGCCTAATGGGTTGGAGAGTTGTGTGGAGGAAGAAGAAGAAGAATTAATGGAGGAAAATAATGAGGAGAGAGAGTGTTAGGTGGGGATTTTAATGGAGGAGGATAAGTTGTGTTGAGGGTGGAGGTTAGCTAAGATGGTCCAATGCATAATAAACCAAACCAATCCAATTCCTATCCAAATAAAACCAAGCTCCATTAATCAGAATTAATCCAGGAATGATAAATGACAATTAAACTACAATGCTAAGTATGAAATATACCACAACTTAACTGGTCAAGAAAAATGAAAAATACTGGTCAGAAATACGATCACGTATAAAATACGTATCACGAATTTCGGGGCACTACAATTCTGTATTTTATATTTTATTGAGTCTAGGATTTATTTTGTAAAATCAGTTTTGGTAATACTGGCTTAGGGTTAAAACTGTCCACATTCCAAAAGCCTACCTATTTACCATTCGTATTTCATTTACAAAACATTTCAAAAATATATTTTGAAAATAGCCTTTACAAATAATTTTACAAATAACCAAAAACATATTTTGAAAACTGTTTTTACAATTGATTTTCAAATATCTCATGACAGAACTCGTAACCGAGTTCGGCCCGAGTTCGGTCCGAACTCTGACCGAGTTCGGTCAAAAATGATTCAAACTTCTGTTGCCTCCAAATCAGCGAGCAACGTCTCTTTGCGAGATATTTGCATCCGAACTCTGCCCGAACTCTGCCCGAGTTCGGTTCGAGAAAACACCTATAAATAGATAAGAACTTTTCATTTCAATTCATTCATTCTTCATTCTCTCTTCTCTACTACTCAAGTGTTTTCAAACGATCTAAGACTTTCAAATCATATCTATACATCTCTTAGCCAAAAGCCAGTACTATCAGAGTTGATTTAGAATCTTTTGGTGTTTCAAGAGTTGTAAAGAGGTCGTTCCAAGTTCAACAACTTTTTCTGTTGTGGAGCTGGTCGTGCGCTCGTCACCAAGCACGGTGTGTGTTGTGGAGCTAGTCGTGCGCTCGTCACCAAGCACGGTGTGTGTTGTGGAGCTGGTCGTGCGCTCGTCACCAAGCACGGTGTTGTAATAGACTGCAAGCTCTCAGTTAAAGCTTGTGCCATAGTGGATTAACATCGAGCAAGAGTACTCGAGACTGGATTAGTCCTCTCAGAGGGATACCAGTATATATCGCTGTGTCACTGAGTTTGAATTCTCTATCTTTATTCACTGTCTCTTATATCTCTGCCATAGTTTAATTTTTAATTCGTGATTATTTTCCGCTGCACACACACACTCTATTCACCCCCCTCTAGAGGTGCTCAACAGTCCTACAATTAGTATCAGAGCAGGTTATATTCTTATATAACATACCTTAGAGAGTATATATATGGCAGCCGTAAAATCTATATTCAACGGTGAAGGACAATCCACAAATAGACCTTCCCTATTTGATGGAACAAATTATACCTACTGGAAAACACGAATGACTTTCTTTCTAAAGTCTCTCGACTTTGATCTTTGGTCAATAGTCATTGATGGTTATAAGAAACCAGCACCAACAGTGGTTGAAGGCCAGCTGGTGGAAAAGACCCATGATAAGTACACTGAAGCTGAAAAGGCTAAAGCTAGCCTAGATGCTCGTGCCATTAATGCACTATTATGTGCAATTGACAAAACCGAGTTCAACAGAGTTTTAACCTGTAAGACGTCTCACGAAATTTGGAAACTCCTTGAGGTAACCCATGAAGAGACTTTCCAAGTGAAGGAATCCAAAATTAGTAGACTGACACAGGAGTATGAATCTTTTAAGATGAAACCCGGTGAGTCAATTACACAGATGTTTACTCGTTTCCTTGATATAACTAATCCTTTACAATCTCTTGGTAAGGATTACAGCAATCACAAGAAGATCAGAAAAGTGCTGCAGGCTCTAACAAAGAACTGGAATCCAAAAGCCACAGCAATCATTGAAGGAAACGATCTCACCACTATGACTCTGGAAACGCTGATGGGCAAACTCATGACCCATGAACTCGACATGCAAGATTTTAAAGAAGCAACACCAAAGGAAAAATCTATTGCCTTCAAAGCTCAAGCAAGAAAATCAACATACAATGATTCCGATGAAGAATCGTCAAGTGGTGATGAACGAGCCCTACTTGTGAAGAACTTCAAGAAATATCTAAAGTTCACAAGCAGAAAGAAGAAAGATGTCCAAGAAAGCAACGAAGATGAAACTATATGCTTTGGATGCAAGAAGTCAGGGCATATGAAGAAGGACTGTCCAACCACCAAGAAAAGCAGTCCATACGATAGATCAAGATCAAGCAGAAAAGCAACATCTGGTCGAAAGTATGCCAACACAAGCATCTGGCACGAAAGCGATGCCAGTAATACAGAAGAAGAAGACAGACCCTGCGGTAATGCAAATGTTTGTCTCATGGCATTTGATAAGGTATCATCTAACCCTTTGTTTGATGATTTCACTTTCGATGAATTAGAGAATGCCTTTAGCGAACTACTTGAAGATCACAAAACTGTGCTCGACAAGTATAAGCAATCTCAAAAAGAGATTAAGGCACACACAACCGAGATAGCTAGACTGTCCAATCTGATTGAAGATATTAAAGAGACATCTACTACCGGTAACACGGAAGAGATAGCCAAACTCAAGGTAGACTATCATGAGACTATCCTTAATATTGAAAAGAAAGAAAGGGACTATGTCAAAGTACAAAAGCTTTATGACATAGAGAAGAAAATGCACTTAGTAACTAAACAAAGACTCCTAGATATGACTGCTAGATACGAAGAGTCTATTGCGATTTCTAAAAAGTTAGAAATCAAGTTAGGCAAACAGGCAGTACCTGTGACACAGCCTAAGATTAGTCCTAATGCTAAGCATATACCTAAAAGGACTAAACACAAGAAAGCACAGAAGAAACACGAACATCATCATGCTTTCACTTATAGGTTCTCCAAACAAAACAAGCTTGCAAACACAGTTTCTACCACTAAACTGACTTGCACATATTGTGGTACGCACGGACACATTTCACAATATTGTCTTGCAAGAAAGCTTGTTGACAACCATACTTTAGTCTGGAGACCTAAAGCTAATCTGAGTGGACCCTACAGAAAATGGGTACCAAAGGATTCATCTACTTGTCTTGTAGGTGGACCCTCAACCCTCTCATGTTAGAAGCAAATGGATCCTCGATAGCGGATGTTCGCGACACATGACTGGTGATGCATCTTTATTCGCTACGCTATCGATGAAGAAAGAAGGATACGTCTCCTTCGGAAATAACTTGAGAGGTGATATAATAGGTAATGGTACTGTAGGTATTTCTCCTTATCCAATAATAAAGGATGTTTGTCTAGTAACTGAATTGAAACATAACCTATTGAGCATAAGTCATTTGGCAGATAATGGTTATGGTATCAATTTTATGAAAGATAAATGTACCATATATGATATGTCATCTGGTGATCCCGTATATAAAGGGATTAGAGAAGACAACATTTATGTTTTCTTTTTGGAGAATACTAATAATGCAGGAAGGTGCCTAGTAGCCAATCAAGATGAAAGCTGGCTATGGCACATGAGACTAGGACATGCAAACATGGATACTATCTCACGTCTAAATACAAAGAAATTGGTAAGAGGACTCCCTGAAATTCCATTCAAGAGAGATATGGTATGTGCTGACTGCGAAAAGAATAAAGCACATAGGTCTACTTTTAAATCCATCAACGCTGTAAGTACTTCGAGACCTTTGCAGTTAATTTATGTGGATTTATTTGGTCCTAGTAGAGTCGCTAGTCTTGGCGGTAAGCTCTACGCTTTTGTTATTGTTGATGATTTCTCTCGATTTACTTGGATTTATTTCTTATCAAACAAAAGTGATGCAATTTTTGAATTTCAGATATTTTGTAAAAAGGTACAAAACGAAAAAGGCTTCATGATTACTCGTATCCGAAGTGATCATGGTGGCGAATTCGAAAATTCTGATTTCAAAAAGTTTCATGATGATAGTGGATATTACCACGAATTTTCTTGTCCTAGAACTCCCCAACAGAATGGTGTTGTGGAGCGGAAGAATCGTACTCTAAGCGAAATGGCTAGAGTCATGCTGAATCAGTATAATCTTCCTAAATATTTTTGGGCAGAAGCTGTTAGTACAGCCTGTCATATTTTAAATAGGGTGTTAATTCGACCAATCTTGAAGAAAACACCATATGAGCTTTGGTTTGGAAGAATTCCAAACATTTCTTATTTCAAAGTTTTTGGTTGTCGCTGTTTTATCCTGAACACCAAGGATAACTTGGGATAGTTCGACTCCAAAGCAGATGACGGGATATTTCTCGGATATGCTGCTAAGAGTAAGGGATATAGAATTTTCAATAAAAGATCTATGATTGTTGAAGAGACTATTAATGTTACCTTTGATGAGTTAAATAGTCACAGATCTAGCGACATTGATGATGAAGATACATATACAAAGACTAAGAAGAGTTCTGAAAAAGATCTAACCCAAGAGGCAAGGACTGATAAAAGTTTCGAAGATGCAGGAACTGAGAAGAGCCTTGTGAAAGATATGGCCCAAAGATTTGAATCATTGAGATTCAAGCCAGATCATCCAGAAACTCTCATTATAGGTGATGTATCCAAAGGTGTAAGTACACGTTCATCTCTTAAAGATTCTGAATTAGCAGCAAATATAGCATTTATTTCGAAAATAGAACCTAAGAATGTAGATGATGCTTTTACTGATGAGTTTTGGATTTCTGCCATGCAAGAGGAACTTAATCAATTTGAGAGAAACCAAGTTTGCAAACTTGTTCCTAAACCAATTGGTCAATCTATAATTGGTACCAAATGGGTGTTCCGAAATAAACTCAGTGAAGATAGACAAGTTCTACGCAACAAAGCACGTCTAGTGGCACAAGGTTATAATCAAGAAGAAGGAATTGATTATGATAAGACCTATGCTCCTGTTGCTAGACTAGAAGCCATCCGCATGTTTTGTGCATTTGCATATTTTATTGATTTTAAACTTTTTCAAATGGACGTGAAAAGCACATTTTAAAATAGATTTTTGAAAGAAGAAGTTTTTGTGAAACAACCCCCTAGTTTTGAAGATTTTTAAAAACCTGATCACGTCTTCAAGCTTAAGAAAGCACTTTATGGACTCAAACAAGCACCTCGTGCTTGGTATGAACGCCTAAGCGCATTCTTACTTTATAATGGATTTTCGAAAGGAAATATTGATACTACTTTATTTATTAAATCCATGAATGATGATATTCTTCTAGTGCAAATTTATGTAGATGATATTATATTTGGTTCTACTAATGAAAAACTCTGTCAAGATTTTGCCAAGTGTATGCAGAGTGAATTTGAGATGAGTATGATGGGAGAGCTAAACTTCTTCCTAGGACTTCAAATCAAACAGCACTCGAACGGAACATTCATCAACCAAGCTAAATACACGAAGGACATACTGAAAAAGTACGACTTCGAGAATGTAAAGCCAATCGGGACGCCTATGGCTACATCTACAAAGCTTGATGTTGATAAAAGTGGCAAACCTGTCGATCAGCGTAAGTATCGAGGTATGATTGGTAGTTTATTATACTTAACTGCTAGTCGCCCTGATATTATGTTTAGCGTTTGCATTTGTGCACGTTATCTGGCAAACCCTAAGGAATCACATCTTAGTGCCGTTAAGCATATCTTCCGATACCTTAAAGGAACTTCTACAGTTGGCTTATGGTATCCCAAAACCAAATCCTTTGACCTTATAGGTTACTCGGATGCGGATTTTGCTGGATGCAAAGTGGATCGTAAAAGTACAAGTGGCACATGTCATTTCTTAGGAAAGGCCTTAGTCTCTTGGTTTAGCAAGAAACAAAATTCAGTAGCATTATCAACAACTGAGGCTGAGTATATCGCCGTAGGACGTTGTTGTGCTCAAATTTTATGGATGAAGCAAACTTTAGAGGACTACAATCTGTACTACACTAATGTTCCTATTTATTGTGACAATACTAGTACTATAAATCTGATTAAGAACCCTATTTGTCATTCACGCACAAAGCACATAGAAATTAGACATCATTTCCTTCGTGATCATCAACAACACGGGGATATCTGCCTAGAATTTATTGACACTGATCATCAACTAGCAGATATATTCACTAAACCATTGGCTGAAGACCGTTTTAACATTTTGAGGCGTGAGCTCGGCATTCTTGAATTCTCAGACTCATAATGTATATGGTAATTAAAATTGAATTTATGACTTGATACTTTATTATTTATTTAACGAAAATTGTTTTTGGGTACAAACTTAAAAATGGTATGTCTGTCACCACGGCTACGGTCGAAGCGAAGCGGTATTTAAGAGTTCCCCGGTGAACCTCCATTAGCTGGGACAACCCCTACAGTTAACCCAAAAATAACAGTCGTTATTTAATATTACAGTCAAAGTTATTAAATTCTACTTTTAAACCTACCAGAATGCATTGACTGTCTCGGGAATGCAAGTGGCCGAACTCGGCCCGAACTCTGACCGAGTTCGGACCGAGTTCGGTCGGCGCTGTATTAATTCCAGAACCGAACAGCCGGCCCTAGTGCCTATAAAACCCATCTTTTCTTCCACTTTCTCCACACAACAACTCGTGGAAATCACTCCTCTCTTCCTAGAAGCTTCTCCTCCTTCATCCTAGCAAGCTTCCGAAGAGATCTAGTGGGCGATCATCTTGTTCCTCCTTCCTCTTTCTTCAAAAGGTACTTTCTCTCTATTTTCTCATGGCCCCCAAGCGTCATAGAGGAACCACTTCCCAAGGTGCCTCCTCTTCTTCTGAATACACCCCTGCTAGTCTATTCAGTCCAGCACGACCTAGAGATCTCGATGAATATGACTCTACTTTGTTCCCGGACGAAGATTTTTCGGATCTCTGGTTCGACTCTTTTTCTGGTCGTCGTATTTGTACTGGAGCTTTTGTATACTTTACTACTTTCTTTGAGTACGCTCCAACTTTTGACCAACTTGGATACCGAGATTTCTTCGAGGTACAAGAAAATATTTATGACAACGCCGTCCGTATGTTTTACTGCAACCTGTAAGTAAAACCAAACAGAAATTTCTATTCTTGCGTTGCTGGACAAGAATTGGAATTTAGTGCCACCGACATCAGCGAATTCTTCCATATTTCTGATCTTGGTGATGCCTTGGTTGACATCTATCATATTCAATTTCCTGCTGATGTCACTCTTGCTTCCTTCAGGGAACTAATCTGTCATCCTAACCCTGTTCCCCGTAGAATTTTTGCCAAAAATTTGAACCAAACCTTCTATGAACTTCATCGTATGATTTTCTCCGTCCTTCTTCCAAAGAAAGGTTCTACTGATGAAGTAACCTTTATGGAACTATCTGCTTTGTATCATATTCACTTTGGCATCCCATTCTCTATTCCCAAAACTGTGATATCCTAGATGCTTAACTGCAGAAATGCAGGTAGGAATCTAGTACATCCAATGCACTTAGCTTCTATCTTTCGACGTTTTGAGATTGATCTTGAGACGTGTGCCATCTCCTCCACTCCTGTCGAGCTGACTAGATCGCGTCGATTTCCTGCTCCACCTCTGCCTCCTGGAGCTCATCCTGCTCCAGCTGCTGATGCTGAGGTCCCTCCTGCTGATGCTCCTCCTGCTCCGGCCCCTGTCCCAGGATTTGATCAGACGTTCTATCAGCGCTTTGATGACTTTGTTGCTGTCTCTACGCAACGTCATCTGGATTCGGAGTTCTGGCATATTTCTCAGGCCCAGGTGCTGAGGAATGGCATTGCTGACCTCCACTACAGCCTGGCTCATGATCCTGTCCATCCAGTCACCATCTTACCTCACCCTACCTTTCCGGCTCCTCGATTTACTGATGAGGCTTCCTTTCAGTATTTCGACCCGACTACAGCCTACTTTCCTCATGAGGCTCCTGGTGCGGACAACCCCACGATGTGACGTGGATTCAGCTATGGGCTAGTGGACATTTGTTAGATGATGATCAGTTGATGCAGTTTTTTTTTATTTCATGTCTAAACTGATTAGTTAGACATTTTCAGTTGTACTTTTGGATTATTAGTGAAAATTTTCATGACTGTTTCAGTTTATTATGAGCTGTTTCTTTCTATATTAGTTGTTTCCATATGTCTTATGCTGTGATTATGTCTTTTTTGCTTCACTTTGTCTTGTGTTTGTCTATTGTTGGCTTCACATATTACGGGGGAGCCAAGTCATTTTACTACTGGACAAAGGGGGAGAAAAAGAGTACAATACCAAAAAGCAAAGCATATACAAATCCAAAATCAAAACATCTCATTTTTTCAGGTACTTTGTATTTTGTTCTATTTCATATAAATATATTTTGGTATAGACTCAAGTTTGTCAATTATCAAAATGGGGGAGATTGTTGGCCCATTCCATGGTCACACCCGATTTCGATAATCAACATACACTTAAGTCAATACACAAAATATAGAAAATGTTGCTAATCATTTCAGGATACATAAAATCAAATTCAACGGACGATGTACTACATCAAACAAAGCGTCAACATCATCAAATCTTCAGAAGACTCATTTCTCATTTTATTCTGTATTTTATATTTTATTGAGTTTAGGATTTATTTTGTAAAATCAGTTTTGGTAATACTGGCTTAGGTTAAAACTGTCCACATTCCAAAAGCCTACCTATTTACCATTCGTATTTCATTTACAAAACATTTCAAAAACATATTTTGAAAATAGCCTTTACAAATGATTTTACAAATAACCAAAAACATATTTTGAAAACTGTTTTTACAAATGATTTTTAAATATCTCATGACAGAACTCGTAACCGAGTTCGGCCCGAGCTCGGTCCGAACTCTGACCGAGTTCGGTCAAAAATGATTCAAACTTCTGTTGCCTCCAAATCAGCGAGCAACGTCTCTTTGCGAGATATTTGCATCCGAACTCTGCCCGAACTCTGCCCGAGTTCGGTTCGAGAAAACACCTATAAATAGAGAAGAACTTTTCATTTCAATTCATTCATTCTTCATTCTCTCTTCTCTACTACTCAAGTGTTTTCAAACGATCTAAGACTTTCATATCTATACATCTCTTAGCCAAAAGCCAGTACTATCAGAGTTGATTTAGAATCTTTTGGTGTTTCAAGATAGTGTGAAACTGAACAACATTGGTGGGACGAGATCGTGAAACGATCTATAAAACACTTAGTCGGAGTGTTGGTTTTGGTTCGAGGACGAACCTTGTTTTGAGTGGTATATTCTGTAATGTCCCGCTCCGCACGGTACATTACGCTGAAGCGTTGACTCAAAGAGTCGCGTTGACCGAATCAAATGTGTTGATGTGAATCGATACGAGAGTTACGTTGTCCCGAGCAACGCATCGAACTGAGTCGATACGAAGAGTTGCCTTGTCCCGAAAGAATGCATCGAGTGAATCGATGCGAAGCGCCGTATTGCCCCGAAGGATGAGTGCGTTGAATCGGCTCGAAGATTCTAAAAAATCGAATCGACCATGGCGCAAGTCCGAATCGATGCAAGTATTAATTTTAGTTGGTTTCATGTGCAGGCTATACGTTTACGCAAAAATATTAGAGGTCGACATTTTGCCTATTTTGCGACGGGTCCGCGAAACTAAATCGTCGTCTTGTGACGGACTGGGACTTGGGCACGGTAAGCCGAATCGGACGGATAATTCAATGAAGCACGAAGTGCTCGAATGGCTAAGTCAGGAGAGTGGCTGTGCAATAAAGTTATGAAATCGAGCCGCATCGGCTCGGCGAAACGATAAAGGCGTATCGACTCAAGGTGGAAGGATTGACTCTTCTTTTTACTCCTTCATGCGATAAGTCAAAATATATCATTATATGCTAAGTTAACCTATCGATGCTACGGGCGTGGTCCGATCGAAAGATAAATCGTAGTGTAAGTCGAATACTAAGTTAGAACAATTGAAATGAAACGTGCATCGAATGCACAAGTCGCTATGGAACATTGGATATCGCAAAGGAGAACGCCTCGGTGCGCAAGTCGCAAGAACATCGGATAACTGTAATCGGTGAGTGCCTCAGTGAACGAACCATACCGTGCCTTCGCGCACGATTTAGAAGGCTAGAACATTGAAAGACAATAGACGAGCGCCCTAGCGCGCAAGCCACGGACATTGAACACTAAGGCATAGAACATGGTGTCACGACCCGCACCCTGATTAGGGGCACGAGCACGTGGGTACGTCCAGCCTACGCCGCAGAATCGATGGTAGAACGCTGTATATGATGTCTGTAAATACTACGACTAAACAGTATAAAGGTACCTGCCATCTCCGCACGGAGGAATATAATATGACATAACTCAATCACAAGATAAAACTAAGGTAGATAGCACAGAAAGGAAATATGATAGATGTGAAAACAGGAAATGAGTTCAACATCCAACACAGCCGAAGAGAAACAAACAACATCACAGAGTCACAAATATATAACTATAAGCTACTACAGTCTAAAACAAACGTTGGATCGTAGTCCAGGCAAGCCTAACTAAACTAATTACTCTGGGAGTGTAAAGTCTAGTGGCTCAACTAATAGGCCATAGTCCTGGCCTAAGTCTCCATCTGTCTCGACCCCATAGTAGGTCGAGCAGTCTGCCTCAAAAATATTTATAATATATCAACGGTATCCTGTCAGAAAATGAGCAAGTACAAACACTAACAGTAGTTCCATATGAATTGACAAATTATATAAGAGACAGTATAATGAAATACAAGACAAAGATATGGGAGGACTTGGGAGCTATTCGGAAGCCGAGTTACAACCCTTAAACCAAACAAGGACCGAGGTTGTAACCCTTCTCCCGAACATAACTTAGACTCCAATGAAGGTACATCATAAGAGCATGTAGAACATGTGAAATACAAGACAAAAACCAACAAGAAATATATAACAGGATATGAGTACTGAATAGGATGACAATATATAGGATGACTTGGGAACTATTCGGAAGCTAAGTTACAACCGTAAACCAAACAAGGACCGGAGTTGTAATCTTTTTCCTCAACAGAACTTAGCCTTTTATGATAAATAAATATAAAATGTGCCTTGAATTATTAATGCGTTATATGATCGGCTTGGGAAACATGATCAGGCTTTCCATCTGACCGGCTATGAACAAGTGTACAACGGAGCAGGATCAGGCTGGCCACCATGGAAAGCTATGAACAAGTGGGGTCAGGCTTTACCCGTCGTGAGCGAGGGTATAGCTATGAACAAGTAACAAGTACAAGTGTGAGGAACAAATAGGGATTTTGATCACACAACCACTAATAACTCCCCATCCTCGAATAGTATAAAGGATCCAGACATGACACGTCATGACACGGGATTCCGTAAGAGGGTAGCAAATCCCCTTAGGAATCGGTGTCTATACAAGTACAGGAAACAAGACAAGAAATGTACCAATATACCAAGAAATCTAGGAACAAAATCTCATGTCATGATCCAACATATACTAGTCCGTGAACTATCGTGTCTGAAAATCAAGTAAGACACTATAACTAAATCGGATATAGCAGATATCAAGACAATAAAAACTATCAGTAAATGTACTCGCCTGTGGTCCTGAGCTGATAAGGTGAAAAGATGCTCAGAGTAATCACAGACCTAAAGATGAGATACCATGAGTCCAAACAGGATTTAATAATAAAAGGAAAGCTAATCTAGTCATGATATGCAAGTCTAAGTCAAAACTAGGTCAAACTAAGTCACACCAAGCTAAACTAGGTCATACTAGGTCATACTTAGACAAACTAGGTTACACTAGGACAACCAAGGTCAAACAAGGTCACAGGAAGTCAATCCAAGTCAAACTAGGTTAAACTGGGTCAAAGGTTGACTTACAGTTGACTTTTGGTCAACTGGTCAACTCTGGTTTGGTTTCGGGTCGATTCTAGGTCAAGCGTTGACTTGAAGTTGACTTTCGATCAAAAAGTCAACTCTTGGTCAACGGAGGTCAAGACTAGCCTAAACTACCCTCATCTAGTCATTACTTACCAAGAAATATGGGTTTTCTAGACATCTAGTCCAGCTTATGGTCATGTTGGTCATCTCAACGTTACCTTAGTGTATCGTCATGATACACTATGGTATCTTGAGATACTACACTCTACACTCCACTAAACCTTCCTAGTTTACTCTTCCACACTCTCCTAGTGTCTAGGTTAGTCACACTAATTAGTCTACTAGGATACTAACTTATCAAAGCCACTATCTTAACAAACCACTACTAACACAACACTAGCACCAACACTATCTCACTCAAAACAATACTCACAACTCTACTCCTAACCCACACTCTAGACACCACACTAAGGCACTAAACTAAGGGTTTATATAGGTCATAAAGGGGATCAATTTGTGGGGCATAAATGTGGGCAACATGGGGTTCAAATGGGGTTCATATGGGGCTGCAATGCATGGAAGGATGGATAGATGATAGATGAATGAATGAAGTGAATGATTGAATGAATGGAGGAATGGATGGATGACTGAATGAATGATACATGAATGAATGGATGAAGGATGTATGGAAGAACGAATGTATGGGTGAATGTGTGAAGGGTGGATGACTGAAAGTGGAAGGAGGGGCTGAATGCATATATTAAAGTGGAGTGAATGAATGTATAAATAAATGGATGGAAAAATGAATAAATGAAATGATGAGTTGGTGTATGAAAAAGGTTAATGAATGTATGGATTGGATTAATGTAAAAGTGAATGGATGGAATGATATGAATGGATGAAAAGATGGATGAATATTTGGCTGAAAGTAGGAAAGAATTGGGGGGGGTTCCTTCTACTGCTGTTGTTCCTACTGCTAATGTTGCTGCTACTAGGGGCTGATCTCCTCCCCTCTCACTGCAACAAAGTAGCAGTTTCTACTACTGCTGCTGCTGCTCGAAATGCAGTCCCCTGTGGGGACTGCTGCCACTCACTGCTGCTGCCAAGGGGGCAGCAGCTCCCTCTCAACCTGCTGCTATTGTTGTCCTAAATTCCCCCCTCCATTCCTTCACTTCTCACTCTCTCTATCACTCTCTAACTCTCTACTCTAACACCCCCTCTATATTACTCCAACTCATAATCCCTCTCTATCTCCATATCTCCACACACACCATAAATATATATTAGACACACACACCAATATATATATATATATATATATATATATATATATATATATATATAGAGAGAGAGAGAGAGAGAGAGAGAGAGAGAGAGAGAGGAGAGAGGGAGAGACACATATATACAACCTTAATATATAACAAATTATATATATATATATATATATATATATATATATATATATATATATATATATATATATATATATATATATATATATATATATATATATATATATATATATATTATGATACATTAAGATAGATTATGATACATTAAGATACCATGAAGAACAACATCCTAACAAATCTAAAATTTGAGATTAAAACACAAATAAATCATTCACACAATATTACAAACACTTGGTGTGTCCAAAATTGGGGGTTTCCCACTAGGACACAAAACACAACAAAGGACACTCCTATAACCTCCAAATGGACACGAAATGGACACAAATGGAGATACAACCATTGGGGTCATTCCTGTGGGTTCAAATTAATCCTAAATACATGTAGGAATTAAATAGAGGAGAGATTATACCTTACGGTTGATCAAATCTAAGAAAACTCCTCTCGATATGGCACCGACACGAAGAGACCTCCAAATAGACAAGAACAAGTTCCAAAACTGCCCAAATCTAGCTAGCTCCTCCTCTTGATGAAAATAGAGAAGAAAAGAAAGGGATTAATGAAGAAATAGATTGATTTGATGTGGAAAGGATGGAGACTTCTCTCTAATTTTTGGGGAAGAACAAGAGAGAGAAAATAGAGTGGATAATAACAATGGAGAGCTCAACCCTATCCCTCTAGGTGGTCGGCCCAAAATGCATAGGCGTCCCCCTAGCCAAATGACTAAAACACCCCCACTTGTCCTATTTGATTTAAATTAGGAATATGTTTTAGGTTGAGGCTAAATTAGTCTAGTTTAAGTCTCTAATTAGCAAAACCTAGTCATTAAATTTAGTCTAACTATACTAACTTAAATATTATCATATGTGGGCCATGTCTAACTAATAAGTGGATCCCACTAGAGTCAAAGCTACCCCGGATCTCCGATACAAGTCGGATTGAGTTGAAATTCGAACCTGACTCAAATAACCCCAAAATAATAACATAAATAATAAAATAAATTTCAAAAATATTCAAAAATGAAAAATGACCAAAATACTCCTGTTTTTGAAAACTGGGAGTGACAAATCTATCCACCTTAAAAAAAATTGTCCTCTAAATTAAAATAAAGCAATCACAAGAAAATCATACAGTTCGATAATCATATGTGTCTGTCCAAATTATGATACTCAGAATCTCCATCATACTAGTGAGCAAGGCTACTATAATCGCAGAGTCATCGACTAAGGTACATACCTCTAGAATCATGGTATTTAAAATTTTCGTATTGTCGCATGCTTGGCAGCAAAAATCTTAAATTCCTACACTCGAGAAATACGTCCATAATCCGACTATATGTCCTCACTATGCCTGCTAGCATGACCCTAGAGGATTCTAAAATCTCATAATCGAGGTGACCTAGCCAATACGACTTATCTCAGAAGAAAATCACATCACAAGAATAAAATTTTATCAAACGATCAAGGAACAGATGGAATCGAATTTCAAGACAATTATAAGGAGGCAGTGCGAAAATGAGATCGAAAGATTGGAACCTGCAATCTGCCCTGCTGCAGCCTGAGTGCCCTCAACTGTCATGGCGAAAGCTCACCCATGCTGGCCTCCTCTAGCCTGCTGTACTCTATCCTAGCCTGCATGTCTGGCTGTACGAGCAGCACAGTTCTTCATCTGGTGATCTGGAGCTCCATAGAATAAACAAACTCCTAACCTCATCCTGTAAACCACCCGGGTGTGCACCGGCTTCCCGCAGAAAGCACACTGTATGGCCTGTCTCTGACCCTGACCCTGCTGCTGGTGGGCACGTGCTGGTGCCTGTTGAAGCTGTAACTGAGGCTACTGTTGAATCTGCCTCTGCTGGAAGTGAGGGCGCTTTGCCAGCCCCGTACTAGAGCTCACTCCAAGTACATCGCTGCCTCTCTTCGGCTTGAGGCCGAAGTCCTCCTCTGCTATCTGTGCCTCCATCAGTATCTGCTCGAAGGTCACATCGCGTCGCCCGAAAGTACAAGTGCGAACCGCATGAATAATGCCCCTCCGGAACTTACAGGCCTTATACCCCTCATCCTGGATCAGATCTGGTGCAAACCTACTCAGACGGAAGAACTCCGCTACATACTCGTCCACCGATGAGTTCTTCTGCACCAATTCAACGAACTGGGCCTCCAGAGCTGTCAGAGCCACATCGGGGTAGAACTTCTTCTTAAAGAGCCGCTTGAAGTTCTCCCATGTCAAACCTCTCACTGATGCACGAGGATCCGTGCGAAACCACGTCAAGGCGATGTCGAAGAACTGACTCCCTGCAGCTGTGATCCATAGTCCCCTCGAAACCTCTACTAACTCCAGGATCCTCTAGACGTCCTCCAACCAGTCATCTGCATACAGGATACCCTCGGTACCCTTGAAGTCCCTCGGGTTCATCTTTCTGAAATCTAGACAAGTGTCGGGCCTCCCCTGACTCTGCTGCTGGACTGGGGAACCCTGAAATGTGTAGTGCCCCGTCCCGCTTAGTCAATCGGCGGAATAGGAACACCGACGGCGTTCGAACTTAGCCTTGCAATGGCTGCTCGAAGATATTGCTCGGTCAAGGCGACCGCTCGCTCATGTGGGGTAGTTTCAGTGAACTCGCCTCATCTTTGCCTTCACATAATAAATCGTATGTTTTCAACTGCACAAGTAGGCTTGATAATAAAAGAGACGAACCCACATAGCTAAAGGGAATGATCCCTGTAGAAGCATGGAATTTTACAACCAGAAAGACCTTACGCCAGACACTACATGCGCCAGGACTCGCACAGAACACTTCACAGCAAAATCAATAAGTATAGACATTTGAAGAAGGACTTTTCATTTTATATATAAAAGTCTAGAAAAGGTTGTACAAAGGAGAATTTCTACAAAGGGAAGATCCTAAGTCAACAGCCAGCGGCCACCATGCGCCTTCAAATAGGCGCAGCGGCCACCATGCGCCTTCAGATAGGCGCAGCGGCCACCATGCGTCTCCAGATAGGCGCAGCAGTCACTATGCGCCCCCATCCAGGCGCATCCTGCCATCTCTTCAGCAGCTCAGTTATGTGCATCCAGCTCAGTTATGTGCATCCCTTCAGCAGCCCAGTTATGTGCCACTCTTCCAACCAGGCTCACCTGGCCGAGCAGGAGTGTGCCGCTCTTCCAGCCAGGCTCACCTGATAAATGCTTCGATACACAAAGCATTTAACCCTCTGGCTGGAACCAAGGAAGAGAAGAGTACCGCAAATATGTGGCCAGGGGAGGCTTCGAAAGAGCCTCCAAAGGCCAAGGAAGACCGTGATCGAAATCACGGTGAAAGGCAGCTTTCAACACAATCAGAGCGGGCGACACCCACTTTGAAGGAAGAGAGAGCCTAGCACCGCCATTCCGATCTACGGCTCTTCCGGAACAACGGAGACAAGGCCCGAGCATCCCCATCTTTGGATGCAACAGGCACCTTCCGCCTGCCTCAGAAGCCCTCGACTCCGTCTTTTGGATGTAACAGTTACCTTCAAGAGCATCAATGACAACATGGCGTCTCATCTTCACCCTCGGGAGCACTTCGTCAATAGAATGCACCCGAGAACCTGAGTTCATATTGGAAAGACGTGAGGGAATGAGAGGCCAACCTTCTCTCCATGCCACTATTTATAGGTCGGGCAGATCAAACCCATACGCCAAGTGGATGGCTCTCCGGATTCCGTGCAATGAACTCACATTAAATGGATGAACCAAACGCCTCGACTTCAGCCAAGCGGCTATTAAAAGCACTCGAGAAGCGAAACAGCCGCATCATCAAAGACGTGTCGGATGCGCCGGCTGGTCAGCGCATCATACCTCTCAAACAGATGCGCCCTGTACCGAGCGCATCAAAGGGGATGCGCCCCCATACGCCTAGTGGAACGTCAACCGACGCGCCCACTCAGCTGTCCATCGAATGTCACCAACATTAAATACTGAACTGACAGAGTTGGCAGCACGCCTTCCCAAGTCTGAACGGTTGACAGCTTTTGCAGAAAACGAAGCGTCCACAACATCAGCATCATCATGACTCTATCCCGACGGCTACTGCCACGTGGCCACTCGACCACCCGCATGCGCCTCCACGGCCATGCGCCCAAACCTGCATGCGCCTCAAAAGCCATGCGCCTCAGACCCTTCACTGATCCCTAAAGACAGAAGAAGAGTCTCCAGTTGAAGCTTTGTATGCGCCTCAAAAGCCATGCGCCCCAGACTGATCTCTGATCCCGAAAGACAGAAGGAAAGTCGCTCGCATGCGCCTCAAAAGCCATGCGCCCAGAACGGCTCGTGACTCCTAAAGGCCACGAGCCAAAATCTCATCATGCGCCCAATCCAAGGTGCATTCCACCAAATCATCCCCCCACCAAATCAGAGATCTCCGAACCATGGGTCGACGACACGTGTCCTTTGACTCAACTCATCCAAGATCTCAGCAATAGAAAGATCTTCTCCTCTGCTACGTGCCGGCTCACAACAGCAGTATGAAGAATTCAACCTCGCGAGTAGGGCACATCATCCATGCGCCTCCATCAGCAATCTCTATGTGGCGTCCCCACGCACCGGCGTATCCTACATATGCGTGCATGGGCAGCCAACCTGCCCAGCTATAAATGGAGGAATCATCCCCTCCTTACACACACACAGAGAGATATACATACGAACAATCCAGACAGAGATCATCAGAAAGGCAGATACAGACACTCAACGTCTTCCTCCTCTCAGCCAGCACCAGCACCCAGAGCAATCTACACCTTCAGAGAACCGATAACCGTCGTCAGCCCGTCAACGGAGTCAACGCATTACCACTCGCTTCATTGGCACTTAGGACCCAGATTAAACAAAAGTGTACTCCGAGGACTACATCTAAGTCCTATATTGTAACACTGTTCTGTTTGTATTAAGATTTGCAATCAAACGATTTTAATGGCAAACAAGCTGGCGACTCTGCTAGGGACTTCTTTCTCCTCTTCCGAGAAAGTCGTATCACAGGCCGACGACGTGAAGGTGGGCTCCTCCCACAGGATGCTGGTCGTGTACCTCAATCAATAGGCGTACGAGGAGTTCATTTCTGAAGGAAGCACGAGTCCTTCGAAGCGGCTGCCGAAGCCGAAGAAGACCCGCCGTGTCTGGGTGCGCAAGGTCGATGCCTTGGACACCACCACTGAAGGGAATGTGCCAATCCAGCCCTCCCTTCCTGCTGACGTTCTCAGCAACCAAGGTGCGCCCGCTGATGCAGCGCATCTCTCGGGGAAACGTGCGGCTGACCACATTCCCCAGCTATCTCCCTCTCAGGCGAGGAAGATGCGTCGACGGAGCAGGGGCGCAGCCAAAGCCCCGCGCATCACCTCTGATGCGCCACAAAAAGTCTCTGTCTTTGACAGACTCACTCGCTGTAATGACGAGAAGAATTTGGATGCTGAGTACTATGCGCCCCAGCGGGCGAGTACAAAGAGATCCAAGGCGGCACGGGCCATGCGCCACAAGCGTGCTATGCCAGCAGCAGGCCAGAGGCACGTGCTCACAATCACGCGCGCTGCCGATGGCAAGCTGTACAAGGTCGACTCAGGTGCTTCGGCACCAAAGACGAGTCGATCTTCAAAGTCCTCATCTCACTTGGGCGCATCCACTGCGTGCATAACCAAGTCGAGTGCGGCAAATTCAGTGGTCTTGAACTCCCGCACCTCCTCTGGTTGTGCGTTTGAGGTCCGTTCAAGTCACTTCAAATGTTGTTGTTCCCCCACTACTGATCATGATGCCTGCTTGGTATTAGATCAGGGGGCGCAGCACTCACCTGTCCGCCCCGGCGTTTGGGCTTGCCATGCGCCTGAAGGGGGTGTGAGGGTAGCACTCTCCTCCAACGACTTGCGTAATGTGATCACTCACAAGCGCCGGTCAGGAGAGTCGACCAACAAGCACGATAAGCCTCTCACGGGGCATACTTGTGCGGTGGTCACTATCAACTGCTGTGGCAAGACAGCAGTACCACTAAGGCAGTCAGTCTTCCAGCGACTGCAGTCATCGACACCCCTCCGACATCGCCTTGGAAAGAAGGTGTCAACAGAAAAGGAGCCAAGAGTTGCTTCATGCAATGTGGTCTCCAACTCCTCATCTCTCCGGAAGGCGACCGGCAATTCCTCGTCCAAAAGCCAATCAAGGAGAACCAAGGCAGCAGTCTCGACCTCCGGGGTGTTCGAAGGCACTCGGTCAAAGAAGAAGTTCTTGGAGGAAGCTGGGGGTAGTCAAACCCTTGTTGAGCTTCCTTCCGAAGACGAAGATGTCCAAAGCACAGCTGCGGCGGATCTTTATCCTCGAGGCGAAGTCAGCCTCCCAGAAGCGCCTCGAAACGAAGATGTCCCTCAGGACACAGCTGAGGGTAGAGACGAAGAGGCCCTTCAAGACGGAGTCGAGGACAATCAAGCCCTGGCAGATGCACCCGTCGAGAATGACCTCCAGAATGTGACTGGGGGTGGCCAAGGTGAAACACTAGGAGAGGTGACTCCCCCACATAAAAGTGAGGCCGAGAGCGAAGCCTCAACCAATCCATCCACTCCTGGCCGTGTCAGGACAGTATACATGGCTAGGGATGATGCCGAGTCTGATGCGCCATCGCAGGACATTGTTCAGCGCATAGACTCATTAGAGGGAGGACTCAAAACCCTCTCTGCCTCTATGCAAGCACTGACTCAAGCAGTGTTTGATATTCGGTCGGCCTTGACCAGAACACCTTCAACCGGTCCCGACCCAGGAGTTAATGGGGAGTCGAGTGTACCCCTTCAACGGGCACCCTCCGACACAGAAGCACCTCGGACATCGGAACCCTCAAACGCTCCGCTTCAGATAGTGCCACCTTCTCCGACTCCTAGCTCCACGGAGGATGTGGTCGAAATGATCAAGGACCTGCGGGAGCGCTTTGAGTCCAAAAACAGGCAAGAGGAGCGCCAGAAGATGGGCATTCCCCAGTCTTATCCCCTCGAGTGGAACAAGGTGGTTTATCCTCCAAAATATAAACCACAAACACTCACACCATACGATGGGAAGGACTCTCCGCGTCGATACCTGACATATTTCCAGTCACAAATGGGGCATCTTCCAAAGGAGGACGCGCTCCTCACCAGCATCTTTATTGGGGCCCTAAAAGGGGTGGCGTATGACTGGTACTGCAGCCTCCCCGATAATTCTATATCGTCCTTCGACGACTTGACGTGCCTCTTCCTCGATCGCTTCTACGATGGCGGAAAGGACATGACGATGGCATCTCTCATAGAGATACGCCAGAAGGAGAAAGAAACGGTTCGGGTGTTCATCGAATGCTTCCGACAAGACTGCTTCAGGCTACCTCCAGGCATGCCAGAACATGCGCTCCTCTTCTCTTTTAGTATGAACATGCTGCCCGCAGTGAAGCTCTGGCTCAACTCTACTCCCCCTCCCGACTGGAGCTCCCTGATCATCGAAGCTGAAGCCGCAGAAAAGAAGGTGGCCAATGCACGTCTTCTGGGTGTCAGCTTCTCCGCCTTTGATGATAAGGGGAAAAGGTTAGCAGCCAACAACTCCGGGCGAGAAACAAAGGGGAAACAGGCATTGACTGTTAATGCCTCGAAGGGCACATCTGTGCCTACTCAGAAGCCTCCACTGGCACCGAGACCTAAGGAGGTATATTCATTCAATGATGAAGACACCCTGCAACTCTTCGAAATACTGAAGCAGGGTGACAAGATCAAGCTCCCGGACCCGAAGCGACCCGATAAAGTTGGGAAAGTGGACAACCCGAGGTACTGTCACTACCATCGGTTTGTCGGACACCCGACCAAGGACTGCTACGTCCTCAAGAATTACATCCAGCGCATGATCAATGCGAATGTAATCTCCGTCGACTACGAAGAGAAGACGGTGTCAGCCAATGTGGTGTCACTTCAGTTCGGCACCATGCCGCCGACCACCACACAAGATGGCGTCGTCCCCATCCCTAAGGCAACAATGGAGGTGGTAAACTTACCACCTACCCGTGACAATGTGAGTGGACTCATCCCACTCACCACATCTCGAGGAGAGGTCCTCTGGGTTCACCCCGACCTCGTCTCCGAAGTAACTCAATCGGAGGTACGCTCTACCTCCAAATCAAAAGGCAGGAAGATCAAGTCTTGCCGCACGGTCTCTTCTTCAACGGAAGAGGCACTGCCAGTGCAGACGCGTGCACAACAGAACACTCAGCCCGGAGAAGCTGCCGCCGAGGTGGTGCCTCCTGGCACAATCTCTGAGGAGGGCCCATTTAAACCCTCAGCAGCCAATAAGCAGAAGCAGGTGGAGGCTCGTTTCGACAGACCTCTACGAAAGGAGAATGCTTCGGGGCTAGCCAAGCCCCACAACTTTGACATACTAGCACAACTGGCCAGTACTCTTGCACGCTTATCTTTGTTTGAGCTCCTGCGTCTTTCCAAAGACTCCCGAGAAGCTCTCTGCGAAGCTCTGAAGGATGCTGAATCCTTTCTCAGTCAGGTCAAGCAGCCTGAAGACCTCCCAACTACTTGTGCGTACTGTCATTGTGCGGAGGAAATTATCCCAAATATAACTTTCACCCAACAAGACATGATGCTCAAGCACCACCGACATAACCGACCACTGTATTACACGGGGTACATCGGTTCAGTCAAGGTGAGCCGGATTCAGATCGATCCGGGGTCTTCCCTCAGCATCATCCCGAAGGCGCTGATGTCAAAACTGGGGATCCTAATGTACCGGCTGGCGCCCTCCAACACAACCATCAGTGGCTTCAACGCTAGCAAAAGCGAGCCACTGGGCAAGATTCGACTGAAGTGCCACATAGGCAACCTCAAAACTGAGGTGACTTGTTATGTGGTGGATGCCGAGGTCAACTACAACATCCTGCTCGGCCGACCGTGGCTACATGAGTACATGGTGGTGCCTTCCACGCTCCACCAATGCATGAAATATGTATCTACCAACAGCATCATCCGGACGGAGTTCGCAGACATTGATCCTTTCAAAGGGATTGAGGCTTACTTCACCGATTCCGACTTGTACAAGCCACTTGACGAGGAGGAAGCCGACGATGCTGATGATGAGGCTGAGACGGCAACTGAGCCGGACACGGAGCCTGAGACGAATCCAGATGCCCCACTGAAGATCCGACTGAAGGGCAAACCACCCCAGAAGGCGCCTCCAATGAGCATCAAGCTATCCGGGAAAGTACCGACTCTTGAGGCTCCCCTGAAGATACGCCTCAAGGGAAAGCCGCCTCAAACATCGGCTCCCCTGGTGGCAAAATTACAGGGGAAGACACCACTCACAGGAGGCACAGTTGAGGCACCTCTGAAGGTGCGTCTCAAGGGCAAGCCCCCGCAGTCATCCAAGATGCCAGAGAGGGCTCACATAACCCTCTCAGACCCCAAGATCAAAGCTGTGGTGGACTCTCCTGATCCAGCCCCAGTGCTTACAGACGAGGAGCTTGGCGAATATATCTCTGCTGATGTAGATGCACCCTCCTTAGACAATGTAATCCCGCGGGATAAAATCTCGTACTTCATCAATAATAGAGTGTCTTTTAATTATTCTTGTCTTCCACATTGGAATGCCATGTATACATTAGATCACGCTCTACGGTCGTTGCAAACACAAATAACGACCGTCTATAATGTAAACCGAGTAGTCCCGTCTCAAGGAGTCTGTTTCATAAACCCTCCACGAAGCCGAAACGAAAGATCTGCCATTTTTGGCAAAGTCGAGCGTCATCAAGACCTCCCGCCACTCGAGCCTGAACCTGATACCGGCAGAGTACAAGTTTATCGGTATACGGATACAGCAAAGCATATCATCCAGAAGATGGGCTACGACCTGAAAAGCAACAAAGGCCTAAACTATGGCAAGGGTCGACCTCTCCCTCTCCAGTTTTCAACACCCAAAGGAAGGCCGCAAGACTACTACAACAAAACTCGACGGGGGATAGGCTATGTCATGCCGCCATCAACCCCAGAGAGCTCAGACGTAGAACATTCCCACTCGTCCGAAGCGTCGACTTGGGATTCTGATACCAGTATCGGATCAGTCTTCAGGAAAGTGCTGTCAGCTAACATGACGTCAGCACAACCTCAAAAAGGTGAAGGCGAAGACCAAACGCCGGAACCCTTCGAAGAAGAACCCTGGGCTCAACGCCTAGGAGAGCAATGGGAGTCTCATTTTGAGTTACGTGAACCTCCCACCGAAGACGAAGTCGAGCAGATCGACCTTGGGGACGGATCTTCTTCCAAACCCATCTTCGTCAGCAAAAGCCTAGAAGGAGAAGACCGAGTGGCTTTAATCCAGCTGGCTAAAGAGTATATCGACGTCTTTGCCTGGAGCTACGAAGACATGCCAGGACTCGATCCACAGATCGTAATGCATAGGTTGAACATCTTACCTGATGCCAAACCTATCAAACAACAATAACGACGTTTTCGTCCGGACATCATGAATGCCATCGATCAGGAGATGGACAAACTCTTGACTAGCGGCTTCATCTGTAAGGAACAACACCCAGATTGGGTAGCCAACGTCGTACCTGTTACCAAGAAGAACGGGAAGATACGAGTCTGTATCGACTTCAGGGATCTCAATTCTGCTTGCCCGAAGGACGAATTCCCGCTTCCGATCACCGATGTGATGATCGACAACACATGTGGTTTTGAACGCATATCCTTCATGGATGGGTATTCAGGCTACAATCAAATCAAGATGTTCCCCGATGATGCGAAACACACGTCATTCAGGACTCCAAAGGGTATTTTCTGCTACACAGTAATGCCCTTCGGCTTGAAAAATGCCGGTGCAACATACCAACGAGCTATGAGCACCATCTTTCGTCAACATCTTTGCAAAATAGTCGAATGCTATGTTGACGACATCGCAGTCAAGAGCCGCCTCAAAGGAGATCACCTACAGGATTTGAAGACAGTCTTCGATCTTATGCGGGTACATCAACTCAAAATGAACCCCGCTAAATCCTTCCTGGGGGTTTCTAGCGGCAAATTCTTGGGCTTTGTCATCACGGCGAAAGGCATTCATGTTGATCCCGAGAAGACCAAAGCCATACTCAATATGGACCCTCCGAAGAATCTTCGAGAACTTCGAGGCTTGCAGGGACGTCTGGCATACATCCGGAGGTTCATAGCAAACCTTTCCGGTAAATGTCAACCCTTCACTCAGCTCATGAAGAAGGGAGTCTCTTATGTCTGGACAGAGGAGTGCCAGAAGGCTTTCGACGATATCAAAGCCTACTTGACGAGCCCACCAGTCCTGGTGGCACCTGTCACGGGCAAACCATTTCTTCTTTACGTCCGTGCCATGGATCATTCCCTTGGCGCTCTGCTGGCTCAAAACAGCGATACAGGCTATGAGCAAGCAATCTACTACCTCAGTCGAACGCTCATCGGGGCCGAATAACGGTACAATCCCGTTGAAAAGGAGTGCTTGGCTTTGGTGTTTGCCATCCAGAAGACTCGTCATTATGTCTCGGGCCAGACAATTCATGTCATTTCCCGAGTCAATCCACTCAGAGTCCTCATGACGAAGCCAGGATCATTAAACTCCCGGCTAGCCACATGGGCGATTTTGCTAACACCATATAATATGGTGTTTGTCCCACAAAAAGCTGTTAAAGGTCAAGCTCTGGCTGACTTTTTAGCTGCACACCCCATCCCAGAATCCTCAAAACTCTATGAAGACATCCCGGATGAGGTCCAAGAATCCAACGTCACCGAAGGAAGCTCCGTTTGGCGAATGTTTTTCGATGGCGCTTCGAGAACAGGCCCCAAGGGCCAAATCATCGCAGGAGTGGGGGTAGTCTTAGTCTCCCCCGATCAGCTGGTCATCCAGCGTGTTTACTTCCTTTCGAAGCCGTGCTCCAACAATGTTGCCGAGTACAATGCACTCGTCATGGGACTCCAACTCGCACAACAGCTGGGGGTGGACCATCTGGAAGCCTACGGTGACTCAAAACTCGTCGTGAACCAGATTCGAGGGCAGTACGAGGTTCGCCATGAAGTTCTGATCCCTTACCATGAAGTTGTATTGAACATCATTTCAACCTTCACCGGGTTCTTCATCGAACACGTGCCTCATCTACAAAACTTGGAGGCTGACGCTCTGGCTGGCCTCGCAGCCTCATTGGTAGCATCCTTTGGGACTCAACACTATGTCACGGTAACAGGCCGAGACTTGATTTGTCCCAAAAACAACCTGTGCTTGCAAGTAGCCCACGCCATACCGACGAACACTGGTGTTAATGTCCGAGACTGGAGGTTCCCGTTCATCGACTTTGCTGTCTACGAAATTCTTCCAGAGGACCCGAAGGAAGCCGTCTCAGTCAGGAGACGCTCTCTTCGATTCTACTACGACACAGTTACTAAAACGCTGTACCGACGTTCCTTCGATGGGCTCCTCCTTCGATGCCTGTCCAACGAGGAAGCAGCCGAAGCCCTCCGAGAAGCTCATGACGAAACTTGCGGAACTCATCAACCCGGTCCTAAGTTGCAGGATCGACTGCAACGTATGGGCTACTACTGGCCAACCATGGCCACCGACGCTGTTGAATATGCTAAGAAATGTCACGCATGCCAACTCTATGCTGACTTCATACATACACCGTCTGAACCACTATATCCTACAGTCGCCTCCTGGCCCTTCGAAGCCTGGGGCATGGATATTGTGGGACCTATCACCCCTCCTTCATCAAGAGGACACCGCTTCATCCTGGCCATCACCGATTACTTCTCCAAATGGGCAGAAGCAGTCCCACTGGCGAAAGTAAAGAGCTCCAGGGTGGTCAGCTTTATCAAACACCATGTCATTTACCGTTTTGGAGTACCCCGGCGGATCATTCATGACAACGGTCCTCAGTTTATCAGCCACATTTTTAGCAGGTTCTGTGACAAGAACCGCATTCAAAATGTGGCATCCACCGCCTATAATCCGGCAGCAAACGGGTTAGCAGAGGCGTTCAACAAAACCATCGTCAGGCTACTCAAAAAGGTCGTGTCATCCAATAAACGCGACTGGGATGAAAAGCTTGGCGAATGCCTTTGGGCCTACCGCACAACGGTACGGACCCCGACAGGCAACATACCATTCTCTCTGGTCTACGGAAGCGAAGCGGTACTGCCTCTCGAGATCCAGATACCCTCACTTCGCGTGGCAATAACAAACAAACTCACAGAAGAGGACCATCAACGTCGTCGTCTGCGGGAACTGGAGGCACTCGATGAGAAGCGTCTCCTAGCTCAACAACGCATCGAACTCTACCAAGCCCGTATATCACAGGCTTTCAACAAGAAGGTCAAACAGAGAACTTTCCAAGTTGGTGACCTGGTTCTGGCAGTCAGGAGGCCGATGGTGTTAACTCACAAGACACCAGAAAAGTTCGAGCCCAAGTGGGAAGGACCTTTCATCATAGAGACGGTATACTCAAACGGTGCTTACCGCCTCGCCAAACCCAATGAAGACTTGTTTATAATGCCCATCAATGGCAAGTTCCTAAAGAAGTACTATTCTTGACATCCTTCAGACATGTACTTCCCCAAGGGGATCTGTGGGCCCTATCATCGGGATTCACAAACAATCTCCTTCCACAAACTCATCCGCTTCGGGAACCCAGCTGTTCCGTGGCTTCCTTCAGTAGAAAGACAACCACGTCCATATTACCTCTGAGTTGTTCTTCTACACCCTACAAAGCGGACTCTTACGCTACGTAAGCCGACGCTACCCTTCATGTTTACCACGTCCATATTACCTCTGAGTAAACATCTTGTACAAACAACCCCTGCGTTGTCGTACATTGATCGCCGAACTTCCACGTCCACATCACCTCTGAGTTGTTCAGCGTATCCCCCAGGATTATTTCTACCACGTCCATCACACCTCTGAGTAGATGATTCTATCATTTGGACCCAATGATTGCCATGTCCACATCACCTCTGAGCAAACATGTTGGTTCCTTCAAACTTATTATCTGCGCCTAAAACCAAGGTGCGCAAAAGATAATAGGTCCACACAAATCATCAAGTTCATAATAACAAAATGAACACATCACAAAAAGTTGCGTACTTCTTTATTTTCTGAAATAGAGAGTACAAAAGGCTACATTATCCCTCAGCAAAGGGTTGCAAAAGAGCATAAAAAAAAAGGAAAAACTACAGTCCCTGAACCTCCCCAGGGTGGGCTGAGAGCTCCCTGACTCGAAGCCTTAGGTCGGCTATACGGGCCTCCACAGTCGCCAGGACTCGTCGCTCAGCTTCTTGACGCATTAATTCAACAGCCCCAGCGAAAGTATCGCTTTCATGCTTCGCATCAAGCTGTTGTCGCTGCTGCGCCAAGGCAAGAGTCCGCTGTGTAAAGGTCGCTTCTTCCTTCTGGAATGCTGCGTGTTCAGCCCGGACACGCTCGACGTCTAACTGAAGTTGGGCCCGTTGGTCTTCAAGGCGGCGCATCTGGGTGTCGATCTCCGCGATATTAGCATCCAATGCAGCTCGAGTTTCCACCGTCGTCTTCATGGACTGAGACAACTGCTCTACCGCAGCCTCAGTCTCAGCCACCTCGCGCTCCCAAAGGCCCACAGTGGCCTGGTATGAAGACTCAATCTCGGCAATCAGCTTTTCCTTATCCGCATCAATCAGGACGGAGAGGTCGTTTCGCTGGATGCGCTGAAGTTTCGCAAGCCGCTCGTCCAGCTCGATCACCGAAGCCTCCAGAATTTCGGCCATATGGTCGTGGCCTTGGTGAATGCGGATCAGCTCGATACAGGGCATTGCCAAATTTCTTGCCATTGCAAAGCTCCCATTGGCATCCATCACAGCAGATACACCCTTCTGCAGCATTTTGTATACCCCCTCGACGAGGAATTTCACATACTCGTCTGCATCCGCCAGGACCTGCGGCGTCATAGCAGGAGTTGGAGGAGCTACAGCAGTTTGCGGACCGGAAGAAGATCCGCCAACCTCAACCTGCGAGGCTTTAACCTCAGTATCAATGAGCTCTTCATCAACGGGGGCTGGACTGCTAGCCCGAGGAGCCGAAGGAACAGAGAAAGCCCGTGCAGGCGTCGAAATAGTATCCCAAGTAGGAGGGGCAACAGAGGGTTCCACACCCTCGCCCTTCTCAAGCCCGGAGGAACCACCGACGTCAACGGCCACCTCTTCTACCCCCAACGTCCTATCGACAGCTGGTACTTCCCTTGGCAGAATGGGGAGATTATCACTCGTCTCTTGACCCGCCTCAGCGGTTGTGACCGGCAGACGGGTCTCGTCATCAAGTCCCTCCACTGGGACAGAATCTGTCGCTACCTCCTGATCGGTAGCCGCCTCAACTACCACGGTTGAAGCCGGGGTAGGACTCGGCAATGATCCAGTCGACCTCCCCTCATCATGATAAGTAGGGGAATCAACCCTCTCCTCTGCCTTAACCATATCTATTGCCCCCACAACAGACTCTTGCAGCCCTGGAGCAACGTCATCCGAAGGCGACGAACTCCAATCCACCTCATCATCAGGATGCCTCGAGTCCGTAGGACCCTCAACGTCCTCCACGGTAGACTCTACCTTTCCGGAAGTTGTTGCAACCTCAAAGACAGGAGATACTAAAACCTCCGCAGGCACGTCTTCGGGGTCCTCATCCACGGAAGACATTATCATCGGTGGGATGCGCTCATCAGAAGAGCCTGCCACCTCCTTCGGCTTATTGGCACCCGATTTTGAAACACGGGACTTCTTCTTTGACTGCAAGAAGAAAAAAGCATAAGTCACCTCAATGACAAAATGAATTAGAATTACGAAGCACTCCTTACCTCAGCAGGAGCTGATCCCGTTGGCACTACGGGTGGCACTTCCGTAACCTTTGCAGTCGACGTCTTTCTCGACCTCTTCGGTACAGAAGAACCAGCTTCTGTGTCAGCCCGCCTCTTCCCAACAGACGGATCTCTCACTGACGCTGCAGCAGCAGTCCAATATCCCGCCAAATCTGGTGGACGATATGATCGGGCTACCCTCAACATATTCGCCGTGGCCTCCAGCTGAGTTCCAATAATGAAACTAGTCTCTCTGTCATAACCAGAAGACGCAGCGTTCATAATGCAATACAGCTTGGTGGCCGGATATAGGATCTGCGGCCGAGGGTTACGGACCGGCGTGGTAAAACTAACGCTAGTGCATCCAGCGTTATAATACTGCCAGCCCCGGGCTCCGTCCAGCAAACTTCCGACGAAGCCTAGACTGCTACTGGGATTCCGCAACATCAGCTGAGTATAGCCAAATTGACGAGCAAATCGGCTTGGCAGATATGGCTCCAGATAACATTTATTCTGGTTGCGGTAGACCAGGTGAGAAGGCCGGATACTTTGCAACCAACGAAAACTCTATTTCGGCAAAGTGACTGCATCTTCGCCAGAGTCAACTAAATCTTGGTCAGCCTCAAAATCTTTGAAAATCGGGCCAACCTTGACAATTTCCTACCCCTGAAGGTAGGACAAGACTCTCCTGCAAACAGGGACGCCGGTGTATGACCACTTCCTCTTGTAGAAACGGCGGATGAAGGCATCCCCTTCAACATGATCCTCCTCCGGACCGGGACTCATCACGCTCGGATGATGCAAAATCAGCCATCCCATAAGATAATGGAAAGGCAACTCGGCCCGGGGAAAGTTGTCATTATTTCCTTTCTCATGGATCACGTCATCAGCAAAAGACCTCAAACCGCGCAACAGGTTGCACACCATCGCGGGGAGGAGAGCTAAGGGTCGCCCAAAAGCCAACTTCACAGCAGGCAAAATGAGATTCTGATGTACCCGTTCTACGGCACCGGATCCACCTGCAAACACGCAATCCCGGAGCCATATCATCAAATAGGCTGTCAATACTGCCTTAGATGACATCCGGTGCCCACAGTGCCAGAAGCAGCTATAGGCATCCTTGCCGCTCTCATCCGAACGTGGAGTCCTCTCTTCCAGTCGACTTATTTCAGAAGTCACCTCCGCGGGCTTCAGTCCCTGCGGAGTCACAAATCGGATCCTCGAAGGATCCGCTAAATCCTACTTAAAGACATAGTCCCTCCAAGCAGTTACATGAGGTTGGGTCTTGCCCCTATCCCTCCGGTGCATCAGATAATGGTGGCTCGTCACCTCTTTGAACACAGCCATCATCTCCGGGTTCTTATCCTCCAGAACCTGGATCTCCTCATTTGACGAAAAATACTCCTCGTACGGCTCTGAGCCCCAAGGAAGCTTAGACACCTCGTGCATCTCATGGAGAGCCAACCCCAGCTCTCCCACCGGAGTAAAAAAGCTGCCAGTTTGGGTGTTGAATAATTCCAAGAGCGCAAGGAACATAGGCTTATTGAGATCCATGCCTGCCTGCGTAGCCCGAATAGCGGCTGTCAGCCCGATCTCCTTAAGCTCAACTTTGAACCTTGAAAGCACCCAAGTGGTCAACTCGTCCCACCTCGGAATATAGTGACGCCAACCCTCGACTCTAAAGCCACCTATCGGGTACGTGACCTTCACTGTCAACATCCGATTTACAAAGGTCGGGGCACTGAAGGGAAATGTGTCATTTGGAACTTCACTGTAGAGGCTCCCGGGACGCAAGGCTCGATAACTGAACGAGGAACCAGCTCGTGAAGCGGCCAAAGTATCTCGCTGGTTCGAGGTGGCATCGATCGAAAGGGTACCTCCCAAGGCCCCTCCTTGAGAAGGAGTAAGTTCCCAACCTATCCTTCTCTTCGAAGCCAGACGATAAAAAGCCGTCAGCGGCAACTGGCGGTCAACCTGCCTCATGTATAGAACCATGCCTTTGGCAGTGAAGAACCAGTCTTCTTTGATCTTCAGTATCTTCGCTTCAGAAGAGACTAGTCGGTCGCCAAACAGAAAGGCACGTTTTAAGAAAGTCACATCTTCAGATTCGGCAGACTTCAGTTTACTACTCTCCATCATACTCTGGAGGAAAAGTGGCAACTGGTTCTGGATCTGCAGCATTCTCTTCCGGGGTTGTTCTGTAAGATAGCATCCTTTGCAGGGTTGATAACCGCCTCATCAAAATCAACCCCCATTTGGCAAAGGGAAGCATCCAAGAGGACTTCGTCCAACAGAGGGATCATCATCGACACTGGCACAACAAAAGTGGAAGTCAGGCAAAAAGACAAAAGTAGATTGACGCAGCGTCAGGGCATAAACCCATGCACGTCAGCTTCAGCGCATCATCCAGGCGCGTCGGCATTGGAGCTTCGGAGCATCAGCAGGGCATAAACCCATGCGCGTCAGCATGAGAGCTTCGGCGCATCATCAGGGCGTGAGCCCATGCGCGTTAGCGAAAGCTTCGGCGCATCATCAGGGTATAAAACCCATGCGCGTCAGCAAACCAAACCTCGGTGCATGATAAAGGCCTGAGCCTATACACATCGGCAAGATAAAACCTTGGCGTATCAAGGACAGAAGCCCATACGCATCGGCAGCAGAAAGTTAGAGCACATTAGATAGCAAAAGTCGACACCCACCCGTCACCCCGGGGCGAACGTCGGCCGAAGTCACAATGGTGGCAGGAGCATCCTCGTCGACGAACTCTGCCGGCTCCTTCCCCTTTCCTTTGCCGGCACCGCCGCGAGGAGTCTTGGGAGCCATTCTAACAGAGAGGAAGAAATTAGGGTTTTCTTAGAAAGAACTCTAAAGGAGGCAAAGGCACAGAGTAGAAGAACTCTCTCTCTCTCTCTCTACCGCTCACCTATTTATAGGCCATGGTCGCACGCGTGAACCGATGACGAGTGATCTCAGCCGTCGCCTCGGGTCTTGTGAAGATAGCAGCAGATAAAACCAAAAGATCATCATTAATCTTTTCGGTTACCGAGGCATTATCAAATTTATTAATTGGGAAGAGCATGCGGCTGAACAGGCATGCGCCCCAACAGTCATGCGCCCTGATCGCCATGCTTCTTATTCAAAGTATTCCAAAACTTATTCAAAAGTTTTGAAAACTTTGAAGGGGGTCTTGTAGAAGCATAGAATTTTATAACCAGAAAGACCATGCGCCAGACACTACATGCGCCAGGACTCGTACAGAACACTTCACAGCAAAATCAATAAGTATAGACATTTGAAGAAGGACTTTTCATTTTATATATAAAAGTCTAGAAAAGGTTGTACAAAGAAGAATTTCTACAAAGGAAAGATCCTAAGTCTACAGCCAGCGGCCACCATGCGCCTTCAGATAGGTGCAGCGGCCACCATGCACCTTCAGATAGGCGCAGCGGCCACCATGCGTCTCCAGATAGGCGCAGCAGTCACTATGCGCCCCCATCCAGGCGCATTCCACCATCTCTTCAGCAGCTCAGTTATGTGCATCCAGCTCAGTTATGTGCATCCCTTCAGCAGCCCAGTTATGTGCCACTCTTCCAACCAGGCTCACCTGGCCGAGCAGGAGTGTGCCGCTCTTCCAGCCAGGCTCACCTGATAAATGCTTTGATATACAAAGCATTTAACCCTCTGGCTAGAACCAAGGAAGAGAAGAGCACCGCAAATCTGTGGCCAGGGGAGGCTTCGAAAGAGCCTCCAAAGGCCAAGGAAGACCGTGATCGAAATCACGGCGAAAGGTAGCTTTCAACACAATCAGAGCGGGCGACACCCACTTTGAAGGAAGAGAGAGCCTAGCACCGCCATTCCGATCTACGGCTCTTCCGGAACAACGGAGACAAGGCCCGAGCATCCCCATCTTTGGATGCAACAGGCACCTTCCGCCTGCCTCAGAAGCCCTCGACTCCGTCTTTTGGATGTAACAGTCACCTTCAAGAGCATCAATGACAACATGGCGTCTCATCTTCACCCTCGGGAGCACTTCGTCAACAGAATGCACCCGAGAACCTGAGTTCATATTGGAAAGACGTAAGGGAATGAGAGGCCAACCTTCTCTCCATGCCACTATTTATAGGCCGGGCAAATCAAACCCATAAGCCAAGTGGATGGCTCTCCGAATTTCGTACAATGAACTCACATTAAATGGATGAACCAAACGCCTCGACTTCAGCCAAGCGGCTATTAAAAGCACTCGAGAAGCGAAACAGCCGCATCATCAAAGACGTGTCGGATGCGCCGGCTGGTCAGCGCATCACACCTCTTAAACAGATACGCCCTGTACCGAGCGCATCAAAGGGGATGCGCCCCCATATGCCTAGTGGAACGTCAACCGACGCGCCCACTCAGCTGTCCATCGAATGTCACCAACATTAAATGCTGAACTGACAGAGTTGGCAGCACGCCTTCCCAAGTCTGAACGGCTGACAGCTTTTGCAGAAAACGAAGCGTCCACAACATCAGCATCATCATGACTCTATCCCGACGGCTACTGCCACGTGGCCACTCGACCACCCGCATGCGCCTCCACGGCCATGCGCCCAAACCTGCATGCACCTCAAAAGCCATGCGCCTCAGACCCTTCACTGATCCCTAAAGACAGAAAAAGAGTCTCCAGTTGAAGCTTTGCATGCGCCTCAAAAGCCATGCGCCCCAGACTGATCTCTGATCCCGAAAGATAGAAGGAAAGTCGCTCGCATGCGCCTCAAAAGCCATACGCCCAGAACGGCTCGTGACTCCTAAAGGTCACGAGCCAAAATCTCATCATGTGCCCAATCCAAGGCGCATCCCACCAAATCATCCCCCCACCAAATCAGAGATCTTCGAGCCATGGGTCGACGACACGTGTCCTTTGACTCAACTCATCCAAGATCTCAGCAACAGAAAGATCTTCTCCTCTGCTACGTGCTGGCTCACAACAGCAGTATGAAGAATTCAACCTCGTGAGTAGGGCGCATCATCCATGTTCTTCTATCAGCAATCTCCACGTGGCGTCCCCACGCACCGGCGCATCCTAAATATGCGCGCATGGACAGCCAACCTGCCCAGCTATAAATGGAGGAATCATCCCCTCCTTACACACACAGAGAGAGATATACATACGAACAATCAAGACAGAGATCATCAGAGAGGCAGATACAGACACTCAACGTCTTCCTCCTCTCAGCCAGCTCCAGCACCCAGAGCAATCTACACCTTCAGAGAACCGATAACCGTCGTCAGCCCATCAACGGAGTCAACGCATTACCACTCGCTCCATTGGCACTTAGGACCCAGATTAAACAAAAGTGTACTCCTAGGACTACATCTAAGTCCTATATTGTAACACTGTTCTGTTTATATTAAGATTTGCAATCAAACGATTTTAATGGCAAACAATCCCGACTGGTCGAATTGAGTTAGAATATGGAAAGGTCCAATGGTCGGCTTAGAGTTGGTGCACGGCGTGCTTTGAAAATGACACTCGATCCTTCGTCCCATGGCTTGGAAGAAGGAAAGTTGGTTGAGTAGGCGAAGTATGAACGTAGCCTAAGTTATAGGCGTCGCCCGCATAAATGCTTCATAGAGCATGCACGGTCCTATCGTCCAAGGCTTGGCATAGCCTTGGCTTGCCCCATGAGTTAAGTTGTATTGCACGGCTTATAATATAAGTCTAGGCACCCAAATGACTTGGTCGTTCAGAAGTCGAACGCATGCGCGGCGCGTTTTCGTAATGTAAGGCTTGACGCAGCCTTTGCTCGTCGAGTCATTGTGCGTTTAAGTCAGGCAAAGTTAAGTTAGGTAAAGTTATGCCGGTCGACCTAAGATATTACAAGTATCGTTCTACTCTTTTGCGGTTTGTCAAAGTTAAGTAGTCCCACGATCTCAAGGCCCGTCGACTTGGGCAGGAGTGTTACATAGAACACGGTTGGCTTAAGGTACGTTGCACGGACTTAGTATTTAAGACATAAACTACGGTTGATTCGATGAGTTTTGGAGAAAGGACTATCAAATAAATATTGAGTTGAATGAAATGATATGGTAACATGGAAAGACGCTCGTGGCTACAGGTCGACGAGGCGGTCTAACAAGAAAGAAGAATGCTCGCGGCTACAGGTCGGCGAGGCCTCGCGGCTATAGGTTGACGAGGCGGTCTCAGAAGAAAGAAGTAGCATGACTGTGTGAGATGTCAGTTTGTGTCGAGTCTTGCATGGTCATGGACAACTTGTCGACAAGGTGGGTCGTTTCCCTGCACGGCAACCCGGCGGCCACGGGACCGTTGCGGCCGCGATTGGAAACGAGTATTAGCTGTGCTGGGCACGGGTTAAGCGGGGACTTACAGCGGGGCTAGCTACCTTGCGCTGAAAGGGCACCCGTCTAACAAAAGCTAGAGGAGTCCACGATGGCTCTGGGAGTCAGTGACCAAATCATATAGATGAGTCGGCATGGCGGCGGTCCGCGTGTATGCCTTTAGATTGAGTTGAGATGTTGAATGTGTGTACAGTTAGAATGCAAATGTTTGGGCTTAAGAGTGGCTACAACATAGGCGACGTACTTCGACACGAGATGTGGCGTCGAGTCTTGAGTTGTCGGCATATAAGTTGCATAAGTTGGTTGAGTTGTTTGAGTTTAAGTCGAAAAAACCGCCGCAAGGCAAAGTTGGTCGAGTGACACTAACATTCACAAGTCTTGATTGGGTCAGTTGGTGATCAAAGTAGCAAGGGCCACGAGGCGGCGATATGGTTTAGTCACCCTAAGTTGCGAGGCACGGTACGATGGATTCTTAGCATGATCACATAAAAATGGAGCCTCATCGCGTAGTTGCGTCTCTGATTAAGTGCCGAAAGGCAAACACGATTTGATAGGTTAACGTTGAATGTTGCAAGCACGAGATGGTCTTGAAACACGAAATAGGCCAAGGCGTCTGTCCTAAAACTGATCCTAAGGCAAGAGTAGAAAGACAATTGATAAGAAGGGACTATTTGCACAAAGTAAAATAATGTTTCAGTTTTGTATGGGTGGGCGAGGAGCTCATTCCACCAGTACAGTTGAGTACTGACAACCACATAGTTTTCATGTACAGGCACAGGTAGAAGCTCGTGGCGCGGAGCTCGTTTGGATGCGTCGAGGCACAGAGTTCCTTGGCGATTCGAAGCATGCGACCGCATGGAGTAAAGATTTATACGGGACATAATGTATGGACGTCGCCTTCCGAAGCTTCCGCTGGCTCAAGCAAATGTACTTTGAGAGGTGAGAGAGAGCTGAGTGAACTTGTAATATGAGTTTGAGTGAGCTTGAGAGACTTGTAATCTTGGCCTTGCGCCCCATTGTAATCTATGTTTCAATATCAATAAAGAGTATTTGGCAATGACTTGTATTTTGTTCTAAATTTCTGATGTATGTTCAATGTCTCTGCTTGGGACTTCTGTGCGACGATTCCATCGCAGCCGCTGAAATCGGCCGTTATGGAACCCGTCTTGCACGAGCGCAATCTAGGCTCGTACGGCCTCATGCCTTAGCGAGGACGATCGCTCCTACGGGAGCGGGGCGTGACAAAATGTAATCGAGACTACCCTCTCAACTGCTGCCATCGCCAGCTGGTGGGAGTTCTCCATGCTCTACCGTAGCACCTCTGTCTGGTGGTGGGATGCGTCAGCCTGATGCTGTTGTGCCTCTGTCTGGGCCCTCTGGGTCTGCATCATCGGCTGTAGAAGGGCCATCACCTGCTGTGCATCAGTCGGTAGCGGAGGCGACGGTGGAAGAGTCTCAGGAATGACTATAGACGGTCCTGCTGCTGGAGGTGGAAGACCTTCTGGAACTGTCGCTGCTACTCCCGCCTGAAGGACAGGAACTAAGGTGGCAACTCCCTCAACTGAAGCTCCCGCAGACGGAGGTGGAGGTCCTACCGGATCGGGCCTCTCTGGAACAGCACTAGATCCTGCTGCCTGAGAACGGGTAATCGTCATCCTGAGGATAGATTGAAACAAGAAGATCAATATGGCACATGATAAGGAATATCAAGGAAGGACAACTAAATTAAATGTAAGAAGAGTTGTCATGGTAATCAAAAGATCAGAATTTTCCTAAAATGTGACTGAGTAACTCTTATCATATCCTAGATCCTGTCCTAGTCGCAGGCTCATAATTAATACTCTAAGTCGAGCACCATTACGAGATCGCAATAATTGTGACACAGACCTGCATGGGCCACCACAAAATGTGTCACGATCTGCACCCTGATTAGGGCACGAGCACGTGAGTACGTCCAGCCTACGTCGCAGAATCGGCGATAGAACGCTGTATATGACATCTGTAAATACTACGACTAAACAGTATAAAGGTACATGTCATCTCCGCACGGAGAAATATAATATGGCATAACTCAATCATAAGATAAAACTAAGATAGATAGTACGGAAAGGAAATATGATAGATGTGAAAACAGAAAATGAGTTCAATATCCAACACAGCCAAAGAGAAACAAACAACATCACAGAGTCAAAAATATATAATTATAAGATACTATAGTCTAAAACAAAAGCTGGATTGCAGTCCAGGCAAGCCTAACTAAACTAACTACTCTGGGAGTGCAAAGTCTAGTGGCTCAACTAACAGGCCACAGTCCTGGCCTAAGTCTCCATCTGTCTCGACCCCATAGTAGGTCGAACAGTCTGCCTCAGAAATATCTATAATATATCAACGGTATCCTATCAAAAATATGAGCAAGTACAAACACTAACAGCAGTTCCATATGAATTGACAAATTCTATAAGAGACAGTATAATGAAATACAAGACAAAGATATGGTAGGACTTAGGAGCTATTCGGAAGCCGAGTTACAACCCTTAAACCAAATAAGGACCGGAGTTGTAACCCTTCTTTCGAACAGAACTGAGCCACCAATCAAGGTATAGCATAAGAGCATGTAGAACATATGAAATATAGGACAAAAACCAACAGGAAATATATAACAGGATGTGAATACTGAATACGACGACAACATATAGGATGACTTGGGAACTATTCGAAAACTAAGTTACAACCCGTAAACCAAACAAGGACCGTGGTTGTAACCCTTTTCCTGAACAGAACTTAGCCTCCTATGATAAATAAATATAAAATGTGCCTTGAATTATTAATGCGTTATGTGATCGGTTTGGGAAACATGATCAGGCTTTCCATATGACCGGCTATGAACAAGTGTACAACGGAGCAGGATCAGGCCGGCTACCATGGAAAGCTATGAACAAGTGGGGTCAGGCTTTACCCATCGTGAGCGAGGGTATAGCTATGAACAAGTAACAAGTACAAGTGTGAGAAACAAGTAGGGATTTTGATCATACAACCACTAATAACTCCCCATCCCCGAATAGTATAAAGGATCCAGACATGACAAGTCATGACACGGGATTCCGTAAGAGGGTAGCAAGTCCCCTTAGGAATCGGTGTCTATACAAGTACAGAGAACAAGACAAAAAATGTACCAATATACCAAGAAATCTAGGAACAATATCTCATGTCATGATCCAACATATACTAGTCCGTGAACTATCGTGTCTTGAAATCAAGTAAGACACTACAACTGAATCGAATATAGTAGATATCAAGACAATAAAAACTATCAGTAAATGTACTTGCCTGTGGTCCTGAGCTGATAAGATGAACAGATGCTCAGAGTAATCACAGACCTAAAGATGAGATACCATGAGTCCAAACAGGGTTTAATAATAAAAGGAAAGCTAATCTAGTCATGATATATAAGTCTAAGTCAAAACTAGGTCAAACTAAGTCACGTCAAGCTAAACTAGGTCATACTAGGTCATACTGAGACAAACTAGGTCGTACTAGGACAATCATGGTCAAACAAGGTCACAGGAAGTCAATCCAAGTCAAACTAGGTCAAACTGGGTCAAAGGTTGACTTACAGTTGACTTTTGGTCAACTAGTCAACTCTGGTTTGGTTTTGGGTCGATTCTAGGTCAAGCATTGACTTGAAGTTGACTTTCGGTCAAAAAGTCAACTCTTGGTCAACGGGGGTCAAGACTAGCCTAAACTACCCTCATCTAGTCATTACCTACCAAGAAATATGGGTTTCCTAGACATCTAGTCCAGCTTATGGTCATGTTGGTCATCTCAACATTACCTTAGTGTATCGTCATGATACACTATGGTATCTTGAGATACCACACTCTACACTCCACTAAACCTTCATAGTTCACTCTTCCACACTCTTCTAGTGTCTAGGTTAGTCACACTAATTAGTCTACTAGGATACTAACTTATCTAAGCCACTATCCTAACTAACCACTACTAACACAACACTAGCACCAACACTATCTCACTCAAAACACTACTAACAACTCTACTCCTAACCCACACTCTAGACACCACACTAAGGCACTAAACTAAGGGTTTATATAGGTCATCTAGGGGATCAATTTGTGGGGCATAAATGTGGGCAACATGGGGTTCAAATGGGGTTCATATGGGACTACAATGCATGGTAGGATGGATAGATGATAGATGAATGAATGAAGTGAATGATCGAATGAATGGAGGAATGGGTGGATGACTGAATGAATGATACATGAATGAATAGATGAAGGATGTATGGAAGAATGAATGTATGGGTGAATGTGTGAAGGGTGGATGACTGAAAGTGGAAGGAGGGGCTGAATGCATATATTAAAGTGGAGTGAATGAATGAATGGAAAAATGAATGAATGAAATGATGAATTGGTGTATGAAAAGGGTTAATGAATGTATGGATTGGATTAATGTAAAAGTGAATGGATGGAAAGATGGATGAATATTTGGCTGAAAATATGGAAGAATGGGGGGTTCCTGCTACTGCTGCTGTTCCTACTGCTAATGCTACTGCTGCTAAGGACTGAACCCCCCCCCCCCCCACTGCTACAAAGTAGCAGTTCCTACTGCTACTGCTACTGTTTGAAATGCAGTCCCCTGTGGGGACTGCTGCCACTCACTGCTGCTGCCAAGGGGGCAGGAGCTCCCTCTCAACCTGCTGCTATTGCTGTCCTAAATTCCCCCTCCATTCCTTCACTTCCTCACTCTCTCTATCACTCTCTAACTCTCTACTCTAACACCCTCTCTATATTACTCCAACTCATAATCCCTCTCTATCTCCATATCTCCATACACACTAATAAATACATATTAGACACACACACACCACACACTATATATATATATATATATATATATATATATATATATATATATATATATATATATATATATATATATATATATATATATATATATATATATTTTATATATATATATATATATATATATATATATATATATATATATATATATATATTATGATACATTAAGATACCATGAAGAACAACATCCTAACAAATCTAAAATCTGAGATTAAAACACAAATAAATCATTCACACAATATTACAAACACTAGGTGTGTCCAAAATTGGGGGTTTCCCACTAGGACACAAAACACAACAAATGACACTCCTATGACCTCCAAATGGACAAGAAATGGACACAAATGGAGATACAACCATGGAGGTCATTTCTATGGGTTCAAATTAATCCTAAATGCATGTAGGAATGAAATAGAGGAGAGATTATACCTTTCGGTTGATAAAATCTAAGGAAACTCCTTCTGATACGACATCGACATGAAGAGACCTCCAAATAGACACGAACAAGTTCCAAAACTTATATATATTATGATACATTAAGATACCATGAAGAACAACATCCTAACAAATCTAAAATCTGAGATTAAAACACAAATAAATCATTCACACAATATTACAAACACTAGGTGTGTCCAAAATTGGGGGTTTCCCACTAGGACACAAAACACAACAAATGACACTCCTATGACCTCCAAATAGACACGAAATGGACACAAATGGAGATACAACCATGGAGGTCATTTCTATGGGTTCAAATTAATCCTAAATGCATGTAGGAATGAAATAGAGGAGAGATTATACCTTTCGGTTGATCAAATCTAAGGAAACTCCTTCCAATACGACATCGACATGAAGAGACCTCCAAATAGACACGAACAAGTTCCAAAACTCCCCAAATCTAGCTAGCTCCTCCTCTTGATGAAAATAGAGAAGAAAAGAAAGGGATTGATGAAGAAATAGATTGATTTGATGTGGAAGGATGGAGACTTCTCTCTAATTTTTGGGGAAGAACAAGAGAGAGAAAATAGAGTGGATAATAACAAAGGAGAGCTCAACCCTATCCCTCTAGGTGGCCGGCCCAAAATGCATAGTTGTCCCCCTAGCCAAATGACTTAAATACCCCCACTTGTCCTATTTGATTTAAATTAGGAATAGGTTTTAGGTTGAGGCTAAATTAGTCTAGTTTAAGTCTCTGATTAGCAAAACCTAGTCATGAAATTTAGTCTAATTATACTAACTTAAATATTATCATATGTGGGCCATGCTAACTAATAAGTGGGTCCCACTAGAGTCAAAGCTAGCCCGGGTCTCCGATACAAGTCGGATTGAGTTGAAATTCGAACCCGACTCAAATAACCCCAAAACAATATCATAAATAATAAAAAATTTCAAAAATATTCAAAAATAAAAAATGACCAAAATATCGTTGTTCTTGAAAACTGGGGGTGACACATGGAAATACGGTCGAAACGTTCCTACCTGTACGAGATCATAAAAGATGGCTTCGTTAAGAAAGAATACAGTTGTGGCATAAATGTGGCGGAACTGTCGGATATGACATAATGCCTCGAAAGGTGTTCGTGGCCTTCGGGTCGTTCGGTCGACGAACATTAAGTTGAGGCATGATGCCATTGAACATTGAAACGAAGTATGAAACGTAAGAACATAGAAAATTAATGGAAGAAATACGAGATGATAAAGTCTGAGTCTCGGACTCAAGACTATGCTTGGTTGTTTGAATAATAAGGGCATTGCATTGTCGAATGGAATGGACGAGAGATAAAATGTGATTATCTCCCGTACACGGGTGTTCCTTCGAACGGTTAAGTGCCGGAGCGCCCCAAAACTGTTTAGCCTAGGAGGGAATGTGTATCTTTGATAGGCGCACATCCTTAAGACGAGTAGCACTCGCTTATAGATGGGAAAAAGCCGCAAATGATGGTATACAGCAGTAATGTTTCGGTTGTTTGGGATAGCAACCCAACCCGTGAAACGCCGGGCTACCCAACCAAATTCGAGAAAAGAAGGAGAGAAGAAAGTAAGGAACTCCTTTAGTCCATTCCGGCGCATTTACGCCAACGGCCTTCATATAGATAAGGAACGATGGATTAAAAGTGTAGGCACGTATGTGTCCCGTACACATAGATCCTGCTTAGAGATGTACTCATAACATGGCAGGAAAGGAATGGAGAGCATTCACCTTACGTCGGTGCAAGGGCGAGTGCGCCGACTTGGTAAGAAGTCGCATCCCGAAATAAACACGAGATTGCTTGCCTTCTTGTCTATTTTAATTCGAATAACATACTTGCCATGCTAACATGCCTTACTGCTTTCGAATATGCCATGAAATCGACCCTAAGGTGAACATAGCAAGATCATAAGCTAAGTTGCATGATTCAACATAAATTCTAAATGTCGAGTTGGAAAGAAGGTCTCTGCATCAGTACATGCGAGGATGAATGTACTGATCCCCCACCAGCTTCATGCAGGGTGCAAGAAATGGATGGCTCGCGGCGAAGCTTCGTTTGAACGCGTTGAGGCTTGGAATGCCGAAGCGTATTGAAGCATGTGATCATTTGACGCTCGGACATGCAACATGATTGATGCGGCCGGGATATAGAAGGCATGATGTATGGAACGGTGAAATCCTTTGTGGGCAAGAGAGAACCTGAGTGTTGTAGCCAATCTGGCATATATTGTTAAATCGAAAGCCTTTATAATCTCAGTTTCGAATATCAATAAAGAGAATTGTTTCGTATACTCTATTTTTTCTTTCGTTGTTAATATCGAATCAAAAGATAACCATTTGAGAACTTGTCATCTTGCCTTGCACGAGCACAACTCCAGGCTTGTGCGGCATCACGCCCCCTACGAGGACGATAATTTGGGTAATTTTGGGTCGGGCATGACAGTGCACACCTGTACGCACAACTGGTTGCGCACCTGGTCGTGCAACCTGGGTCGCACAACCTGGCAGCGCACCTGGCCGCACAACCTGGCCTACGCAACCTGGCCGCACAATGAGCACAACTTAAGCGCACCATGCGCCTAGCGACGATGCTGACATGCTAAGTGCAAAGTACGCCAACAAAACGCCACATTATGCCTCATGAGCCCATGAGCCCGAGTCCGAGTCCGAGTCGCTAAGCCCCTACGCGGCTTAGCTCCAATGGAAATAAATTTCCAAAGAGCAAAAAGCATGAATGTTTTCAATTGTTTATTTAGCCTTTTTCTATTAGAAAAATAACCCCATATGGCACACCCATGTGCACCTCCACATCATATGTGCATCTCTAAAAGAGCATAGCTAATATATAGAGATACAACTCTTTTGGCCTAGCCGATGTGGGACTAAAGTTCCAATGTATAAAGGCTAAAACCCAACAATCTCCCACATATCTCAATATATGGGTATAAGTGTTCCCCACAGTAACTGTCCATCATGCATGAGGAGAGATATCGCTGACGACTTGAATCTTTTCGCATGGGTCAAGCAACAGACTATAATACAAGAATGGACTAAGCCTTGAATTCTGCATCATAGCTAAAATTCTTTCCACTCACATAATGTAGTTACATGTACTTCTGGCTTGCACATTAAAGGCCCTATGCCAGCCTGGTTTCAGTATATAATTTTGGACGTCTACAAGTTTACCCTCAAGAGACGGCCTGATATCTCTTTGTCCATACACTATAGGTGAGTTCATTATAAAGAGACATGGCATGAAGCGCTTTGCGCTTTCCTTGCGGTGCTACGCTGCTATGACATGGCTTAAAGCCGAGACCTTACCCCATAACGGAAACCTCATTGTAGTGTCATACTACTGTAGCATGAGGCCACCGCCTCTTTGTAGTGCCAAACTACCCAGCATGAAGCCTTAGGCTCCCTTGCGGTGTTACGCCGCAATGACACGGCTTACAATACCGAGGCTTTATTCCTAACTGGGTACCTTATTGTGGTGTCGTGCCACTGTAACATGAGAAACTCCTCTTTGTAGTGCTGACTATCCCTCTTTTTATTTTAACATACAACATTAGGCTAACTGCCTATTTGTAGTGCTACGCCGCTGTAACTTGGCTAGCAAAGCCGTGGCATTACCCCAAGCTTGGGAACCTCATGGTGGAGTCATCCCACAGTAGCATAGAGTTTTACTCCTTGTAGTGTTGTTCTATCGTGCTTCCTGTAAAGCACACCAGGCATTCACTCTACCGAGAACTCATTAAGGCATTTAAGCCAACCTTCCCACAGGATCCGTTTTCCGCATAAAACAACAATAGACAACGGTGGTTGTAGGTCCGTAACCTCTCCATGCCCAATAGAACATGTACCCACCGTTTCTGATATTCTTCCGATTAGTGGTCCTCTCTTGAACCAAAAGCTAGATGTCTAGTAGATTTCTCTTTGAACTAATAGCATAAAACTTTATGGTAGGAATACAATAATACAATATCAGAATGCCTTCAAGCCCATTTTATAAGCTGTGTCGTCAACCAGCTGGCGCTTGAGGCCCTTGGTGATTGGATCTGCCAGATTCTCCTGACTCCGAACATCAATCACAGCAATAACACCTCTCTTGATAAGATCGTGTACTGCCCTGTGCTTCAACCGCACAGTCCTCTTCTTTCCGTTGAAGAGGTCATTTGATGCCACCGTCGCAGTTGCCTGGTTGTCGCAGTATATCGGTATCGCCGGTATTTGTGTCCCAACCACTGGAAGATCATACATGAGCTCCCGAAGCCATTCTGCTTCCTCGGTTGCAGTATCAACTGTAAAGAACTCAGATTCCATGGATGACCGCGAGAGCAGTCTGCTTCTTCGACTTTTACGATATAGTAGCTCCACCCATTGTGAAAATAAATCCACCTGTGGACCTCTCGCTCTCCACCTCTGAGCACCAGCTAGCATCACTGAAGCCTTCTACTATCGACGGATCTCCGCTAAAGTACAGTGCATATATCTGAGTCTTCTTGAGATATCTCATAACCCGTTTCACAACTTTCTAGTGTTCAACACCTGGGTTGCTCGTGAAACGACTCAGCATTCCTGTCACGCCCTGACCCGGAATCATCCGAATCATCGTCCTCGCTGGAGCGTGATGCCGCACGAGCCTGGAGTTGCGATCGTGCAAGGCAAGATGACAAGTTCTCAAATGGTTATCTTTAAGTTGAACATTCATAACGAAAGGAAAACAGAGTATACAAAACGATTCTCTTTATTGATATTCAAAATCAGATTACAAAGGCTTTCGATAGCACAATGGAATTTGCCAGATTGGCTACAACACTCAAGTTCTCTCTTACCCACAAAGGATTTTGTCGTTCCATACATCATGCCTTCTATATCTCGGCCACATCAATTCTGTCACGAGTCTGAGCGTCAATGCGATCGCACGCTTCAATACGCTTCGGCATTCCAAGCCTCAACGCGTTCAAGCAACGCTTTGCCACGAGCAATCCATTCCCTGCACCCTGCATGAAGTTGGTGGGGGATCAGTACGTTCGTCCTCGCATGTACTGAAGCAAAGATCTTCTTTCTAAACCGACATTTTAATATTTATGTTGAATCATGCAACTTAGCTTATGATCTTGCTATGTTCTCCTTAGGGTCAATTTTATGGCATATTCGAAAGTGTAAAGCATGTTATCATAGCAAGCATGTTATCGAATTGAATAGGCAAGCAAGCATTCTCGTGTTTGATTCGTGACGCAACTTAGCAATATCGACGCACTCGCCCTTGCACCGACGTAAGGTGAATACGCCTATCTGTTTTCCGACTCATGTTATAAGTGCTCTCTATTCAGAATCCGTCCATGCAGGATATACGCATACCTTGCACTTCCAAACCCATCGCCCTTATCTATATGAAGCTCACTAGCTTTTCGGGTTAGAATGGACTTATATTTATCGAATCAAATATGTAAGACGACAATCACTCAGTTGTGGTTGCTAACCATAATCAGAGGACCCCCGAAGTACTCGTGTAAGTGGCTTATCACATTCACTAGACAGTCGCTACCCGTCTAGTCGAAGTGCACCAATAATACCGATTATCGTAATCCCTCCTAGGCCGAACGGTCCCAGCGCCCTGGTGATCACGTTCGAGGGAAAAAACACCCGTGCACGGGCAACAGTCTTTAAGTCTATTTGACCATGCAATGAATCTTATATTTCATACAACCAAGCAAGTTCGCTTATCTCTATTTCAATTGGCACAATGCCCCAATGTTCTCAACGAACGCCCGAAGGCCACGAACATTTCGAAGGGCACCATGCCGCATTATCATCTCATATTTCTTTCGTTAACTTTCTATGTTCTTACGTTTCATACTTCATTTCAATGTTTCAATGGCATCATGCCTCAACTCAATGCTCGTCAACTGAACGACACGAAGGTTCTGAACACCTTTCGAGGCATTATGTTATATCCGACAGTTCCGTCACATTCATGCCACAACTGTATTCTCTCGCAACGAAGCCATCTTTTATTATCCCGTACACGTAGGCACATTTCGACCGTATTCCGATGTTCTATGACTTAGCATTCAATGTCCATGGCTTGTGCGCTAGGGTGCTCGCCTATTGTCTTTCAATGTTCTAGCCGTTCTAACTCGTACGCGAAGGCACGGTATGGTTTGTGCACTAAGTCACTCGCCGAGTACAGTTATCCCATGTTCTTGCGGCTTGTGCACCGAGGCACTCGCCTTTGCGATATCCAATGTTCCATAGCGAATCGTACGTTTGTCGTACGATTCATTTCAATTGTTCTATCTAGTGTTCGACACGTACTACGTTTATCTCGCTATCAAGCCACGCCCGTGGCGTTGATAGGTTAACTCAGCATACAATGATATATTTGACTTATCGAATGAAGGAGTAAAAAGAAGTCAATCCTTCCACCTTGAGTTGATACGCCTTTGTCGTTTCGTCGAGCCGATGCGGCTCGATTTCATAAATTTGTTGCACGGCCACTCTCCTGACTTAGCCATTCGAGCACTTCGTGCTTATTGAGTTTGTACGTCCAATTTGCCTTAGCGTGCCAACGCTTTCGTCCGTCGCAAGGCGACGATTTGCTTTCGCGGACCCCTTACTGAATAAGGCAAAAGATCGACCTTTAACATTTCAGCGTAAACATATAGCCTGCACATGAAACCAACTAAAATTATTACTTGCATCGATTTGGACTTGAGCCTTGGTCGATTCGATTTCTTAGAATCTTTGAGCCGTCTCAACGCACTTATCTTTCGAGGCAACGCGGCGCTTCGCATCGATTCACTCGATACATTCTTTGGGACAAGGCAACTCTTCGCATCGACTTAGTTCGATGCATTGCTCGGGACAACTTAACACTTTGTATCGATTCGTATCGATACGTAATCGGGTCAACGCAACTCTTTGAGTCAACGACTCAGCATAATGTACCGTACGGAGCGGGGCATTACAGAATATACCACTCAAAACAAGGTTCATCCCGAACCGAAACTAATACTAAATTTCTAAGGGTTTCATTAGATCGTTCCACGATCTCGTCTCACTATCGTTTGGGTCGTACAACTTAGTTTGGAATCATGTCACGCCCCGACCCGGAATCACCCGAATCATCGTCCTCGATGGGGCATGATGCCGCACGAGCCTGGAGTTGCGCTCGTGCAAGGCAAGATGACAAGTTCTCAAATGGTTATCTTTAAGTTTAACATTCACAACGAAAGGAAAACAGAGTATACAAAACGATTCTCTTTATTGATATTCGAAATCAGATTACAAAGGCTTTCGATAGCCCAACGGAATTTGCCAGATTGGCTACAACACTCAAGTTCTCTCTTACCCACAAAGGATTTCGCTGTTCCATACATCATGCCTTCTATATCTCGGCCGCATCAATCCTGTCACGAGTCCGAGCGTCAATGCGATCGCACGCTTCAATACGCTTCGGCATTTCAAGCCTCAACGCGTTCAAGCAACGCTTTGCCGCGAGCAATCCATTCCCTGTACCCTGTATGAAGCTGGTGGGGGATCAGTACGTTCGTCCTCGCATGTACTGAAGCAAAGATCTTCTTTCCAAACCGACATTTTAATATTTATGTTGAATCATGCAACTTAGCTTATGATCTTGCTATGTTCTCCTTAGGGTCAATTTCATGGCATATTCGAAAGCGTAAAGCATGTTATCATAGCAAGCATGTTATCGAATTGAATAGGCAAGCAAGTATTCTCGTGTTTGATTCGTGACGCAACTTAGCAATATCGACGCACTCGCCCTTACACCGACGCAAGATGAATACGCCTATCTGTTTTTCGACTCATGTTATAAGTGCTCTCTATTCAGAATCCGTCCATGCAGGATATACGCATACCTTACACATCCAAACCCATCGCCCTTATCTATATGAAGGTCACTAGCTTTTCGGGCTAGAATGGACTTATATTTATCGAATCGAATATGTAAGACGACAATCACTCAGTTGTGGTTGCTAACCACAATCAGAGGACCCCCGAAGTACTCGTGTAAGTGGCTTATCACATTCACTAGACAGTCGCTACCCGTCTAGTCGAAGTGCACCAACAATACCGATTATCGCAGTCCCTCCTAGGTTGAACGGTCCCAGCGCCCTGGTGATCACGTTCGAGGAAAGAAACACCCGTGCACGGGCAATAGTCTTTAAGTCCATTTGACCATGCAACGAATCTTATATTTCATACAAGTACCAAGCAAGTTCGCTTATCTCTATTTCAATTGGCACAACGCCCCAATGTTCTCAACGAACGCCCGAAGGCTACGAACATTTCGAAGGGCACCATGCCGCATTATCATCTCATATTTCTTTCGTTAACTTTCTATGTTCTTACGTTTCATACTTCGTTTCAATGTTTCAATGGCATCATGCCTCAACTCAATGCTCGTCAACTGAACGACCCGAAGGTCCCGAACACCTTTCGAGGCATTATGTCATATCCAACAGTTTCATCACATTCATGCCACAACTGTATTCTCTCACAACGAAGCCATCTTTTATTATCCCGTACACGTAGGCACATTTCGACCGTATTCCAATGTTCTATGACTTAGCATTCAATGTCCGTGGCTTGTGCGCTAGGGCGCTCGCCTATTGTCTTTCAATGTTCTAGCCATTCTAACTCGTGCGCGAAGGCACGATATGGTTTGTGCACTAAGGCACTCGCTGAGTACAGTTATTCCATGTTCTTGCGGCTTGTGCACCGAGGCGCTCGCCTTTGCGATATCCAATATTCCATAGCGACTCTTACGTTTGCCGTACGATTCATTTCAATTGTTCTATCTAGTGTTCGACACGCACTACGTTTATCTCGCTATCAAGCTACGCCCGTGGCGTTGATAGGTTAACTCAGCATACAATGATATATTTGACCTATCGAATAAAGGAGTAAAAAGAAGTCAATCCTCCCACCTTGAGTCGATACGCCTTTGTCGTTTCGTCGAGCCGATGCGGCTCGATTTCATAACTTTGTTGCACGGCCACTCTCCTGACTTAGCCATTCGAGCACTTCGTGCTTATTGAGTTTGTACGTCCAATTTGCCTTAGCGTGCCAACGCTTCCGTCCGTCGCAAGGCGACGATTTGCTTTCGCGGACCCCTTACTGAATAAGGCAAAAGATCGACCTCTAACATTTCAGCGTAAACGTATAGCCTGCACATGAAACCAACTAAAATCATTACTTGCATCGATTTGGACTTGCGCCTTGGTCGATTCGATTTCTTAGAATCTTCGAACCTTCTCAACGCACTTATCCTTCGAGGCAACGCGGCGCTTCGTATCGATTCACTCGATGCATTCTTTGGGACAAGGCAACTCTTCGCATCGACTTAGTTCGATGCATTGCTCGGGACAACTTAACACTTTGTATCGATTCGCATCGATACGTAATCGGGTCAACGCAACTCTTTGAGTCAACGACTCGGCATAATGCACCGTGCGGAACGGGGCATTACAGAATATACCACTCAAAACAAGGTTCGTCCCGAACCGAAACCAATACTAAATTTCCAAGGGTTTCATTAGATCGTTCCACGATCTCGTCTCACTATCGTTTGGATCGTACAACTTAGTATGGAATCATGTCACGCCCCAACCCGGAATCACCCGAATCATCGTCCTCGCTGGGGCGTGATGCCGCACGAGCCTGGAGTTGCGCTCGTGCAAGGCAAGATGACAAGTTCTCAAATGGTTATCTTTAAGTTAAACATTCACAACGAAAGGAAAACAGAGTATACAAAATGATTCTCTTTATTGATATTCGAAATCAGATTACAAAGGCTTTCGATAGCCCAACGGAATTTGCCAGATTGGCTACAACACTCAAGCTCTCTCTTGCCCACAAAGGATTTTGCCGTTCCATACATCATGCCTTCTATATCTCGGCCGCATCAATCCTATCACGAGTCCGAGCGTCAATGCGATCGCACGCTTCAATACGCTTCGGCATTCCAAGCCTCAATGCGTTCAAGCAACGCTTTGCCGCGAGCAATCCATTCTCTGTACCCTGCATGAAGCTGGTGGGGGATCAGTACGTTCGTTCTCACATGTACTGAAGCAAAGATCTTCTTTCCAAATCGACATTTTAATATTTATGTTGAATCATGCAACTTAGCTTATGATCTTGCTATGTTCTCCTTAGGGTCAATTTCATGGCATATTCGAAAGCGTAAAGCATGTTATCATAGCAAGCATGTTATCGAATTGAATAGGCAAGCAAGCATTCTCGTGTTTGATTCGTGACGCAACTTAGCAATATCGACGCACTCGCCCTTGCACCGATGTAAGGTGAATACGCCTATCTGTTTTTCGACTCATGTTAAAAGTGCTCTCTATTCAGAATCCGTCCATGCAGGATATACGCATACCTTGCACTTCCAAACCCATCGCCCTTATCTATATGAAGGTCACTAGCTTTTTGGGCTAGAATGGACTTATATTTATCGAATCGAATATATAAGACGACAATCACTCAGTTGTGGTTGCTAACCACAATCAGAGGACCCCCGAAGTACTCGTGTAAGTGGCTTATCATATTCACTAGACAGTCGCTACCCGTCTAGTCGAAGTGCACCAACAATACCGATTATCGCAGTCCCTCCTAGGTCGAACGGTCCCAGCGCCCTGGTGATCACGTTCGAGGGAAGAAACACCCGTGCACGGGCAATAGTCTTTAAGTCCATTTGACCATGCAACGAATCTTATATTTCATACAACCAAGCAAGTTCGCTTATCTCTATTTCAATTGGCACAACGCTCCAATGTTCTCAACGAACGCCCGAAGGCCACGAACATTTCGAAGGGCACCATGCCGCATTATCATCTCATATTTCTTTCGTTAACTTTCTATGTTCTTACGTTTCATACTTCGTTTCAATGTTTCAATGGCATCATGCCTCAATTCAATGCTCGTCAACTGAACGACCCGAAGGTCCCGAACACCTTTCGAGGCATTATGTCATATCCGACAGTTCTGCCACATTCATGCCACAACTGTATTCTCTCGCAACGAAGCCATCTTTTATTATCCCGTACACGTAGGCACATTTCGACCGTATTCGATGTTCTATGACTTAGCATTCAATGTTCGCGCTAGGGCGCTCGCCTATTGTCTTTCAATGTTCTAGCCGTTCTAACTCGTGCGCGAAGGCACGGTATGGTTTGTGCACTAAGGCACTCGCCGAGTACAGTTATCCCATGTTCTTGCGGCTTGTGCACCGAGGCGCTCGCCTTTGCGATATCTAATGTTCCATAGCGACTCGTACGTTTGCCGTACGATTCATTTCAATAGTTCTATCTAGTGTTCGACACGCACTACATTTATCTCGCTATCAAGCCACGCCCGTGGCGTTGATAGGTTAACTCAGCATACAATGATATATTTGACTTATCGAATAAAGGAGTAAAAAGAAGTCAATCCTTCCACCTTGAGTCGATACGCCTTTGTCGTTTCGCCGAGCCGATGTGGCTCGATTTCATAACTTTGTTGTACGGCCACTCTCCTGACTTAGCCATTCGAGCATTTCGTGCTTATTGAGTTTGTACGTCCAATTTGCCTTAGCGTGCCAACGCTTCCGTCCGTCGCAAGGCGACGATTTGCTTTCGCGGACCCCTTACTGAATAAGGCAAAAGATCGACCTCTAACATTTCAGCGTAAACGTATAGCCTGCACATGAAACCAACTAAAATCATTACTTGCATCGATTTGGACTTGCGCCTTGGTCGATTCGATTTCTTAGAATCTTCGAGCCGTCTCAACGCACTTATCCTTCGAGGCAACGCGGCGCTTCGCATCGATTCACTCGATGCATTCTTTGGGACAAGGCAACTCTTCGTATCGACTTAGTTCGATGCATTGCTCGGGACAACTTAACACTTTGTATCGATTCGCATCGATACGTAATCGGGTCAACGCAACTCTTTGAGTCAACGACTCAGCATAATGCACCGTGCGGAGCGGAGCATTACAATTCCCACGACGAAAACTATGTCAGGCCTTGTGGCGGCAGTAGTATACATCAAACTCCGATTACGCTTGCATACTCCAGCTGTCTGACACTTTCCCCTGAATTAGGCTTCAGCTTCAGATCACACCTGTACGGCATATCGATCCCTGGAAGATCCCAATACCCATAACGAGTGATCATTTTTTCAATATAATGAGACTGTGACAGCGCTAGTCCAGTGTCTGTCCGGATGATCTTGATCCCCAAGATCACATCAGCTTCCCCCAAGTCCTTCATACTGAACTTGCTTGAGATAAAATTCTTTGTCTCAGTGACACAACCCATATCTATACCTAGGATAAGCATGTCGTCCACATACAGACAAACGATCACACCTCTTCCATCAGCAAACTTTATGTAAACACACTTGTCCGTCTCGCTGACCATGTAGCTATTTGACCTTATAGCTTTGTGAAATTTCTTATGTCACATCTTGGGAGCCTGTTTAAGACCGTATAAAGATTTCACCAACTTGCAGACTTTGTCTTCAAGACCCTTGACGACAAATCCCTCTGGCTGTTGTATGTAAATCTCTTTGGTCAGCTCTCCATTTAGAAAAGCCGTTTTTACATCCATCTGATGTATCACCATCTTATGTATTGCTGTGAGAGCAATTAACATTCTGGTGGTGGTCATCCGGGCTACTGGAGCATATGTGTCAAAGTAGTCAATCCCCTGCTTCTGAGAAACTTGGCTACCAACCTAACCTTGAACTTGTCAATAGTTCCATCTACTTTCATCTTCTTCTTGAAGATCTATTTGCATCCGATGGGTTTCGCTCCTTCAGGAAGATCAACCAACACCCAAGTGTTATTTGAGGTGATAGAATCAATTTCATTGTCAATCGCCTCCTTCTAAAAAATTGCGTCTCTGGTCTTCATCGCCTCATCATAGGTAAGCGGATCTGCTTCCACATGATAGGTGATAAAGTCACTTCCGAAGTCCTTCGACCTCCTCACATACTTAGCTGACGACTCAGCTTGTTCTGGTTCAATCGTTGTTTCAACAACAACATCTTCTTGGACCACATCTTCATTGAAGATCACTTCAGTTTTCTGCGTACCCTTATTGTTCTCCGGTACATCCGCAAGAACAATATTCTTGTACCTTGCAAATTTGTCTTCAAAATATTCTGCGTCGCGAGATTCAATGATATGATTTGACTCAATATCAAGAAATCTTCGAGCATCACTCTTCTCAGCATACCCCAAGAAGATCGTCTTAGTAGTTCTAGTCCCAAGCTTCTGAATCTTCAGATCTGGAAGCTTGACATATGCCAGACATCCCCACACTCGAATGACATTCAAGTTAGGTCTGACCTTGAACCAGAGTTCATAAGGAGTAACGTCTGAAGTTGCATGAGGCACTCTATTTAAAATAAAAGTGGCCGTCAATGCAGCTTCTCTCCAATAGCACTTAGGAAGACCCGCAGTCAACAGTATTGAGTTAACCATTTTTGTTAACGTTCTGTTCTTTCTCTCTGCTACTCCTTTTGATTGAGGAGAGTACGGAGCCGTAGTCTCATTGACAATTTCATGTTCTTTGTAAAACGATACAAATTCATGATACCTGTACTCTCCACCTTGATTACTTCTTATTCTTTTGAGTTGTTGTCCAGTTTGCCGCTTAGCTTCGACCCTGAACTCTTTGAACTTCTTGAATGCTTCGTCTTTAGCCTTCAGCAAGTAGACGAACACATACTTTGAGAAGTCGTCGATGAAAGTTATGAAATACTTCATCCCGGCCTTTGTAGAGAATTGTTTGAAGTCACAGATATCGGAGTGTACCAACTCCAGAAGATCTGTACTTCGATTAACCCGAGGAAAGGGTTTTCTTATGATCTTTGTTTGAGCACAAACTTCACATTTCTCTACCTTACCCCCACACTTAGAGATAAGCCCGAGACTAAACATTCTGTTTATTCGTTTACAATGAACATGTCCTAGTCTATTATGCCATAACTCAAAAGTATAAGCAGAAGAAGTGATTGCATTAATTACATTGGACTAATTTACAAGCTGAATTTTGAACATTCCTTCGATATAAAAAGCTTTCCCGAAATATGTTCCCTTAATAGACATCACCATATGGCCAGCATTGATGTCCATACTGAGGCATGCGTTGCATAGTAGGCCTCCTGAGATCAGGTTCTTGGCGATAGCAGGTACGTGCTTCACGCCTTGAAGCGTCAGAGACTTGCCAGAAGTCAGCTTCAATACCACCGTCACAATTCCGAGCACTTCATCTTGTGCCTGGTTCGCCACCATAACCACTTCAGAAGTAGGTGTGTAGGTGGTAAACCGCTCCTTGCTGGAACAGACATGGCAAGTAGCTCCAGTGTCTACCCACCAGTCAGAGTCAGTCCCTACCGCATCAACCTGCAATCATAGCAACAACGTCAGTGATCATAGATACCTTGCTAGGCTCTCCTTGCTCTGATTGCTTGGTCTTTGCTTTGCATTCACTTTTGAAGTGGCCCTTCTTGCGACACTTGAAGCAAGCCAAATGAGACTTTGGCTTCTTTTGCTTGAAAGAAGTTCTCTTGACTTTCAGATTGTCATGGTCCTTCTTCTTGCTGTAGGAAGCCATATGCTTTCCCCTTGGTTCCCATGTATGAACCAGATTGGCGTTAGCCAATTGCTTGGACAGTGCGTCTACCTTCAGTTGAGCCCGCATCTGGTCCTCAACATAGATTTCCTGCAAAAGATCTTCAAGGCTGATCTCAAGCCTCTTCCTATGCATGTTTGCATAGAACTTACTCCACCCAGCGGGGAGCTTCGAGACAATCTCTCCAACAACAAACTTGTCGGAAAGGGGCATCGCCTCGTCTTCCAGCTTCTGTCGCAGCTTCAGGAATTCCTTCACCTGCGGCAGCATGGACTTCTCGTCCTCAAAGAGTCATTTGTGATATTTTTCAACCACAAATATCTTGCTCCTGTTTTTGTCTTCTTCATACAGTTTCTCCAGAGACTCCCATATGTCTCTGGCAATAGTCTTCTTACTGTAGGATTCTGCTAGGGAATCCTCCATAGCATTTAGGATAAGCAGCCTGCAAATGCTATTCTCCCTTCTCCACTTGGCCTGAAGTTAGTAGCCGCAGAGATTGCGGCAGCAGACCCAGTATCTGGAACAGTAGGTTCCTCTTCATGAAATACGTGATCAACGTCTCTGAGTTGAAGAGTGAGATAAACCTTCCTCTTCCAGACTTGATAATGCTCTCCATCATTCTAACTTACAAAAGTCAGTATTGAGGAGTGAAACATTAAAGTTTTCCATCGTAGGAATATAGCTTTGAGATTGTTATTGCCGGGGCACAATTTTTTTCGATAGAAAACTGAGAAGATGAAACAATTGTAAAAACAATGTTCCAACGCAACACTTCTAGGAAGGCTGCATAAGTTTAACGAAGATCTAAGAAGATCTCGTTACAGCAGCATATGATATTACGAGAACCTAAAAAGATTTCGTAATCTACAGCAGCGAAGAAGATGACAGGCAATTGATGGATGAATATCCTGCTGGGGTGAATGATCACCGTTGCTCAAAGCTATATTCGCCCCACACGAATAGCTTCCAGGAACCAGCAAGTTCGTCGGAGAACTTTGGAACACTCCTACTCTTCTGACTCCTCGGGTCGTACACGGACTCCCGTGCAAAAGCAACGCTGGTGCAACACTTCTCTTCTCTCTCAAGACTTCTATTTACTTGTGTTAAAAAACACTTGTAAACTTTTGTAACTCTCTGTATTTGCCTGTGTCCCTGCCTGTGAGAGAGAAGAGACCTTTTATAGGCCCGAGTAGCAACTATCCGGTTAGCACAACATTCAGGACGTGGTAAAAACCACTCCGAACGTGCAGTAACCGCTCAGATCATGCACAGGCACGATCTGAAGCAAGTTGCGTACCTCGCGCACCCCGTGCGCTTTGTACACCATGTGCTGAACGCACACTGAGCCACTTGCGCCACCTGCGCGCTCTGTGCGCATTGCGCACCCTGCGCCACCCGCGCACCTGGTTGCGCAACTGGGCGAGCACCTGGCCGCGCAACCTGGCAGCCCACCTGGCCGAGTCCGAGTCCGAGGGGCTTAGCTCCAATGGAAATAAATTTTCCAAGAGCAAAAAGCATGAATGCTTTCAATTGTTTATTTAGCCTTTTTTCCATTAGAAAAATAACCCCACATGGCACACCCATGTGCACCTCCACACCACATGTGCATCTCTAAAAGAGCATAGCTAATATATAGAGATACAACTATTTTGGCCTAGCCGATGTGGGACTAAAGTTCCAATGTATAAAGGCCAAAACTCAACACAGAATATCTGGGACAACATACCTACCTACCTGCACTTAAATAGGTGGTCAATTGTTCATGCAAGCCACTTGTTCCACATCCACCTCAGCACATGCGAGCAAGAAGTTATGAAATGCTAAAAAAAAAAAATACTTATCCAACATCACAGGTTTTCTAGGAGAAGTAGAGAACTCAAAGCGAGCAGATCTGCTGTCTCATTTATTTCTGTCCAATCATATCCACCTTCCTATTACATGTGGGCAATGAGAGTAGATATATGGATTGTGGCCCACATGTAATAGAAAGGGGGCAGAATTTGACAGAAATAAATGGGACAGCGTATCTGCTCCCGAACTCAAAGAACTCCACTTAATTACACTCCCGGAATAGGTTCAATTGAATGGTTCCATGAGTGTGATCTTTGAACTTCCACACACAATTATCTGAGGTTCTGAAAACCTTAAGAAAACCTCTAACAAGGATTCATGCACATCAAAGAACACAAAAACTGAATGCAAAATAACTAGTTAAGGTCTAGGTAGAGCACAAAGAAAGTACTAGCAGAGCTCCAGTTGCTCTTCCATCAAGTATAATTTAGATAATACAGAACCATATGTTCACAGACTAGAGACAGAGAAACCAGTTCAGGATTTGTGCACCATGAGGATGCACTCTTTTATTACAGTTCTACTGAAACAACACCTAAGAAACTTCTTAATCATCTAGAAGATCTTCATCAAGGACGAAACTGATCTTGTCTAGAGCAGTTGCATTCGACAGCATGTACACCATGAGCTCTTCGATCTTCTCATCTCTCCCGGATGCTCGAATTTCAACCGCTTTGAGTTGTGGGCACTCGAAACATAGCTTTCTCGACTCCAGAAATGCTTTCCACTGTGTTAGTGATACTTCTGACCCAGCCTACACAAATTAAAAACAAACATGTAAATATTTAACCGACACAAAATGTTCTTCTCTACTCTGTTTTTAAAGTGACCATATATATATATATGACCTCTCTAATGTTCAGCGTAAACATTTCCAAATTAGGAGCCTGCTGCAGGAAGCAAACCACCAGCTGAAAAGTTTTTGGATTTATATAAGGTCCATCCAATGTCAATCTCCTCAAGTTGTCAAAAGTTGGAAACTTGCTTCTCTCTTCTTTTATCATGCACTTCAAATATGGAAAAAGAAACCAAATTCATTGTCAGGACGAAGACGGTTAGTGGATCATACAGCCATCTGAAAATTATAATATTTCAATTTTCAAACCAAATAAACACTAAACTCGGGAAGAATCAATTAATTGATCAATGCACCAATTTGAATAGCAATAAATATGAAACATCGATCACACAAGAAATTAAACTATACCTCAAAGTAGCATTCGAACTCCAGAGTTTTTGCATTTGTAAGTGATCTAATTAGACTTACAAAACCTCTCTCACGAGTGCGGACAGTTGCATTCTGCAGAGATGATAGGCCTTCCAAGTCAGTCCCGGGCTCCCAGCTGCAGTTGTATTCCAAATTTATAACATTAGGAGTACGGATACGGTTCTCCCTCCCACCCATGTCGCAATGATCGATACTTAAACACTTTAGCGAATTGGAAGAAAGGTTAACGACTGTCCTAAACTCGCAGCCCCACAGATCCAAATCTTCAAGAACAGGGCATAACGAAACGAGTTCTCCCAGTATGCCGTCTTCATCCAAGAGACCATCAAGATGCAATCTTCTCAACCGGCTTATGGTATTGGGAGCACTAAGTTCGATATTACAACCAACTGTCAAGCTCAACTCTTCTAACGATTGACAGGCAAAGAGGTCCTCAGGCAAACGACAAGGCTTTAGATACTCAAATGTAGTCAATTCAATATTAACCGCCTTGACATTTTTCCCGGTTGCATAAAGAAGCCACCGCTGGATATCTTCCTCCCCAAGGCAATTAGGGCACCGCAAACTGAATTTTTCCAGACCATAGCTTTCGCGAAGCAACAATACCATGTCAACACTTTCTTTAATTTGATCCCGTATGCCTAAAGACTTCCTCATCTCTAAAGATGCATCATCACCATCAGAGGACTCAACACTTTCTTTAGGAAGTACGTATTCATCAGTGAAGTTCAGTGTTGGAACACCTGTCCAAACATATCTCCATCGCTTCGAGAACAGGGAGGTCCTGCCAACCTCTTTCATCTTCAAGAAGGAAAGGATGTGCTGGATGACGGGATCATTCAAGTTGCTTAACCTATCTTTGTCAATCCCAATAGCATGCCTCTTTATAGATGACTCCACGGACATTTTAATGTCTGCCTCTGGTTTGATGATCTCAAATTTAGACATGGCGAATACTTCAGTTTCTGAAACAGACAATAAAAATCCAACATAAATAAAATTAACCAAGAAGGCAGGCACATAACTCTTCATCCTATAGATTCATCCAGTAGTACTTAGATATGAATGAAAAATAAGTAAGAATTTACTTCATAGGAATAGATTTTAATGATGCTCAACTTAGATTACGTATGAAGGAATTTTATCCAAACAGAATTAATGAGCTGCTAAAATAAGTTTTATGCATATAAAAAGAAAAAAAAAAAAGAAAGGGATTACTACCACACTCAATGTAATAGACTTATTGGGTCTTCATAGAAACCACCTACTTTCGGAGACACTATTTCACAAGGTTTTTAATATCAATATCAGAATCGGTTTCGGACCTTCTTATGAGCAACATTTTCAGATCAAGATTTCAGAATTCATTGGTTTGGAAAGCCACAAAATAATAAACTTTACTAAAAACTTAAAAAAAACTTGATACATTTAGACATATTTTATGTATTATTTGTTGTTTCATGTTAGTTTTGGATGAGGTAATATTCAACTTTGTTGAATCATTTCACCCGCTATGGATATTGACGTTTACTTGCTTGCTTTTAAACAAGTATACCTTAAATAGATAGGTTTAAATGAAATAATTTTAAGATGGATGAATGTTGTGAATTTATAGACATATAGATTCAACAAATCGTAATGCTTACTTGTGTTGATAATGAATCTTATCAACATACTATAGCAAGTCAGTCTTAGGCACGATCAAATCTTTGTGTCTGCATTGTTCTTTCCCTTCTTCACTCATTTGCTTTTAAATTTTTGGGATCAACCGCTATGAATGGGGGTCAATATCGGATTGGGCAAGCCAAAAACGATACGATATACATATATATATCGGTACCGGACATTATTTCAAACCAAGGTTCACAGTATCGGTATCGGAATCGGTATCGGACTATTCCTATGAGTATTGGTATCGGCGATATCGTAGTATCGGCGGTTTCGGATTGGAGTATCGAATTTTTTGGTATCGGAAAACAAATAATTATTAATGAATTATTTACATTTTAAAACATATATTTTATATATTTAGACATATGTTCAAGTATTTTCAGTGTTATTTCTTAGTAGTTTTGAAATTAAATGAAATAGTAGTCACCCTTACCAATTGGTTACATGCTTTTACAACCTTATTATGCTTTAAACCCTTGCTGATTTGTCTTCTTCGTTTAATTTTCTTTGCCAAATTGACCGAAAAAGACCAATGTTGGTATCGGTCAGTATCGGGTATCAGTCGGTATCGGATCGGGACATGCCAAACTGTATCGGTATCGGCCGTATCGGATCGGTATCGGCCGATATTTTAAACCATGTTTCAAACCTTGCTAGGGAGGAAACTAGAACATCTTGATTTATGGATGAAAAAGGAAGAGAAAAGGTTAAATTTGCATTTAAATGCCTTCAATCTTTCCCTTTAATCACTTCAATTCCTCGTACTTTTTAATGTTCACATGACTACGTAAACTTCTTAAAAATTTCATGTTGCTATCTTGTGTTGGTCTATGGTCAGACTTAACAGCCAGAAATTTTACTAAGGCAGCATGAGACAAGGCGTCGAGGAACAAAATACCTAGGCGAGTTCCTCAAGGCGGTGAGACAGTAGCCCCAAGACTAAAATTAATATAACTTGAGACAAAACTGTGGTTTATGACTGAGACTTTGTGTGAGCAACAATGCATCCTCGACAAAAGTGGTAACACATGTCCAGCAAGGTGTAGTTAACGTACACAAGGGAATAATGTAAGATGAAAACAATTCTTTGGAATGCCGCACAATTCAATAGTCCTTGCTTTATAGATTTAATCAAAACTAAAAAAATAAGTCAACATGGCCAAGTTCTTCAGATACAAAATGAGCCTCCTCAATAATAAGTATCTTTTGGATGGTGAAACGCGATGGGATAAGAAATTTGATTATCTGTTTACTAGTACCAAAATCCTATGTTTTCCTCATAAGTATATAATTGTTTGAGTCTATGCACTTTGGCTGTTGAATGACATGCATTCATGAATACATTGGTATTCTTAGCAGCAAATGTTTTTTATGTATCACTTTGGTGGATGATATTGGTAATTTTTTCGATATATCAAATATTAGCCATTATTTTTTTTTCGGAACTACAAAACAGCCTTCTCATTTTGGAGAGTAATAAATATAACTTATATAGACAATTAATGGAAATTTTAGTCCTTAATAGATTGGATAATATAAGTAGAACCTACCAATATACTATTAATATATGTTAAATTAAAGTTTATTTTAAATATGAAATCTGGTTTAAATTGTTTTCGTTACGTAGTATTATTTATCTTGCTGCCCCAGTCACCTATATATTTTGGTCTATACCATATTTAGGTGTAAATGTATTTATTATAATGACATAATATACGGGTTCATCTCAGGCTGAACTAACAAGTACAGTTTAGAGGGTGTCGTTTAGTATTTAACTAACTTCTCTTGTTTTAAAATGAATAGGCTTGCGCCTCGATTCCATAATTACAATGATGGGATGGGATATTACTTAGTTCTCAATCTCTCCTTTTACATCAATATGTTATGTCCAAACCATTCTGAACAAAGACGCTGGCATTTTCCCAGGCAAATGTAATCACAATTATTTCCTTTATTTATAAAGAGCAATCCTAGAAATCCATACTTCTAAGCGCCTACCCATCCTAAGCACCTTCTTACACGTTTGCTGACATGCGAGCCACCATGGGAACATAACAATATTGGCCATGCATGCACAACGCACTAAAGGATGGACACGCAGAAAAAGAACCTATCATCTGGAAGAGCGGATAATTCTATAATTCTTGCTCTATGGATTTCAATGAATTTCACAAAAATGTATTTCCTCAAACATAATACAAGTATCTTTCGCGCCAAGCCCTACCGTCGCTAGTGATGCCCTCTTATTGCTACAAAATTTGTGCCCAATGAAGAAATTATAGTACCCAATCCAATATACTTCTAAGCGCCTACCCATCGTAAGCACCTTCTTACATGTTTGCTAACATGCAAGCCACCATGATATTGGACATGCATGCACGACGCACTACAGTGTGGACACGAAGAAAAAGAACTTGGCATTTGGAAGAGCGCATAACTCTATAATTTTTGCTTTATGGATTTCATCAAAATTCACAAAAATGTATTTCCTCAAACATAATACAAGCATTTTTGCGCCAAGCCCTACCATCGCTAGCGATGCCCTCTCATTGCTCAAAATTTATGCCCAATAAAGAAATTCTAGTAGTGAATCGGTAACAACCCTTGCCCTACATTCCCCCCTCCCCCACCCCCCAAGTAAAAGAGAAAGGGGTAAAATGTGAACTCATGTGTTCTTTGTATCTATCTCTACGAATAACTCATTCTATTATTGATCAACCGGAAAGCGTAGCAGAATAATGAACAAGTCAAAACAGGAAATTCTTAAGCCTAAGTACAACTTACCCTTTTTCTTTTCCTCATATAAGTTATAATCTGATTACACTGTCATACTAAAGATGGATTTATCAACAGAAACGTAATATGTTTGATGTTTATATGAAATGGAACAATCTTGGAATGTAACAACTCAACAACAACAACAATTAGAAACAACAACAACACAAAGTAATATGTACATATCTCGATCATTGTTGTCGAAAACTTACTAGAAAACAAGTTAGATAATAATGTATGTGCAAATAGGAAGAAAAAAGAGAGGGATTAATTACAACCTCTGCACTGAAAGAACTAGGCTCATGTGATCTCCTCCATCAGTACTACTTTTGAGGAGGAGATGAGAAAGCCTAGTGTTCACCGATGAAGAGAGAAGCGGAGGAAAGACGAACAAATTAATTGAGTAGTAACCGGTTTTGAGTGTTGTCTGTGGAGGAGGTGTGAAAAGAGAGGATACACTATAGTTGACAAGTGGCAACCACTTCAAATATTTTCCCAATCTTTTCATTAGGGACTTGTAATTCCTAAGGAAGTTTTATAATATCAAAGAAATTTCAAGGTAAATCGCCAAAACTATTTTTAATTTGTTACATATTTTAAAAAAAAATTTATAGCTTTCCTTAAAATGAAGAATAATTTTGGTAACCCACTTTGAAAATATTTGGACATTGTAAAAGTTTTCTTGGCAATTACAATCTTCTTTCATTAATACACTACAGTTAGTTGGTACACGTTAATACCGATGCGAATGTGGCAACTCCATTTATACTTCTATGAATGGAATAAGTCTAACAAAATAAACCCGTAATAATTTATTCTCTTGAATATTGTATGAGATAATCCCATTATATAGATAATATTATTCCAGTTTTCGTATATTGGGAGGTATTTATATTTTATCCCGCCAAACGAGAATGATGATATTTTTGGATTTTTTTCAAACTACCCTCGACTAATACAAAAAATAGATATGGACCTGACTCGACCAAATTCTGATCCTACCAACCCAAACCTGATTAGACCTAAACTTCATCGGACCCAAAAGTGACTCAAGTAAACTCAAAACTGGCAGATAGTTGTACGTGTACAAATCCGGTGCAACTCAACTAGACCCAAACCTGAAACAAATTTGGTCGGACCCGAACATGACCCGACTCAGTTAGATTATTATATGTAATTTTGTGAGGCAAGAGCAACTCATGAAAATTATCCTCAAAATGCAATATTTCTTATTGTATATGATCCAGATTCACATCCATTTTTACCGAATGTGGTCACTGATTTTAATATTCTTATTGTAATATTCGAACAATATTTGTATTTGTATTCGTATTCATTATTAAAAACAAATATGAATGGTAAAACCTATATCCGTATTTGTTCCAAATGCACCCTTACTTATATAGCTTTCGCCCCTACTTACTTTTAGCTTCCTCTAGTTTGTTCCTTTAATGCTTCTTTTGGTCTCGCATTGGATAGAGAAGATGGCCCACATTTAATGTCATATATAAATAGCTTTATGTCAACCAAATAAAATCATTTTTGCAAAAATTCAAAGAACTAGTAACTAGATAAGACCAACCTTGATTTGCAGACGAGGATCGAGCATCTTAGCTAGAGGAACCAGTACTAGACGAAGAGTCGATAACAAGAACAGACCTTGGTCTGCAAACAAGGGTCTATCAACATGAAGTCCACTATCAGATCCTATAGAAGTTGTTTGTGGATAATAAATAGTGTCGTAGATTAAGTATATCATAATCAGTACGCAAAGACGAATCTAGCTAGGTCAATAGAAGTGAAGGGTTTCTAATTCTTCAGTAAACATCAATAATGTCCATTCCCAGTTCACTTCTACTGAATATCCATCCACTTCTTGTGTAATATAAAGTTCCTGTCTCAACTTCATACCACAATAGCCATTGTTCAAGAGAAAACAGCATACATAAACATATCATAGATTAAGAAATTCATCTACATAGATCGACTAACAATCTGCTGCACATTTACATTTAAAATTTAGATGGCATAATTCGTGTTCCAAGATTTTTCCACACTTTTCCGCAAATAGATATGCATAACAAGCAACGAAAACCAATTCACTGTTGGATGTCATGTAAGTTGGCTTCAAGTAAACCAAGCACAATCAACTTCAAATTGCTATCATTAGTTGCTGAATGAACAGCATTCCAGAAAATTCTTAAGCAACCTCTTTCAAGAGAACATATGAGAAGATAATTTAGAGACCAATCTCAGTTCCCATATCGGAGTATAAGCCTCTTAACAAGTCAGATGACCATCATACAACGGTAAATAAAATTTCAAGTATATATATAAAGTATTACAACCATCACTCGACCTACAAAGGAAGATAATAGTCACTCCCAAGGACAATCACATCTTCTACCGACAAGATCATCCATCAACTCAATGACCTTTTCATTCTCTTCATCGCAGATGAATATCACAGTCAGCTTGTAGTGTAGTGGGCAATTATAACACCATACCTCTTCTTTCTTTACTGCCTATACAAGAGCGGATATGCATGTTAGTACTTTGTATTACATACAGAAATATACCGGAAAGTTTGAAGTTAAGCCTTGCGAATCTTACAAGATCTTTATGCAGTGTAAGTAACTCTAGTTTTGGTAAGTGTTGTAGGAAGTAGACCACAGTAGCGAAATTGAACTCCAAATATCTCCCAGAAAGTTCCAGCCTCTTGAGGTTCCAAAAGAGTGGAAATCCTGAAGCTCTCGAGACATACTAGGCGTACAATAAGATTATTTTTTTTTTTTTTTTTTGATAATTAACATGATAGCAACTCGGCCATATTGAACAAAATTAACTGACAGTTAACGAAACAAAGCTAAATGAGAAAAGGAAAACAGAGGCATATCTGCCATTAACATCACTATTATCATCTTAAAAACACACGCGCACCCAAAAAAAAATACAGGTTAAACAAAAGAAAATAAAAGTGCAACTTCTAATGTTAAATAAAAGTAAGTGTAACTTCTAATGTTCTATTTCTTCTCATGTTGCTAGCAATACCATTTAGTCTTCTGGGATGGGCTAAGTGAGTTGGGGTGGGCTAGGTGTAGGCTAACTCCCACAAAAAAAAATCTAAAAAAAAAAATTATACGAAAAAAAAGGATTTTTTTTTGCCTACATTGTTGATGAGAAAAGGCACATGGTTCATTCTATTCCACTTCAGTTCCACACACACACTCTCTCTCTCTCTCTCTCTCTCTCTCTCTCTCTCTCTCTCTCTCTTACCTCCTACAAGCAACATTTGACTCACAACAAACAACAAACTATTATAAAAAAGAAGTAACCTTTTTTAAGAAAATTATAATAAACCGCAATCAAGAACAACAAAGAAAATGATTTTGCAAGACTTGTAACCTGTAGCCAAGAAGAAATCACGACGACGAAAGCACAAGATCTCGAATCTACCCAGGAAACCAAAGAAAGTATGAAAATTGCAGATTCTGCCATTTACGACACGAAACTTAAACAAAGAAGATAAGATAAGACTCAAGTACTTTCAATTCATTGAAGGCTTCCTAAAAGTAGGGCCCTTCCAAAACTTCTTTCCAAACCACCACAAATTTGTCCGGACTCCTAAAGATCACCAAACCTAGCAATAATTAGGGCTGCAAATGAGCCAAGCCGTTCGCGAGCTGCTCGAAGCTCGGCTCGATAAAAGCTCGTTTGAGCTCGGTTCGTTTAGTAAACAAGCTGAGCTCAAGCTTCATTTTCGAGCTCGTTTAATAAACGAGCCAAGCTCAAGCTTAGAAGTACTCGGCTCGTTTGAGCTCGCGAGCTGGCTCGTTGATGAGCTTGCAAGCTGGCTCGTTTTAGAGCTTGTTTAGAAGCTCGTTTGTTCTTTGTTGAATTCTAAATATATGTATATTTGTGTGCATTATATATTTACATGTCCTTAATAATTGATATTAAGGAACTTTTGAATTAATAATATCACAGGTACTTGAATTCAAATCTAACTAAATTGAAATCGAGCTCGTTAAGCTTGAAATCAAGGTTAATGAGTTTGAAATAAAGTTGAGCGAGCTTGAAATCAAGCTTAACGAGCTCGATTTTGAGCTAATCAAACTTGTTTATCAAGCTTGAATCAAGCTTACTTATCAAGCCAAGCTCGAGCTCAAACCAAGCCAAGCTCGAGCTTAACATAAACAAGCTCAAGCTCTAAAATAAAAAATTTATCAAGCTTGAGCTCGATTAATTCTAGTCAAGCCAAGCTCAAGCTTACAAAAGCTTGGCTCGGCTTGGCTTGTTTGCAGCCCTAGCAATAATATCGGATTACCAGTCCCAATAAACCAACATTACCTAATGCAATGTAAAAGCATGGCTTTCTTTCACAGCTTGTTTGGAAGAATAAAATCATATAATTGCAAACCCACACTGAAAAGCCCATGTTATTGTAAAGCCCAGTGGATAAATATGTTCCGTTTGGTGTGAAAAAAGATCCTTTGATACTCTGTCAGAAATACGTCTAGTAGATATGGATAGAGTGTGCTCAACAAATATAAAAGATGAGAGCAAATGAAGATACACCAAGTATCAGAAATATTGGGTGTAGTCATCAAAGAGAAAATGAAGCCAAGCTGAATTCATATCTAACAAATATTCATGAAAGAACTGCATGAAAGATACCATATGACAAACTGAGGCAAAATCCAAAGTAAACTTGGCACCAAATGAGTAGAAACTGCCCTAACTAAACATGCAAATAAAGAAGGCAAAATTCATAGAAACATGACACTAAATGCATAGGAGTACCATGATATCATTGCTTCTCTAAAAGTTACCGAGGGAAGGCCGAGAGACTCGTTGAGTACAAGTGGAATGACAACAAAGTTAAGCCAAGCCAAAGACTACCAAGGAGAATGGTGGTGGAGAGAAGGAGAGTACTCCTAAGTAGGGTCCGTCCGACCGAGAGAAGGCCCAACTCTAGCGGACACTTTTGTGCTTCATTTGTGGAGAAAAGCACTATACTCGAAATTTCCAGAACATGAGCAAACGTGCCAGTGTCATCCGAAGCACGAAGATGGAGGACAAGGAGTACGAAGTAGGAGCGCACACGAGAGTGTCGTGCTTACTCAACGTCGTTAAGGCTAAGCCTATTGTGTCGAAAACTCCGAGTAAGGAGCTCATATACGTTACAATGAGGATCATTCGCATGAGCATACGGACGTTGGTTAATAGTGGCGCCACTCGCAACTTCATCTTGGACGTATAGGGCCGTCGCTTGGTCTAGCATTGGAGAAGGATTTAAGAAAGATAAATGTGGTCAATTCAGAGGTGCGCCCTGTACAGGGGATACAAGGGAGGTCGGGTGTTGCCAATTTTACACCTCCATCGTTGGACGACTTCAAGATGATACTTGGCATTGATTTTTTAATAGCGACGAAGGTGGTTCCAATGCCGCACTTGTGAGCCGTTAGATTTATGGAGGAAGGCTCGTCGTGCATGGTGAGTATTGTACGAGGTGAACCATCAAAGACGAAGTCTTATCTCTGTCATTCAGCTTGAAGGAGGTAGCCAGCAAGGGGAGACAATCTACTTGGCAATGCTCGAAATGAATGAGGACTTTGAGGAAAAGACCTTCTGAGCGAGACCGAAAGTGTTCCAAAGGAGTTTCTTGAGGGAGGTGGGTCATGCTATCGAGCTAGGCACAGGTAAGGAGGAGCATGTCACAAGTTACAAGGAGACAAAGGCAACAAGAATATGTATGTGAAAATAGAGTGGATCATGCAAGGAGTCACTCAAAGATTATAGTGATACAAAGTGGGTAAAGTTTGAGTCGACAGAGTTGCAACAGAACTCGAATGCGCGGAGGTATGGACTATGTGTGCCACAAGAAAAGGTGAATCGATGATCTTTCGCACAAACTTGAACTAATGAGGGTTACCAGTTTACTTTCGATCTGGAGGAAAAGATGGACAAATTTTCAGAGAGTCCGCACAAGAAGTAGAAAAAGGTGTGACATACGACGACCATGACTACGTCAAGTGACACTATGACTATGCTAAGTGACAAGGGAATGGAAGTCATTCGGAGAATTGGTACACCCATCGACAAGGATGTCGACAAAATAAGTGGGGGAGAATATCTCGCACAAGAATTTTTGCTCCACCGAGGCAACTTTACACAGCCCATCAAGCGAGGAGGTTACTTGAGGGAAGCCTCCGAAATACTCTAGAATTGCATGGAGTCTTTGAGAATATTTCTTGAAAAATTCTTAGAATATTCCTTGCAACAGCAATCTAGAAACTTCATGAGGATTCCTACCATTTCTAGAGGACTAGATATTTCTTTGGTTGTAAATATCTAGATTCTAGATGGTTCCAACCATTAGATAGTGGACACATGACACAATCTTAGCCATTATGTATAACCCTTGAGTCTATATAAAGGGGGGAGGCCTTATTTGTTCCTCACCACTCAAAAGTTGTAAACTCTCTGGTATAGTCAAGTTTTCAACATTTCAATCTTTCCCTTTTGCTCCATATTATCTAATTCTCACATTGGCGATCTACCTTAGCGTTTGGAGAAGGCTTACGCAGGTCTTCGAGAAGGAAGTTTGTGCACCACATGGAGCAAGGTGTAGGCTAAAAGTCCTAGACAATAAGCTCCCTTTCTCTTACAAGAATTCAATGTCATCCTCTATTGAGATCCTAACTACAAAAGTAAATGCTATTTGTTTACAATTGCTTACATTAAATGTAATAATAGACAAACTTGAAGTGCATTATGCAACAAATCTTAAGAACATGAGAGTTTGTGCAAAACATATGGCAACAATTTATTTTATATCAGCCAAAAAGGTAAAGCCATTTCAAAAATCAGGTCCTCGTGTTCTTTTCAGACAAAATATTTCGCAATTTATCATAAGCAAGAGCCACGAACACGAAAAAATCAGGAAAGAAATGTAGAAAAGAAAGAAAGATTCATATGACAAATGAATACTTTTAAGAAAGAAATGGGAAGAAGAGGAATATCTTCGTAAAGAAGAACCCCTCCAAAATCCCTTTCCAAAGAAGCACAAATCTTCCTGGACTCGAAATAAATTATATATAGAACCTAACATATGGAAACATCGGTCCCAAAGCATTGCGAAAGAACGAGCTTTGCTCCACGAGCATGTTTAAGAACTATATAAACATAATTATTTCAAAGCCGTTACAGACAAAGCCCAAAAATTAGTGAAGCACAGTGAAATGGTATCTTTCCAAAGTGCAAAAAAAGATTCCTAGATACCCTATCAGTATTAAGTCTAGTAGGGACTAGTAGAGATGGGGAAGAAAGAAAGTATGGCTTTTGATATGATATGCAAAATTAATGTTCAGAATGAATAAAAAAGGGAGAGAAACATTTAAAAGATTTAGCTAAGTTCTCTGTGACAAATTAGAATAGTGAAGTACCTTATTTCTGGAAGTAATCGACTTTGGAGGTTCTACATCAACATCGACAGGAAAACATGGATCACCAGAATCGTCCTCAGTTTGGATGGTAGCATCAACAACAGATGAGACGTTTTCCCATAAGAGTCTTACCCTCTCAAAACTATTGACGTTGAAAGTAAGAGACCGAAGATTAGGACAATATATGCGCACTTGAGATCCTGTAATATCATTACATTCTATAATCAATTGCCTTAGTCTATCCGATGAAATGTCAGGATCATGAAGTTTGCATTCAAAAAATTTCAAATCTTCAAGGACGGGACATCCAGATATTAGTCTCTTCAACGAATCACAATCTGCATCAAAACCATAAAGATCCAATTTTCTTAATCGACTGAGTTGTATAATTGCGAGAGGGTTTAACTTGGCCTTTTTCCAATCCATTGACAACTTCAGCTCCTCCAGAGTTTGGCAAGTAAAGATACAACTAGGAAATTCCACTCCTCCTTCAGCATGGTCCCCGGCATAGATGTCAAGTTCGAGTACTTTAATGTTGCGCCCGACAATATGCTCAGTCCACGTAGTAAGATGATGGTCCCTATGGACATTGACGCTATGATGCCATGCCACAAGGAAGGTGTGAATATCGGATGAGTCACGGAGCTGCAATACAGTATTGACAAAGGATACAAGGTTTGGGAAGTCCTCGGACCAATCATAAAAGCACAAGCAGGGGACGGAAGCCCATAGGTTTCTCCACCTCTTCGAAAGTATCATCGTCTTCACGACATGCCTTGTGTCCATAAGCTTGCGTACGGTATGCCTTGTGTCTATAACCTTGCATAGGATGAGACCAAGGACGGGATCAGGGAGTTGGCTAATCCTATCCGACGGGCCATCATTTATGCGGTTAAAAGTATCACTAGTTTTGGTTGGTTCCATTGCAAGTTAACGTCTCTGTGAACAGGAAATGGTGATGAAAGTGGAAGGGAAAAAATGAGCTCTCAGAAGCATTGGATCAAACAAGTAATAACGCATAGCATTTGTGCGAAATAATGGAAATAAACTGAGCTGATGAATAAAAAAAAGTGAGCTGATGATTAAATCATTGACAAGTAAGCTACCTAATTAGCATCAAATAGAATAAAAAATTAAAGATAAAAACGGAATCTTTCTTTTAGCAAAAGAAAAGTTCCATAGTCATATATTGTTCAGAAAAAAGGAAGAAGCTAAGAGCTCTTTAGCGATCGTGAAAGTAGGTTGGTTGGGTTTTGGGGTTGGGTAGGACTCAGAGCATAGATCATAACCGGATGGGGCCATTCACTGATTAACTCGAGTTGGGTCGGGCAGATCTGCACTATTATGAAGGTAGTATACCCTATTTTTTCCAGGACTATACCAACAACTAGGAAACACGGATATTCCTAAAACCTGGGCCGTGTCAGTCGGACGCATATCAGACACCTATTGGACACTCCAACATAGAGTAGGACACACCATAATAGGTGTCTTGTTCGTGAACGTGCAACATAGACCAACACAATTTGGAACCAAATGATCGAGTGATGAGATATAGTCCACCAGGCTCCGAGAGCAAACTGAACTTTCCTTCAACTAACCAACTGGTTCGTTAAAAAATTAGTGGGCATCTAGATACTTAGGTTTAAATATATTTGATTTACAGGATGGTAACTCATACCGATATATGGTTCAATATCATCCTCAATTAACAAGTATGGTTTGGTAGGTACTTTGGACTTTGGTGTTTGACAAACTACAAACTTCTCTTCTTTAGAAATGAAAAGACTCCGACCTCTATCCAAGAATTAAAATAACATAGTTCTCAACCTCTCATTTTACATCATTATGGTATGCTAATCACAGTTAACAGGGACACTTAAACCCACATCGAACCACGTGCGTTCCGATTTGTGATACAGTTCCAATCCGACTCGTTATCAAATTGCTAAATTTGGCATTCCAAATGAGTGTTGTCATTGGTGCAACAGAGTTTGCACTATTAGCGCGAGGCGTGTTGCGTGGAGCAACACTTCGCCACCACTCGTGGCTCTCGGCTGAGCATAAGTGCACGCCATGTCGCATTGCACGTGGTGCAAGAAATGGCACGCTTTATTTTATTTATTTTATTTTCTTAATCTAGCTCGATCATCCATGCCCACAAATAATCCTAATAGTCGGATTTAAGCCATCTCCTTCTTCTTTTTTCTTTAAACGATCAAAGCCACCTCCCTTCCTCTCTTCTTTTCTTTTGATGGTGATGATAATGAAGAAGTTCCGTTTTTTGTATGATAATGATAAGTAGTAGTCTAGTAAACTAGTTACTACTTACTAGTGTAGTACTATAGTAGTTAGTGAATGATATTATTCTGTGACGAAAGTCATAAGAAATTAATATAACTCTTGTCTTTATTTATCGGTTTATGTCATTTTGTTGTTTAGATAATGTACTACAACTTATGCTTTGAATAGTGGTTTATTTCATACTTTAAATATCTTGCTCTAATCTGTGATTTTTTTAAGTAGTATTGTCGTTTATATATGCTCTATAGTTTATACATTACTCTACATCATTTTTACTGGTATTATGTGTCGCTAATATATTTTTTTTTCTTTATGTATGCTCTATACAATGTGTACATTACTCTCTACATCCTTTAGAGTCCTTACACAAGACTATGTGATCTATATATAAAATTTAGAGTGTTTTCTAGATTACTATAAAAAATATAAAACATGTCTCGCTTCAACGAGGCATGCGCGACCCCATGTGCCATTGGCAAGGGTATCTTGTGCCTCACGCTGTGACAACACTCATCCAAATTAATCATTGAAATCTCACTATTAACTTGCTTTTGCAAGAGATTCTTTTAATGAGACGCTTGGAATTTTTTTTAAGATTTCTTGTCAATTAAGGACTCCATAACCACACATTGCTTTTGGCCTCCTAGTTCATATCATTGTTGTTTCTTTATTGCCTCATGAGTTGTGACTCAGAGCCACCACTGTATTTGCTAGTTGCTTATTTAAGGAAGAGAATAATCTTATGAGGTTTTATGATGCTTTTGTTATTTTGTATGAAGGTTCCAAGTCGTTTGTTATTTTACTTTGTTCTATGGTTTATTAACATATTTTGGTTTGACAAAGTTGTACCACTTTATTTTTGCAATATTGCATTCAAGTTGTTGTACGACTAGGAACAATCAAAGTTTTATATCTTTTTATAATGAAGTAGCTGAGATTTGAGTTTTCTTACATTTTATAAAAGGTTTCTTTTCATGTATAACACAATATTGGTTCAAATTTGAACAAACTAGTAATAGACCCGATTAGTATTTTAAAGCTAATATAACCTAATTCACGAACCAACTCACCCCTTATATACCAAAAATAAAGATAATAGCATACCCGGTTCCCAAATTCATACAATGACCCAGGACATACCAGTTCCAGGTAACTATGGTCCAAACCATTGTACATGACGACATGATCATTTCTTTTCATTGTAAATGAAGTCACATTTCCTTTATTAGTAAAGAGTAAAACTTTTTAAGTGCCTACCATCCTTGGCATCTTCATACACATTCGCTGACATGTAATCAGTAGTGGGCCCACATGCAATTGGGACCACATAGGGCATCCTCTGGCACGACAGTAAGGCTTGTTCCTCACATCCTCGACGATGTAGGTTCGAGTCACGGAAACAACATCTCCATATATATGGGGGGGGGGGGATCCTATTACATCTTGTGCCTCTTTAAACCCGCCTAGGGGCCGCCTAAACCGAAACCGCCTAGGACCGCCGCCTAGGGGGTTTTCGGTGCGTCGGGCGGCCGCCTAGCGCCTAGGCGCCGCCTAGGCCGATTTTTAGAACACTGCATAATTCTTTAATTCTTGCTTTATGAATTTAATCCAAATTTCGAGAACGTGGTCTCCTAAAACATAATGATTATTGTCGGAATAACATAAATATTAACCCGTAACCTTCACTAAAACTCTAGAGTTGTGGTGTAGTGGCAAGAACTTTAACAAGGTATTAAAGCAAACCAGTTTTGAATCTCCTATGGTGCGCATATTCTAAGCGAATTTTAAGAGAAGAACAAAAAAAAATAACGTTGCGTGAATTCGGCCTTCGACCTGCTTGCGCGTTTTAGAATAACATAAATATTAACCCTCGCCAAATCTTTAGAGTTTGGACGCAATAACTCCAGTTGCAGGAGATTTAACAAGTATATTCGTGCCGTGCCCTACTGCTGCTCCAAGTGGTGCCCTCTTAGAGCTTCCACAATAGATGGAGCTGGAAAACGCATCTTAAGGCCCAAATTTACAATAAGAAAACAATCTAGAGTGAGTTGGGTCTGCAGGGTAATAGTAGAAAATGATCCAGCAACATAAATTGACCTTTGGTGACAAAGGTCAAAAAATAATGTGGTCTAAAAATAATGTGAAATATAGAATCTAGAAATTGGGGTCCAAATTGAGCCTTAATATTCTACAAAATGAGTTTCTACATTCTAAGTACGTAAAAATACTCAGGCACAAGCTATAGCTCCTGTGGCTGGGACATGACCATCATGGGGCTCCAATTGAACCATATAACTCTACAAAATGAGCTCCTACGTTCTAAATCTAGAATCTAGAAATTGGGATGAGTCTTACTATTGATTCTCTAAAGAGCATCCACAATAGATGAAGCTGAATAATACAACTTGAGGGCCTGAGGCCCAAATTTATAACTAAAAAATAAATCTAGAATGGGATGGGTCTGTATGGAAATAGTAGAAAATGAGCCGACAACATAAAATAACCTTTGGTGGCAAAGGTTTTGGGGTCAAAAAATAATGAGAAATCTATAATCTAGAAATTGGGGCTCCAAATTGAGCGTTACTACTCTACAAAATGAGTTTCTACATTCTAAAAATTCTCAGGCCCAAGCTATAGCTCGTGTGGCTGGGACATGACCATCATGGGGGCTCCAATTGAACCATACTATTGTACAAAATGAGCTCCTGCATTCTGAATCTAGAATCTAGCAGTTGGGATGAGTCTTACTATTGATGCTCTTATTGCTATGTTTACCCTCAATAAAGAAACTCTAGTACCCAAAAGGTGATAACCCCTGCCTCAACAGTTAACCCCATAGTACAACTGAAAGGGGAAAAAATGTGAACTACATACAAATATTAATAGTAATAACGATAAAGCATCATTGAATGAAAAACAAGGGATCATATGAACAAGAAAAGGGAAAGGATGACAACCTTCACAAGTTAAAGCAATAGAGGGAGCTACTGGATCTCCATAGCCTCCTCCTCCATCACTAGTACAAAATTAGGGCCCCTAGGGTTTAACGATCAAGAAAGCCCGGATGTTTGTGCACTAGTGATGCGAGGGGGAGAGAGAAGTAAACACTTACCTATTAGGTGACCGGTTAAAATACAGTTTTTTGTTTTTGTTCCAGGACAGAAAATTTACTGTATCAAAATTAATTTTATATAAATAGCATAAACGAATAAAGTTTGAAAAATTCTGAAAAAAATAAAACTTACAGTCATGACGGAAACCCCAAAAAAATAATACAAAAAAGAAATAGGATTTTTCGCCAACAGAGTTGTCTTAGTTGGCAGAAATAGCCTCTCGCTTTTTTTGTTGGTGGGCTTTGGTTTGTTTGTTTTCGTTTGATTTGATTTGGTTTAATCTTTTACTTTAATTTTTTCATTAGTTTGATTTAACCTATTAGTTAATTTGTTATTATCTATACTAATATGGATAATAAAAAAATTATTAGTTAATATAGATTTTGTTATTATCCATATTAGTTAATATACAAATAAATATATACATATCAGTATACAAATTCACTTGTATATATTAATGTATATATATATTTGTTTGTATTAATAACAAATTAATAAATATGAAAAATATATTAGTAGAGATAATGATAACAAATTAACAACAAATTTAGGTTAAGATGTTCTAATTTAAAAATTTTGATTCTAAATTTAAGTTCTACTAGATAAGTTTAAATTTTGATCTTATAAAATTTAAAATCTCATATTATAATTATTATAATTTAAAAGTCATATAATTTTTATTTCGCTTAGCTATACATCAGCTTAAAATCTTTTCTTATGAGTTTTAATTTAAAATGTTAGATAACTTTAAATCATAAAATTGAAATTTGGATACAGTTAAATTTGTGCTGACAAAATTTTTACTGGAAATTGCTGAGAAACTCAATTTCGGGGTTGGTTTTTATGAAAAATCCACCCGCATGATGGGTTTTATGAAATGCCCAAAATTATATATTTCCACGTTAAGTATTCCAAGATTTCCTTTAGATGCTTTGTATTTACAAAATTAATACCATAACTTTCCCTCCGCACAAACTCAGATTTGGATTGCTATTCTCGTCGTCGTCATCTTCTTCTTCTTCTTATTCACGAGAGATTTGAATTTAATTGCTTTCATCTTCAGCAGAGATCGCAAAGATCGTTCGTAGTTCACCGTGTTTTTTTTTCCAGTCGAACTCCGATCATCGCTCATCTTCTTCTTCTTTTTCTTCGACAATTAGGTCAATTATGGAGAGAAGATCTTCTTCTTCTTTTTCATAAGAGTTAGCATCGTTTTGAAAGAAGAACGAAAACTCTTGAATCTTTATTCATGTCAAATTTCTTTCCACAAAACAAAAAAATAAAAAATTAGGTTTCTGTCAACTGTTCTCCGTCGATATAACACGAAGAATAGTCATTCTCCTGCATTTTAATAAGAATGCCATTCTCCGTGTAAATTAACATGGAGAATGGCATTCTCCGTGATAATTTACACGAAGAATGACCATTCTCCTGTATTTTAACATTTGAATGACCATTCTCCGTGTCATTTAACACGGAGAATGGCCATTCTTCGTGTAATTTAGCACGGAGAATGCCATTCTCCGTACTAAATTACACGGAGAATGGTCATTCTCCTACGTTTTAACACTGGGAATGGCCATTCTCCGTGTTTCTAACACGGAGAATGATCATCCTCCTGCATTTTAACACTGGAATGACCATTCTCCGTGCTAAATTACACGGAGAATGACCAATCTCCGTGTAAATTAAGACGGAGAATGGCCATTCTCCGTATAATTTAGCACGGAGAATGGCAATTCTCCGTGTAAATTAAGACGGAGAATGTCATTCTCTGTGTTACTAATACAGAGAATGGCCATTCTCCGTGTAAATTAAGATGGAGAATGGCCACCCTCATGCAAAATTAACATTCTTCATGTTCTAACACGAAGAATGGCCATTCTTCTATATTTTATGGTCAGTTGAAACTTTGGAGGGCCATAACTTGTAACTGGGAGGTCGAAATGAGGCCCGGTTTGTCGCAAAATGAGCGTATCTTCGAGGAGCCTGAGATAAATCGCTTCATTGTTTGTCGGCCTTTTGAAATTTTAGAATCGCAAAAAAATGATGTTTGGACCTCCGTTTTAGCACTTTTGCCGTTTGTCTCGGTCTTTCCGAAATTTTTCGAAGAATTTTTGAAGATTTTTGAAGAGAAAACCTATATTCTAAAGTGAGCAGCGTATGGAAGAAGATGAAGTATCGAAACATTTTTTAAGAGTAGTTTCGTGGGTATTTTTAATAAATTAGATGGAAGGGCAAAAAGGTCATTCGGAACCATCTTTATATATTTTTTGCTAATTCTGGGCACGCGATGAAATGTTATTGCGCGGTGGATTTTTCATAAAACTTTTTCGTTTTTTGGACATTTCATAAATTTTTCCTATATTCTATTTTATTTATTATAATTTTAATATCCATTAATCAAAATTTTGATTATTGTTTCAAAATCCATCAATCAAAATTGTAATCAAGATTTGATTAATGGATTTTGAAATCATAATAAACGAAAGAAAATAAAAAATTTGTCATCACAACTTTAACTATATCCACATTTTAATTTTATAAGTTAAAGTTATCCAACATTTTAAATTAAGACTCATAAGAAAAAATGTTAAGCTTATCTATAGCTAAGCGTAAATTTTATGTGACTTTTACTTTACAAAATTATAATAATTATACAAGATTTAAACATTTATAAGATCAAAAATTGAACTTATCTAGTAGAACTTAAATCGAACATCGAAAGTTTTAATTAGAACATGAATTTGTTATTATTATCTATACTAATATATTTATTCATATATATTATTATTAATACAAATATATATATATATATATATATATATATATATATATATATATATTATATAATATATATATATATATATATATATATTATATATATATATAACATGAATTTTTTATTATTATCTATACTATATATATATATATATATATATATATATCTATATATATATATATATATATATATATTATGTTATTATATATATATATCTATAATATATATATATATATATATATATATATATATATATTATATATAACATGAATTTGTTATTATTATCTATACTATATATATATAGTATGGGTGTCAGTACTTAACTGTTTTATTCTTTTTCTTTTTCTTTTTCTTTTTCTTTTTCTTCCACAATGTATTCACACACACACACACACACACACACACACACACACACACACATATGTATATAAGTTATATATATATATATATATATATATATATATATATATATATATATAATATATATATATATATATATATATATATATATCTATATATATATATATATGAAAACTGTGTGGGTGTCAGTACTTAACTGTTTTATTATTTTTCTTTTTCTTTTTCTTTTTCTTTTTCTTTTTCTTCCACAATGTATTCACACACACACACACACACACACACACACACACACACACACACACACCACACACATATATGTATATAAGTTATATATATATATATATATATATATATATATATATATATATATATATATATATATATATATAAGTTATATACATATATATATATATATATATATATATATATATATATATATATATATATATATATATATATATATATAACTTATATACATATATGTGTGTGTGTGTGTGTGTGTGTGTGTGTGTGTGTGAATCCATAATTAATAACAAATATTATATAATATTTACATAATCACAAAGTCTAATAATAATTTACGTACAAACATTATAATTAATAACAATTATAATATTTACATAGAAAGAGCATATATATATATATATATATATATATATATATATATATATATATATATATATATATATATATATATATAGTAAAATATTCCTATATGCAGAAATATATCATTTATATAAGGTATCTATTTTTACTAACTTTTCTAATGAATAATGAAATCGTATAATCAATTAGAAAATATCCATACATATGAATATATATATATATATATCTACACTTATATATAATCTCCATAAACTCAAATAACCCCAATAACATTTATTCCTAGTGTAGGGCCTACCTATATAAATATGAATGTATATATTATAACATTTATTTGACTAAAATAATATAACCAATAATAATACTAATATTATATAATAATCCCCTCAATAAGTTTGATAATAAAATAATAATAATAACGAAATTCAATAAACCAATAATGGTGTATATACCATTATGTACAGTCTACTAATCCCAAAAATGTTCAAGGGCCTATTCTATACAAATATCATTGAATATCAACTAATAATGACATTTATAATATTTAATTTAGAATACTTAGAAAATATTCATTAGATCATTAAAACGGAATACGACACCATCATACCAAAATACATCAACACGAATGTCATTGGACGTCCCGTATGACTACATGGGCTTGGGCTTGTTTTGGGTCCTATCTGGACTAATTTGGTACAACCGGGTTTCCTAAAATTCAATAATCTAATTAATAAATAATTAAAATATTCTATAGGAGTTAAGTCGCAACTTGGCCTGGTTTTTCTAGTTAGAACATCACTATGGCTCGACCTTTCCTACCAGGGCTAATACACTAGTCAAAGAACGCCACTGCACTATCCTTGCCACGGTTTCTAGTCACCTTGTACTCCAATTCCTAACCATGACTAAAATCATCTACCGTAATAATTAACTAATTAATTATTTACAAAATCTAAAAATCACCATTTAAATTAAATAATAATAAAATATTCCAAAAATTTTGGGAAGGGGAGCTACAAATCTACCCACCTTAAAATAATTTCGTCCTCGAAATTCTAATTCGTAACTATTCTTAAAATTCAAAAAGAAAGTCTATCTTTACCTTAATCTCCTTAAATTATTTTATAACCTTCTCTAGCCATTTTATAACTACATAACCTCAAGGACTTCTACCAACATTTGGTCATACTACTCCCTCAAAACACCGATCATCAAAACCTTATAACCATCTAACTAGTTGTTAACAATCCTACCAATAGATATCTATATGGCATCTTTAATCCTCTCCTATCTATCCAGCAACCCAAAATTTAACAAGCAAAAATTTATGCAAGTAGCTAAGAAATATTGATAAATTCTAATAAGCGTGACCATGCATCGCTCTGAAATAGGAAGGATAGGGAGATAAGGAAGAATAATCGAGAGCAAGTATAAAGTTTCAAGAGCGGTAAAGTGTATCCAATGATGCAGATAGAAAAAAGGTTTATGAACCATTAACTTATTTGCTAGATTGGGCTACTCTAGTCCAGTTACTTACTAAATCGAAGAACCCTTCGTTTCTTAGAGGGACTGCAATCCGTGCAATACAGAAGTCATGTTCTCGAAATTAATCCAAACAAGGTTTCATAATGGAACGGAATTTGAGAAATCAAGATTGTGAACTTTTCTGTGGTTATTTAAACACACGAGCAAGGAATCCAAATGCAATACAAGATCGAATCGCGGCTTCCAGGTAGATAGAATAATGGTTACGGATGACTTCACATTCAAAGAGGTGGAGACTACATAATAGGTACATGGATCTATTTCAAATAGTTTGATTTTATAGTACAAAAATGGTGGTAAGCATGGATGGATTTTTCTGGGTCTTAATGGGTTCCCTAATTGGACATCAATCGTTGGTTGGATGAACCTTGGATTTCAATCTATATGGACTGGACAAGATTCCAATGATAAAACTATTTCTACTAGTTAGGGTAACCTAGAATAGTTTTCCACCCAAGTAGTTGAGCTAGTTGCCAGTCAGGTTGGTTAGCTAGGTCCTTCAAGCCCAAGATGCGCCTTCAGTGACTTTTGTGTTTAGGTAGCACATGAGGCCTCAATTGGGTGGCATACTAGTGGCATACGCGTAGTGGGCTTCGAGTAGATCACAACCATATGTTGGATCGAAGGAATTGAGTCGAAGTTGAGGCTCTAATGAGAGTCGAAAAGTATACCGGTATTACGTTAAGGGTTATAGCTAGTCCTTTTGACCTAAAAATCGTACCACAAAAATAGAGTACAAGAGGTCGGGTTTGAGTGGGACATGATACACCTAGATGAAGATGGACTCGTCTAGATCTTGCATATAAAATTTGTTGGAAGGTAACAGCTGGTCTCGTGCTCCGAATATTAATGACACGGCCGGGGACACAAAATGATCTAAATGGAAAGCGGGAGTCCATGGGGCACTAATCAATCGGTAATCCTCGTATAACCCAAAATTTTAGAAGGCTTACAGTCTACTCACCTTAGAAGCTAGGATATGGTTTTAATGAGGTTAGAAGAATTCTACAGTCCGTATATTATACCTCAACTCTTGTTAATAAAGAATAGGACACGACGTAACGGAATACGGTAGATATTAGTCAAGTCAAAGATCGTTACTCAATAAATAGAAAACGAGGGTGTACAATGACACACGGTCGATGAAATAGAATGATCTACTCGTCCATAGTATACAAGAGTTATCGACGGGGTAACCAACTCTAAGGCACATCATATGAAAGATTTCTAACAACTGAGTCATGAATTTCTATTTGTGTCGAACCTGCCAGACTATTGTCACAAGGGTTCTAGTGGTATGGGATGTAGTGATCATGTATTGCTATTGATAACTGGTAGATCTTAACATGACAGGGTATTTAAACTATGGTATTGGCTAAGCTAGTAACTGTGGTATTCCAATACTAGTTAGGTCTGAATAATAAAATTTACATAACTAGGATAATATTTGTTGGAAACCAATCTCGGGATGGGTGTCTACCATAGTCTTGGTAAATGATTGTCCTTACCTTTGTCTATTCATCTCATATCTAAACTGCAGGCTTTGGTCGAGGAAAGGTTGGGTTAAGGCTTAAGGGTTGCTAGTTAAAGCAAGCTTCAAGCAAATAATTGGAGACTCACAACAATTGGTTTCTTGAGAATAAACAGTCTCCTAGGTTGGCATTTTGTCTAAGGGTAAAACTCTAATCATTCTCAAATTCAGATGGCTAGAAGGTCCTAATAGTAGTTTGAGGGTCGAGAAAAGGACGAGTAACTCAAGACAAGGTTCTAGTCACATGGCTGGCCGATGATAGCTATACTTGTGTATACAACTATCATAGCCATGGGGATACTCTGTATCTATCTACCAATTACGAGCTTTCATCTTTCCAAATCAGTGAATGACAAAAATAATAAAGAGTTCAAGAAAGATGTCACTGAATACAATTACGTGATTCAAAGGCGAATGTATAATTCATAAGGAATTGTCAATGCAGTCGCGGACGACATCTACATCTCAATCCACGTAGGTTAATCAGAGAGAGAGTGAACCGAATGCACTAAGGTTGATTAGACCATAATACATCGATTCTGATTAGACAATATGTTAGTAGGCGTCCCCAATAAACATATGTCTTGAATCAAGCTCGATAAAAGAGTAAGCTTGCAAAACTAGGCTGTAATAGCAGTATTGGTCAAGATAGTCAAAATACAAATATGCGAGATTTTTGGAAAGGAGGCACAAGTAGTTCGAGTTTTGAGAGAATCAAAACCTTACCTGGTGTTCTTACTTATACATTCTTCCTACTATCTTCCTATCCATAAGGCCTTGGTCGACTAATGGGTTATGGAACTCTAAATTCTATATTCTAGGTAAACCTATTAGTGTCAGTCAATTACTTCGTCAATAGATCACAAGGACTACGGAATGCTAGGTTGGAAGACATGCTACCGAACTTACAGAACTTTCACTAGTATTGGCTTTGGATCCTGTGGGACATACAGAGCATTTTTCTATCCTATATAGTATCCTAAACTTGTAATCACGTCTGAAGTCATCTTACCGAGAATTATGCCTCGTCCGTATACTCTGGCTGTGGCAACCCTTGGTTTCGTGATTCAATTGTGATAGGCTATCAGATACTCTACCTTACATTGACACAATGCCTAAAGAGGTCAACGAAGATATAGTTTTAGCAATGTTCCATAAACTACAATTCTTCGAAATAATTTCAATTCTATGGGTTGTGCCTCGCCAGTACGCTGCTGGCTGGCCATCGCAGTCGTTAAACTTACTCTAACTATATTCTTAGAACTTCAAGGGGCTGCTAGAGATTCAAACTAGTCGATTATGATAAAGCGTAACTATCTGCCTATAAGTCTCAATCCTTAAAGTAAAAGATTAATCTAAGAGAAAATAATTGAAGACAAGAGAAGTAAGAACATCCTAATATTTATTTCATACGTATTTCAAATGGTTGAGGGGGAACTTTGAATCAAATCTAACTCGAGATTCGTATATGAATAGCAAAATCAGAAATTATAAAGCAGTTCCTTACAACAAAGTAGAACTTAAAATAGGCAATTCTAACTCATGATATGATATTTATATCTAATAGAGCAAAAGAAAATTGAACAATTTACCAAGATTAGAGCCTTAATTCTAGGAAAGCCTAACTTACCAAGTAAATAGTATATCCACATTGGATCATATCATAATATCAAAAGTAATAGTATATCTATAGAGACCTGGCATGCTATCTAAATTTAATAATTCTAAATTGCATGGCCTATGTAACAACCTTAACTACCCAACGGTCAATTTGAACAAGGGACTCCTAGTCATTCTCTTAAATCATTTTAATCTAAGTTGTGAATGAGCATTTTTTAGTCGCAGGCTCGCAATGGTACGACTAACTTAAGTACCATCACGAGTTCGCAATCTTTTACGAAAATTGACCTGTATGGGCCACCACAAAAACTTGTCACGACCCGCACCCACTTTTCGGATACGAGACGTGTCCAAGCCAGCCTACGCCGCAGAGTCGACGGTAGAATGCTGTCAAGCCCGTAAGAAATAATTGCTCAAAATAAACTTTATTGCTCGTTCACATTTCTAAATTTAATACAACATTTATAACATTGATAGTTAAAGAAAATACAAAGTTCTCACAATTAATGAAAATGATACAACTGCTATCTATTTCTAGGTTTCTGTCTGCAAGTACACCCGTATCTCCCAAAGCTAAGTGAAGCCACAGCTAACCTGGAAAATGTTGGTTTCCAGTCAGGAATGGAACAAGTACACAAACCAACGGCAATGCGAAAACATAATAGAATTAACAAGACATGAAAATAACATATGAGAGATAAAAACTAGAAAGTAACTGACATCATGGCAAGCGGTGAAGAAAACAAGGAATCAAATAAAATACAACTATCTACGTGATTTGAAATATCTAGTTCGACATGTGAACGGCTAAGGGGTAAATACGGCACCCTGCACGTGTCGTGTGCAACTGCTATCAGTCAAGATTAGACATATTGGGATGAATATCACTACAAGAAAATATAGTATTTACGGCGCGTAATTACGGCGTGCAGTTGCTGCGCGTTGTAAATGATACTCATTTACGGCGTGCAAATATGCATGCCGTAAAAGAGTTGAAATTTGTCTTTTTTACGGCGTGTTTGACAGGCACGCCGTAATTGAATACTCAATTACGGCATGCATTTTTGCGTGTTGTAAATGAGTCTGCAATTATGGCATGCATTTTTTGCGCGTTGTAAATGAGTCGACAATGACGGCATGCATATGTGCAAGTTGTAAATAATAGGCTCATTTGCGGCATGCACTAATGCATGTTGTGGTTTGAAAATTCATTTAATAAACACTCATCAAAGAAAATAAATCTGCAGCTTGCTTCTAAAATTTTGCCCTAAGGAACTATTCCCTCTTTCAGCTTTTATTTCCCACCAAAAAATTTCCCTCTGTCAAAATTTCCTCCCTCTAAAAATTTGCCCTAAGGAACTATTCCCTCTTTCAACTTTTATTTCCCACCAAAAAATTTTTACTGTCAAAATTTCCCCTACAGCTTCTAATTAGTTTTATTTCCCCTACAGCTTGTTCTTTTGCCCTAAGTTTTATTTCCCCTACAGCTTTTCTTTTCCTTTTTCATAACTATCCCCCCGCCCCCCGCGGCTCCAGAAGGGAGATCAAGCCCCCCCGCGGCTCCAGAAGGGAGATCAAGCCCCCCCGCAGCTCCAGAAGGAAGATTAAGCCCCCCCGCCCCCCCCCCCCCCCCCTGCCCCCCCCCGCGGCTCCAGAAGGGAGATCAAGCCCCCCCCCCCCCCCCCCCCCCCGCCCCCCTGCGGCTCCAGAAGGGAGATTAAGCGCCCCCCCCCCCCCCCCGATCTAACAAAATTTGTCCGAAGTTTTTCTTTTGGCAGAAGGGAGATCAAGCCGAAGGGGATCGATAGATTTACTTCTTCTCCAGGTTCGAATTTCTTTTCATAACTCGATCTCATCTTCGTTCTTCAGATCTTGAATTATTTATTCTTCATTTTAGTTTTTAATACGATGTTTAAAATGATAGTTCTATTAGAAATCCTTTTGCACCCGATCTCGCTAACGACCCCAATTTCTGGAACATTAAGAGTAAATTGATGGATCTTGATTTTTTTTACACCCGATCTCCATCAGCGTGGTTGATCGATCTCTACTATGCTTCTCTATCCTTCGTAAACTAATATTATTATGTTTGCTTCTAGCAATGCATATCGATCTCCATCAGCGTGGTTGATGGATCTTGATTTCTGGAACATTTACTTCTTCTCCAGCTTTTTTTTTACACCCCAATTTCTGGAACATTAAGAGTAAACTGATATTATTATCACTACACCAATTTCTGGGAGTTATTTGATGTATCTCAAAATGCTGATGAGAGCATGAATGGGTATCTTTAGTGGACAAGGTAACCGACCTTAGGACAAGGATCTATGATAAGAGGGAGGCAGAGGCATGGGGTTTAACAAGTGATACTAGTGGATACTGGTGTAACATTTTTATCTATTTGACAGTCAAAATGATGAAAATATGTCAACATGAGGCATCTTTATGAATGTTAAGAATGAAACTGTCAAATAAACAAAAAAGATCGCTGCTAGTAAAGTTTTCGCAAATGTTGCATATCACCATTTGAAACAAACTATAGTATATCACAACATGCAAACTTGACCTTGTTGTCTATGGTTTTAATTCACCACTAAACCATTTTAAATTAGATAACTGAACTTCCTGATTGAAACTAAGTCTAGAACATGGTTATGTAAGATTCTTAGTGAGAATTCACTAGATTGATAAAGCACCATTATAAACTCTAACAATCAGTCAAATATTCAATCTACAATCTAATCAACTGGATCATACCCAACATGTCAAAATCAATATGGGGATAAACCTTAAACGAACTATATTTGATAAATACCTGAGTTGTACAAATACATACTCAGAAGATTAGCTTGTTGCCTCTGAACATTCCAGAATTTTGCAAGATAATCCTGTCATGAGAAAACCAATTAAAACTTGTATCTTGGTAAAATCTCAAAGAACATTCTAACATAACACATACAACAATACTAGACATTGTAATTTTCTCATCCCATAAATCATTGACTTGATTATCAATCTTGAATTTCCTGAAGTTTCCAGTCATGAACATTGTATTTCCAGTCATGAACATTGTATCTCCATTGACCTTGAAAATAATAAGACAAAGTTCTCTTTTAAAAACTCAATAGAATTAATAAAAATACATGACAATATTACAAGTAGAAGTTTTACCCAATCTTTTCATAGAAAACAAATTATTATAGAAATTGCAAAAAAATTGTAGAAATGCAACATACCTCATTTAACTTTTCCTAAACTAAATCCAGGTAGGTCTATATAACCTTCGTCAATAGCCAATAGGTAGAGTTCACCATTGAACTGCAAGAGCAAAAAGAGCATAACTTGTAACATCTTGCTTCAACACATCATTAACATCCTTCATGCCTTTCCCCCTATTAAAAAGTGTTAACTCTAATCTGTGATAGAGACACAAAAGAATAGGCAAGATTTTACAACATTTTGATATCTTCCTAATGACCTTTATTGGATTGAAGGAGTGGCAAAAAGAGGCTTTCCTCTAAAAGGTGGCAATGGTAAGTATACTAGGTAATTCCATAAAATCTTCATTGAATATCGAGTATGTGCTACATTTAAAATAGAAATAATGTTCATAAGTTATATATTGGATATATTACAGTGAAAGAATATGCAACCGGACCATTCCCAAATTGTCCAAATGAATCAGTTTAAATACCATATCACAATGGTAGATCCATATATCATGAGTAACTTTTGTTGAAAATAGCTGATGATAGTAGCAAAAGAAGTTGACAAAGAGTCCACAAGATCCTTCAAGTCTACATAAAGCTCTTAAACTTCTATCCTATAGTTCGTAGACAGCTCACCCAAGCTACTTTTATACATCCAAACTGCCTAGAAAGATCACTTTCTCAATTTACCATCAACTAAAGTTTATTCTAACTCCCCATGAATGTTTTCACATTATATCCTAACTTCTACATCCATGTCAGCCTACACAATTTACTATTCTCATTTTTTGAACTTGCATCTGTCACAAACATTTGACACAACAGTATTGGTATTAGAGTGATATTTTAAAAGAACTCTTTTTTTCAACTTCATGGGTATGTTACTACATATACTCCAGAAACATACTTTTTTGTTCAGACCATCTTCATATAGATATATGAATAGCATCTATCTCAATCACATGCACAAATGAATGATTGGTCCAAGTAAGAAAACAAGAACCCTTCTTTCATGGCCCATTATAGAAGGTAGAAGTATAAGTCACTCAAGCCACTTAGTAGATTACAACTATTATATGTTAAAAAGAATAACCATAGCTGATGATTGATGCCAAAATAAGGAACATAGCATATAAAAAGAATGGCTAGAATCAAACCAACAAGTATTGAACAATCAAGGCAAACCTTTTTGGAGACGTCCTTCTTTTGACCTCCTCCTGTAGGCTTAGGTTTTGCTGATGGCAACAAATATGGTGTCGGTTAACATATTAAATCACAAGTATTAAACCATTTCTTTTGAAAAAACAACACAAGAATGGATGATTTGAAATCCTTTCTAGTCCTAACACTTCCTTATGTCACCTGGAACTCATGTGAGATAAACTTTTATCTTTTTTATATTTTTGTTAGTGTTAGTAACAGCTACAACCGTTGGTAAAATAATAACATTTGTAAAAAAATTTAAAATTTATGTTTTGTATTATCCTAACAGTTTTTTTGTTTCTAACAGTTATTTACTGTTAGAATTTGGTAACTGTAAAAAACCGTTAGGAATTTAAAAAAATCTGTGTTAGGAAAACCTTGTTTTGGTGTAGTGTATGTTTGCTTCTATCAATGCATATCGATTCATTTTAGAATAGACTGATATTATTATTAATTTTTTAGGTGTTAACAGACTACTGCAAATGGGTTCGGAAGAGTAGCAAACATCTTTTATTACTTTGTAAGTATGATTTAGTTCTATATCCTTCGTATCCACTACTTTTTTAACATTAAATATATTCTGTTATTGTATTTTTTACTATCTTGAAAAATATATTTGTAGAATTTCTATATTAAAGTTAAGGAGGATCTCCAAAGAAAATAGAGACATCATGGATAAAACTTGGATACATCTATCAAGGTTATTTTTAAAACTCTTAAACTATATAATCTTATGGATATACATAGTGTGTCATTTCTTTGAAAAAAATATTGATTTTTTCTTCTGCTTCTCTTCTCTTGTTTTGTTTTTTTTGTTTCTTTAGAACTTGTAAAGACTATCATGATGGTGCAAGGAGATTTGTGGATATGGTTCAAGCAAGTAATGTGGATATACAAAAGACTCAATGTCCTTGCAGCCGTTGTATGAACCTACAATACCATAATTTTGATACCATATATGATCACTTGGTCATAAATGGTATGCATCCTCGTTACACTACATGGGTCTTTCATGGAGAAAAGCCAAATACATTAGAAGATGGAAATGTAGCGTTTCCAGAGACCTATAACATGTACAAAGATGCACTTTTTGATGATGATGATGGTATGGAACCTACAGATGAAAGAATAGAGCCTGATTTGAAAGATTTAGTAGAGGAGGCAGAACTTCCTTTATATTCAGGTTGTACTATCACAAAGATGTCTGCAACGGTTATCTTATACAAGTATAAAGCTAGGTATAGCCTATCTGATACTGGTTTTGATGAACTTCTTGACATCATTCGGGATCTTCTACCAAATGATAACATACTTTCAAATTCATTATACTCTATGAAAAAGTTTCTCAAGGCATTTGATTTAGGGTATGAAAAGATACATGCTTGTGTTAATGACTGTTGTCTATTTAGAAAGAATTTTGAACATATGGAGATGTGTCCAAAATGTGGTGAATCGCGATGGAAGATTAATAAGCGTACTAAAAAGGTTCATAAAGGAATTCCAGCAAAGGTCTTGAGGTACTTTCCAATCGTACCTCGATTTAGGAGAATGTTTAAGTCATCTGAAAAGGCAGAACAACTAACATGGCTATAATAACACAAGTCAGGACGGTATGATGCGCCATCCAGTTGACTCGTTTGCATGGAAGAAGGTTGATAGTAAATTTCCAACTTTTGCATCAGATCCTCGTAATCTCAGGCTTGGTCTTTCATCCGATGGATTTAATCCCTTTGGTGATCTTAGTTTCCAGATATAGTTGCTGGCCAGTGATTTGGTTACCTATAATCTTCCCCCATCTTTATGCATGTCTAAAGAAAATTTAATGTTAACATTACTTATCCCAGGTCCGAAGCAACCAGGAAATGATATAGATGTATATTTGGAACCACTTATAGAAGATTTAAAGGAGTTATTTGTCAAAGGAGTTAGTGTGTATGATGCATTCACTAAGACCACATTTAATTTGAGAGCTATCTTGATGTGGACAATAAATAATTTTCCAGCATATGAAAATTTATCAGGATATTCTACAAAGGGTAAGAAGGCATGTCCTGTGTGTGGTGTTCAGACATGCTCAAAATGGCTGAAAAATGGAAATTTTTTTTGCTTACATGTGTCATAGAATTTTTCTTCGACCTAATCATCCATTGAGGTTGAAAGCAGCTTGGTTTGATGGAACCGAAGAACATCGATTGAGGCCTAAAAAATTAACCGGTTCAGAAGTTCTTCAAGTGGTCAACAACATTGTAAATGTTTGGGGAAAGTCGAAGAACTAGCAACATGAAAACAGAAGGAAGAGAAATAAAGACACCGATTATAATGATGGTGATGATCCTACACAGCTTACAAAGTGATAGAAAAAGAAATCTATTTTCTTTGAGTTACCATATTGGGAGGTATTTTTTCCCTTAATTGATTTTTAACTTTGAAAAAACTTCATATTATTAGTTGTTGAATTTAATATGTATTTGGTTCATAATGCAGATTTTACTATTACGGCACAATTTAGATGTGACGCACATTGAAAAAAAATATTTGTGAGAGTATTATTGGCACTCTATTGAATATAAAGGGAAAAACGAAAGATAACTTGAATTCTCGAAAAGATTTGAAGGTCATGGGCATCAGAAAAAAATTGCATCTCAAAAATGATAAGATTAGTACTTCTAAAGGTATTATACCTCCGTACGTACTTTCAAAGAAAGAGAAGCATATATTTTGTGAGAGATTAGCAAATTTGAGATTGCCAGATGGCTATAGTTCTAACATTGCAAATCGAGTGTCATTACAAGATCACAAGATTTATGGCCTCAAGTCCCATGATTGTCATGTCTTAGTACAACAAGTGTTGTCTGTGGCATTGAGAGGACTTTTACCTCAGGGACCAAGGTTTGCTATTTTTTGCCTTTGTGCATTTCTTAATCAATTATGTCAAAGGGTACTTGATAAAAATAAACTAGAGATTCTTGAAGATGAAATTGTCGAGACTTTGTGCATGTTGGAAAGGTTCTTTCCTCCGTCTTTTTTTTTGATATTATGATCCATTTAACTATTCATCTTGGACAAGAAGCGTTGATTGCTGGACCGGTACCTTTCAGATGGATGTACCCTTTTGAAAGGTGAGGATCAATGTTTATGGTATAATCCTATATTAATTATAGCCTAATTTGATTGTTTATAAAGCTTACGTTTATTTTTTAATCATGATTAGGTATATGAGGGTCCTAAAAGGATATGTTAAGAATCGTTCTAATCCCAAAGGATGCATAGCAGAGAAGTATTTAGCTGATGAGTTGACATATTTTTGTTCTGGGTACATAAAATAAGCAGCTGATATAGGATATCAACATAGGCGCAATGAGGATTTTGAAGATAGAACAATAGTAGAAGGGCGGCCACTTGGGCAAGGTAGGACAAAAAACTCAATGACTTCTTCTATGCTAGAGATTGCCCATCATTATGTGTTGAAGAATACTGCAGAAGTTGATCCATGGAGAGAGTACGTTATAATTCTAAAGTAGTAAATTTATGTTTTCAATTTTTAATTCTCATTATTCACACTCTAAATTATCATTTTTTTGTTGTTCCAGAATGCATAAAGAGCAGCTTATACGTTTAGATAAACGTTTGGCCAAGAATGAATCTCTTTTAGAAAAGCGACATATGAACGCGTTTAGTGAATGGCTGGGAAATGAAGCTAGAAGTGGCAGTAGTGGTCCAATGTCAGATATTGTTAGATGGCTTGCATGTAGGCCTAAGAAGGAAGTAAAGTTCTATTCTGGTTACATTATCAATGGAAATCGATTTCACACAAAGGATGTCGAGAAAAGTACACAAAATTCTGGAGTTTCTATTGAAGCAGAAACAGTGTGCCGAGCAAGTGCGAAAGTTGCTTCACAAGTAATAGGGAAAGTAACTTACTATGGTGTCATAAAAGATATAATGTTGCTAGACTATTACAAATTTAAAATACCTTTATTTGATTGTGATTGGGCAAATATAAAAAATGGTATCAAAGTTGAAGATGGGTTTACATTAGTTAACCTCCACCAAGGACAACATCAATTTGAGAGGGATCCATTTATTTTTGCATCACAAGCAAAACAAGTATTTTATTCAAGAGAGTCAGACACATCAAATTGGTATGTTGTATTGAAAGCACCACAAAGAGGTTTTTATGAGAATGAGACGGATAGCATGAATGAATACATACCATGCACCCCTTTAGATGTATCACAACTTGACTTGGATATTGATGACGAAAATTATGCAACACGTGATCATGAGGAACTATCTTATGTATCGGTAATCATACCAATGCCATTTTTTATAATTGTCAATATTGAGCATGCGTTATTGCCTTTAGAATATGTCTATTTTATGAGCCTAATAAATTATTATGTTTTGTTAACAGACTGATAGCGAAGACGGTGAAGTCTCTGAAGATTGATCAAATTGTCTAAAAATAAATATTTGGTCAATAAGATGGCTAAAAATGGTGAAGAAGTAAGTTCAACTGAACTTTCATATATACATATGCTCCTTACATTATTTTCTTTACATTGTTTCAATTGGATTTGAAATAGATTCAATTAGAGGCGGTCTAAATTTGGTCAATTTAATGAACTTTTAAGGATTTTAAGAGGCCACTTAATTGTCCTTCATTGATCCCTTGATCTATGCCCTGGCCTTGCATTGCAGCTGCAATGGCAACATGTGGCAGCATGGGATATCCCCTTTTGGGCAGTTGGTTGGGTTGGTTGGCCAACAATGCCCTTTTTTTTCGTAAACCTTCTATGAATTTGATTTCTATTGGCACTTGATTATTGTTCACAATCAGTTCTGAGAAGAAGAAAAATTGTGCTAATCTCAATATTTTCTTCTTCTGCTTTTGATTTTTCTGTGTTAATTTCTGACCCCAGCTCTTATATTATTAACCTTACACCTTAGTAATTACTTGTGATGAACTACAATTTGTAACATCCAAGTATGCGCACTGAAATTTCTGTATATATATCATTTAAAGTCCAATATCATCAGGTGCTTTATTTTTAATTTACATTCACATATGACCATATATAAATATCATATATTGTCTAATATACTTGGGTGCAGGCTACTTGAATCCGTGGCTCTGTTTGGTTCTGTAATCTTTTTTGTCGGAATCAGTGGCTCTGTTTGGTTCTGTAAGGGCTACTTAATCCTCTATGGAAACATCTTCCAACTTTCACAGATGCAGTAATTTCTTATCTGCTACAGCTTTTGAGTAAACCAAATGGATATTCAGCAAAATAACTTGTTTGGAAATGTTGTGATGGAAATGCTGTGAGTTCACAATGGAAACTTTCTTCCACCTTTCACAAATGTAGTAATTTCTCATATTCTGTAGCTTTTGTCTGAGTACATCATACGGATATCATATATTGTAGCATAACCTGCATATGGGATGCCCTGGCCTTGGTTGTCATTATCTGATTCAATACTAAAACTGATGCCTTGAAGCATAACCTGCATATGGGATATCCCCTTTTGGGCAGTTGGTTGGGTTGGACTTGTGTGGATTGTGTTTCAGTCACTTGTGGGAATATTTTGTTCAGTCCTTCCTTAATTCAATACATTCATTTATAGGTTCAGCCCTAGCCTTAGCTTAACTGCCCTTTTGGTTTGAGTTTAGTATGTTTCTGTCCTCCTTGGTCCATTGTAATGATCTGTCCTGCACCTGTAAGTGCAGTCCACATACTGTCTAATATGTTTCAGTCCATGCTATTGTAAGTTCAGATATTGAACCTTTAGTTTAGACCTGTAGTGTATGTTCAGTCACTGTGCTCTATTGTTTAGATTTTTCCTCTTTTCGTATCAGTAAAACTGTCCTATCTTCCATATGATCAGCCCTCAAACTGAACATGTGAAGTCTTACTCCTTTACTGTTCAGTCCTCTACATTAGGTTCAGTCTATTTCCTGTTCAGTTCTTAAATTCGACTTGGTATCAGCAACTGCATACTCGAACTGCATACTATATTTAGTCCCTTCATATCTTTGGTCAATTCCTAGGTTAGCCACTGATCAGTCCATGGGTTGATCAATTCATTTCCACCTTAGCGTTCAGTCACTTAGAGGGAATCAAAGGCTTTATATTCACTCTTCCCTACAACAGCCTTTGAGAGATAAGTAGGGAGGCTCGAGTGTGGGTTAGGCCATGTTGTATCAGTCTTACATGACATAATGTCTCAATTGAATAATATTACTGTCTTTACTTGCAGTCAAGATCACACTAAGCACTCTAGGACACCCTCATACACACAAAACACTCATGTAGCTTGTTAAACACAGGTGCACAATCACTGGCACTCCAATACACAGGTACACAAGTACTGCAACTGTAGAACAAATCATTAATATACATTCAGACCAATACATACTTTCCAGCCTGAACAAAGTTTTTATGAATAAGTGTATCTTCTTATCTGGTACATCTATTGTCATAACCTTAAATTTTTGTGTTTGATGAAGTGCTCAAACATTGCTGCAAAGAGAACCAGAAATCACCAGAAAGCTTCACGAATTGCTGCTATTATTGCATCTAGACAAGAAAAGAACCGGTCATTACCAATCGTGGATGGTATTTCTAATGAAGATTCTAACTCTCCACCTAAGACATCATCCAATACATTACCAAAAAGAACACCTAGGGGTAAGGCAAAATGTTTGGCAGTTAGCAAACATGCAAAACATGCTCCCTTTCCCCTTGATTTCAACCATAGAGGCCAAGCCATTAAGGAAAACGCTCCAAAGTTTAGTTCATTCCTTGGCTTGACGGCAAGAGAGCTACTACCAGTTAATATGACTAAATGGAAGGATGTCTTAGTAGACTTCAAAGATCAGATTTGGGAACATATAACGGTAAGGTTGTTAGTAGTTTATTAATTTTTTCTTATATTTTATATACTATTTAACCAACATGTTTGGATCATATTTTTGCAGCAAAACTTTGCTATTGATGAGTGCCACAAGGATTACACTTTTAAAAAGCTACTTAAGATTTGGCGAGAATGGAGATCCAACTTGGTGAAACAAGTGAGAAAGCAAGCTGAAGTGGTAGGCCTACAACGTGCTGCTAGCCTCCTCAGACCTACAAACATTGAATCTATGGAGAAATGGATGTCTTTTATTAAAGCCAGAACAAGTCCTCATTTTTTGGTAATTGTAGTTTTTAGATTTCATATTACATACTTCAATTTTTTTTTGTATATTTTTATATCACCAATATTTTCTTCCCTAATCTTTTTGGTAGGAAAAAACTGAAAAATTTAAAGAGATGCGAGCGAAACAAGTTGGTTTGGTGCATCATACAAGTAGAAAAAACTTTGCCGTTGTTGAAGACGAGTTGGTAAGAATAATTTATGAAGAGTTCCGCATTGACATATTACAAGTATGATAACGCAATAAGTGAGTGCCATGTGTGTGTTTGAGTTCCGCATTGACATATTACAAGTATGATAACGCAAGAATCTAAGTGATATGTGAAATGATACTCCCCCTCACGCTTATATTCAGTTTTACAAGTCCTATATAACGAATTTCTTCTGAAAATTGTTTACTTGGACTTTACAAAAATCAATAGTAAGATCTATTATATACAAATTATTACCATAAAGATTATCATCCTTGTGTTCCCTAATCAAAGGGATCAGCCAGCCTATGAGAAGTAAACTAAATTATAAAGGCTATGCAGGAGGATTTATCCAGTTTCTAAAACCTAACCTACATAAGGTCCTTGATTAGTTTACCCAGTTTCTTCTTTTACTTGCTACGTTTTGGTAGAATGTCATTCTTGTCAACTGGAGAGATCTTTATTTTGTATTTGGATTCTTGCATAAATATAATACAAATGCTAGCACCATGGTAGCTCTATAACAATCTATTGAAATAAACAAAAGGATCGTATATTTCCCAAAATAAGTAAACACAATCAACTAGTATCTATTTCCCTAATAATCCTGAAACCAACTGCATAGAGATTTGAATTTTATTTTAGAAACAAATGCCATAAGATTACACATCTTGCAGTTTCCTCACTGTCATATTTCAGTGTATAGAAGCTTGTTCTGATGATATTAGAGATCTTATATATGAAGGTTTCCATCGACTGCTTTCGGCAGATTGAAATACTAGTGCACAAACAGATTTTACTACAGGATGGTTCGTAGGAACTAAGCGAAACACGATTATAGGAAGGGAAATCTTTAACCAAGTATGTGGAACTGTTACTTGTTCGCATCATTTGATATGAATATTCGGATATAACCAGTTACAAATTAGGCATGCCAGAGTTCTTTCATGTTAGCACTCTTGTTTATCAGCTCTTCTGTTTATTCCAGGATAGTAGCTTAACTCCCATTTCTGTTATGAAGAGTGAAACCCCTCCATATGACTACTTTCATTCCTTGAGCCTAACCTCCAAACCTGATGATGTTTAACTTACAAATAAGATAATATAATTTTAAATGGCAATACTAACTTCTGATACAAGAACACTACTTGAAGCAATACAATCTCCAGTTACAGATAAGTGCCCCTGGAAAAGACTATTTGTGAAGCATCTTCTAGAAAAGTCCATAGCCAAGAAGCTTGGTGAAGGGTTTAGAACTGCACGAAAGCTCAAGTCATATTAAGACAGTAACTAAGTCATACTAAACTGGGATTAAGATAGTGCACCAGTAGCTACAATGAAACCCCAGAGAGAACACCAAGCCTATTAGGGTATCAGCTAATAACGAGATTCACTGCATTCCCCCAAGATGCATATTGTCCTATAAATTGATCAATTGTTATCTATTAAATATAGAACTGTGTACATATTTTCGCTGTGCAGTACACAAGTACTCCTACAGAACATGATTTCAAGTTTCAGCCAAAACGGAAATTCATTGTCAATTGTATCATGTAACATACTGACAAACAACCTGGAGATGAAACAAAATCCAGGTTTCAGCTTAAAGAAAGCTCAAAATTAACACTGAAAACCACCAAAAACTTGAAAAACAACCCACATGCACACAGAGAATATGCACATATTATCTTATAAATTGATCAATTGTTATCTATTAAATAAAGAACTGTGTTACATATTTACAATGTGCAGTATACAAGTAACTGTAAGAACTTCTAATGTGGAAATATTCCAATAACTTGTGGTAAACAATTCACACAACAATGAAATTGTACACTAGACCAACAAACTAAAAGGTGATCCATACTAATACATTTGTTTCCCCGGTGCAGCTTAGTTGGATTTGAAACTTAAATGTGGTATTAAAAAAATGTGTCTGCCTAAAACCATGAACAGTGAAATGGTTCCATCTCTTATGTCCAAATGCTTCATTTTACTGAGTGGTTTTTAGCTCATCATTCGAAGATTAATTCCTTCATCGATCTCACAGGTGAACTGTATCCATATGCCAGCATATCTTGCCACAGTGCAGTTCCTAAAAGAAAAGGGGAAGAATATCAAACCACTAATAACTGGATTAACATATAACCTAGTTTAAGTATGTATTGAAGCTGATAAAAGCACACCAAGCTAGAATTGCAAATAAGTAATATATGCGATAAGTGAGTGCCATGTGTGTGTTTGAGTGAGTGAAGGAGTGACTGTGGACATGTGCGAGTGAGTGTGTGGCACACACATGTTTGCCAGGTAGCAGCATGGGAGTCCTCTTGCTAACATGTGGCACACACTGTATCCTAACATGTGTGATGGTGGGTTCACTTTGTATCTTGCTTTGCAATAATATATAACATGAAAGTTGGAGGGTGAATATTCATGTTGCAGATAAATTCTGGGAAAGTTGACCTGATAACTATTATCAGTTGCTTTACTCCTATTTACTTGCACATGCAATGGTCCGTACTTTACTCCTATTTACTCCTATTTACTTGCACACACTGTATCCTAACATGTGTGATGGTGGGTTCACTTTGTATCTTCCAGGCTTGTGACTGGCAGTGTAAATTAAAAAAATTCTGCCAAACCATGACTCTTGTGAAATTTGGTAAGCACTGACCATTCTCAGGTTCAGTGTGCTTTCATGTGTAACTTCAACTTTCATGTGTGCCAAACCATGACTACTGGAGCATGGCTAACTTCAACTTTGACCGAATTTGAGTCAGGTCATTCTCAGGTTCAATGTGCTTTCATGTGTAAGCACTGACCATTCTCAGGTTCAGTGTGCAATAATTGTGCTTTCATGTTCAATAATTGACCATTCTCAGGTTCAATATTCATGTGCAATAATTGACCATAAATAGTCCATGTGCAATAATTGACCATTCTCAGGTCATTCTCAGGTTCAGGTTCAATATTCATGTTTAGACTAGTAATCATTGTGTAGGATCTGCAATAATACTGACCATTCTCATGTTCAGTGTGCTTTCATGTGTAAGCACTGGCCATTCAGGGTCTTAGTATGCTTTTGTGTGAAAGAGCAGTTCAGTTTAATAGGTTCATTTGACATTTGACATTAGCAGTAGCAGGGGCTTGCATTTGACATTTGATATATTAGATTATATATATTTGTTATTTTGCAGAAGCAAAAGAGTACGACACCTGATTCAATTTCAAGGGCTGATGTTTGGATTCATGCATATGAAGCACGGAATACAAATTCAGAAAGGGAAGTTCAAGACTCAGAAATAGTGGTAACATTATCTTATTGTATATTTAAGATCTCTTTTGGTTTGTTTTTATATTTTAGTATTTATATATCTCCAATTTGTATTTATCTAGCAACAAGTCAAGCAATACAAGGCTGAGGAAGACCCTTCACAAAAGAATTCTATAAGAAATGATGCTGTTGCAAAAGTTCTTGGTCCGGATCCACGAGGACGAGTAAGAGGGTATGGATTTGGAGCAAACCCTTCCAAAGTGGATGGTCAAATTTATATGGGTAATAAAATGACAAGATTAGAGAATGAAGTGGAGAGCTTGAAGGGCTTGGTGAAAGATCTTTTTGTTCGGTTAGACAAAGGAGGAAGTAACTCGGTAAGTTTATGTAATATCTTTATTGATGTTTCATTTGGTCTTGTTTATGTACTTGATTACAAAATTTGATATTTGACCTACTTAATATAATGATAATAGGAAAACACAGGTATTCAACATTCAACCAATGATACAACAAAAAGAAAACGCAATGAAAATTCCAACGATCAACTATCTTGTAATGAGAGAGCAAAAAGTAAACAAAAGGAAGATACAATTGGTCGAAGGTCTACTGATGAGAGAACACAAATGATCAGAGAAAACAAAAAGGCAATAAAAGCATTCAAATGGTTGCTAGCGAAAGAGCACAAAACAAAAAAAGTAACAGAGCAAGTGCAGCAAGTATAAAAGATTTGGGTAGTGAAGGAGCACAAAGAAGACAAAATGAATTAGCAAGTGTTGCTAAAGGCTCTAATCTTGAGAATAAGATGTGCAAATTGCTTAGTTGGTTTTCGAAAGATGAAGTTGTTGTTGCTACCGCTGAAATTGCCTCAACAGATCCAAGTGTATTGGTCCATCATGTTCCTTTAGGCCATGATTGTTGGAAAGTTTGGGTTCGCGATGTGATTGATAACATTGTTTTGTATCGACCAACAACTGAGTTCGGTAAACTTGCTTGTGCTGAACAAAGTACGATTGCATGGCCCATCAAATATATAAAATTGGATTAGGCTTCTTTATTTGAGGTACCATTGTGTTATTCTTACATATTTCTAAAATTGTGTGATTCTTAAGCATTCTTAAACTATGTGATTCTTTTTCTTCTATAGGTTAAGGAACAAAATCTGGACAATGAACATGAATGTTGACAGACACTCTATGAGGTTTGTCTTGGAACTCAATATGATATTATTATTATGCTATCTTGTTACAGCATTCATGTTCGTTTATACTACAACCTCTTTCCTCTTTGAAGTTTGTTAGGTCTTGCTCTCAGGTACTAACCATACTACAACCTGAATCTGCCTACAACCTGAATCTGCTCTTCCTCCTCTTGATATCCTAGTTCTTTCACAGCAAACATTCTACGGTCCTAATCTCTTAGGATTTTGTGGAGTGCTTGTTTTACCCAACTTTTAATATACTCTTTAGGAATTACTAACCGAAACATTATCAGCTTCAGTTGCATCATGAGAAGGTTTTAGCTGATTATGTTATCTTGATTATAGGAGCTTTCAAAATACTTCAGTTGCACAATATTATAGGTAGAAAATTGTTGTTCCCTTACAATGCGTTTCACATATATTCTTTAATGTTACCATAAAAATATGATATGCATAGTACTTGAATTCATTTCCTCTTGTATACGACTGTCCTCTTCTTTTCAACTTCAGGCTTACCAATTAATAGAACTTCTAGAATTGATTTCTCACTTGTATCTAATAAATATCTGAAAACCTTTATACAACCTTCATATGCTAAGGTAGATTGCATTCGATTCCCTTTGTGTTGTGTTTACAGCTGATCTGAGACTTGTTATAATTACAGTCAAACTTTTGATCTCTCCTTCTTTTAACTGGACTACATGATGCATTGATGTTCTACTTCAAAAGTAATTTAAGATTCAATCTCATTATCGTATATCATAGTTTTTCTCTTTGGGTGCTAACACAATGTTATAATTGCAATGTCAGGAACTCAGTGAGATCTTATCAAGTACCGAAAAGAGAGAGATGATGTGAGTTTTATTTCAGTAAGCAAGGCACTGACAAGGAGATCTTATCAACTGAAACTTGTATTTTTGTCATTTTAATTTGAACTCCCATTTTGGTTGCACTTGAATATTTGTTTGAGACTTGTATTTGGACCATTTAAATTTGAAATATAATTTTGGTTGCACTTGGCAAAAGCTTTATTCAATTTTGGTTTGCTTGCAATTGTGCCATTTGAATTTGGACTGCAACTGAATATACATATATATATATATATATATATATATATATATATATATATATATATATATATATATATATATTTGTGTGTGTGTGTGTGTGTGTGTGTGTGTGTGTGTGTGTGTGTGTGTTTTTGGCACTTGCACTTGTGTCAAAGTGAATTGGAGGTCATTTTGGTTGCACATGACAAAAGCTTTACTATATATTAATAGTTGTTGGTATTGTATTTGTTCTCCCATCTTAATTGTTTGATTCGTGCACGCATTGCTGCTGTTGTCCTAACCAATGAACATTAATGGTTGTGGGTGTCATTTACGGCGGTCGAAAATGCGTTGTAAAAGATTAAGAGGGTCAGTTACAGCGTTCGAAATACGCACTCTAAAAGATAGAGAGAGCATTTACAACATGCTAATGTTTGTTGTAAAAAAATAGTGATTGTCATTTACAGCGTTATAATGTGCGTTGTAAAAGGATAGCGATTGTCATTTACAGCGTGCTAATGCGTGTTGTAAAAGAATAGTGATGGTTATTTACAGCGTTCTAATGCGCGTTGTAAAAGGATAGCGATGGTTATTTACAGCGTTCTTATGCGCATTGTAAAAGGATAGCGATGGTTATTTACAGCGTTCTAATGCACGCCATAAAAGGATAGCGATGGTTATTTACAGCGTTTGTATGCGCGCCGTAAATAATAGGCTCATTTACGGCATGACCTTTTACGACATAAAAAAGTACGCCGTGAAAGATCATTTACGGCGCGTTTCGCGCACCGTAAATGAGCATTTTTCTTGTAGTGTATGGGGTAGTTCACACGTCTACTAAGATATTTCTCCGTCCAGCTAGTACTCATGGAATCAGGTCGCAAGCATGGTAATCATGAGAATGACAGTCAAGAATATATAATAAATTCATGATACTAATCTCCGTGTGATGAGCGTGTCAACAAGCAGCAAGACATATGTATAAACATGAAATAAAAAGACTACTATGAATCGAAAGCAATCAGAAAGTGTACTTGCCTGAGGTCCTTAGCTGGTGAAACCGATAGTACAACCACATCAGATGAGTCAATAAAGTCAACACATGCAAAAAGTCTCCGGATGCTGAAATAAACATTACCAACATTCTCAGAATAGTCAACTTAGCTAGAATTGCCTGTCCTTAAGTCCAATTCTGGACACAGGGGCAAAACGGTAATTTTGGGTCAAAACGGTGTCCGCCGTTGGATCCGTTTTGCATCAAAAAATGTGCCATAGTCAACGGTCTCTAAAGTCGTCAAACTATATGTTTACGGATTCTTTTTGATGAAACGAACCCAACCGTATGTCCAAAGTTGGATTCCGGCGGGCCGTGCACAAAATCGCCCGTTGAATCGGACCGTAGGGCCCACAAAACGGCGATCCGATCAACTGTCTCAGAATCGGACCAAACTTGGCATACAGGACCAAAAAAATGATACGGTCCTGTTGGCGTAAGTTTCGTCTCGATCTGACGAACGTGCACAAAGTAATTAAAAAATTTGCATAGATGCCGATACGGTGAATTTCGACGGATACGTATTAAATTCGTCACGCACACGTAACCAATTTGAATTCCGTCAAAGCTCACACGTCCACGAAGTTGATACGCACCTTTTGATGCTTTCGGTTCGCGACCATGTCGCCCGGTTTGACGGGATGCACGTCGTATCGAAGGTTTTTTTTTACAAAAATTTTAGTTTTCAAAAGTGATTTTTCTCTTACTTTGGATTCGAAATTAATTGCATATGGTGCATAAAAATTTAATCTACCAGAAGGGAGTTGAGGACCTATATGTGGTCTATAATTTCTATTCAGGAAGTTACCAAAGACTACTACTAGATTAATCAGAATTTATTTTCGACCTTGGGGTTTTGGGCTGTCATAGGTCCTGTTTCGGGACAGGATTTTGCCGATATTGACGTCAAGTTTCTGGGCATGTTGTGATGCTATCCTCAAATCCCCTTGGTGGGATCTCGAGAGGGTTATATAGGCTCTTCGGACTAATTTACGAAACACAAAACGACGAAGTACATGGAAAGAAACTTACCCACGAAGTTGGATGTTTTCCTGCACTTGCGGCTGCGGCTGCTCTGTTCCAGGCCACGCGCGCCTGCTGTTGCTCGCCGGCTGGCCACCGTGCGGCGGCTGCGCGCTCGCGCGGCGGAGGGGCGCCTGGGTCCGGCGGTCAGGTGGTGCACTAGGGATGGAGATTAGGGTTTGAGATGAGAACTACTATCGAATATATATGTGTCGAACACAAACGAGCGGGGGAAGGAAGGTTCAGCTCTGCTTGGGCCTGGTCGGGCTGGAACAGTGCGCTCGGCTGGGCTGCTTCTTGCTTCTTCTTTGTTCTTCTTTTATTCTTTTTCTTTTTTTTTCTTTTTTTTTCTTTTTCTATTTCTATTTCTATTTCTTCCACAATGTATTCACATATATATATATATATATATATATATATATATATATATATATATATATATATATATGAATCCATAATTAATAACAAATATTATATAATATTTACATAATCACAAAGTCTAATAATAATTTAAGCAAAAATATTATAATTAATAAAAATTATAATATTTACATAGAAAGAGCATATATATATATATATATATATATATATATATATATATATTTATATATATATATATATATATATATATATATATATATATATATATATATATATAAATATTCCTATATACATAAATATATCATTTATATAAGGTATCTATTTTTACTAACTTTTCTAATGAATAATGAAATCGTATAAACAATTAGAAAATATCCATATATATATATATATATATATATATATATATATATATATATATATATATATATATATATATATATTCCTAAACCCCTTCTTTTATTAATCAAGGCTCAAAATGCCGAAGCCTGATGATAGTACAAGGCCAAAAGCCTGAAACCTTCAAAAAGACAGGGGGGCGACCGCGCCCGCCAAAACTAACTGAAGAGGGGTTGCCAGAATGCTGGTGGGCTGTGGGAGCACAGTGAACTCCTTTTGCGGCATTGCCGTTTAATTTTCCGAATGAGCTGCTCGACGGAATATTGGTGACCCTCGTATCTCGCTTTGTTGCGATTCTTCCAAATTACCCAGGTGGCAGCCGCTGCTACGATCTGATGGCCGTGGGACATGACTCCCCAGAGGGCCAGGAGATCGTTAAAGCGCCCGTCTCCTGTTGTGATGTTGTAGATGCGGTTGAGGATGCTCCAGGTTTGGTCGGGGAGGCTTCCCTCCCAGAAGATATGGTCAATAGTCTCCGTCTGCCGATCGTCGCAACAATTACAAGCTGACGCCAGACTAAGGCTGATGGAGTTAAGGATCTCATCGGTTGGCAATATCTTTCTTATATATATATATATATATATATATATATATATATATATATATATATATATATATATATATATATATAAATATATATATATAATTTTAAATATATATATAATATATATATATATATATATATATATATATATATATATATATATATATATATATATATATATATTTACAATTATATATAATCTCCATAAACTCAAATAAACCCCAATAACATTTATTCCTAGTGTAGGGCCTACCTATATAAATATGAATGTATATATTATAACATTTATTTGACTAAAATAATATAACCAATAATAACACTACCAAAATACAAGGTTTTAGCGACGGCACTATCCGTCGAAAATCCGTCGGTAACTCACGTTACCGACAGATTTTCGACGGATACGGGCTGAAAAAATCCGTCGGGAATAACCTCGTCGCTAAAACTAGGTCGTCGCTAGTCCGCCGCTCTGCGACTAATTAGCGACGGATTTCCGTTGGCAAAATAAAAACTTTTAGCGACGGCGTAACAACGGCTTCCAGTCAACTACGACAGTTTAAATTTTAAATATATTCATAAATTAGCGACGGAAAAGTTGTCGCTAAATCGTCGCTAACCGTGTATCCGAGGGTTTCTGATACGCAATATCTATCGCTCAAAGCGTCGCCATCCTCGACGGATTAGCGGCGGAATAGCGACGGATAATACGTCGCCTACATTCTGGAAATCTTCCATATATTCCAGAATATTAGCGACGGAACCTCCGTCGCTCTTCCGTCGCGACATTTTTCCAGAATTAGGCCGACGGACAATCCGTCAGTAAGCCGTCGCTAACTGCAAATGTCAGTCGGTAAGCCGTCGGTAATCCGTCGCTACCTGCAAAAGTCCGTCGGCAAGCCGTCGATAATCCGTCGCTCACTAAAATATTTTTGAAAAAAAATTACAGGAAAGAGACTATTCCCTGTAATATAACATATTCAGCATCCACCATACACAAATATAACATATCTGACATCCAATATATCCAACAAATATCCATATTGCCAACACAATATCTCCAAACATCCAATATATCACAACATACACAAAAAATATCCAACACAATATCCAACACACTATCCCAACATACATAGCAAAATATCCAAACATAAACAACCCAATACAAATACGAAGGCTCAATCTGGTTGCGTTGAGACATGTACCATTCTATCAGCGACTTTGCAAAATATCCAAACATAAATAATCTAACACAATGCTCCTCAACACCATCCTGGAAAAATCGCTCCTCAACACCATCCTGGAAAAATCGCTCATCAATGCTCCTCAACCAAATACAAATACGATGCTCAATCTGGTTGCGTTGAGACATGTACCATTCTATGGCTCCTTCGGCCGACTCTACACTTGCTCCTTAACACCATCCTGGAAAAATTACCAACACCTCCAGTAAAACCTTCGTACTTCCTCCAGGTTGTAGTGCCCCGTCCCTACATCGTGCCCCGTACTCTGTCCACGGGGTGCGCGAGAAAGGAATACTGTCGCTATCGATTCGGTCGGGACCGATAGGTCGGGATCGGCCGAGTCGATCGAACGGGAATGGTTGAATTAAGATCCATTCCTCGTTATGGAATGTCTTCTTCGGAACCAAGTCCCATATTCAACGGGCTGCGCCTCGAGGATTGACTCTGCGGCTGAGTCGGGAGAGACCTCCCGTTGCTCTGCTTTTCATGCCGCTTGCGTTGGTTTTGGCTTTGTTTTCTGAATACGTTTTCGTGAATATTTTCGATGGTTTTCATGGCTTACGTTTCGAACTCGCATTTCCTATCGAACTCCTTGAATAATACAGTGTTCTAATCGGTTGCTTGTACGATTTCAGGTAATTGCGTAGGCGACGTCTAGCGCGACCAACAAGTTCTCTTGCCGAAGTAAACTCAAGGTGAGTGGCTGACCCTTTTCTTCTCGACCCCCTTCTTAGGCAAATCGATAGTATTGTGCGGATGAAATAATAAATGCAAGGGCACGAACACGATGAAAATGAACAAGTTTCAAAGAGAACGTAGGCTATGTCTTCATAACTAAAAAGAATTGTCTTTGCACGGTCATTGGACAACTCGTGCACGAGGAACGGCTTCCTCGAGCGATACCCCGAGACACGGGATCGTTTCGGCCTAGGAGGAAGCAAAAAGATAGCTGTGCTCGACGAAAGCAAAGATATGGTTAGTCGGGAGAACTTGCAGCGGGGCTCGCTACCCGCGCTGAAAGGATCGCCGTCTAACCCAGCTATAGTCCAAATATGGCTTGTGGTGCCAGTGACCTTCACGAACACAAATTTGCATACGAAAATGATAACAACTGACAGGGAAGAACATTGTAAGTCTCAAAGGTGCGGCACGGTCCGCCGGGGGTAAGTTCCGAAGTAAATTACATTATGCTTGTCATTCTCGCTTGCAATTTTATTAGGATGGTTAGAAACATTCATACTCTAAGTCATATAAACTCATCAACCAAATGAGAGCTTGGAACTTAACTTGCCACGCACCAGTACAAAGTGTAATGTACTGATCCTCGCTCTCCACGCAGGTACCCCGAACTACGAAGGGCGTGCCACTTGAAAGATCTAGGCGAAGTGAACCCTTTTGAAGCCTCGTCCGCGTGTAAAGGCTTGTTTTCTGGATTCCTTTTGAAGAAGACCCGCACTCAGTCCAAAAGAAGATGGCGGCTCGACTCGCCTCGATAGCAGGTGGAAAGATGTTATATTTTGCTTGTAAAAAGGGGATGTAATGTATAGAACGACTATCTCATCGACGTTCATTTTGTAAGTCGAGTCATGTTGTAGCCCGTACGACAATGATTGTAAAGGAGTCTATGTAAAGTTTTATTATTATCAATAAAAAAGTCTATTTCTATTTCAAATGTGTGTCATTCAATTTCTCTGCGTACTCTAACTTGATGTTGTGTTTCGGATAACCTTATGACTATGCCTTGTGCGATCGCAACTTAGGTTCGCACGGCATCACGCCCAGGGGACGACTATCGATTTTACGGAATCGGGGCGTGACATAATTGTATCAGAGCACGGCTTTACATCCTTTGGCCTCGCGTCTAGAGTTCCAAACCTTTGACCTCGCATCGATGAGATAAGTTGTTCCATATAATGAGTCCGTAATAATTTGTGACTGATGCGTTTGCCTTCGTATCGCAGAAGTGACGGAACCTACGGCCGAGCAAGAACAGAGCGCCTCAAGCGGCTCTAGTAGTTCGCATCGTCCGCAGGCCGGACCTTCTAACGATACAATCGAAAGGATGCTGTGCATGATAGAGGCGCAGCGAAACCAGTCCGAGAACCGGCATCAGCAGGTAGAGGAACGACAGGCCCAGTTCGAAGCTCGCTTTGATGCACATGCCAAACTTCAGTAAAAGCAGCTAGATACCCTGCAGCAGATCGTCCAGACAATGGCGGCCAACGGGAATTCTACGACTACGCCTACCGTCACCGTGCCGGCGATCCAGCCCATTGATATCGACACAGAGGATCCCGAGCGTCAACCAGCAGTACCGAAAAAGTATAACTTTGAAGTGTCAGAATTCAAGAAGGCGTGTCGTACTTCTTTCAGCGGCACCGAGGGTCCTTCCATTGCGATCGACTGGTTGGAAGAGCTGGAAGATCACTTTGAGCTTCTTGGCATTGAAGAATCGAAGCAAGTCGCCTGCGCACAACTTCAGCTACGGTTGAACGCGCACGACTGGCGGGCTGTGCACAAGCGAGCGATCCGACCGGACAACACCACCGCACCGATCTCTTGGGCCACGTTCCGCAAAGCTTTCGAACTCCAGTACCTTCCGTCAGCCGTTCTTCAAGCGAAGGAGAATGAATTCATGCAGTTGAAGCAAGGGAGCAGGACAGTGGAACAGTACGCCACAGAATTCAACAAGTTGTCTAAGTTTGCTGGCCAGTTTTTGCCCACTGAAGAGTGACGTGTGCGACGGTTCGAAGTGGGTCTGCGACACTCTATCGGTACGCATGTCGGGGTCCCAGAGTACAAGACCGTAGGCGAGGCTCTGAATCACGTGCTCCGCCTTGAGAACCTGCATCCTTCCGGTGCTGACGACGTTGTGCACCACTCAAATCATAAACGTCCTAGCTATACGGGAGGCAACAACCACACAACAAAGCGTCCGAACAACGGGGGCTACCAAGGACAAAGCACTAGGTCTCGTTGTACAAAATGTAATTACGTCGGACACGATGCCAGCGAATGCCGTACCCTGAACATCGACTGTCACTCTTGCGGGAAAATGGGACACTATGCTAAAGATTGTCGTTTCCGACCGCAACGACAAGATGCGCTGCCACAATCAAATCATCAAAATCGAGGCCCAGTTCCTCGACCTCCTCCGTCCACTCAACCTGCACTGCAATATGGCCAAGATCGTCGCCCCAACACTCAGGGTCGCGTCTACGCCATGACTCGAGACAAAGCGCTGGCGTCAGATACCGTAGTGTCAGGTACACTAAAATTCAATAATGTGCCTGCTCGTGTGTTATTTGATTCAGGCGCTTCACATAGTTTTATATCGGCAGACTTTGTCGTCGAGCACAAATTTCCTGTAATATCATTAGATCTCGACCTTAGCGTAAGCACGCCTTCGGGCACACCAATTCTCACAAACTTAGCTTGTGCCGGCGGGATTATCTGTATCGGCGGTCAAAAGATCGGTCTGGATGTGATAGTTCTAGACATGAAGGACTTTGACATCATTCTGGGAATGGATTGGCTCGGGCCGTGCAACGCAACCATAGACTGCGCTGAAAAGAGGGTCACATTCCGTATGCCTGGAGTGCCTGAATTCTGCTAATCGTGTGGTGAGGCATCGCCGACCTGCATGGTGATCTCCGTAATATCTGCTCGACGAATGCAGCATTCCGGGTGCGAAGGCTATCTAGCTTCCGTTCGAGACATACGATAGGATGGTGCAAACGCGGGTCAGACCGACGTTGTGGCAGAATTCCCAGACGTATTCCCGGACGAGCTACCCGGCATGCCGCCCGATCGAGAAATAGAGTTCACCATCGACACATTCCCCGACACCCGACCGATCTCGAAGGCTCCGTACAGAATGGCCCCTGTAGAATTGAAAGAATTGAAGGTGCAACTTCAGGAATTGCTCGACAGAGGGTTTATCCGTCCGAGTGTCTCGTCGTGGGGTGCGCCCGTGCTATTCGTGAAGAAGAAGGATGGATAGATGCGGCTCTGCATCGACTATCGGGAATTGAATAAAGCCACCGTCCGAAACAAATACCCCCTGCCCCGTATCAACAACTTGTTCGACCAGCTCCAAGGTACAACAGTGTTTTCGAAGATTGATCTACGATCGGGTTATCACCGACTCAAAGTCAAGCCAGATGACGTGCCGAAGTCTGCCTTCCGCACTCGTTACGGCCACTACGAGTTCTTGGTAATACCGTTTGGTCTGACAAACGCCCCTGCCGTCTTCATGGATCTAATGAATCAGGTGTTCCGTCCGTTCGTTAACAAGTTCGTAGTAGTCTTCATCGACGACATCCTCGTCTAGTCGAAGGATCGAGCACAACTTGCAGAGCATCTGCGAACGGTACTCCAAACCCTTCGAGAGAATCAGTTGTACGTGAAGATGAGCAAGTGCGAATTCTGGCTTAACAGCGTCTCATTCCTTGGGCACATCATCTCCGCCGCGGGCATCGTAGTCGATCCGAAGAAAGTCGAGGCAGTTGCTGATTGGAAACGGCCCGTATCAGTTAGCAAAATTCGAAGCTTCCTAGGCTTGGCGGGATACTACCGACGCTTCGTGAAGGACTTCACGAAGATCGCATCGCCGTTGACTCGCCTCACCCAGAAAGGAGTCGCATTCAAGTGGTCAGACGACTGTGAAGCTTCCTTCCAGGAGCTCAAACAACGGCTCGTTACGGCCCCGATACTTGCTCTTCCTGAAGGGACGGAAGGATTTCAAATCTTCATCGATGCTTCTGGCCAGGGCTTGGGGTGTGTGCTCATGCAGCGGGATAAGGTGATATCTTTTGCTTCCCGGCAGTTGAAGCCGCACGAGAAAAACTACCCCACGCATGACCTAGAACTAGCGGCAATTGTGTTTGCGTTGAAGCTGTGGCGTCACTATCTCTATGGCGTGGCGTGCAGGATTTATACGGACCACAAAAGCCTCAAGTATCTTTTCACCCAGAAAGAACTGAATTTGCGGCAGAGGCGATGGCTCGAACTAATCAAAGACTATGACTTATCAATCGACTACACGTCGGACAAGGGAAATGTGGTAGCGGATGTGCTGAGCCGGAAGTACTTGGCTTCATTATGTATCAACGACCGACTGCTGCGTGACTTGGAAGGAATGGGCATCGAGCTTCGAGTTCGTTTCAGAGACGTAAAACTGGCGCAACTGCGGGTGGAACCGAGCCTACTGGAGAGGATCAAGTCTGCACAGAAGGATGACCCCTACCTAGAGAAGATGCGAAAGCTGATATCGACAGGAAAAGCGTCCGACTTTGCAGAGGACGAGTCGGGAGTATTGCACGTGAAGGGACGGCTATGCGTACCAGGACGACGTAAAACTTAGAAAGGAGATAATGACGGAGGCGCACTATACAAAATATTCCTTGCATCCTGGCAGCACCAAGATGTATAAGGACCTCCGCGTTGTCTTTTGGTGGCACGGCATGAAGAGGGACGTAGCGCTCTTTGTGTCAAAATATATGGCCTGTCAGCAAGTCAAAGCTGAGCACCAGCGACCGGGCGGGGAGATACAGAACCTCGCCATTCCAGAGTGGAAGTGGGATCACATCACTATGGACTTCGTTGTTGGCTTGCCGAGGACGCCACGGGGAAATGATGCCGTCTGGGTCATCGTCGATCGACTAACCAAGTCAGCGCACTTCATCGCCATCAAAGTTACTTGGAGCGTCGACCGCCTTGCTCAGATATACCTTGATGAAATAGTTCGGCTGCACGGGGTCCCAGTTTCTATCGTCTCGGATCGGGATGGACGATTCGTAGCGCGCTTCTGGAGTAGTCTACATTCAGCACTAGGGACCAAGTTGAAGTTCAGCTCAGCTTATCATCCTCAGACTGACGGCCAAATAGAACGGGTGAACCAAATTCTCGAAGACATGTTGCGACTCTGTGCGATTGACTTGAAGTCAAGTTGGGACGTCCATCTACCGTTGGCCGAGTTTGCATACAACAACAACTATCAGTCCAGCATCCAAATGGCACCGTATGAAGCTTTGTACGGCCGGAAGTGTAGATCGCCCATTTGCTGGGATGAAGTCGGGGAACGGCAGATACTTGGTCCGGAGCTGGTAGAGCAGACTGTGCAGAAGGTCAAGTTGATACGAGAAAGATTAAAGATAGCACAAGGCCGACAGAAAAGCTATGCCGACACGCACCGACGCCCCCTCGAGTTCTCGGAAGGTGACCATGTATTCCTGAAGGTGATGCCTATGCGTGGAGTTTCCCGGTTCGGTGCGAAAGGAAAGTTGAGCCCAAGATTTGTTGGCCCGTTCGAAATATTGAAGCGAGTCGCCCCGGTAGCTTACCAAATTGCCTTGTCGCCTGCATTGTCAGAGGTACATGACGTCTTCTATGTCTCACAATTATGGAAGTACGTGCACGATTCGGGGCATGTGGTAGATTTGGGTAAGCTGGACCTGAAGGCGGACTTATCATATGTCGAAGAGCCGGTACAAATCTTGGAGTGCAAGGATAAACTTCTCCGCAATCGTGCTATTCCTCTAGTCCGCGTCCTCTGGAGAAACCATTCGGTCGAGGAGTCGACGTGGGAGCTTGAGTTTGAAATGAAAGAAAAGTTCCCTTCATTGTTCTCGTAGAGGTAGGTCCTATTCTTAAGTTTTGAGGACGAAACTTTTTCTTAGTTGGTTATGGTGTAGTGCCCCGTCCCTACATCGTGCCCCGTACTCTGTCCACGGGGTGCGCGAGAAAGGAACACTGTCACTATCGATTCGGTCGGGACCGATAGGTCGGGATCGCTGAGTCGATCGAACGGGAACGGTTGAATTAAGATCTATTCCTCGTTATGGAATGTCTTCTTCGGAACCAAGTTCCATATTCAGCAGGCTGCGCCTCGAGGATTGACTCTGCGGCTGAGTCGGGAGAGACCTCCCGTTGCTCTGCTTTTCACGCCGCTTGCGTTGGTTTTGGCTTTGTTTTCTGAATGCGTTTTTGTGAATGTTTTCGATGGTTTTCATGGCTTACGTTTCAAACTCGCATTTCCTATCGAACTCCTTGAATAATGCAGTGTTCTAATCGGTTGCTTGTGCGATTTCAGATAATTGTATAGGCGACGTCTAGCGCGACCAACAAGTTCTCTCGCCGAAGTAAACTCAAGGTCAGTGGCTGACCCTTTTCTTCTCGACCCTCTTCTTAGGCAAATCGATAGTGTTGTGCGGATGAAATAATAAATGCAAGGGCACGAACACGATGAAAATGAACAAGTTTTAAAGAGAACGTAGGCTATGTCTTCATAACTAAAAAGAATTGTCTTTGCACGGTCATTGGACAACTCGTGCACGAGGAACGGCTTCCTCGAGCGATACCCCGAGACACGGGATCGTTTCGGCCTAGGAGGAAGCAAAAAGATAGCTGTGCTCGACGAAAGCAAAGATATGGTTAGTCGGGAGAACTTGCAGCGGGGCTCGCTACCCGCGCTGAAAGGATCGCCGTCTAACCCAGCTATAGTCCAAATATGGCTTGTGGTGCCAGTGACCTTCACGAACACAAATTTGTATACGAAAATGATAACAACTGACAGGGAAGAACATTGTAAGTCTCAAAGGCGCGGCACGGTCCGCCGGGGGTAAGTTCCGAAGTAAATTATATTATGCTTGTCATTCTCGCTTGCAATTTTATTAGGATGGTTAGAAACATTCATACTCTAAGTCATATAAACTCATCAACCAAATGAGAGCTTGGAACTTAACTTGCCACGCACCAGTACAAAGTGTAATGTACTGATCCTCGCTCTCCACGCAGGTACCCCGAACTACGAAGGGCGTGCCACTTGAAAGATCTAGGCGAAGTGAACCCTTTTGAAGCCTCGTCCGTGTGTAAAGGCTTGTTTTCTGGATTCCTTTTGAAGAAGACCCGCACTCAGTCCAAAAGAAGATGGCGGCTCGACTCGCCTCGATAGCAGGTGGAAAGATGTTATATTTTGCTTGTAAAAAGGGGATATAATGTATGGAACGACTATCTCATCGGCGTTCATTTTGTAAGTCGAGTCATGTTGTAGCCCGCGCGGCAATGATTGTAAAGGAGTCTATGTAAAGTTTTATTATCATCAATAAAAAAGTCTATTTCTATTTCAAATGTGTGTCATTCAATTTCTCTGCGTACTCTAACTTGATGTTGTGTTTCGGATAACCATATGACTATGCCTTGTGCGATCGCAACTTAGGTTCGTACGGCATCACGCCCGGGAGACGACTATCGATTCTACGGAATCGGGGCGTGACACAGGTCATGCCGCCGGCTGTGCTAGTTCTCCCTCCTCTTCCTGCCCACTTCTTCTCCCCCGAATCTACGGTTGAGCTGGATATCATATGTGGCTGAGAGAGTCAAATAAGAAGAAGGAAAGTAGGGAGGAGCAGATGGGTCCAAAGCATGGATGTGAGAGAACTAGAAAGTACTGAAGCTTCATGTTGTGAGAACTGTGAAGAGTGAGAAAGGAGAGGGGGGTCTTTGATTTTTGCGTTCATCATCATTAGAGGGAGCAGCACTGGAAAAGTTGTGACGTTGGTAGCATGAGAGAGTAAAAATCTGTATCACAAGACTAACAGAATTACTATGTATTTCGACCTATTTTTCCAAACTGTACCGGTATCGGTCAGTATCGATCCGATACCGATACCCCCCTCCTCCGATCCGATACTCATAGGATTGGTCCGATCCGAAACCACCTATACCCCTCCCTCTATCCGATACACCGATTCGAAACCACCGATACTCATAGGAATGGTCCGATCCGAAACCACCGATACCCCCCTCCCCTACCCCGTCGGACAGCAAACCCCCTTCCCCTCCCACACCTCCCCTAGAAAGCAAACCCCCACCCCACCCCCTCCTCCTCTGACAGCAAATACCCATCCCCCTCCCTCTCACCCCCCGACAGCAAACCCCCACCCCACCCCCTCCCCCCGACAGCAAACACCCAACCCCCCTCCCCCTCACCCACCGACAGCAAACCCCCAACCCACCACCCCCCCCGACAGCAAACACCTACCCCCCTCCCCCTCACCCCCCTTTTCCTCACCCTGCCCCGCTCCCAACACCATCCACCCCCCGTCCCCTCCCTCCCCCCATCACCGCCGGCCCCCGCGACAGCCGGCCCACCCCCCACCCGAAACCCTACCTATGCCCCGAAACCCTAAACCCTACCCTACCCCGCGCCCTCAACAACCTCCCCCCCACCCCGCCAGCCCCAGCGACAGCCGACCCCCCTACCAACCCGAAACCCTAAACAAAGAGAGAGAGAGACAGAGAGAGAGCATACCTGAGAGAGAGATATCCCGTCGGAGAGAGCTTCGCCGAAGAATGTGACCCGTCGGAGAGAGCTCATCGTAGAGAGAGAGAGATAGAGAGAGAGGTAAGAGAGAGAGTTTTTTGGAGGGAATGAAAAATTCTTCCTCCCTCCGTCGGTCAATTTAAGTTAGGTTACAGTATTTAGCGACGGATTACCGACGGATATATCCGTCGGTAAGTAGCCGCTAAATACCAACTAGATTACCGACGAAACATCCGTCGCCAAATAGACGCTAATTTAGCGCGCCATTTATTTCAGATTTTGGCATCACAATGTGCGACATATTAGCGACGGACATGAATCCGTCGCTAATGTTTCATCACATTAGCGACGGATGTGCGACTGATTTTGACACAAAAAACCAAAAAAAATATCTATTGCTTTCTGACGGTAGCCAGTCATAAGATAGTCGCGAGGCCGTCGTTATGCCCGACGAAAAATATCCATCGCTAATCCTCCGTCGCCAATTTGCTGTATTTTATTAGTATAAATATTATATAATAATCTCCTCAATAACTTTGATAATAAAATAATAATAATAATGAAATTCAATAAACCAATAATGGTGTATATACCATTATGTACAGTCTACTAATCCCAAAAATGTACAAGGGCCTATTTTATACAAATATCATTGAATATCAACTAATAATGATATTTATAATATTTAATTTAGAATACTTAGAAAATATTCATTAGATCATTAAAATGGAATACGACACCATCATACCAAAATACATTAACACGAATGTCATTGGACGTCCCGCATGACTACATGGGCTTGTGCTTGTTTTGGGTCCTATCTGGACTAATTCGGTACAACCGGGTTTCCTAAAATTCAATAATCTAATTAATAAATAATTAAAACATTCTATAGGGGTTAAGTCGCAACTTGGCCTAATTTTTCTAGTTAGAACATCACTATGGTCCGACCTTCCCTACCAGGGCTAATACACTAGTCAAAGCACACCACTTCACTATCTGTGCCACAGTTTCTAGTCACCTTGTACTCTAATTCCTAACCATGACTAAAATTATCTACTGTAATAATTAACTAATTAATTATTTACAAAAATCTAAAAATCACCATTTAAATCAAATAATAATAAAATATTCTAAAATTTTTGGAAAGGGGAGCTACAAATATTAATGCCAACGCCTTGTGAGATACCACACGCATTAAAACATCCAAGAGTGCTTCCTTTCTATGCTCATGCTTGACTATATTTATGTTTGCAATTAAAATTCTTTGATTGTAAATTTCAATACAAACAGAACAGTATTACAATATAGGACTTAGGCGTAGTCCTAGGAGTACACTTTTGTTTAATCTGGATTCCTTGTGCCAATGGAGTGAGTGGTAATGCGTTGACTCCGTTGACGATCTGACGACGGTTATCGGTTCTCTGAAGGTCTGGATTGCTCTGGGTGCTGGAGCTTGCTGAGAGGAGAAAGACGTTGAGTGTCTGTATCTGCCTCTCTGGTGGTGCGAAGTCTCAGTCTGTTCGCTGTGGAGGTTGATATGTATACACGTAGATTGATCCGTGTGTGTGTAAAAGAAGGAAATGATCCCTCTATTTATAGTTTTGCAGGCTGGCTGCTCGTGCGCACATATGTAGGATGCGCCTGTACGCAGGGATGCCACGTGTTGATTACTGATGGAGGCGCATGGACGATGCGCCCTGATCGAGGGGGTTGACTTCTTCATGTTGCTGTTGTGAACCGGCACGTAGCAGAGAAGAAGATCTTTCTGTTGCTGAGATCTTGGATGAGTCGAGTCAAAGGACACGTGTCGTCGACCCATGGCTCAGAGATCTCGAATTTGGTGGGAGGAATGATCTGGTAGGATGCGCCTAGGATTGGGCGCATGAGGAGACTTTGGCTCGTAACCTTTAGGAGTCACGAACCATTCTGGATGCATGGCTTTTGAGGCGCATGCAGAGCTTCAGTAATGACTTTACTCCTGTCTTTTGGGATCAGGGAGAAGTCTGGGGCGCATGGCTTTTGAGGCGCATGCAGAGTTGTAACAGTAACTTTTCTTCTGTCTTTAGGGATCAGTGAAAAGTTTAAGGCGCACAGCTTTTGAGGCGTATGCAGTTTTGGGCGCATGGCCGCGGAGGCGCATGCGAGATGGTTGGATGGCCACGTGGCAGCAGCCGTCGGAGAGGAGTAATAATGATGCTGACGTTGGCGATGCTTTGTCTTCTGAAAAAGCTACCGACTGCTCAGACTTTGGGAGGCGTGCTGCCAACTCTGTCAGTTCAGCATTTAATGTTTGTGACATTCGATGGACAGCTGAGTGGGCGCGTCGGTTGGTGTTCCACTAGGCGTATGGGGATGCATGGGGGCGCATCCCTATGATGCTCTTGGTACTGAAGGGCGCGTCTGTGTGATGCGCTTGATGTAGAAGGGGGCGTCTGTGTGATGTGCGGTCTGGCCGGCGCATCCGCTTCGTGAGACGTCTTTGATGGTGCAACTATTACGTTCTTCGAGTGCTTTAAATAGCTGTTTTGACTTGGCTGAATTCGAAGCGTCCGGTTCATCCATTTAATGCAAATTTATTGCACGGAATTCGAAGAGCCATCCACTTGGCGCGTATGGGTTTGATTTGTCCGGCCTATAAATAGTAGTATGGAGAGAGGGTTGGCCTCTCGTTCTCTCATGCCTTTCCGACATAAACTTGTGTGCTTGAATGCATTTTGTTGACGAGATGCTCCCGAGGGTGAAGATGCGACGCAGTGTCTTCGTTGATGCACTTGAAGGTGTCTGTTACATCCAAAAGATGGAGTCGAGGGCTTCCGAGGCAGGCGAAAGGTGCCTGTTGCATCCAAAGATAGGAATGCTCGGGCCTCGTCTCCGTTACTCCGGAAGAGCCGTAGATCGGAATGGCGGTGCCCCGACCGTCTTTCTTTGGCTTTTGAGGCTCTTTCTCTGGATGGGGGGGTTAAATGCCACCCTCATCCTGCTCGGCCAGGTGAGCCTGACTGGAAGAGCGGCACATAACTGGGCTGCTGAAGGGATGCACATAACTGGAGATGCACATAACTGAGCTGCTGAAAGGATGCGCCTTGCTGAGGGCACATGGTGGGATGCGCCTGGCTGAGGACGCATGTTGATTGCTGCGCCTACTTGAGGGCGCATAATGGCTGCTGGCTTGTAGACTTAGGATCCTTTCTTTGTAAAAATTCCCTTTTGTACAATCTTTCTTAGACATGTAATAGACTTTTATATGTTAATAAAAAGTCCTCTTTCGATGTCTATATTTATTGCTTTTTGCTGTGAAGCCCTTTATCCAAGCTTTGGCACATGTAGTCTGGTGCATAGACTTTCAGGTTCTGAAATTCCATGCTTCTACAAGACCCCCTTCAAAGTTTTTAAAACTTTTGGATAAGTTTTGGAATACTTTGAATAAGAAGCATGGTAGTGGAGGCGCATGACCGTCGGGGTGCATAGATACTCCGCGTCAGTGCTGGGCACATGCTCCGCTCAGTTAGTGCAAATGATGACACCTCGGTAACCGAAAAAAAGATTAATGATGATCTTTTTTTGGTTTTATTTGTGGCTATCTTTTCACAGAACCCGAGGCGACGGCTGAGATCACACATCATCGGTTCACGCGTGCGACCAAGCCCTATAAATAGGCGAGAGATGGAGAGAGAGAGTTCTTCTTCTCTTTGCTTTTGCTTTCTTTAGAGTTCTTCTTCAAAAATCCTAACTTTTCTTCTCTCAAAGAAATGGCTCCCAAGACTCCTCGCGGCGGTGCTGGCAAGGACAAAGGAAAAGAACCTGTGACGGCTGCAACGGCCGATGTTCCCCGTCGTCCTGTCGAAGTTCGGCCGGAGGTGGTGGGTAAGTTTCATTTTAAATACACCAATCGCACATAGACCTTAAGTCTTTTGATGATATCCCGAGGTTTTTGCCGCCGACATGCATGGATTTAAGCCCTGAAGATGTGCCGAGGTACTACTGCTGACGCGTATGGGCACACGCCCTGATGACGCGCCAAAGCTCCGCTGCTGACGCGTATGGGTTTATACCCTGATGATGCGCCGAAGCTTTTGGATGCGCTATGCACTTTTGATGAGGCTCAGATTCTTTTGTTATTTCTAACATTTTTTGAATCTTTGCTAGTGTCGATGCCTATCCCACTCTTGAGTGAAGTGCTCTTGGACACTGCCATCTGCCAGACGGGAGTAGATTATAACGAGAAAGTGATGAACCCTGCTCAAGCTGCTATTATGCTGGACCAGCATCCCGAGAGAATGACTTAAATCCGGGAACAGCAGTATGGGTTCCTCAAACGGATGATGGAGCGTAGAGTTTTGAAATCTGCCACATCTGATAAAGTGACATTCTTGAAGCCTGAGTTCCTGTTTGGGGACCGCCTTACTTCTACTGAAGCAACAGTGTTGAAGGTCAAGGAAGACTGGTTTTTTACAGCAAAATGAGTGCATATGACCGTTAAGCAACTTGAACGTCAATGGCCTTTGATGGCCTTCTGTCGTCACGCTTCCAAGAGGAGGATGTCTTGGGATCTTACTCCCTCTCAGGGGGGCGGTGACTGGCATCATCAAAATTGATTCAACCTCCGATCAGAAAGATACTTTGACCGCAGTGCGGTCTGGGTCTTCTTTTACCTGGCGGACTCTACGCCCTGGGAGCATTTACAGTGATGTTCCCCTTGATATATTTGCCCATAGTGCCTTGACTTTTACACATCGTATACTGTTGATGGAACGCTCATACCCGAAAGGAGAGTTTCGGGTAGAGGGTTGGTGTCATTATGCTTCCAAATGGAATAAACTGACACTCTGGGTTTTGTCGCGGTTCCAGACTGAGCTCCGAAAAATTGGGCTGACTGCCGCGATTCGTACCACCCAGGCAGGTGTTAACATTAACATGCATATGTTCCTCGCACTCTTGGAGATGTTTGATATCCATACCGGGACCTTTTTTACTCCGGTGGGGGAGTTAGGGCTCGTACTTCATGAGATATATGAGGTATCAAATCTCCCTTGGGGATCGGAACCCTATGAAGAGTATTTTCCGACCAACGAAGAATTTCAAGTCCTGGGGGACAAGGCTGAAGAGATGACGACCGTCTTTAAGGAAGTGGCTAGTCATCATTACTATATGCAGAAGAGGGACAAGGGCGGATTGCAGCCTCATGTGACCACTTGGAGAGATTACGTCTTTAGACAAGACAAGGGGGATCCCTCGCAATTCTCCACTCCGCCGGCGCTCTCTCGTAGCGAAGTGCTCTCTGAGATGAGCAGGTTAGATGAGAAGAATCCCCGGGAAAACGAGGACCAGCAGTCTGATGAACGCTCCTACAGCTGTTTCTGGCATCTTGCTCATCGAATGTCGTCAAAAGCAGTATTGGTCGCGTATCTCATGGTTTGGCTTCGGGATTATGTCTTCCCGGGCGGATCTGGCTCTGTAGAGAGAGTGACCCGGCACTTGATCCTGCCAGCCGTGAAGTTGGCCTTTGGCTGGCGCTTGGCTCTACTCCCCGCGATGGTATATAATTTACTGTGAGGTTTACGCGAGTTCGCGGGAAATGTGATTCATGACCGAGGTCGAAAAGATAACTTCCCGCGTACTGAACTGCCGTTTCACTACTTGATGGGGTGGTTAATTTTACACCATCCCAACGTAATGAGTCCGGGTTCAGAAGAAGACTACAGGGCTGGAGATGCATTTCTCTGCCGTTTCCACCAGAGGAGTTGGTCGCACACTGGCGTCCCTGTTTGCAGAAGGGTTTTATCCCATCTTCAGGGATGGTAGATCACCAAAGTTGGTCCGATCTTCTTGGGTTTTGAGGCCAATGAAGACTTAAGGGATTCAGGTGAAGATGCCACCGCTCTGCCTCCGTGGGGATTCCGCTTGTTGCAGAGTATCCGGCCATCCCACCTGGTGTACCGGAACACGAATCAGTGCTTCCTGGAACTGTATTTACCGAGCTGCTTTGCACGTCAATTCGGTTATGCGCAGCTGATGTTGGACAATCCCAGTATCACCCTGGGGTATGCTGGAAGCTTGCTGGATGGCGTACGAGCTTGGCATTACTATAATGCTGGATGTACCGGAGCTCGCTTTACGCTGCCTGCCCATGATCCACGGCCGCCCATTCTTTACTCGGCCGCCAAGTTTTACTATGTTATGGCTGCCGTGCCTTTCAGGTATGATAGGGAGACGAGTCTCGTTGCAGGCACCCCGTTAGCGGTGACTGGGCATGTATCGGCTAGGGCTCGACTACACCGTCCACCAGGGGTGGGTCATCACAGTGCCCCTATCGTATCCCCAGTGGGTCAGGCTGAACCTTCGGTTGATCAACCAAAACGACGTACAGATGCAGGGGCTGGATCTCCTTCATCAAAGAAGCTAAAGAAGACATCGTCACCGACGGTGTCATCGGATTCAGCATCTGCAGAGGTAAGGATGCCCCACATAGTCTGGGTTGGGGTTCAATATTTTATGTAATCAATGTTTCCCTTTTGTACAGGAGCCGCTAAAAAGAAAGCCTCGTACTCCAAAATCTGGTGGGAGCAGGTCAAAGGAGATGGCGGGTTCGTCTGAAGTGCGCATTCTGCCGACTATGATGTCTCCTATGAAGGAGAATCCGGAGGATGTTGTTGTCGAGATTCCAGCGTCCCCAGATTATGTCAGAAGGGAAACTGAGGATGCAGCAGCTTCCGAGATGATAAAGGCCGTGGCTGGGGGCTTGGATGCCGAGGGTCCAGCAGACACGAGGCTTCCTGGTGATGATGTGGGGTGGAGTTCGTCGTCTTCGGATGACGCTGCTCCAGAGTTGCAAGAGCCTGTTGCGGGGGCAACAGAGATGGTTGGAACAGAGGAGAGGGTTGATTCCTCTCCTTGTTATGATGAGGGGAGATCGGCTGCATCATTGCCGAGCCCTACCCCAGACTCAGCGGCGGAAGCTGAGGTGGCTACCAATCAGGGGGTAGTGACAGATCCTGTCCCTGTAGAGGGATTTGATGAAGAGACTTGTCTGACAGTCCCGACTCCTGGGGCGGGTCAGGCGACAAGTGTTGATCTCTCCGTTCTACCAGGGGAGGTATTGGCTGCTGATAGCACGTTGGGGACCGGAGAGGTGGTCGCTGACATCGGTGGTACTTCCAAGTTCGGAAAGGGTAAGGGTGTGATGGAACCCTCTGTTGCTTCTTCCACTTGGGGTACTATCTCGACACCTGTGTCGACTTCTTCTGTTCTCCTGGCTCCTCGGGCTAGTAGTCCAGCCCCTGTTGATGAAGAGCCTATTGATGCCTGTTTGCCATTAAAATTGTTTTGATTGAAATCTTAATACAAACAGAACAGTGATACAATATAGGACTTAGATGTAGTCCTAGGAGTACACTTTTGTTTAAGCTGGGTCCTTAGTGCCAATGGAGCGAGTGGTAATGCGTTGACTCCGTTGACCGGCTGACGGCGGTTATCGGTTCTCTGAAGGTGTTGATTGCTCTGGGTGCTGGAGCTTGCTGAGAGGAGTAAGACGTTGAGTGTCTAGAACTGCCTCTCTGGTGATTCTCTGTTGTGGATTCTTTTTGTGAGTCTTCTGTTCTGAGTCTCTCTCTCTGTGTGAAGGAGATGACCCTTCTATTTATAGTTTTGCAGGCTGGCTGCTCATGCGCGCATGTAGGATGCGCCGGTGTGGGAACGCCACGTGGAGGTTGCTGATGGAGGCGCATGGATGCTGCGCCCTGATCGAGGGGGAGAACTCTTCATGCTGCTGTGGTGAGCCGGCACGTAGCAGGGAGAAGATCTTTCCGTTGCTGAAATCTTGGACGAGTTGAGTCAAAAGACACGTGTCGTCGACTCATGGTTCGAAGATCTCGGATTTGGTGGAGAGGAGTGATCTGGTGGGCTGTGCCTTGGATTGGGCGTAGGAGGAGGCTGCGGCTCATAACCTTTAGGAGTTACAAACCATTTGGGGCGCATGGCTTTTGAGGTGCATGCAGGCGACTTTCCTTCTGTCTTTCGGGATCAGAGAGCAGTCTGAGGCGCATGGCTTTTGAGGCGCATACTGGTTTGGACGCATGGCCGTAGAGGCGCATGCGGGTTTGGACGCATGGCCGTAGAGGCGCATGCGGATGGACGCATGGCCGTAGAGGCGCATGCAGGTTTGGATGCATGGCCGTAGAGGCGCATGCGGATGGACGCATGGCCGTAGAGGCACATACGGATGGCCACGTGGCAGTAGCCGTCGGAGTCATGATGATGCTGACGTTGCCGATGCTTCGTTCTCTGAAAAAGCTGTCACTTGTTCAGACTTTGGGAGGCGTGCTGCCAACTCTGTCAGTTCAGCATTTAATGTTGGTGACGTTCGATGGACAGCTGAGTGGGCGCGTCGGTTGGCGTTCCACTCGGTATGGAGATGTGTGGGGGCGCATCCTCTATAATGCGCCGAGTACTGTAGGGCGCGTCTGTATGATGCGCCTGACGCCGAAGGGCGCGTCCGTGTGATGCACTGTTTGGCTGGCGCATCGGACATGTCTTTTAATAATGCAGCTGTCTCGCTCTTCGAGTGCTATAAATAGCCGTTTGGCTGAATTCGAGGCGTCCGGTTCATCCATTTAATGTAAATTCATTGCACGGAATTCGGAGGGCCATCCACTTGGCGCGTGGGTTTGATCTGCCCGGCCTATAAATAGTGGCATAGAGAGAAGATTTGCTTCTCATTCCCTCACGTACTTCCAATATGAATTTGAACATACGGGTGCATTCTGCTGACGAAGTGCTCCCGAGGGTGAAGATGAGACGCTGTATTGTCTTCGATGCACTTGAAGGTGACTGTTACATCCAAAAGACGGAGTCGAGGGCTTCTGAGGCAGGCGGAAGGTGCCTGTTGCATCCAAAGATAAGGATGCTCGAGCCTCGTCTCCGTTATTCCGGAAGAGCCGTAAATCGGAATGGCGGTGCAAGGCTCTCTCTTCCTGCAAAGTAGGGTTTCCCCACTTTGATCGTGTCGAAAGCTGCTCCTTTAGCCATGGTTTCGATCACGGTCTTCCTTCGGCTTTGGAGGCTCTTTCGAAGCCTCCCCTGGCCACAGCATTTGCGGTGCTCTTCTCTTCCTTGGTTCCAGCCAGAGGGTTAAATGCTTTGTGTCGAAGCATTTATCGGGCGAGCCTGGTTGGAAGAGCGGCACATAACTGGGCTCTGCTCGGCCAGGTGAGCCTGGCTGGAAGAATTTGGCTGAAGGGATGCACATAACTGAGGTGCTGAAGAGATGATAGGATGCGCCTGGATGGAGGCACATGATATCTGCTGCGCCTCACTGGTGGCGCATAGTGATGCTGCGCCTATCTGGAGACGCATGGTGGCCTTTGCACTTATCTGAAGGCGCATGATGGCCGCTGGCTGTAGACTTTAGGCTCTTTCCTTTGTAGGAATTCTCCTTTGTACAACCTTTTCTAGACATGTAATAGACTTTTATATATAAATAAAAAGTCCTTCTTCAAATGTCTATAATTATTGAATTTGCTGTGAAGTTCTTCATCTGAGTTCTGGCGCATGTAGTGTCTGGCGCATGGGCTTTCTGGTTGTGAAATTCCATGCTTCTACAAGACCCCCTTCAAAGTTTTCAAAACTTTTGAGTAAGTTTTGGAATACTTTGAATAAGAAGCATAGAGGTCAGGGCGCATGATTTCTGGGCGCATGCCTGTTCGGGCGCATGCTTTTCTCAGTTAATGATGATGGTGTCTCGGTAACCGAAAAGATTAATGATGATCTTTTGGTCTTATTTGCTGCTATCCTTGCACAGAACCCGAGGCGACGGCTGAGATCACACGTCATCTGTTCACGCGTGCGACCATGCCCTATAAATAGGTAAGAGTCGGAGAGGGAAAGAGTTCTTCTTCTCTGTGCCTCTGCTTCTTTAGAGTTTCTTCTTCAAAACCCTAACTTCTCCTTCTTCGAGAGAATGGCTCCCAAGACTCCTCGCGGCGCTGCCGGCAAGGGGAAGGAGAAAGCGAAAGAGTCCGCGGATGAGGATGTACCTATCACTCTTGCGCCTCTTGCCGACGTTCGTCCTGAGGTGACAGGTGGGTTTCGTCTCTGCTTTGGGCTCTGTGCCCTAACTGCCGACGCGTATAGACTTCGGTCTTTAATGATACGCCGAGGTTCTATCTTGCCGACGTGCATAGGTTTATACCTTTATCATGCACCGAGGTTTTAATGGCTGACGCGCATGGGTTCTATTCCCTGAAGATGCGCCGAAGCCTTTGTTGATGCGCATGGGCTCACGCTCTGATAATGCGCCGAAGCTCCAATGCCAACGCGCATGGGCTTACGACCTGATGATGCGCCGAGACATGCTGACGCGCATGGGCCTATGCCCTGATGATGCGCCGAAGCAGATGCGCATGGGTTCTTGACATATTTTGTCTTTTTGCCTGACTTCCACTTTTGTCGTGCCAGTGTCGATGACGATCCCTTTGTTGAATGAGGTCCTCCTGGACGCTTCTCTTTGCCAGATGGGAGTTGATTTTGATGAGGCGGTGATCAACCCTGCAAAGGATGCTATCCTTCAGGACCAACCTCGTGAGAGGATGCTACAAATCCAGGTCCAGTTGCCGCTTTTCCTCCAGAGTATGATGGAGAGTGGTAAACTGAAGTCTGCTGATTCTGAAGGTGTGTCCTTCTTAAAACCAGCCTTTCTGTTTGGCGACCGATTAGTCTCTTCCGAGGCGAAGATATTGAAGATCAGAGAAGACTGGTTCTTTGCTGCTAAGGGCATGATGTTATACATGCGGCAGGTTGACCGCCAGTTGCCATTGACAGCCTTTTATCGTCTAGCTTCAAAGAGAAGGATGGGTTGGGAACTCACGCCTTCTCAAGGGGGTGCCTTGGGGGGCTCCCTTTCGATTGACACCACCTCGAACCAGCGAGACACCTTGACTGCTTCACGAACTGGTTCTTCGTTCAGTTACCGAGCTTTGCGTCCCGGGAGCATCTATAGTGAAGTCCCAAATGACACGTTTCCCTTCAGTGCCCCGACTTTTGCAAATCGGATGCTGACGTCGAAGGTCACGTATCCGACAGCTGGTTTTAGAGTCGAAGGTTGGTGTCACTATATCCCAAAGTGGGACGAGTTGACTTCCTGGTGATGAAGAGGAATGGAGTTCATCATCTTCCGATGACACCGCTCCGGAGCTGCAGGAGTCTGTTGCGGGGGCAGCAGAAGCAGTGGGGATAGAGGAGAGGGTTGATTCCCCTCCTGGTCATGATGAAGGGAGGTCGGCTGAATCATTGCCGAATCCTTCCTTGGCTTCAACCATGGACATAGAGATGGCTACCGATCAGGCGGTAGCGACAGATTCTGTCCCTGTAGAGGGACTTGAGAAGAATGAGACTCTTCTGCCGGTCTTGTCTCTTGGGGCTGGCCAAGAGATAAATGTTGACCTCCCCGTTTTGCCGGGGGAGGTGGCTGATGCTGATAGAATGTCGGGGGAAGAGGTAGCCGTTGACGTCGGTGATTTCTCCAGTCTTGAGAAGGGTAAGGGTGTGGAACCCTCTGTTGCTCCTTCCACTTGGGGTACTATCACGACGCATATGCCTGCTCCTTCTGTTCCTTTGACTCCTCGGGCCAGCAGTCTGGGCCCTGTTGATGAAGAGCCTATTGCTGCCGAGATTCAAACCTCTCAAATCGAGGTCGGCGGATCTTCCTCCGGTCCGCAAACTGTAGTAGCTCCCTCAACTCCTGCTATGACGCCGCAGGTGCTGGCGGAAGCCGACGGGTATGTGAAATTCCTCGTCGAGGGAGTGTACAAAATGCTGGAGAAAGGTGTATCTGCAGTGGTAGATGCCAAGGGGAGCTTTGCGGCGGCAAAAGCTTTGGCAATGCCTTGTATCGAGCTGATCCGTATTCACCAGGGCCATGACCATATGGCCGAAATTCTGGAAGTTTCGGTGATGGAGCTGGACGAGCGGCTCGCGGAACTGCAGCACATCCAACGAAATGACCTCTCGGTCTTGGTAGATGCAGAGATAGGAAAGTCGATGGCTGAGATCGAGGCTTTCCATCGAGCCGAGGTGAGCAGTTGGGAGCGTGAAGTGGCTGGGACTGAGGCTGCGGCGGAGCAGCTGTCTCAATCTATGAAGAAGACGACGAAGAAGCGAGCTGCGGTGGATGCTAACATCGCAGAAGTTGATGCTCAGATGCGCCGTCTTGAAGACCAGCGGGCCCAACTTCAACTAGAGGCTGAGCGCGTCCTGGCTGAACACGTGGCATTCAAACGGAAGGAAACGACTCTTACTCAGCGGACCCTTGCTTTGGCTCAACAGCGACGACAGCTTGATGAGAAGTATGAGAGTAAGACTTCTGCTGAGGCTGTCGGGTTAATGCGTCAAGAAGCCGAGCTGCGAGTCCAGGCGACTGTGGAAACTCGTACTGCCGACCTGAGACGTCGAGTCAGAGAACTCTCATCCCACCCTGAGGAGGATCGGGGATTGTAGCTTCTCTTCTTTTTTATGTGTTTTTTGCAACTCTTGCTGGGGAAATAGCGTATTTCTGTACTCCCTTTTTTAAAAATAAAGAAATACACTATCTCTTTGATGTGTTCATTTTTAATTTCATGAACTTGATGATTTATGTGGACCTATTATCTTTTGCGCACCTTGGTTTTTAGGTAAAGATAATAAGTATAAAGGAACCAACATGTTTGCTCAGAGGTAATGTGGACATGGCAATCATTAGGTTCAAATGATAGAATCTTCCTACTCAGAGGTGTTTATGGACGTGGTAGGAATGATCCTGTGGGATACGCTGAACAACTCAGAGGTAATATGGACGTGGAAGTTCTGCGATCAATGTACGACAACGTAGGAGTTGTTTGTACGGGATGTTTACTCAGAGGTATTGTGGACGTGGTAAACATGAAGGATAGCTTAAGCTCACGAAGTGTAAGGTTCCGCTTTGTAGGATGTAGAGAGATAACTCAGAGGTAATGTGGACGTGGTTATCTTTCTACGGAAGGATGCCACGGAACAGCTGGGTTCCGGAAGCGATTGATTTTGTGAAAAGAGGTTGTTTGGGGAAATACATGTCTTAGAGGATGTCAAGAGTAGTACTTCTTTAGGAACTTGCCGTTGATGGGCATCATGAACAAGTCCCCATTGGGTTTGGCGAGCCGGTAAGCACCGTTTGAGTATACCGTCTCGATGATGAAGGGTCCTTCCCATTTGGGCTCGAACTTCCCTGGTGTCTTGTGAGTTAACACCATTGGCCTTCTGACTGCTAAAACCAGGTCGCCAACTTAGAAAGTTCTTTGCTTGACCTTCTTGTTGAAAGCCTGTGATATACGGGCTTGGTAAAGTTTGATGCGTTGTTGAGCTAGGAGACGCTTTTCGTCAAGTGCCTCCAATTCCCGCAGACGACGACGTTGATTGTCTTCTTCTGTGAGATCGTTTGTGATTGCCACACGGAGCGAAGGTATCTGTATCTCGAGAGGCAGTACTGCTTCGCTCCCGTAGACCAAGGAGAATGGAGTATTGCCTGTTAGGGTCCGTACCGTTGTGCGGTAGGCCCAAAGGCATTCGCCAAGCTTTTCGTCCCAGTCGCGTTTGTTGGATGACACGACTTTTTTGAGTAGCCTGACGATAGTTTTGTTGAATGCCTCGGCCAATCCGTTTGCTGCCGGATTGTAGGCGGTTGAGGCCACGTTTTGAATGCGATTCTTGTCACAGAACCTGCTGAAAATGTGGCTGATAAACTGAGGACCATTGTCATGGATGATTCGCCGGGGTACCCCGAAACGGTAAATGACATGGTGTTTGATAAAGCTGACCACCCTGGAGCTTTTTACTTCTGCTAGTGGGACTGCTTCCGCCCATTTGGAGAAGTAATCGGTGATGGCCAGGATGAAGCGGTGTCCTCTCGATGAAGGAGGGGTGATTGGCCCTACAATGTCCATGCCCCAGGCTTCGAATGGCCAGGAGGCGACTGTAGGATGTAGAGGTTCAGATGGTGTATGTATGAAGTCTGCATGAAGTTGGCATGCATGGCACTTCTTAGCATATTCCACTGCGTCGGCAACCATGGTTGGCCAGTAGTAGCCCATACGTCGCAGTCGATCTTGCAACTTAGGCCCTGGTTGGTGAGCTCCGCAAGTTCCGTCATGAGCTTCTCGAAGAGCTTCGGCCGCTTCTTCGTTAGACAGGCATCGAAGGAGAAGCCCGTCGAAGGAGCGTCGGTACAGCGTTTTAGTGGCTGTATCGTAGTAGAATCGAAGAGAGCGTCTCCTGACTGAGACGGCTTCCTTCGGGTCCTCTGGAAGGATTCCGTAGACAGCGAAGTCGATGAACGGGAACCTCCAATCTCGGACATTAACCCCAGTGTTTGTCGGCATGGCGTGAGCCATTTGCAAACATAGGTTGTTTCTGGGATAAATCAAGTCTCGACCAGTTACCGTGACATAGTGTTGAGTCCCAAGGGGCGCGGCCAATGAGGCTGCGAGGCCAGCTAGAGCGTCAGCCTCCAAGTTTTGTAGGCGGGGTACATGTTCGATGAAGAACCCAGTGAAGGTTGAAATGATGTTCAATGCAACTTCATGGTAAGGGATCAAATCTTCATGGCGAACCTCGTATTGCCCCCGAATCTGGTTTACGACGAGTTTCGAGTCGCCGTAGGCTTCCAGATGATCCACCCCCAGCTGTTGTGCTAGCTGGAGTCCCATGACGAGTGCATTGTACTCAGCAACATTGTTGGAGCACGGCTTCGAAAGGGAGTATGCGCGCTGGATGACCAGCTGATCGGGGGAGACTAAGACTACCCCCACTCCTGCGATGATTTGGCCATTGGGGCCCGTTCTTGAAGCGCCATCGAAGAACATCCGCCAAACGGGGCTTCCTTCAGTGACGTTTGATTCTTGAACTTCATCCGGGATGTCTTCATAGAGTTTTGAAGATTCTGGGATGGAGTGTGCAGCTAAAAAGTCAGCCAGAGCCTGACCTTTGACTGCCTTCTACGGGACAAATACCATGTTGTATGGTGTTAGTAGGATCGCCCATGTAGCCAGCCGGGAGTTTAATGACCCTGGCTTTGTCATGAGAACTCTGAGCGGATTGACTCGGGAGATGACGTGAATTGTCTGGCCCGAGACGTAATGACGAGTCTTCTGAATGGCAAACACCAAAGCCAAGCACTCCTTTTCAACGGGGTTGTACCGGTGTTCGGCCCCGATGAGTGTTCGACTGAGGTAGTAGATTGCTTGCTCGTAGCCTGCATCGCTGTTTTGAGCTAGCAAAGCGCCGAGGGAATGATCCATGGCACGGACGTAGAGGAGGAATGGTTTGCCGGCGACAGGTGCCACTAGGACTGGCGGGCTTGTTAAGTAAGCCTTGATGTCGTCGAAAGCCTTTTGGCACTCCTCTGACCAGACATAAGAGACTCCCTTCTTCATGAGCTGAGTAAAGGGTTGACATTTACCGGAGAGGTTTGCTATGAACCTCCGGATGTATGCCAAACGTCCCTGTAAGCCCCGAAGTTCTCGAAGGTTCTTCGGAGGGTCCATGTTAAGGATGGCTTTAGTCTTCTCGGGATCGACATGAATGCCTTTTGCCGTGATGACAAAGCCCAAGAATTTGCCGCTAGAAACCCCCAGGAAGGATTTAGCGGGGTTCATTTTGAGTTGATGTGCCCGCATGAGATCGAAGACCGTCTTTAGGTCCTGTAGGTGATCTCTTTTGAGGCGGCTCTTGACTGCGATGTCGTCAACATAGCACTCAACTGTCTTGCAAAGATGTTGACGGAAGATGGTGCTCATAGCTCGCTGATACGTTGCACCGGCATTCTTCAAGCCGAAGGGCATTACGGTATAGCAGAAAACACCCTTTGGAGTCCTGAATGACGTGTGTTTTGCGTCATCGGGGAACATCTTGATTTGATTATAGCCTGAATACCCGTCCATGAAGGACATGCGTTCAAAGCCACATGTGTTGTCGATCATTACATCGGTGATTGGGAGCGGGAATTCATCCTTCGGGCAAGCAGAGTTGAGATCCCTGAAGTCGATACAGACTCGTATCTTCCCGTTCTTCTTGGTGACAGGGACGACGTTGGCTACCCAGTCCGGGTGTTGTTCCTCACGGATGAAGCCACTGGTCAAGAGTTTGTCCACCTCCTGATCGATGGCGTTCATGATGTCCGGGCGGAAGCGTCGCTGTTGTTGTTTGATAGGTTTGGCATCTGGTAAGATGTTCAACCTATGCATCACGATCTGTGGATCGAGACCCGGCATGTCTTCGTAGCTCCAGGCGAAGACGTCGATATACTCCTTAGCGAGTTGGACTAAAGATTCTCGGTCTTCTCCTTCCAAGCTTTTGCTGATAAAGATGGGTTTAGAAGAAGACCCATCCCCGAGGTCGATTTGCTCGACTTCGTCTTCGGTGGGAGGTTCTCGTAACTCAAAACGAGACTCCCATTGTTCTCCTAGGCGTTGAGCCTAGGGTTCCTCTTCGAAGGGTTCCGGCGGTTGGCCTTCGCCTTCATCTTTCTGAGGTTGCGCCGATGTCATGTTAGCTGACAGCACTTTCCTGAAGACTGATCCGATACTGGTATCGGAATCCCACGTCGATGCTTCTGATGAGTGGGAATGTTCTATGTCTTCTGCGTCTGAACTCTCTGGAGTTGATGGCGGCGTGACATAGCCTAACCCCCGTCGAGTCCGATTATAGTAATCCTGTGGCTTTCCATTGGGCATCGAAAGCCGGACAGGGAGATGCCGACCCTTGCCGTAGTTTAGGCCTTTGTTGCTTTTCAGGTCGTAGCCCATCTTTTGGATGATGTGCTTAGCCGCATCCGTGTATCGATATACTTGTACTCTGCCGGTATCAGGTTCGGGCTCGATCGACGGGAGGTTCCGACGATGCTCGATTTTGCCCGAGATGATGGTGCCTTCGTCTCGGCTTCGTGGAGGGACTATGAAGACTCCTTGAGACGGGACTATTTGATTATGGTAGACGGTCGTTACTTGTGTTTGCAACGACCGTAGAGCGTTGTCTAATGTATACATGGCATTCCAGTGTGGAAGACAAGAATAATTGAAAGACACTCTATTATTGATAAAGTACGAGATTTTATCCCGTGGGATTACATTGTCGAAGGAGGGTGCGTCTACATCGGCAGAGATATATTCGCCAAGCTCCTCGTCTGTAAGCACTGGGGCCGGATCAGGAGAGTCCTCCACCGCTCCGATTTTGGGGTCTGAGAGGGTTATGTGAGCCCTCTCCGGCATCTTGGATGACTGCGGCAGCTTGCCTTTAAGACGCACCTTGAGGGGTGCCTCGGTTGCGCCTTCGATGAGTGGCACCTTCCCTTGTAATTTTACCACTAGGGGAGCCGCTGTTTGTGATGGCTTCCCCTTGAGGCGTATCTTCAGGGGGGCTTCGCGAGCTGGCGCTTTTCCTGATAGCTTGATGCTCATTGGAGGCGCCTTCTGGGGTGGTCTCCCTTTCAGACGGATTTTCAAAGGGGCGTCAGGAGTCGCTTCGGGTTCCAAGTCCGGCTCTGTTGCCGTCTCTGCTTCATCATCGGCGTCGTTGGCTTCCTCTTCGTCAAGTGGCTTGTACAAGTCGGAATCGGTGAAGTAGGCCTCAATCCCTTTGAAGGGATCGATATCCGCAAACTCCGTCCGGATGACGCCGTTGGTGGATACATATTTCATGCATTGGTGGAGCGTGGAGGGCACCACCATGTACTCATGTAACAATGGTCGTCCGAGTAAGATGTTGTAGTTGACCTCGGCATCCACCACATAACAAGTCACCTCAGTTTTGAGGCTGCCGATGTGACACTTCAGCCGGATCTTGCCCAGTGGCTCGCTCTTGCTGGCGTTGAAGCCGCTGATGGTCGTATTGGAGGGCGCTAGCCGGTACATTGGGATCCCCAACTTTGATAGCAGCTTTTGGAATGATGCTTAGGGAAGACCCCGGATCGATCTGAATCCTGCTCACCTTTACCGAACCGATGTATCCTGTGTAATACAACGGTCGGTTATGTCGGTGATGCTTGAGCAGCATGTCTTGTTGGGTGAAGGTTATGTTTGGGATAACTTTATCCGCACAATGACAGTGTGCACAAGTAGTTGGGAGGTCTTCAGGTTGCTTGACCTGACTGAGAAAGGATTCGGCATCCTTCAGAGCTTCGCAAAGAGCTTCTCGGGAGTCCTTGGAGAGACGCAGGAGCTCGAACAGAGACAAGCGTGCAGGAGTACTGGCCAGTTGTGCCAGGATGTCAAAATTGTGGGGCTTGGCTAGCCCCGAAGCATTTTCTTTCCGCAGAGGTCTGTCGAAGCGGGCCTCCACTTGCTTTTGTTTATTGGCTGCTGAGGGCTTGGATGGACCCTCCTCAGGGATGGTGCCGGGAGGCACCACTTCGGCGGTAGCTTCACCGGGCTGGGAGTTCTGTTGTGCCCGCGTCTGCACAGGAAGCGCCTCTTCCGTTGAAGAAGAGACCGTGCGGCAAGACTTGATCTTCCTGCCTTTTGCTTTGGAGGTAGGGCGTACCTCCAGTTGAGTTACCTCGGAGACGAGGTCGGGGTGAACCCAGAGGACCTCTCCTCGAGATGTGGTGAGTGGGACAAGTCCACTCACATTGTCACGGGTGGGTGGCAAATTCACCACCTCTATTGTCGCCTTAGGGATGGGGACGACGCCATCTTGTGTGGTAGTCGGCGGCAAGGTGCCGAACTGAAGTGACACCACATTAGCTGACACCGTCTTCTCTTCGTAATCGACGAAAATTACATCCGCATTGATCATGCGCTGGATGTAATTTTTGAGGACGTAGCAGTCCTTAGTCGGGTGTCCGACAAACCGATGGTAGTGACAGTACCTTGGGTTGTCCACCTTCCCGACTTCATCGGGCCGCTTCGGGTCCGGAAGCTTGATCTTGTCACCCTGCTTCAGTATCTCAAAGAGTTGCAGGGTGTCGTCATCATTGAATGAATAAACCTCCTTGGGTCTTGGTGCCAATGGAGGCTTTTGAGTAGGCGCAGATGTGCCCTTCGAGGCATTAACTGTCAATGCCTGTTTCCCCTTTGTTTCTCGTCCGGAATTGTTGGTTGCGGACTTTTTCCCCTTATCGTCAAAGGCGGGGAAGCTAACACCCAGAAGACGTGCATTGGCCGCCTTCTTCTCTGCAGCTTCAGCTTCAATGATTAGGGAGCTCCAATCGAGAGGGGGAGTAGAGTTAAGCCAGAGCTTTACTGCAGGCAGCATGTTCATACTGCAAGCGGAGAGAAGCGCATGTTCTGGCATGCCTGGAGGTAACCTGAAGCAGGCCTGACGGAAGCGTTCGATGAATGCCCGAACCGTTTCCTTGTCCTTCTGGCGTATCTCAATGAGAGACGCCATCGTCATGTCCTTCCCACCGTCGTAGAAGCGGTCGAGGAAGAGGCGTGTCAGGTCGTCGAAGGACGATATGGAATTATCGGGGAGGCTGCAGTACCAGTCATACGCCACCCCTTTCAGGGCCCCAACAAAGATGCTGGTGAGGAGTGCGTCCTCCTTCGGAAGATGCCCTGTCTGCGACTGGAAGTACGTCAGGTACCGTCGTGGAGAGTCCTTTCCGTCATATGGCGTGAGTGTTTGTGGTTTATACTTTGGGGGATAAACCACCTTGTTCCACTCAAGGGGATAAGGCTGGGAATGCCCATCTTCTGGCGTTCCTCCTGCCTGTTCTTGGACTCGAAGCGCTCCCGCAGATCTTTGATCATTTCGACCACGTCCTCCGTGGAGCTAGGAGCCGGGGAAGGAGGTACCACCTGGAGTGGAGCGTTTGAGGGCTCCGATGTCCGGGGTGCTTCTGTGTCTGAGGGTGTCCGCTGGAGGGGCACACTCGACTCTCCATTAGCTCCTGGGTCGAGACCATTTGAAGGTGTCCTGATCAAGGCCGACCGCATCTCAAACACTGCTTGAGTCAGTGCTTGCATTGAGGCAGAGAGGGTTTTGAGTCCTCCCTCTAACGAGTCTATACGCTGGACAATGTCCTGTGGCGGCGCATCAGCCTCAAGATCACCCCCGGTCATGTATACTGTCATGACACGGCCGGAAGTGGATGGATTAGTTGAGGCTTCGCTCTCAGCCTCACTCTCATGTGGGGGAGTTACTTCTCCTGGTGTTTGGCCACCCCCAGCCACATTCTGGAGTTCGTCTTCGACAGGCGCATCTGCAAGGGCCTGACTGCCCTCAGTTCTGTCTTGAAGGGCCTCTTCATTTTCAGTACTACCCCCGACGGTGTCTTGGAGGACATCGTCATTTTGAGGGGCTTCAGGGAGGCCATCTTCGCTTTGATGAAGATCCGCCGCAGCTGTGCTTTGGACATCTTCGTCTTCGGAAGGAGGCTCAACAAGGGTCTGGCTACCCCCAGCTTCCTCCAAGGACTTCTTCCTCGACCGAGTGCCTTCGAACACTCCAGAGGTCGTGACAGCTGCCTTGGTTTTCCTCGACTGGCTTTTGGATGAAGACGAGGAATTGACAGTCGTCTTCCGGACAGATGAGGAGTTGGAGATCACGTTGCATGAAGCAACCTTTAGTTCCTCTTCTGCTGACACCTTCGTCCCAAGGCGATGTCGGAGGGGTGTCGATGATTGTAGCCGTTGGAAGACCGACTGCTTTGGCGGTACTGCCGTCTTGCAACAGCAGTTGATGGTGACCACTGCACAAGTGTGCCCCGTGAGAGGCGCATCGTGCTTGTTGGTCAACTCTTCTGACCGGCGCTTGTGAGTGATCACGTTGCGCAAGTCGTTGGAGGAGAGTGCTACCCTCACACCCCTCTCAGGCGCATGGCAGGGCCAAGCGCCGGGGTGGTCGGGTGAGTGCTGCGCCCCCTGATCTAATACCAAGCAGGCATCACGATCAGTAGTGGGGGAACCACAGCATTTGAAGTGACTTGAACGGACCTCAAACGCACAACCAGAGGAGGCGCGGGAGTTCAAGACCACTGAGTTTGCCTCTATCGGCTTGGTTGTGCACGCAGTGAATGCGCCCAAGTGAGATGAGGACTTTGAAGGTCGACTCGTTGTCAGTGCGGGAGCACTTGAGTCAACCTTGTACAGCTTGCCATCGGCAGCGCGCGTGATTGTAAGCGCGTGTCTCTGGCCGACTGCTGGCATAGCACGTTTGTGGCGCGTGGCCCGTGCCGCCTTGGATTTCTTCGTACCAGCCCGCTGGGGCGCATAGTACTCAGCATCCAAATTCTCCTCGCCATTACAGTGAGTGAGTCTGTCGAAGACAGAGGCTCGTTGTGGCGCATCAGAAGTAATGCGCGGGGCATTGGCTGCGCCCCTGCTCCGTCGACGTATCTTTCTCGCCTGAGAGGAAGATGGCTGGGGAACGTGGTCAGCCGCACGCTTCCTCGAGAGATGCGCTGCATCAGCGGGCGCACCTTGACTGCTGAGGACGTCAGCAGGATGGGAAGGCTGGATGGGCGCATCCCCTTCAACGGTGGTGCCCGAGGCGTCGACTTTGCGCACCCAGACTGCGCGGGTCTTCTTCGGCTTCGACAGCCGCTTCGAAGGGCTCGCACTTCCTTCAGAAATAAACTCCTCGTACGCCTGTTGATTGAGGCGCACTACCAGCGTCTTATGGGAGGAGCCCACCTTCACGTCGTCGGCCTGTGACACGACTTTCTCGGTAGAGGAGAAAGAGGTCCCCAGCAGAGTCGCCAGCTTGTTTGCCATTAAAATTGTTTTGATTGAAATCTTAATACAAACAGAACAGTGATACAATATAGGACTTAGATGTAGTCCTAGGAGTACACTTTTGTTTAAGCTGGGTCCTTAGTGCCAATGGAGCGAGTGGTAATGCGTTGACTCCGTTGACCGGCTGACGGCGGTTATCGGTTCTCTGAAGGTGTTGATTGCTCTGGGTGTTGGAGCTTGCTGAGAGGAGTAAGATGTTGAGTGTCTAGAACTGCCTCTCTGGTGATTCTCTGTTGTGGATTCTTTTTGTGAGTCTTCTGTTCTGAGTCTCTCTCTCTGTGTGAAGGAGATGACCCTTCTATTTATAGTTTTGCAAGCTGGCTGCTCATGCGCGCATGTAGGATGCGCCGGTGTGGGAACGCCACGTGGAGGTTGCTGATAGAGGCGCATGGATGCTGCGCCCTGATCGAGGGGGAGAACTCTTCATGCTGCTGTGGTGAGCCGGCACGTAGCAGGGAGAAGATCTTTTCGTTGCTGAAATCTTGGATGAGTTGAGTCAAAAGACACGTGTCGTCGACTCATGGTTCGAAGATCTCGGATTTGGTGGAGAGGAGTGATCTGGTGGGCTGTACCTTGGATTGGGCGTAGGAGGAGGCTGCGGCTCATAACCTTTAGGAGTTACAAACCATTTGGGGCGCATGGCTTTTGAGGCGCATGCAGGCGACTTTCCTTCTGTCTTTCGGGATCAGAGAGCAGTCTGAGGCGCATGGCTTTTGAGGCGCATGCTGGTTTGGACGCATGGCCGTAGAGGCGCATGCGGGTTTGGACGCATGGCCGTAGAGGCGCATGCGGATGGACGCATGGCCGTAGAGGCGCATGCGGGTTTGGACGCATGGCTGTAGAGGCGCATGCGGATGGACGCATGGCCGTAGAGGCGCATGCGGATGGCCACGTGGCAGTAGCCGTCGGAGTCATGATGATGCTGACGTTGCCGATGCTTCGTTCTCTGAAAAAGCTGTCACTTGTTCAGACTTTGGGAGGCGTGCTGCCAACTCTGTCAGTTCAGCATTTAATGTTGGTGACGTTCGATGGACAGCTGAGTGGGCGCGTCGGTTGGCGTTCCACTCGGTATGGAGATGTGTGGGGGCGCATCCTCTATAATGCACCGAGTACTGTAGGGCGCGTCTGTATGATGCGCCTGACGCCGAAGGGCGCGTCCGTGTGATGCGCTGTCTGGCTGGCGCATCGGACATGTCTTTTAATGATGCGGCTGTCTCGCTCTTCGAGTGCTATAAATAGCCGTTTGGCTGAATTCGAGGCGTCCGGTTCATCCATTTAATGTAAATTCATTGCACGGAATTCGGAGGGCCATCCACTTGGCGCGTGGGTTTGATCTGTCCGGCCTATAAATAGTGGCATGGAGAGAAGATTTGCTTCTCATTCCCTCACGTACTTCCAATATGAATTTGAACATACGGGTGCATTCTGCTGACGAAGTGCTCCCGAGGGTGAAGATGAGACGCTGTGTTGTCTTCGATGCACTTGAAGGTGACTGTTACATCCAAAAGACGGAGTCGAGGGCTTCTGAGGCAGGCGGAAGGTGCCTGTTGCATCCAAAGATAAGGATGCTCGAGCCTCGTCTCCGTTATTCCGGAAGAGCCGTAAATCGGAATGGCGGTGCAAGGCTCTCTCTTCCTGCAAAGTGGGGTTTCCCCACTTTGATCGTGTCGAAAGCTGCTCCTTTAGCCATGGTTTCGATCACGGTCTTCCTTCGGCTTTGGAGGCTCTTTCGAAGCCTCCCCTGGCCACAGCATTTGCGGTGCTCTTCTCTTCCTTGGTTCCAGCCAGAGGGTTAAATGCTTTGTGTCGAAGCATTTATCGGGCGAGCCTGGTTGGAAGAGCGGCACATAACTGGGCTCTGCTCGGCCAGGTAAGCCTGGCTGGAAGAATTTGGCTGAAGGGATGCACATAACTGAGGTGCTGAAGAGATGATGGGATGCGCCTGGATGGAGGCGCATGATATCTGCTGCGCCTCACTGGTGGCGCATAGTGATGCTGCGCCTATCTGGAGACGCATGGTGGCCTTTGCACTTATCTGAAGGCGCATGATGGCCGCTGGCTGTAGACTTTAGGCTCTTTCCTTTGTAGGAATTCTCCTTTGTACAACCTTTTCTAGACATGTAATAGACTTTTATATATAAATAAAAAGTCCTTCTTCAAATGTCTATAATTATTGAATTTGCTGTGAAGTTCTTCATCTGAGTTCTGGCGCATGTAGTGTCTGGCGCATGGGCTTTCTGGTTGTGAAATTCCATGCTTCTACAATGCCGAGGTTCAAGCCTCGCAGGTTGAGGTTGGCGGGTGTCACGCCCCAGTACCAAAATACGGAGACGGACTAGGCCAGCTACTCCATACGAGGTATATAAACGTCATACGGCGATCGTGGCTGTCAAGAGACAAGGGGGTGCATGCTACAATCAAGTCTCCTATGGTCTCACAGAGCATCTAGGTCTCAATCAATCAAACAAGAAGCAGTAAATAATGATCATATAAGATAAAGCAGTAAGGCGTCCCCGACGCATCATCAAAATGATCATGGGGATCTAGCTTTATAAGTTAGCTAGCCCAGAGAGTCATAGGTACATAATTATTTTCAGCTGTAGTCTGAATTAATTACAAATTATGCAAGACAAAATATCCAGATTAGCCGGCTAACAGGTGCCGGTGGCTAAACGCCAGATCATAAGTAAAGATACTAGAGTGGTGAAGAAGAAACCCACTCGAGTCCCCCGCCAGCCATGCTCCTAGTATGCACCATTGACGTCGGGGAGGAAGTTTGGATCCTCAGGCGCTGCTACGAGATCTGGCCAAACAAAACCAGCGGGGTCAGCCCCGAATAGCAAGTACCACAAGGAAGCATAAAAGTGGTGAGATAAAACCCAAGCAAATAATAATAATAATACTAGTAATAATAAAAGCTTCCGGTCGTAATCTCGGTCCACAGCCTGTCCTAGCACGATAGCCCAACCCAACAACCAAACAAGGACATGGGTTGGACCACGCACCATGACAGTCCATGTCCCTTGGCTACTAACGGAAGTTATAAGGCACAGTCAAGTCATTTTTCAAGCGGCCATTCATTCATGCGGCTTTCTATATTTGGCGGAGTTATCCCCGCGATAATGATTAAAAGGAATCCTCAGATCGTGTCAACCCAGCAGGGCTAGCCAAACCATAAGACATATAGCACATTGATTATGCACCGGTCCCCCGGAGGGCTACCGCGCTAAAATATATAACACATAGCTCGTAGGAGTCGGATATAGCCATCCGCTATAGGCGAGTGAAACCATATCCTTGGTGGCCAACCCGACACGTCAGGACTGGTCCTGGGGTGGCTAGTATGGCACGATCTCGGAATTCTTCCCACCCAATGCATCTACCAAGTTAGTTGCCTAGTTAATCCCTAGGTTATTCTCGGAATTCTCATGTCGTGGTCACATGCTCACTCTCCTATATGTCGTACATTGTACGAGTACCCCAAGAAGTGATCCTTACGGGCTCATAGAGTCATACGTATGTATCCCCTTCTTGGTGTAATGCGACACACAACAATGCCACGTTATTGCTACTGACCAATTGCTATGTAAATGCTGGACTCTTGGAGGTACTGACAGGTATCACATAGGAACACTTAGCACATAGGATAGCACATCGATGCTCACATAGATTGTACCTTAGTACACACATAGGGTTATCCAGCATACGCATAGGAGTTAGATCAGGAATGAGGACCAAAACACAAGAGGAAAATAGAATAAGAAGGTACTATGCACTTAGGGTATGAAGAGCTCGCTAGTCATGAAGATTCTTGAAGCCAAGACAAAGATCTACAACTTTCATGTTGGGAGTTAGGAGAAATTCTGGCCACAATTCAGCCAAATAGGACTTAAAATAGCCAAAAACAGCCAAAATAGGCACTATGCGGCACTATTCAGCACTATGCGGCACTATTCAGCACTATGCGACACTATGCAGCATTCTTATGTGGCTCGGTACTATGCGGCACTATGCAGCATTCTCATGCGGCTCGGCACTATGCGGCACTATGCAGCATTCTCATGCGGCTCGGCACTATGCGGCACTATACAGCATTCTCATGCGGCTCGACACTATGCGGCACTATGCAGAATCCTCATGCGGCTCGGCACTATGCGGCACTATGCAGCATTCTCATGCGACTCGGCACTATACGGTACTATGCAGCATCCTCATGCGGCTCGGCACTATACGGCACTATGCAGCATTCTTATGCGACACTATGCAGCATCCTCATGCGGCTCTATGCAGCATTCTCATGCGGCTCGGCACTATGCGGCACTATGCAGCATTCTCATGCGGCTCGGCACTATGCGACACTATGCAGCATCCTCATGCGGCTCGGCACTATGCGGCACTATGCAGCATCCTCATGCGACTCGGCACTATGCGGCACTATGCAGCATCCTCATGCGGCTCGGCACTATACGGCACTATGCAGCGGTACTATTCATCGTCCCTGCCAAAACCAGGACTGATGACATAGAAAATATCCAAATATTGTTTTGGCCATAACTTCCTCAAAACAAGTCGAAATCTAACTTTTTAAAGGTCAAAATTGTGTAGAATCAAATTTTCTACAACCTATGACCATTAGTTTTCGAAAATAACTAAGTTTGGTAGATCAAAACCATGTAAATACATAAAATCCTAGTTTTAGAAACTTAGATCTACACCAAACTAGCCATTAAAATCAAAAACTCCAAGAACTAAACTTGTAGAGAATGAAGAGAAGAACAATATAGACAAATAATATCAAAGGAAAAATCTAAAATAAAAAATGCACAAATCTCTACTTTTGAGCAAGTTGTACTTGCCTAAGGATGGTGGTTGAGGAAATAAATAGAGGAGTGAATGAGGAGAGAGAGTGAGGAAGAGAATATAAATAGGGGTTAGGTTGGATTAAGAAAACCCTAACATCTAAACATGCTCTAACCATTCCACTAATGACATGCTTAAAACTACATGCAACCATTAAATAATAATAAATTGAATTATGCAGATGCTAAATACGGGATACCATGTACAGAATTCATGAAAGAATACGTCTATTGGGATCGGGGAGTGACATCTCTATCCTCCTTAGAAAAATTCCGTCCTTGGAATTTCTGCCAAGACAAGATAGAGAAATTCGGGCAAGCAAGGTGTAATTACAATATACACAAGCAATCTATCATTAGCAGTCATTGATCACATATTTCAAAATGGTGCAAAACATGCATGTAATCGGATTACCAAGGCATGAGGAGAAACATACCTTCTGAGTCGAACAAGTACGGATACCGAGATCTAATCTCGTCCTCGCGCTCCCAGGTTGACTCTCCCGGAGAGTGATGGCCCAAGCGACACGGACAAGGTTAATAGTCCGGTTCTTAAGCACCTTCTCTCGCCGGTCCAAAATAGACACGGGTTGTTCCTCGTAAGTTAGGTCGGTACCAACGACTAACTCCGAATGATCGAGGACATGACTCGGATTCGGGACATACCCACGCAACTGAGATACATGAAACACATCATGTATGCCAGATAGCGAGGGAAGAAGGGCAAGCCGATAAGCAACATCGCCTACCCGAGGGAGAATCTCAAAAGGACCAACGAATCTCGGACTAAGCTTTCCTCGGGTTCCAAATCTAATGACACCCCGAGTAGGCGAAATCCGCAGAAATACTTGGTCACCAACGCCAAACTCTAGAGGCCTACGATGTTGATCTGCCCAGTGTCGGTGTCTGTCCTGCGCGACTCGAAGCCGCTCTCTGATCAACTTGACTGTCTCCACTGTCTGCGTGATCATCTCTGGTCCCAACAATTTTCTTTCTCCCACATCGTCCCATGCCAGAGGGGACCTGCACTTCCTTCCGTATAATGCTTCAAACGGTACCATCTGTATACTTGCCTGATAACTATTATTGTAAGAGAACTCTACTAAATGAAGATGATCTTTCCAAGTTCCGCCGAAGTCCAAAGTACAAGCCCGTAACATATCTTCCAAGGTCTGAATGGTTCGCTCTGATTGTCCGTCCGTCTGCGGATGATAGGCTGTACTGAACCTCAACTTAGTACCCAAACTTTGATGTAAACTTTGCCAAAAATGAGAGGTGAACCGTGTGTCTCGATCTGATACTATGCTGACTGGAACACCATGCTGCCTTACAATCTGCTTCATATACATTTCTGCCAGCTGCTCAGTAGACTGTCCTACTCTGAAAGGAAGAAAATGAGCAACCTTCGTGAGCCGATCCACGATTACCTAAACTGCGTTTCGACCGGTCGAAGATCTAGGTAAACCGGTCACAAAGTCCATCGTGATGTGATCCCACTTCCACTCCAGAATAGGAAGCAGCTGTAACAATCCTGCTGGTCTCTGCTGCTCTGCCTTCACTTGCTGACATACCAAACATTTGGATACGAACCTCGCTATCTCCCTCTTCATGCCATTCCACCAAAAGTGCTGCTTCATATCCTGGTACATCTTTGTGCCTCCGGGATGAATGGAATAAAGAGAACTATGAGCCTCTGACATAACTTCTTGTCGAAGGTCTCCACCTGGTACACAAAGACGGTTTTCGAACCTAAGTGTACCATCCTCATGGATTACTAACTCCTTCCTAAGACCTGACTCACACTCTGATCGAAGCTTCTGGATCCGCGGATCCTCTACCTGGGCTGCTCTGATCCTCTCTACTAAAGTAGACTGAATCTGTAAACTGGCCATAACTCCTGTATCTTGTGGCAAGATCACTTCAATTCCCATTTCCTGAAGGTCTTCCAAAATATGCCTTTGCGAGGTTAAAACGAATGCACCACCTCTCCCGCTCAAGGCATCTGCTACCACATTCGCCTTGCCTGGATGATACTGAACATTTACATCAAAGTCCTTCAGTAACTCCAACCATCTTCTCTGTCTCATGTTCAGGTCCCTCTAGGTAAATACATACTTTAAGCTCTTATGATTAGTGTAAATCTCTACTCGATCCCCATATAAATAGTGCCTCCATAACTTAAGCGAAAACACTACTGCTGCTAATTCCAGGTCGTGGGTCGGATAGTTCTTTTCATGGTCCCGAAGCTGTCGAGATGCATATGCTATCACCTTACCATGCTGCATCAATACACACCCCAGTCCCTTTCCGGATGCGTCACAATACACTGTAAACCCTCCCGATCCTACTGGAAGTGTCAAGATCGGGGCTGAGATTAATCTCTTCTTCAACTCTTCAAATGATGTCTGACATTCTGCTGACCAAACAAACTCTACATCTTTATGCGTCAAACGCATCAAGGGTGCCGAAATCCTGACAAAATCTGCCACGAACCTCCGATAATAACCTGCCAATCCCAAGAAACTACGCACTTCTGCTACCGTCTTCGGAACTGGCCAATTCTCTACTGCCTCAACCTTCTTCGGATCTACTGACACTCCTGCTCCAGAAATAATATGTCCCAGAAACGAAATACGATCCAACCAAAACTCACATTTACTAAGCTTCGCATAAAGTTGGTGCTCCCTCAAGGTCTGCAAAACTGTCCGAAGATGTTTCTCATGTTCTTCTTCACTACTGGAATAAACGAGGATGTCATCTATAAACACTACTACAAACTTATCCAAATAGGGTAGAAAGATGCGGTTCATCAAGTCCATGAACACGGCTGGGGCATTAGTCAATCCAAATGGCATCACCAGAAACTCATAATGTCCATACCGCGATCTAAATGCTGTCTTAGGTATGTCCTGCTCCCGGACCCTCACTTGATAATATCCAGATCGAAGATCAATCTTAGAGAAGACGCAGGCCTTACTCAATTGATCAAATAAGTCATCAATCCTTGGTAATGGATACTTGTTCTTCACTGTTACTGCATTCAACTGCCGGTAATCAATGCACATTCGCGTCGATCCATCCTTCTTGGGTACTAAAATCACCGGTGCTGCCCAGGGTGATTCACTGTCTCGGATAAACTGCTTCGTCTTCAGTTCTTCTTCATGCTGGTACAACTTGTCCAACTCTGACTGCGACATCCTGTAAACTCTGCCGACTTTAGGCTCCGTCCCAGGATTCAACTCAATACAAAACTCCACATCCCTCACCGATGGTAAACCTGGAAGCTCATCTGGAAATACATCAAGAAACTCTCTGACCACTTTTGGAATCTGCTCCTGCTCTGCCAATGATTCTGTAATGATGCCCTTGGGTCGATCCTCCAGTGATCGAACAAAGACGAACTCCTCAATGTCAGGTACATTAAATACTACCCTACCTCTCCGACAATCTATAGTCGCATGACTGTCTCTCAACCAGTCCATGCCTAGGACAACGTCAAAGTTGCCCATAAGGAACTCAATCAACGATGCGGGCAATAATCGCCCACTCACTACGACCGGACACGCTAGGCATACCCTGCTAACTCCTACGAGCCCATTACCAGTGAGTATATTCATCCTCTCTGGCAATGTCTCGAACTCCAATCCAATACGTGTCGCAAATCGTGCAGATATAAAAGAGTGGATAGCCCCCGAATCAAACAATGCTACTGCAGGAAAAGAGGTAACAGAGATATTACCTGTACGTCGCCTGAAGCTAGTGCATCCTCCAGTGATAAGGTGAAGGCCTGGCCCTGGCCTTGCTGAGCTCCCTGGTGCTGCCTTCCTCGACCATGCTGTTGCTGTGGCCTTAGCAGGCCTTCCTGGTTCTGCGCCTGGCGAAACATCTGAGCCTGTGTCGGTAGACGCTGGGCTAGCGGCCTTACGGCCAATGCTGGTCCTCGATTCGGTGCTGCCCCCGGAGCTGGCAACGTCGAAAACTGCTGAACTGGCCCTCCTGGCCTCTGCATCATAGGACAATTAGCAATCCTGTGGTCTGGACTGCCACACCTCATGCACAATCCGTTAGCTGAATGACATGCATCCCTAGTGTGCCCTCCCTTACCGCAGTAAGTACATCCAATGGACATCCCCTGGCGCTGTTGCTGGTTCCTCTGCGGCTGATGCCGAGCTGGTACTGTTATTTCTGATACTGCCGTCCTCCGCGGCGCTCCTGACTCATGAATACGGATGCCGGGTGCTGGTGCCGATGTTCGCTGCACTGCTCCTCCGCCCCTACTCTGGGGATGTGACCTCTTCTGGCCCCCATGTCGTGTCACCAACCTTTGTTGGGTGAGTTCATGCCTCCGAGCAGCCGTTAAAACGGCATCAAAAGTCTGATAGTCGTGCCCTTCTACTAGCTGTAGAATCTCCAAATGAAGTCCCTGCTGGAATCTCATAGCCTTCTCTGGCTCTGTAGCCACCATCGTTGGTGCAAACCGACTCAGTCTGCAGAACTCTGCTGCATATCCATCCACCGTCTTACCAGCCTGCTTGAGACTGATAAATCTCTGTTGTAGCTCATACCGCGCTACCACGCCAAAGTACTTGGCCTTGAATCTGGTACTGAAGCTATCCCAAGGAACATGACGCCTCATTCCAACCTCTTCCGATGCCCACCAGTCGCGGGCGAGATCCTGAAGTAACAGTCTGACCTGGTCAACCTTTTCTTCTGCGGGAACCTTAGCTGCAGTCAAAATGGCCTCAGTATCCTGAAGCCATGCATCCGTCGTGATGGCATCCTCCGTGCCGTCAAAATATCTCGGATTAAGTCGACAAAACCTCCCTGACGCTCCCGAATCATTTTTGACACTTCTCTCAAGGGCTAATTGTAACCCCTGATTCAATAGCACATTCTGTTCCTACTGCTGGGTCTGCTGTTGCTGATGGGCTGCCACCTGACGCTGCTGAGTGGCCAGGAATCCCCGGATGACCTCTAGGAGTGCTGCAGCATCAGGTACTGTCGTCGCTGCCGGTACCGCCGGGGTTGCGGGAGTTTCTAGAACCTGCGGCTCCACTGGCTCTGATATCACTTCCACTCGGATCTGGTCGGGAGAAGGCATTCCTTCCGGCTGCTGCCCCGTCGAGCCATGCTCTACTGGACGTTCCTCCATGTTGGCCTCACCAGCTACTGAGAATGAAGCACCCCTATAGGAAAAGATACATGATATTAAATGACAGGACGATGAAGATTCGAGGATGCAATTCAAGTTATCAATCAAGATGAGGGAAGAGAAATCGAGGCAAGAGATTCAAAGGAAACAAGTTTTGATTGAGACTCCTATAATAATAATACCCCATAAGTCTGAAAATCAGACCTGCATGGGCCACCAATAAAACCTTGTCACGCCCCAGTACCGAAATACGAAGACGGACTAGGCCAGCTACTCCATACGAGGTATATAAACGTCATACGGCGATCGTGGCTGTCAAGAGACAAGGGGGTGCATGCTACAATCAAGTCTCCTATGGTCTCACAGAGCATCTAGGTCTCAATCAATCAAACAAGAAGCAGTAAATAATGATCATATAAGATAAAGCAGTAAGGCGTCCCCGACGTATCATCAAAATGATCATGGGGATCTAGCTTTATAAGTTAGCTAGCCCAGAGAGTCATAGGTACATAATTGTTTTCAGCTGTAGTCTGAATTAATTACAAATTATGCAAGACAAAATATCCAGATTAGCCGGTTAACAGGTGCCGGTGGCTAAACGCCAGATCATAAGTAAAGATACTAGAGTAGTGAAGAAGAAACCCACTCGAGTCCCCCGCCAGCCATGCTCCTAGTATGCACCATTGACGTCGGGAAGGAAGTTTGGATCCTCAGGCGCTGCTACGAGATCTGGCCAAACAAAACCAGCGGGGTCAGCCCCGAATAGCAAGTACCACAAGGAAGCACAAAAGTGGTGAGATAAAACCCAAGCAAATAATAATAATAATACTAGTAATAATAAAAGCTTCCGGTCGTAACCTCGGTCCACAGCCTGTCCTAGCACGATAGCCCAACCCAACAACCAAACAAGGACATGGGTTGGACCACACACCATGACAGTCCATGTCCCTTGGCTACTAACGGAAGTTATAAGGCACAGTCAAGTCATTTTTCAAGCGGCCATTCATTCATGCGGCTTTCTATATTTGGCGGAGTTATTCCCGCGATAATGATTAAAAGGAATCCTCAGATCGTGTCAACCCAGCAGGGCTAGCCAAACCATAAGACATATAGCACATTGATTATGCACCGGTCCCCCGGAGGGCTACCGCGCTAAAACATATAACACATAGCTCGTAGGAGTCGGATATAGCCATCCGCTATAGGCGAGTGAAACCATATCCGTGGTGGCCAACCCGACACGTCAGGACTGGTCCTCGGGTGGCTAGTATGGCACGATCTCGGGATTCTTCCCACCCAATGCATCTACCAAGTTAGTTGCCTAGTTAATCCCTAGGTTATTCTCGGAGTTCTCATGTCGTGGTCACATGCTCACTCCCCTATATGTCGTATATTGTACGAGTACCCCAAGAAGTGATCCTTACGGGCTCATAGAGTCATACGTATGTACCCCCTTCTTGGTGTAATGCGACACACAATAATGCCACGTCATTGCTACTGACCAATTGCTATGTAAATGCTGGACTCTTGGAGGTACTGACAGGTATCACATAGGAACACTTAGCACATAGGATAGCACATCGATGCTCACATAGATTGTACCTTAGTACACACATAGGGTTATCCAGCATACGCATAGGAGTTAGATCAGGAATGAGGACCAAAACACAAGAGGAAAATAGAACAAGAAGGTACTATGCACTTAGGGTATGAAAAGCTCGCTAGTCATGAAGATTCTTGAAGCCAAGACAAAGATCTACAACTTTTATGTTGGGAGTTAGGAGAAATTCTGGCCACAATTCAGCCAAATAGGACTTAAAATAGCCAAAAACAGCCAAAATAGGCACTATGCGGCACTATTCAGCACTATACGGCACTATTCAGCACTATGCGACACTATGCAGCATTCTTATGCGGCTCGGCACTATGCGGCACTATGCAGCATCCTCATACGGCTCGGCACTATGCGGCACTATACAGTATTCTTATACGGCTCGGCACTATGCGACACTATGCAGCATTCTCATGCGGCTCGGCACTATGCGGCACTATGCAGCATTCTCATGCAGCTCGGCACTATGCGGCACTATGCAGCATTCTCATGCGGCTCGGCACTATGCGATACTATGCAGCATTCTCATACGGCTCGGCACTATGCGGCACTATGCAGCATCCTCATGCGGCTCGGCTCTATGCGGCACTATACAGCATTCTTATGCGGCTCGGCACTATGCGGCACTATGCAGCATCCTCATGCGGCTCGGCACTATGCGGCACTATACAGCATTTTCATGCGGCTCGGCACTATACGGCACTATGCAGCATTCTTATGCGGCTCGGCACTATGCGGCCCTATGCAGCATGCTCATGCGGCTCGGCACTATGCGGCACTATGCAGCATCCTCATGCGGCTCGGCACTATGCGGCACTATACAGCATTCTTATGCGACTCGGCACTATGCGGCACTATGCAGCGGCACTATTCATCGTCCCTGCCAAAACCAGGACTGATGACATAGAAAATATCCAAATATTGTTTTGGCCATAACTTCCTTAAAATAAGTCAAAATCTAACTTTTCAAAGGTTAAAATTGTGTAGAATCAAATTTCCTACAACCTATGACCATTAGTTTTCGAAAATAACTAAGTTTGGTAGATCAAAACCATGTAAATACATAAAACCCTAGTTTTAGAAACTTAGATCTACACCAAACTAGCCATTAAAATCAAAAACTCCAAGAACTAAACTTGTAGAGAATAAAGAGAAGAACAATATAGACAAATAATATTAAAGAAAAAAATCTAAAATGAAAAATGCACAAATCTCTACTTTTGAGCAAGTTGTACTTGCCTAAGGATGGTGGTTGAGGAAAATAAATGGAGGAGTGAATGAGGAGAGAGAGTGAGGAAGAGAATATAAATAGGGGTTAGGTTGGATTAAGAAAACCCTAACCTCTAAACATGCTCTAACCATTCCACTAATGACATGCTTAAAACTACATGCAACCATTAAATAATAATAAATAGAATTATGCAGATGCTAAATACGGGATACCATGTACAGAATTCATGAAAGAATACGTCTATTGGGATCGAGGAGTGACAACGGGTCTTCTTGCGGTCCGTCAACTGGGGTAGCTCCTCCAACTCCTGTCATGACACCACAGGTGCTGGTGGACGCAGATGAATATGTGAGATTCATCGTTGAGGCAGTATATAAAATGCTGCAGAGGGGGGTGTCGGCAGTGATGGACGCTAAGGGGAGCTTTGCGACGGCAAGAACTCTGGCATTGCCTCATATCAACTTGATCCGTGTTCACCCGGGCCACGAGCATATGGCCGACATTCTGGAAGCCATGGTGGCTGAGTTGGACCAGCGGCTTTCTGAATTAGGGCACATCCAGTAGAATGACCTCTCTGTCCTGATAGATGTGGAGAAGGAGAGGTTGCTTGCTGAGACTGTGTCTTCCTACCAGGCCACTGTGAGTGTCTGGGAACGCGAAATGTATGAGACTGAAGCTGCAGTGGAGCGATTATCTCAGTCTACACGGGAGACAGAGGAGACGCGAGCTGCGCTGGACGCAAATATCACGAAGATTGATGCGCAGATGCGTCGCCTTGAGGATCAGCGGGCCCGACTCTTATTGGACGCTGAACGTGTCCAAGGTGAACACGTAGCATTCAAGAAGGAGGAAGCAGCTTTCACTATCCGAGCTCTTACCCTGGCTCAGCAGAGACAGCAGCTTGATGAGAAGCTGAGGCTGTCGAAGCGATGCGTCAGGAAGCTAAACGTCGAGTCTTGGCGACTGTGGAGACTCGGGCGGCAGACTTGAGATGCCGAATTGTAGAGCTTTCCGCTAACCCTGGGGATATCTAGGGCCTGTAGTCTCTACTTTTTGTATTTTTGCAACTCTTGCTGGGGATAGTGTAATCCTTTACTCTCCCTTTTTTTAAGAGATAATAAAGAAGTACACCATTTTCTGCGATGTGTTCATTTTTGTTTGTCATGAACTTTGATGATTTGTGTGGACCTATTATCTTTTGCGTACCTTGGTTTCAGATACAGATAATAAGTTTGAAGGACCCAATGTATTTGCTCAGAGGTAATATGGACGTGGCAAATATGGGGTTCAAATGATAGAATCTTCCTACTCAGAGGTGTTGTGAACGTGGTAGGAATGACCCTGGGAGATGCACGGAACTACTCAGAGGTAATGTGGACGTGGAAGTTCTACGATCGATGTACGGCAACGCGGGGGTTGTCTGTACGGGATGTTTACTCAGAGGTAATGTGGACGTGGTAAACATGAAGGATAGCATAGTGTTACGGGGTGTAAGATTCCGCCTTGTAGGGTATAGGGGGACAACTCAGAGGTGATGTGGACGTGGTTGTCCTTCTACTGGAGGATGCTACGTAACAACTGGGTTCCGGAAGCGTATAATTTTGTGGAATGGAAGTACATGTCTGAAAAGATGTCAAGAGTAGTACTTCTTTAGGAACTTGCCGTTGATGGGCATCATGAACAAGTCCCCATTGGGTTTGGCGAGACGGTAAGCACCGTTTGAGTATACCGTCTCGATGATGAAAGGTCCTTTCCATTTGGGCTCGAACTTTCCTGGTGTTTTATGAGTCAACACCATCAGCCTCCTGACTGCCAGAACCAGGTCGCCAACTTGGAAAGTCCTCTGCTTGACCTTCTTGTTGAAAGTCTGTGATATACGGGCTTAGTAGAGTTCGATGCGTTGTTGAGCTAGGAGACGCTTTTCGTCAAGTGCCTCCAGTTTCCGCAGACGACGACGTTGATTGTCTTCTTCTGTGAGTTGGTTTGTGATTGCTACGCGGAGCGAGGGTATCTGAATCTCGAGAGGCAGTACCGCTTCGCTCCCGTAGACCAAGGAAAATAGTGTGTTGCCTGTCGGGATCCGTACCGTTGTACGGTAGGCCCAAAGGCATTCGCCAAGCTTTTCGTCCCAGTCGCGTTTGTTAGATAACACGACCTTTTTGAGTAGCCTGACGATAGTTTTGTTGAACGCCTCGACCAATCCGTTTGCTGCCGGATTGTAGGCGGTTGATGCCACGTTTTGAATGCGATTCTTGTCACAGAATCTGCTGAAAACATGGCTGATGAACTGAGGACCACTATCGTGGATGATCCTCCGGGGTACTCCGAAATGGTAGATGATATGGTGCTTGATGAAGCTGATCACCCTGGAGCTTTTCACTTCTGCCAGCGGAACTGCTTCTGCCCATTTAGAGAAGTAGTCGGTAATTGCTAGGATGAAGCGGTGTCCTCTCGATGAAGGAGGGGTGATCGGTCCCACAATGTCCATTCCCCAAGCTTCGAAGGGCCAGGAGGTGACTGTAGGATGTAGTGGTTCGGATGGTGTATGAATGAAGTTTGCGTGAAGCTGGCATGCATGGCACTTCTTAGCATATTCAACAGCGTCAGCGGCCATGGTTGGCCAGTAATAGCCTATGCGTCGCAGTCGATCCTGCAACTTAGGACCGGGCTGATGGGCTCCGCAGGTTCCATCATGAGCTTCTCGAAGGGCTTCGGCTGCTTCTTTGTTAGACAAACATCGAAGGAGAAGTCCATCGTAGGAGCATCGGTACAGTATTTTAGTAGCCGTATCGTTGTAGAATCGAAGAGAGCGTCTCCTGACCGAGACAGCTTCTTTCGGGTCCTCTGGGAGAATTTCGTAGACAGCGAAGTCGATGAACGGGAATCTCCAACCCCGGACGTTAACACCGGCACCCGCTGACATGGCGTGGGCCACTTGTGAGCGCAGGGTGTTTTTAGGGCAGACCAAGTCTCGACCCACTATCGTGACGTAGTATTGAGTTCCGAGGGGTGCGGCCAAAGAGGCTGCGAGGCCAGCCATAGCATCGGCCTCTAGATTTTGTAGACGAGGTACGTGTTCCCCAGTGAAGGTTGAAATGATGTTCAAAGCAACTTCATGGTAGGGGATCAGATCTTCATGGCGAACTTCGTATTGCCCTCTGATCTGATTTACAACGAGCTTTGAGTCACCGTAGGCTTCCAGATGTTTTACCCCCAGCTGTTATACTAGCTGGAGTCCCATAATGAGCGCGTTGTACTCGACCACGTTGTTGGAGCACGGCTTCGAAAGGGAGTACGCACGCTGGATGACCAGCTGATCGGGGAAGACTAGTACCACCCCCACTCCTGCGATGATTTGGCCTTTGGGGCCTGTTCTTGAAGCGCCATCGAAAAACATCCGCCAGACGGAGCCTTCTTCGGTGACGTTTGACTCTTGGACCTCATCCGGGATGTCTTCATAGAGTCTCGAGGACTCCGAGATGGGGTGTGCAGCTAAGAAGTCGACCAGAGCTTGACCCTTAACAGCCTTCTGTGGAACGAACACCATGTTGTATGGCGTTAGCAAGATCGCCCATGTGGCTAGCCGGGAGTTCAGTGATCCTGGCTTCGTCATGAGGATCCTGAGCGGATTGACTCGGAAAATGACATAAATTATCTGGCCCGAGACATAATGACGAGTCTTTTGGATGGCAAATACCAGAGCCAAGCACTCCTTTTCAACGGGGTTGTACCGGTGTTCGGCCCCGATCAGAGTTCGGTTGAGGTAGTAAATTGCTTGCTCATAGCCTGTGTCACTGTTCTGAGCTAGCAGGACGCCGAGGGAATGATCCATGGTACGGATGTAGAGGAGGAATGGTTTGCCGGCGACGGTTGCCCCCAGAACTGAAGGGCTCGTTAGGTAGGCTTTGATGTCGTCAAAAGCCTTTTGGCATTCCTCTGTCCAGACATAAGAGACTCCCTTCTTCATGAGCTGGGTGAAGGGTTGACATTTGCCGAAAAGGTTTGCTATGAACCTTCGGATGTATGCCAGACGTCCCTGTAGGCCTCGAAGTTCTCGAAGATTCTTCGGAGGGTCCATATCAAGAATTGCTTTGGTCTTCTCGGGATCAACATGAATGCCTTTCGCCGTAATGATGAAGCCCAAGAACTTTTCGCTCAAAATCCCAAGGAAGGATTTAGCGGGGTTCATCTTGAGTTGATGCGCCCGCATGAGGTCGAAGACTGTCTTAAGGTCTTGCAGGTGATCTCCTTTGAGACGGCTCTTGACTGCGATGTCGTCAACATAGCATTCGACTGTCTTGCGAAGGTGCTGACGAAAAATATGTCGCACCAGCATTCTTCAAGCCGAAGGGCATCACTGTGTAGCAAAAAATGCCCTTTGGAGTCCTGAATGACGTATGTTTTGCGTCATCGGGGAACATCTTGATCTGGTTGTAGCCCGAATACCCGTCTATGAAAGACATGCGCTCGAAGCCACACGTATTGTCGATCATCACGTCGGTGATTGGAAACGGGAATTCATCTTTCGGGCAAGCAGAGTTGAGGTCTCTGAAGTTGATACAGACTCGTATCTTCCCATTCTTCTTGGTGACGGGGACGACGTTGGCTACCCAGTTTGGGTGTTGCTCTTCACGGATGAAGCCGCTAGTCAAGAGTTTGTCTACCTCCTGATCGATGGCATTCATGATGTCCGGACGGAAGCACCGTTGTTGTTGCTTGATAGGCTTGGCATCAGGCAAGATGTTCAACCTATACATCACAATCTGGGGATCAAGTTCCGGCATATCTTCATAGCTTCAGGCAAAGACGTCGATATATTCTTTAGCTAGCTGGATTAAAGATTCTCGGTCTTCTCCTTTAAGGCTTTTGCTGACGAAGATGGGTTTGGAAAAAGATCCATCCCCAAGGTCGATCTGTTCGACTTCGTCTTCGGTAGGAGGTTCACGTAATTCAAAACGAGACTCCCATTGTTGTCCCAGGCGTTGAGCCCAGGGTTCTTCTTCGAAGAATTCCGGCGCTTGATCTTCGCCTTCTTCCTCTTGAGATTGTGCAGATGTCATGTTGGCTGACAGCACTCTCTTGAAGACAGATCCGACACTGGTATCGGAATCCCACGTTGACGCTTCAGATGAGTGAGAATGTTCAACTTCCTCTGCGTCTGAACTCTCTGGAGTTGACGGCGGCGTGATATGGCCTACCCCCCGTCGAGTTTTGTTGTAGTAGTCCTGCGGCTTTCCTTTCGGTGTTGGAAGCCGGAGAGGGAGACGTCGACCTTTGCCGTAGTTCAGGACTTTATCGCTTTTTAGGTCGTAACCCATCTTTTGGATGAGGTACTTTGCCTTGTCCGTGTACCGATAGAGTTACATTCTGCCAGCATCTGGTTCTGGCTCGAGTGGCGGAAGGTCTTGATGACGCTCAACCTTGCCGAAGATGATGGATTCTTCGTCTCGACTCCGTGGTGGGACTATGTAACAGACCCCTTGGGACGGGACTACTCGATTTACATGATGGACGGTCGTTATTTGTGTTTGCAACGACCATAGAGCGTTATCTAATGTATACATGGCATTCCAATGTGGAAAACTAGAATAATTAAAAGACACTCTATTATTGATGAAATGCGAGATTTTATCCCGTGGGATTACATTATCGAGAGATGGGGCATCTACATTGGCCGAGATGTATTCTCTCAGCTCTTCCTCTGTAAGCACTATAGTAGGATCGGGAGGGTCCACCACAGCGTTGATCTGGGAGTCAGAGAGGACTGTATGAGCCTTCTCCGGTGGCTGGAATGGCGGCGGCTTGCCCATAAGACGCACCTTCAGAGGTGCCTCTGCTGTACCTCCGGTAACTGGCGCCTTCCCCTGTAGTTTTGCCACAAGGGGAGCCGATGTTTGAGGGGGCTTTCCCTTGAGCCGTATCTTCAGGGGAGCTTCAGGAGCAGCTGGTGCTTTCTCGGATAGCTTAATGCTCATGGGGGGCAACTTCTGAGGCGGTTTGCCTTTGAGTCGGATCTTCAAAGGAGCATCGGGCTTGACTTCAGCATCCACGACATAACAAGTGACCTCGGTTTTGAGGTTACCGATGTGGTACTTTAGTCGTATTTTGCCCAGTGGTTCATTTTTGCTGGCGTTAAAACCACTGATTGTCGTGTTGGAGGGCGCCAGTCGGTACATTGGGATCCCTAGTGTTGAGAGCAGCGTCTTCGGGATAATGCTGAGGGAAGACCCCGGATCGATCTGAATCCGCTTCACCTTGACTGAACCGATGTACCCTGTGTAATACAACAGCCTGTTGTGTCGATTGTGTTCGAGCAACATGTCCTGTTGGGTGAAAGTTATATTGGGGATAACCTCTTCCGTACAGTGACAGTGCTGGCACACAATCGGGAGATCTTCCGGTTGCTTGACCTGACTGAGAAAGGATTCAGCATCCTTCAGAGCTTCGCAGAGAGCTTCTCGGGAGTCCTTGGAAAGACGGAGAAGCTCGAACAGAGATAGGCGGGCAGGAGTACTGGCGAGTTGCGCCAGTATATCGAAGTTGTGGGGCTTGGCTAGCCCCGAAGCATTCTCTTTTCGCAGAGGCCTATCGAAGCGGGCCTCTATATGCTTCTGTTTATTGGCTGCCGAGGGCTTAGACGGGCTCTCGTCCGGGACAGCAGGGACGGTGCCATAAGGCACCACCTCGACGGCAGCTTCGTCGGGTTGGATGTTCTGTTGTGAATGCGTCCGCACAGGAAGTGCCTCTGAAGAAGAGACCATGCGGCAAGACTTGATCTTCCTGCCTTTGGACTTGGAGGTAGGGCGTACCTCCGGTTGAGTCACTTCGGAGACGAGATCGGGGTGAACCCACAGGATCTCTCCTCGAGATGTGGTGAGTGGGATGAGTCCACTCACGTTGTCACGGGTTGGTGGTAAGTTAACCACCTCCATTGTCGCCTTAGGGATGGGGACAACGCCATCTTGTGTTGTAGTCGGCGGCAGGGTGCCAAACTGGAGTGACACCACGTTGGCTGACACCGTCTTCTCTTCGTAGTCGACGGAGATTACATCCGCATTGATCATGCGCTGGATGTAATTCTTGAGGACATAGCAGTCCTTGGTTGGGTGTCCGACAAACCGATGGTAGTGACAGTACCTCGGGTTGTCCACTTTTCCAACCTTATCGGGACGCTTAGGGTTCGGAAGCTTGATCTTGTCACCCTGCTTCAGTATCTCAAAGAGCTGCAGGGTGTCTTCGTCATTGAACGAATAAACCTCCTTCGGCCTTGGTGCAAGTGGAGGCTTCTGAGTAGGTGCTGATGCACCTTTGGAGGCATTGACAGTCAATGCCTGTTTCCCCTTTGCTTCTCGTCCGGGGTTGTTGGTTGCAGGCCATTTTCCCTTGTCCTCGAAGCAGGGAAACTGACTCCCAGGAGACGAGCGTTGGCTGCCTTCTTCTCCGCGGCTTCTGCTTCAATGATCAAGGAGCTCAAGTCGGGAGGAGGAGTAGAGTTGAGCCAGATCTTAACTGCAGGCAGCATGTTCATGCTGCAGGAGGAGAGAAGCGCATGTTCTGGCATGCCCGGGGGCAGTCTGAAGCAGGCCTGTCGGAAGCGTTCGATGAACACTCGAACTGTTTCCTTCTCCTTCTAGCGTATCTCTATAAGGGACGTCATTGTCATGTCCTTCCCGCCGTCGTAGAAACGGTCGAGAAAGAGGCGCGTCAGGTCGTCGAAGGAAGATATTGAATTGTCGGGGAGGCTGCAGTACCAGTCGTACGCCACTCCTTTCTGTGCCCCAACAAATATGCTGGTAAGAAGCGCGTCCTCCTTCGGAAGATGTCCCGTCTGAGACTGGAAATACGTCAGGTAGCGACGAGGAGAGTCCTTCCCGTCGTACGGCGTCAGTGTTTGTGGTTTATACTTTGGAGGATAAACCACCTTGTTCCACTCGAGGGGATAAGGCTGGGGGATGCCCATTTTCTGGCGCTCCTCTTGTCTCGTCTTGGACTCAAAGCGCTCGCGCAGGTCCCTGATCATCTCGACCACGTCTTCCGTGGAGCTGGGAGTCGGGGAAGGTGGTACCACCGGATGTTGAGCATTTGAGGGCTCTGATGTCCGAGGTGCTTCTCGATGATCTGCGTCCGAGGGAACCCGTTGAAGGGGTACACTCGATTCTCCGTTGGCCCCTGGGTCGGGACCGACAAAAGGTGTCCTGGTCAAAGCTGACCGTATCTCAAATACTGCCTGAGTCAGTGTTTGCATGGAGGCAGAGAGGGTTTTGAGTCCTCCCTCCAGGGTATCTATGCGCTGGACGAGGTCTGTTGGCGGCGCATCAGACTCGACATCAACTTCAGTCACGTTCACTGTCATGACGCGGCCGGGAGTGGATGGATGAGTTGAGGCCCCACTCTCGGCCTCTCTCCCTTGTAGGGGAGTTGCCTCTCCTGAAGCTTCATCTGGGCTACCCCCGGCTACGTTCGGGAGAACATTCACCACATGCGCATCTGCAAGGGCCTGATTACCCTCAGCTCCGTCTTGAAGGGCCTCTTCGTCTCCAGAACTCGGGTCCGCAGATGCTAGGCTACCCCCAGCTATGTTCTGGGGGATATCCTCGTCTTCAGGGGCTTCTGGGAGGCTGACTTCGCCTCGAGGATCTGCCCCAAGTGTGCTTTGGACATACTCGTCTTCGGAATGAGGCTCGACAAGGGTCTGACTACCTCCATCTTCCTCCAAGAACTTCTTTCTCGCTCGAGTGCCTTCGAACACTCCGGAGGACGAGACAGCTGTCTTGGTTTTCCTCGGTTGGCTCTTGGACGAGGAAGAGAGACTGTCAGTCGACTTTCAGACTGACGAGGAGTTGGATATCACGTTGCATGAAGCAACCATTGGTTCCTATTCTGTTAACACCTTCTTTTCGAGGCGACGTCGAAGGGGTGTCGATGATTGCAGCTGCTGGAACACCGACTGCCTTGGTGGGACTGCCGCTTTGCAACAGCAGTTGATGGTGACCATAGCACAAGTATGCCCCGTGAGAGGCGCATCGTGCTTGTCAGTTAACTCTCCTGATCGACGCTTGTGAGTAATCACGTTACGCAGATCGTTGGAGGAGAGTGCCACCTTCGCACCCCCTTCAAGCGCATGGCAAGGCCAAGCGCCGGGGTGGTCAAGTGAGTGCTGCGTCCCCTGATCTAATACCAAACAGGTATCCCGATCAGTAGTGGGGGAACCACAGCATTTGGAGTGACTTGAACGGACCTCAAACGCACCACCGGAGGAGGCGCGGGAGTTCAAGACCACTGGATTTGCCTTGCTCGACTTAGTTGTGCACGTAGTAGATGCGCCCAAGTGAGACAAGGGCTTTGAAGGTCGGCTCGTTATCGGCGCCGCAGCACTCGAGTCGACCTTGTACAACTTACCATCAGCAGCACGCATGATTGTGAGCACATGCTTCTGGCTTGTTGCTGGCATAGTATGTTTGGGACGCATGGCCCGTGCTGCCTTGGACTTCTTTGTACCAGGCCGCTGGGGCGCGTAGTACTCAGAATCCAAATTCTCCTCGCCACTACAGCGAGTGAGTCTGTCAAAGACAGAGATCTTCTGTGGCGCATCAGAGGTGATGCGCGGGGCATTGGCTGTGCCTCTGCTCCGTCGACGCATCTTCCTCGCCTGAGAGGGAGATGGCTGGGGAACGTGGTTAGCCGCACGTTTCCCCGAGAGATAAGCTGCACCAGCGGGCGCATCTTGGTTGCTGAGGACGTCAGCAGGAAGGGAAGGCTGGACTGGTGCATCCCCTTCGGTGGTGGTGCCCGAGGCGTCGACCTTGCGCACCCAGACTCGGCGGGTCTTCTTCGGCTTTGGCAGCCGCTTCGAAGGACTCGTACTGCCTTCAGATACGAACTCCTCATACGCCTGTAGGTTGAGGCGTACGACCAGCGTCTTGTGGGAGGAGCCCACCTTCACATCGTCGGATTGTGACACAGCTTTCTCGGTGGAGGAGAAAGAGGTCCCCAGCAGAGCCGCCAGCTTGTTTGCCATTAAAATTCTTTGATTGTAAATTTTAATACAAACAGAACAGTGTTACAATATAGGACTTCGGCGTAGTCCTAGGAGTACACTTTTGTTTAATCTGGGTTCCTTGTGCCAATGGAGTGAGTGGTAATGCGTCGACTCCGTTGACGATCTGACAACGGTTATCGGTTCTCTGAAGGTCTGGATTGCTCTGGGTGCTGGAGCTTGCTGAGAGGAGGAAGACGTTGAGTGTCTGTATCTGCCTCTCTGGTGGTACGAAGTCTCTGTCTGTTCGCTGTGGAGGTTGATATGTATGTACGTAGATTGATCCGTGTGTGTGTAAAAGAAGGAAATGATCCCTCTATTTATAGTTTTACAGGCTGGCTGCTCGTGCGCACATATGTAGGATGCGCCTGTACACGGGGATGCCACGTGTTGATTGCTGATGGAGGCGCATGGACGATGCGCCCTGATCGAGGGGGTTGACTTCTTCATGTTGCTGTTGTGAACCGGCACGTAGCGGAGAAGAAGATGTTTCTGTTGCTGAGATCTTGGATGAGTCGAGTCAAAGGACACGTGTCGTTGACCCATGGCTCAGAGATCTCGAATTTGGTGGGAGGAATGATCTGGTAGGATGCGCCTAGGATTGGGCGCATGAGGAGACTTTGGCTCGTAACCTTTAGAAGTCACGAACCATTCTGGGCGCATGGCTTTTGAGGTGCATGCAGAGCTTCAATAATGACTTTACTCCTGTCTTTTGGGATCAGGGAGAAGTCTGGGGTGCATGGCTTTTGAGGCGCATACAGAATTGTAACAGTGACTTTCCTTCTGTCTTTAGGGATCAGAGAAAAGTCTGAGGCGCACAGCTTTTGAGGCGTATGCAGTTTTGGACGCATGGCCGCGGAGGCGCATGCGAGATGGTTGGGTGGCCACGTGGCAGCAGCCGTCGGAGAGGAGTAATAATGATGCTGACGTTGGCGATGCTTCGTCTTCTGAAAAAGCTGCCGACTGCTCAGACTTTGGGAGGCGTGCTGCCAACTCTGTCAGTTCAGCATTTAATATTTGTGACATTCGATGGACAGCTGAGTGGGCACGTCGGTTGGTGTTCCACTAGGCATATGGGGACGCATGGGGGCGTATCCCTATGATGCTCTTGGTACTGAAGGGCACGTCTGTGTGATGCGCTTGATGTAGAAGGGCACGTCTGTGTGATGCGCGGTCTGGCCGGCGCATCCGCTTCGTGAGACGTCTTTGATGGTGCAACTATTACGTTCTTCGAGTGCTTTAAATAGCCATTTTGACTTGGCTGAATTCGAAGCGTCCGGTTCATCCATTTAATGCAAATTTATTGCACGGAATTCGGAGAGCCATCCACTTGGCGTATGGGTTTGATTTGCCCGGCCTATAAATAGTGGTATGGAGAGAGGGTTGGCCTCTCGTTCTCTCATGTCTTTCCGACATGAACTTGTGTGCTCGAATGCATTCTGTTGACGAGATACTCCCGAGGGTGAAGATGCGACGCAGTGTCTTCGTTGATGCACTTGAAGGTGTCTGTTACATCCAAAAGACGGAGTCGAGGGCTTCCGAGGCAGGCGGAAGGTGCCTGTTGCATCCAAAGATAGGGATGCTCGGGCCTCGTTTCCGTTACTCCGGAAGAGCCGTAGATCGGAATGGCGGTGCCCCGACCGTCTTCCTTTGGCTTTTGAGGCTCTTTCTCTGGATGGGGGGGGGTTAAATTCCACCCTCATCCTGCTCGGCCAGGTGAGCCTGGCTGGAAGAGCGGCACATAACTGGGCTGCTGAAGGGATGTACATAACTGGGGATGCACATAACTGAGCTGCTGAAAGGATGTGCCTTGCTGAGGGCGCATGGTGGGATGCGCCTGGCTGAGGGCGCATGTAGATTGCTGCGCCTACTTGAGGGCGCATAATGGCTGCTGGCTTGTAGACTTAGGATCCTTTCTTTGTAGAAATTCTCCTTTGTACAATCTTCCTTAGACATGTAATAGACTTTTATATGTTAATAAAAAGTCCTCCTTCGATGTCTATATTTGTTGCTTTTTGCTGTGAAGCCCTCTGTCCAAGCTTTGGCTCATGTAGTCTGGTGCATAGACTTTCGGGTTCTGAAATTCCATGCTTCTACAATTTAAGCTCATTTCAAATGATGCCTTACTTTCGTTCACCGTCCGGTATACCGATAGATGTATAACTTGCCAAACCGAGACAAAGTTGCCGAGAGATGAGCTTAGGTGTCTCTTTAATATTAAGTTTCCTCCTTCGACACGTATGGTTGGTAGTTATCGTGTTGTAATGCTTCACCACATTCGTCCATGCTAAGACGAATTGTTCTTTGTGCGGTTCAAGCCATGTATCTTTGGTGTAAGAAATGTATGCCGGCTCCCTCGCCTCCCACTTTTTCTTGAACAAGTACCATGCGGCGTCGTAACTGACAATCTTAGAGGCTCGCCATACACAATTCCAATCATTGTAGAATTCGTCAAAAATTTGCATGTCAAGTTTACCATTCACCTTCCGAAACTTCAACTTACATTGGGATTGAATATTACGATTGACATGCCAAGTGCATAGCAATGTATCCGCTTGAGAAAAATAATACAAATAGTATTTGTAGAAGCATGGAAAATACTAAAGAAAATGACTCATACGGCCAAAGAACCCTATGCGGCTCAGAAAACTCATGCGGCTCAATGAATCATGCGGCACAAGGAGCTATACGGCCCAAAGCATTCCATGCGGCTCAGAAGACACGTGGCCTGATAGTGCTCCCCTCCACCCATGCTGCATTAATTGCTTTGACGGCTGACCCCTCTGAAAAGTTGACAGCCCTGACACCAAAGCAGGTAATTATGGCTCTGTCCTAATGATGAATCTCTAGGGAAGAGAAAAGAGATCTCTGACACAAATCCCCCGAGAGCCATAAAAATGCCACGTGGCCTTGCCACGTGGGCATTCGTATGCGGTTCACTGCTCATGCGGTTCAATAAATCCCTTGCGGCTCAGAGCGAATCTGTTCTATGCGGCTCAGGCCATGAAAGCCTCATGCGGCTCGAGCAAAGGACTTCCCATGCGGCTCAGAGTGAACCTATCCTATGTGGCTCAGGCCATGAAAGCCTCATGCGGCTCGAGCGAGGACTTCTTATGCGGTTCGAGAGGGTTATGTCCATGCGGCTCAGGCGGATATATACTTATGCGGCCCACAAGAATTACTTCCCTGTTGTTCGAGGGCTCAAGTGAGGGCCACTGCCCACGCAGCTCTGACACGTGGGCCTAACCATATGCGGCTCACATTCATATGCGGCTCACTAGTCATGCGGTCCAAATCCCCCCAGCAGCTTCTAGGACACGTGTCCTAAACCAATTAATTCCTCAAATTGGCTGCCATTAAAGATTGGGTCAAATCCCAATAATCGGGGACACGTGGCAGAAGAATAGATCTGATTTATTCGCAGATATCAGAAGATTATTATAAGGAAGATTTATTCCAATCAGCATTAATTGCTCATGGGATTTGGTGTAATCTACACCTAATGGCCCAGATTCATCATAATCAAAACGAATGGCCTGGATTGACCAATTCCCAAGCCGCTGTCATCTCCAAGAGCTAATCATTGGCAACCCTAATGATCACACCCTACTATTATAAATAGCAGGGTGCCATTCCCTTACGAGAAGGACAATATACAATATCAGAAAGAAAAAATACATATATACAGAGGGACTTTCTCCCATAGTCAGAGAGAGAATACACAGAGAGAGAGAGAAGCCAGAGGAGCAACTGAGGAGCAAGAAGAGCATTTCTTCATCAACGCCAACCATCTTTTCACAAGGAGCCAAGGCTGCATACCGATCGTCCAAGGAGTAAGGCAGGGCTGCCGTCGCCTTCCCGAGCCTCTATCGTCACCCCCCAGAATCTAAAATAAACAATTGTACTTAGACTGCTGTACCTAGGTTTTCGTCCCTAGGCTTTCTTTGTACAAGCGAGTTTGTAACGAGAAGTAAAAGTCCGATCCTCCGATAATTGTTCTATTCTTTTATATTTCATGGCAAACACGATGGCGACTCTGCTGGGGACTAACTTCTCCATGGCTGAGGAGTTGGTGACGCAATCGGATGCAGCCAAGCTTGGCTCCACTCAACAAAAGATGGTCGCCCGGTTCGACCAACAGGCGTTCGAAGAAATGCTCTCCGACAAGAGCACTGGCCCGGTCCAGAAGCAAGCCCGCACAAAAAAGGCCCGTAAGGAGTGAAGACCCCGATCCTTCGTTCCTACTGAAGCTCTTACGGAGACACCCTCTGTTGTTCAAGACGGCGAGCAAGATTCCCCTGCGGCCCCACTTCAGATCGTAGACAACTCTACTGTCCCCAAGTCTGGCAGAAGAAAACACTATGATGCTGGACTTGCAGGGGCAAAGAGGAGCTCTATGAGATCCGAGCCGCATAATGGTATCAGCCGCAGGGAGAAAGCTCATGCGGTTACATCCTCCAGCCGTATGAAGAAAACTCATGCGGCCATATCTGTCAGCCGCATAGCTTATGCGACTACAGTTGCCAAACACACGGATGAAACTCGTACGGCTATGGGAGTCAATCGCTTGCAGAAAACCCATGCGGCCACAGTTGCCAACCGCATGCGGCCAGCCTGTGCGGTCGTGACTCCTAGCCGCATGAAAACAATTCATCCGACGGCAGAAGGCAACCGCATGCAGACAGCCTGCACCGTACCCAACTCTAGCCGCATAGCATCCGTTTCACGTTTCTCTCGATCAGTCTTCGACCGTCTCTCATGCGGTCCTGACCCTGATGGTTCTCTGGATGATAAGCCAGACTCTGTGGTATTCAACTTGGACTCCTCCTATTACGCACCCGCAGGTGCTAAAAGGAGGAAGTCTAGGGCAGCACGGGCTCATCGGGTCTAGACAGCTGTCCCAACCTCTGACTATCGGGGCGTCCCGTTGACTATCACACGGGCCTCGGATGGGAAGTTGTTTGCAACCGCTCGAGTCCAGCCCCCGGTGGCAAACGGACAGAGTGGTTCCTCTGACCTGCGGGAGGCGATCCTCCACAAATGCAAGGAAAGAGAAGGAGTGTCGGCGTACAAAGAGTCCTCGCTTGGACATCGCTGCACCCAAATTATCGTCAATTGCTGCTGCAACAACGCGACAGTGACGGAAGATCGGTCATCCGTCTTCCAAAGGCTACAACACCTGAGCTCAGAAGATGAGGCACCTCCTGTTGTCTCCTGCAATTCCGCTCAAAAGGTCCCCACTGAAAGGAGGGGGAAAAAGGCGAGTATCTCCAGTCCCAAGATATCAACCACTACAACTAAGAAACTATCGTCTAAACGGTTGTCCTCTACCGGTGTATTCCAACACACCCGTTCGAAGACGAAATTTACCGCGATGAGAAATTCATCATCCACATCGCTGGGGATTGAAGGAACTGGGGGTAGCACTCCTCCGAACATCCGTAACAATCCGATGTTTCAAGGAGCCGAGCCCGGACAAACAACTCTTCCATCGGGGGCAACAGACGCTGATGTCCCCAAGGACATCCGCAACTCTCAAGACGAAGCAAGCTCTGAAGTCGAGGATACCGTTCCCTCCGAATCCGAGCCCGAAGAGAACATTCCCACCTATCCCGATGACTTTTCGGTGCATGGGTACGACTCAGAGGGCACATCCTCCACCGTTCCTTCCATCCCTCCTCATATAAGGACGGTTTTCATGACGAACAACAATCAGGGAGGGTCCAACGATCGCCAGCGCATCGACAATCTCGAAGCCATATTACTTGCTTTGGTCAAGTCTGTAGACGAGATTAAAGCAGCCCTGCCCACTCTACAAGGAGGAACGCCCGGTCAAACAAGCACAGGCCCTGCGGTCAATATAGATTCGAACTTAGCGACACCAAACCCGGGCAATAATCCTCTCGAAACAACAGCCCCTACCGCGACAGATGAGACCCGAGAAGTAAGGAGAGAGGTCCAGGAGCTCCGAGCCATGTTCCATGCCCGAGAAAACGCTCAAGATCTTAGAATACGGCAACCATACCCTGCTGAATGGAGGGATGTTCCATTCCCACCAAGATATAAGCCGTTCAATATCAACCCGTATGATGGCAAAACCTCAGCAAGTCGGTACATCACTTACTTCGAGTTCACCATCGACCATCTGCCCCATGATGATGCTATCCTCACACGGTTATTCATTGGGGCATTGGAAGGAGTCGCCTTCGACTGGTATCGTAATCTGCCGGACAACTGCATCCACTCCTTCGCCGGCTTCAAGCGCCTGTTCTTGGAGAGGTTCTACGAAGTAGGACAGGACGTCACTATGTCCACTCTCATGGACGTCGTCCAAGGAGAGAAGGAGTTGATAAGGAACTACATCGAGCGGTTCCGCCAGACCGCCATGAAGCTGCCCTCTGGAAATCCAGATTCCTCTTTGATTGAGATCTGCCAAAAGAGACTACTTCCTACGATCAGTCTCTGGATGGGCGAAAGTCAATTCAAAGATTGGAAGGCATTCATCATCAGCGCCACAAGCGCCGAAGAACGACTAAAGAAGGCTCGCCAACTGGGATTGCACATCTCGGAAGGAGAAAATAAGGGCAAGCGTCCCAACAACGATAATGGGGATAACCCCTCCAACAATCGGGACAGCAAGGGAAAGCATGCTATGGTGGCCGACACGGCACAAAAGCCCGAGTCACAACCAGCAGACAAACAATGGCCTCAGATCACTTACTCTTTCGAAGACGGCCACGTCAAGCCTATCTTGGACATGTTCATACAAGGAGGTAGAATTCAGCTTCCTCCACCAAGACGGGAGCCTCGGCCGGCTGATCTGGAGAACCCAAAGTTCTGCCATTATCACCGTTATGTACACCATGCTACACACCACTGCTACCAACTAAAACGGTATATCCAAAGCCTCATCGATTCGAACGCTCTGGCCATCGACTTCGAAGAGGTTACCGTAGCAGCCAATATGGTGTCCGTACAATTCGGCAGCTTCCCTCCGACGGAGACTCAAGACGGGGTAATCCCCGTCCCTCTGGCGACAATGGAGATTACCAATCTTCCACCTCCCCGGGAACAGGCTGCTGGTCTAGTACCTCTCACCACCTCACGAGGGAAGGTCATGTGGGTCCATCTAGACTTGGTATCAGAAGTAACTCGGTCCGCACCATCTCCCACCAACAAAAGGAAGAGTGAAAAAATCAGGACCTGCCACACAATCTCAGCAGACAACGAGGAAGCTACAGCCGTCGTCACGCGGTCCGGAGCGCAATCCCAACATGTGGTTGACAACCCAGCCGAAAATTATCAACCCAGTACAACTGATGCTCTGGGACCGGCTCAGCCTTCGACGACCGACAAGCCTAGGCCGAAAGAGACTCGCTTCGACAAATCTCTCCGAAAAGATGCAGCCTAAGGGCTAGAGAGGCCCTACAACTTTGACATCTTAGCATAATTGGCTAACACTCCGGCCAAATTATCACTGTACGAACTCCTAAGGCTCTCCAAGGACGTTCGTATTGCATTGAGCGAAGCACTCCAAAATGCCGATGCCTATCTGGCTCAATCCAACCTCACCGGGGAGGACTCACCTGTGGATCTCCAGGACAGTGCCTGTACGGGAGCAATGCCCAACATCGTCTTCACTCCGCAGGACATGCTCATCAAAACCAACCTACATGATCGCCCGCTATACTACACGGGATACATCGGCGACGTGAAGGTGGATCGGATGCATATTGATCCTGGCTCTTCTATAAGCATCATCCCGAAGGGTCTACTACATCATCTCCGTATCCCAATGCATCGCCTGACACCTACAAGCACCGCCAACAGCGGTTTCAATTCGGGCAGGAGCTACCCTATTGGAAAGATTCGTCTGAAGTGTCAGATTGGCGATCTCCAATCTGAAGTCACCTGCTACGTCATAGATGTAGACACTTCTTACAACATCCTCTTGGGGTGCCCATGGATACACGATTATATGATCGTGCCTTCTACGCTACACCAGTGCTTCAAATATGTCGACAAACACGGCTTTGTAAAGACAGAATTTGCTGATATCGATCCCTTCAAAGGGGTCGAATCCTACTACTCAGACTCCTGCCTATACGAAAAGTCAAAGAGGCACCTTGATGAAGGAGACGTACAAGCTCATACCGAGACAGCTACGGGATCAGAAGGGCCCTTGACGATCCACCTCCAAGCTCGCAAACCAGGCAGGTCCGCACCCCTTACCGCCACTTTGCGGAAGGACGCAATCAGCCTCTCGGCGCAGGAAGAACAGATGATAATCCGGCTGCCAAGGTTCGGCCAAGGCGCCGAGACCCACAACGGGGCCACTGACAATCAGACTGCCGAGAGTCAGTCAACCCCAAACAGGGAAGCTCAATCCCTCCGATAGGCCACTGATGATACGCCTTCCCAAGAAGGGTCGTCACCCCGACGCAAGGTCTGACACTTCTAACGAGCCGGCCACACCTCGCTCCACCTCGAGTACCAAACTGGGGGTCGCTAGTCTGCCAACAACTCCACGCTCAACTCCATCAACTGAACCACTGACAATCAAGCTTCCCAGGTTGTCCCCTCAGTCTTTATTCACACAGGGGGTAGCCGAAGAGGAACCAGAGTTAGCCAAGTATGTGGCTGCCCACACTGATGTTCCCTCCGCTGATGATGTAATCTCCCTAGAAAAGATACCTTACTTTATCAATAAAGGGTTATCTTTGAACTACACCGAGCTCAATAAGCTATGTACAATGTATGCTATGGAACACGGTATAGGCACTCACCTGCACACACAAGTGACAAATGTGTACACCGCGATCCAGCTTACTCCAGTAAAAGACGCTTACCGAATAATCGAGGGAGGGGACCATCCAATCATCTTCGGCCGGACGAACAACCCGTATCCCTCCACCACAAAGGAAACCGACCTCGGGTCAGATACCGGGAGACTGCCTCTGTATCTGTATAGCCCACAATCCAAATATCTCATGCAAAAACAGGGGTATGATCTGGAAACGACGCCGGGTTTAAACTACGGCACTGGGCGACGATTACCTTTGAAGCCGCCAGTCCCGGTGGGTAAACCACGGGATTACTATAACAAAACTCGATGCGGGCTAGGGTATGTAACGCCCACTGCAACCCCCGAGAGTTCAGATGAAGAATGCGACTGGCAGTCACATTCAACCGGGTCACCAACTTCTGACTCAGATACTAGCATCGGAGACGTGTTCAGACAAGTCATGACAGTCAACATGGCATTCGCCGACACTTACGAAGAAGACGAAGACATTCCCGAGATCCTCGAGCTAGAGCCGTGGGCCCAGCAATTAGATGCACATGGGAAAAGTGGTTTGAACTGAGAGAACCTCCTACTGAAGATGAGGTCATACAAGTAGATCTCGGCAGCGAATCTTCTCCAAAACCAATTTTCGTCAGTAAAAGCCTAACAGACGAAGAACGGGAGTCGCTGCTAGAACTTGTCAGAGAATACATTGATGTGTTCGCCTGGAGCTATGAAGACATGCCAGGGTTAAATCCCGACATTGCTCTTCACAAACTCAACATTCGGCCAGACGCAAAACCAGTCAAGCAACAACAGCGACGCTTCCGTCCAGGCATCATGGACGCGATCGAAGCCGAAGTCAACAAACTGATAGCCAGCGGCTTCATTCGTGAGGAGCAACATCCCGATTGGGTCGCCAATATAGTACCCGTCCTCAAGAAGAATGGGAAGATTCGAATCTGCATCGACTTCCGCAACCTAAACGAGGCGTGCCCCAAAGATGAATTCCCCCTTCCTATCATAGACATCATGATCGACAATACTTGCGGCTTCGAACGCATGTCATTCATGGATGGCTTCTCGGGGTACAACCAAATTAAAATGTCTCCTGACGACGAAAAGCATACATCATTCCGAACACCGATTGGCACGTACTGCTACACAGTCATGCCTTTCAGTTTAAAGAACGCTGGCGCCACATATCAAAGAGCCATGAGCATCATCTTCAGAGACCACTTACGCAAGACGGTAGAGTGCTACGTTGACGATATAGCCGTTAAGAGTCGTAACAAGGGAGACCATCTGCAGGATCTAAGGACGGTATTCGACCTAATGCGAGAGCACAATTTGAAAATGAACCCTACGAAGTCCTTTCTGGGCGTATCCAGCGGGAAGTTCTTGGGCTTCATCATCACTGCAAAGGGTATCCATGTAGACCCTGAGAAGACAAAAGCAATCATGGAGATGGGTCCCCCGAAAAATCTTCGCGAACTCAGAGGCCTCCAAGGGAGGCTAGCTTACATCAGAAGGTTCATTTCCAACCTCTCCGGACGATGCCGACCATTCACGCACCTCATGAAGAAAGGAGTCTCATTCGTATGGGACGAGGAATGCCAGCATGCTTTCGACAGCATCAAAGAATATTTGTCAAATCCTCCAGTTCTGGTAGCCCCAGTTCCTGGAAAACTATTCCTGCTCTATGTACGAGCAATGGAACACTCCCTCGGGGCTCTGCTGGCACAAAAGAACGACGCAGGCTACGAGCAAGCCATATATTACCTCAGCCGAATGATGATTGGGCCAGAGCACCGATACACCGCTGTGGAGAAGGAATGCCTCGCCCTGGTGTTCGCCATTCAGAAAATGCGGCACTATGTTACCGGACAAACGATACATGTGATCTCACGAGTCAACCCTCTCAGAGTCCTCATGACTAAACCAGGGGCACTTAGCTCTCGCCTTGCTACATGGGCAATATTGCTGTCCCCTTATCATATGATCTTTGTCCCCCAAAAGGCAGTCAAAGGTCAAGCCCTGGCGGACTTTTTAGCAGCCCACCCAGGCTCGGAGTCCTCCAGAATATATGAAGAGATCCCAGACGAGGTCGCCGACTCGCATGCAATCTCTCACGAGGCTATATGGCGAATGTTCTTTGATGGTGCTTCAAGGACCGGACCTAAAGGCAATATAGTCGTCAGAGTCGGGGTAGTGCTGGTCTCCCCTTCCGGGTTGGTGATCAACCGCGCCTATTCCCTCACAGAACCCTGCTCTAACAATGTGGCCGAGTACAACGCTCTGGTCATTGGCCTCCAACTTGCAAGAGAGCTGGGAGTAGAATACCTTGAAGCATACGGCGATTCCCAGCTAATCGTCAATCAAATCCGGGGTTCATACGAAGTCCGCCACGAAGACATGATCCCTTATCACCAAATAGCGATTGACATCATCTTGTCGTTCAAGGGGTTCTTCATCGAACATGTCCCCAGACTCCGAAATATTGAAGCCGATGCCCTAGCTGGTCTTGCCGCTTCCCTAGCAGTTTCGAATTATGATCGCCAATCAGTGGATGTGATAGGCCACGAACTGGTCTGTCCCAAAAATAATGTGCAATTCGTGGCGAGTTATTCCGCACAGGTGATCGATGATGCCCCAGATTGGAGACAACCATTCATCGACTTCGTCGTCTACGACATCCTGCCCGAGAATCCAAAGGAAGCCACTTCCATCAGACGACGTTCTCTCAGATTCTTCTACGATACAGAGACAAAAATGCTGTATCACCGCTCCTACGACGGATTACTGCTTCGGTGTCTGTCAAACGCAGAAGCCAAAAAAGCAGTACGAGAAGCTCATGACGGTGTCTGCGGGGCCCACCAGCCCGGCCCAAAACTACAAGATCGCCTTCGCCGAATGGGCTACTATTGGCCCACGATGGTGGCAGATGCGATAGATTATGCTAGAAAATGCAAAGCTTGCCAAGTCCACGCGGACTTTATCCACCAACCATCAGAATTTCTACATCCGACAGTGGCGTCCTGGCCATTCGAAGCATGGGGAATGGATATCATTGGTCCAATCACCCCACCTTCCTCCCGAGGACACCGCTTCATACTTGTGATCACTGATTACTTCTCCAAATGGACGGAAGCTGTTCCGCTTGCAGAAGTCAAAACTTCGAACGTGATCAGCTTCCTCAAGCATCACGTCATCTACCGCTTTGGACTACCCCGAAGGATCATTCATGATAATGGTCCGCAGTTTGCAAGCCACGTATTCTATCGGTTCTGCGATAAGCACCGTATTCAGAATGTCGCTTCAACGCCGTACAACCCGACAGCAAACGGGCTAGCAGAAGCGTTCAACAAAACAATCATCAAACTCCTCAAGAAGTTCGTCTCCTCCAACAAGCGCGACTGAAACGAGAAGCTCGACGAGTGCTTATGGGCTTATCGTACCACAATTCGGACCGCCATCGGGAATACACCATTCTCTCTAGTATACGGAAGTGAGGCAGTTCTCCCATTAGAGACTCAAATACCCTCACTCCGCGTCGCCCTCACTTATCAATTGACAACGGATGATAACTACCGACGTCGACTGCAAGTGTTGGAGGCATTAGATGAAAAGTGCCTCTTAGCTCAGCAGCGAATTGAGCTATACCAAGCACGCATCTCTGGAGCCTTCAACAAAAAGGTCAAAATCAGAACATTCCAGGTAGGCGATCTCGTCTTGGCAGTCCGAAGGCCGATGGTCATGACTCACAAGACCGTCGGCAAGTTCCAGCCAAAATGGGAAGGCCCATTTATCATCGAGGCCGTATTCTCCAACGGTGCTTACCGCCTCGCAAAACAAAATGGAGACTTGCTCATGTTGCCCGTCAACGGCAAGTTCCTGAAGAAATACTATGTTTAAACAGCATTCTCCAGATTCTCGAGTCACGTACCCGCTGGTACCACTAAACTCGCTCCATAAAATTCCAGATTATTGAGTCATGTATCTGCTGATACCACTGAACTCACCCTCATAGTTTTCCAGATTCTCGAGTCACGTACCCGCTGGTGCCACTGAACTCATTCCATAAATTCTCCAGATTTTTGAGTTATGTACCCACTGGTACCACTGAACTCACTCCATAAATTGTCAGATTCTCGAGTCACGTACCCGCTGGTACCGCTGAACTCACACTCACCATTCCCAAATTTCTAAGTCATGTATCTGCTGGTACCTCTGAACTTACACTTTGATTCCAACATTCATGGATTGTCGAGTTATGTACCCATCGGTACCCCTGAACTTATATCCTGGTCACTCTTTTGAAAGAAAGTCATGTATAACCATACCGCTAAACTTTTTTCCTACAAGAGATCCTCCCTCATGATCTAATACCTGCACTCCCAGTGCACAACAAAGGTAACGGGTCCACAAACTTCCAAGACGGCCATGTCCTCATTACCTCTGAGCCGTTCCACTTCCGCCAAAAACAAATCACCCCCTACATAGAACTTCCATGTCCTTATTACCTCTGAGTTGTTCTATGTGCCCTCCTTCATTGAGCCTACTCCTGTCATGTCCTCATTACCTCTGAATGGGAAGGCTCCGTCGAAGAAACCTTCATACTTACCATGTCCTTATTACCTCTGAGTAAGTATGATGATCCCCTTTCGACCTATTATATGTACCCACAACCGGAGTACGCCAAGGGTAATAGGTCCACAAATGTCCTCTGTTGACCATCAATATCCTCTGTCGAGTTCACTCCTGCCATGTCCTCATTACCTCTGAGTAGGAAGACTCTACGTTAAGAAAACCTTCCCACTGGCCTTGTTCTCGTTACCTCTGAGTCAGTATGATTGGTTCCTTTCTTTTAAACTTGTTGTCCGTATCCAAAACCAGGGTACGTTAGGGACAATGGGTCCACGCAAAATATCCCAATAAGAGGATTATTACAAAGCAAAAGAGTGAAGCAAATATATATTCCATTCATTCAGAAATCGGTTACATCCACACGATTGCAAGCAAGTCAGAAGAATTCTTCAGGAAGACAAGAAGAAAGGCGAAACAAAATAAAAGACTACAGACAGACATCCACGAGAAGCCCCTACATCCTAGTTACAGGAGCGCATACCATTCCCTCAACCATCTTACATATGAAGGATGCAAGTGAAGAGCATCCTCGTCCAGAATAGGAGAAACAGGGTTCCCAGCACTGCTACCCTCAACAGTCTCGATATTTGGAGGGCTGCTGTTCCCCTCAGGCGCAGGTTCTTCTTTCTTCACTTCCTCCTTAACAGAGGGAGATCCCTGGCTGATGACAGGAGGATGCGGCTCCTCTGACGCCGCAGTCTCAAAATTCGGTGGCGATACTGCGAGAACCAAAGACAAGAAAATAAAAATAGTCAGGAATGTTCATGCGGCTCGTCTTAGACAAGTCTCATGCGGCTCAGACATGGGGTATATCCTCATACGGCTCAGTCATGGGACGTGTATGCAGACCATGTGTCACGCCCCGGTTCCAAGATATGTGGGACCAGGAACACGTGGCGTGCCAGCTGTACGATCAAGTATAGAAAAACCCCAATTTAATGGACTATACTCGATCGTAGTATGCTGAAGTAACAACTAAATAACAATACAGGCAGGTAAATACTAATCTCATCCACAGGAAAAATCACAGAATAAAGCTGGAAGGAATAAAAATAACTCTGAATCAAACTACAAGTCATGACTAGTAGAAAATAATCCACCAATAAATGTATGAATGAACTACTAAAAGAGTACAACTGAACCAGAAAAGAAATAGATATCCACTAGCAGAAATCACCTAAGAACTCAAGAAACTCACGAGGCTCAACATTGAAGTCCTCGTCAGCAAAAGTCTCCAATCTCCGTAGTCCGTCGGTACCTGTGCTCGTCCCAATCTGGAAAAGGTACCAGGTCCTCAGAGGGACGTTACAAGTACACAAGAAATCGACATGCATGATAGTACAGGGCAGTATATAAATAACTAGAACAAAATGTAACATAACATCTCCCCAACCAAACAAGGACAAGATATATCATGCAACATACGACAGGTAAACTAACCATCTATGTGTAAAATGCACTCGAGACATCTCTAGTGGCACATGAGAGGGGGAGAAGAAGAAGAAACGGCCACCAAGCGTTCTACGATTTGAGAAACGAGGGGCTACGAGCATCCAGCGTCTATTGAAAACAGAAATTCTCATACACCACTAGTAGACTCTCCCCACCCAATGTATATCCGTACCGTATATGCGGTACAAATAATATGCAAGACGTCATAGTATATATAAGTAGACCTGTTGTAGTGACCCGCTCCGCCCTAGCGGAACGCCGATTCAAACGGCAAGTGCAACGACTCAAAAACGAGCCGTCGACCCGAAGAGTTGCTTCGACCCGATGAAGTATCGATGCGAATCGATGCAAGACTTGCATTGGCCCGTCAAGATGAATCTAGACTTAGACTATCAAAGGCGCGCTCGGAGTATCGCTCGGCCGATGCAAACATCGCTAAGGTGGGTGGCTCCGATGAACCCGTCTGTGCTTAGCCTAGACACATAACAATACGGACACTATCACGAGAATCGCTAGGTGATAACCTCTTGCATGCTAATAAATGACTCAACGCACCTAGCTAAGGGAATAATCCCAATTTGTATGCTTGTATAGAATATGGAAAGGAACATAGAAAAAGTACAAGAACTCTCGCCCGCGCTCCATGCTCGTGCTACGGCACAAGCCTACGTTTATGCTCCTTATGCGTCCAACAATGAAACAATGAATGGTTTATAACAATGAACGGGAAGGCTATCAATATAGTCATTCCGAGTAGAGTATAGCGACACTGAAAGGCTATGGGACCGATGGGTCGCCAAGGCGACTCCCGTATGAGGAGTTGCGTAATGCTTGAATGAATAAATCAACGAATCAATGAATGAATGAATGAATACGTGAATGAATAGATAAACGAATGAACAAGTGAAAGAAAGAAAGAAAAGAAAGAATGAAGAAAAGATAAGAAAAGAAAGAATGGTTAGCGACAGGTGTGACGGGCACGTGCATCGGGGCTCGCTACCCGCACTGCACGGACGCCAACCTGGTCGATAACGCATTACGGCTAAGGGTTAGCCTACGGCGGAGACAGCCGTTAAGTTAAAAAGACAAGTTAATACGAAATGGTCGTGGACAAACGGCACGAGCGAGGGGTGGCGTATGCTGTGACCGTGGTAGTGAAAGGATTCTGCGGCACGGGCGTTGTGTGGAGTATACCGTGGCCGGCCTAGACGGAATCAAAACGGGGCTTACGGGCTGCTTGGGTGCGGGCTTGGGCACCAAGAGACGTAAGTAGCAGGGTATATTCAAGAGACTTAACGGGGTGTACCAGCCATCACCCTACGCTAAGTTGAGAATTACTGCAGGGATGTCCAAAATGGCTTGTCATGCCAGCGACCCGTGCATATAGATTAGGTGGGCTTTGCTGGTGGCAATCCACGTGCAAGTTCTTGCATTGAAATCAAAGTAATCTAAATGAACTGGACAGGTGGCCCTGAATATACTTGAAATGTAGTACCCCTGAACATGCTCGAACTTGCTCGAAACGTAACACACCGAAATGATATAGAGTAATTCATGCAAAGTGATTTAGATAACGTGCCCACGACGCGCTAGAACCCGAGGCAGGGACACGTACTCGATATTGAATGTTTTCCAAGTACCGCATTATGTTATTACATGGATTGTTGTCTAACTTGGTTTACTTGGACAGGGAAGGCCGGACGGTAAGTATGGGTAAGTTGTGCATATTTTCTATATGCCACTTGAATTCTGCAACACGAGATAGGTTATGCAATGTGCCATGAAATTGATCCTAAGGCAAGATTAGAAAGACAATGAATGATAGAGATGCACAAAAGTAAATGGAACGTGTTCGGTAATGATAGCATTGTGGGCGAGCTAGCCTCCCCACCAGTGCATAACAATGTACTGATAACCCCACAGTCTGCTTGCAGGAAGCAGGAAACGATGGTGGGTGCGGAGCTTTCCTCGAACGTGCTAAGGCGCGGAGCTATCTCTCGAGCCTTGGAGCATTGCAAGGAGCTGGAGCACCATATACAGGACATAATGTATTGGAACATCGCCATGTATCATTCCATCTTGTAAGCCACTTGGCACGCCTTTTATGTTTCAGAGAGAGAGAGAGCTTGAGCGACTTGTAATATCAGCCTAGCGCCGCTTGTAACTTCTTGAATATCAATAAAGAGTTTGATTTCGTATTCAACTGGTGTGTTCGTTTACTTTCTGCTGCAAATGGGGACACTCTGTGCGACTCTGTGGCCTGGCATCAAATCGGCCGTTTCTGGACTTAGGCCTTGCACGGGCGCAACCTAGGCCCGTGCGGCATCACGCCTTAGCGAGGACGATCGCTCCTACGGGAGCGGGGCGTGACAGATTGGTATCAGAGCACGGCTTTACGTCCTTGGACATCAATTCGATTTTCTCAGTTTTGAAAGCTCGTTGTTGGAAAAAGAAGTGTACGCTCTCTCTCGTTGTGCTTTGGGATGTTCCATACAATAAGTCTAATACTTTCAAAAGCTCGTACGATCACTCGGTTGGACGGGATCGATAGGCGAAGGCCTTTGTGCCACCATGACGGACTTGAGTTGGAAGGAGCCGATGTTAAAAGTTAGCAAACGCAAGGCGTGCTTGAATAAGCTTACGCTGACGATAGCAAACGAGTACACAAGACCGAAGTATAGTTCGAACAGGATGGTCATGCACGTAGCCTTTTGGCTAAGTAGTGCGGAATATCGCGCACCTAGACCCTTTGGTGCAAACGAGTTGCGAACGAGAATGAGTGAGCATGCAAACTTGGATGTAGTCCATGCGGGATGGTTAAGCGGTACAACTTAGTTCGCGTGTCGCACACCTCGACTCTTGGGTGCAATCGGGTTGCGAGCGATGTCAATGTATCGCTCGATCGAGAATGGAGATACACTTTGAGTGTATATCGATAGGAATGCTATCGAGTTAACGCTTAGGCACACCCGAAGGATTGACTTTGATTTTGAGGATTAGTGCGAACGACTTAGTACGTCGAGGCGACGTGAGCGATTATGCTAGAGATTCGTCGAACGAATCTGAAGGATGTCTTAGCGCATGACGCGAACGTGATTGAGGACTAGATCGTATGGCTTGAATCCGAGTGGTGTATGTGATAGGCTCGGAGAAGAATAAAAATGAGTGTCGATGACTAGTCGAGTGGCTCGAACCCTGAGTGGTGTATGGACGTCATAGAAATTGTTCGAGCGTGACTACAAGATATACGGATAGAACGGGTATGTCGGCGAGGCGATGCGATCGCGCAAAGCCTTAGAACGTGTCACGCTTAGTTGATCATGACTTCGAATGTCCCGAATGAGATGTCGTTCAGACAACTTGTGAATAGGCAACGCATGTTAGAAAACGATTCGGAACGATGAATGAAAGTGAATGGTCTTTGATCGAAGAAACTTGGAGGATCGCGCGTATGACTTCGGATTGATTCAAATGAATTGTGACTTGAGTTTGAACAACGATCTTGAAGCTAGCTTGAGGAATAGCAGTTGAACTTGATCTTGAATATTAAATGAAATTGTGGAATATCTAACTCGGACAAACAGCATCAATGCACGACTCAAAATTGGTTACAAAGGAAGATCGTCAGGTTACGCATATCGTCGATGGTATTGAGGCGTATCAAAGATCGATATACGATAACTCGGGGGTACTCTGACTCGGCAAATGACGATCGTGCAAATGTTATTGTTCCGTTGGAAGCTATACTTGGGATGTTGAAACGTGTCGAGGAAAATATAGACGTGGCTCGTAGATTTTCTAGTTGAACGAAATGGCGAATGGACTATCGATCTTGGCTCGAATGAAAATAAAAATACTTGGATTTACTTCGACGATAACCTCAACGTCGACATGCTTGTCTTATGCGAGCGCAACTCCAGCCTCGCACATGCGTCGCGCCGAATAGGGCGATCACTCCGCGTGAGCGCTGGTATGGTGATTCATACAGCGAGGGTGATTGACCTAGCTTGGCGTAACAATTTGTGTGCTTCGATTTATGGTTTGACGCGAAGGTGACTCAAGAATGGATTTGTGTGCTTGAAGAATCGAACTTGAGGATTGAGTAGGTCCAATCCGCGTATCGAAAATGAATTAGTCTGGACCCAAACAAGAGTTACGCCCCGATGAGAATGATTATTCCACGGGAGCATTGCATGGTGATTCATGAACCACCGTGGATAATCGGACTCGCGTGAGATTGGGGCGTAACATATTGTCAAGTTAGATGAACTCGTGATCGAATACGTGAATTGGTTAGAATGGATATGTGAAGTATGTCAATTTAGTGATTTGAATGGATTTGAATTCGTTGCGGTGTGCGACGAATACATTGATGCGAATAGGTGATCATGCTCGATGTTTAGAAATCTGAGTGACGCGAGCTTGGGTAGAAAACCCCGTACTACCGACTTTGGTTTGACCCTAGGATTGGGGTCAGTGTTGGCATTATTGTTGGGGAACTATGATTCCAATCCTGACATTGACTTAGCCTCGAAAAGATGGCCTAGCGGGTAGGCGAGACGCCATGTTTCATGAGTTATCAATCGAAAGATTGATCTTGAGGATTGGCATGGATGGATAGTGTGAATCACAAATATAGGAATACCCCTCACGAGATTTGGCTGACATGCATATATTCAGGGACGCTTGAGCATGTGCACGATACGACTCGAGTGAGAATGACAAATTTCTAGATCATGCAGCTTGGCTGAATGCATGTATTTTAGGGACGCTTGGAATGCATGCACGATCCAGCCAAGTGATACATCGAGTTCAAGCAAGACTTGAGGAATGGGAGAGTGTCGAAGATCTTGAAATTGCGTTAAGTAAAGGATCGATACTAGTACGAACGTGGCTCGGAATCAAAGAAACATGTAAGCGGAGTGTGCGTGAACGACAACGAAATTGGCCCTACAAGTGAATGATATGGAATCGATATCGTGCAAATAAAAGTTGGTATAACGAATTGGACCATTGATAGGAGCGATAACATTGATAGGGAAATATACTCGAGGATAGTGCAATACTTAGTCTTGAATCGGACGAAAATTACATAGACTTGGTCGACCCCGCTAAGAGGAAATCATACTGATTTCATGGACAAGAACGCTTGGGAAGCGAATCGAGTCACCTCGATGACCAAGATAAACGAAAATGAGTTTGCCTTAGCCTACGACCCTCGTATTTGACAAATTACAACGTGCCTCGTACAACCATTCCAGCTCCATGACACGTTAAAATAGCAACAGAGTCAAAGAAACACGACAATTGAATAAGTATCATCAACTCTAAAATGAGTAAAAAGTCATTCGATAAAATTGATCGAACGTAAGCGACACGGAACTTAGAAAGAAACCGAGTACCTTTCGATGCCATCGAACGATAAAGCCATTCGATAGGAAATTGCCTAAGATGCGCACACGATCCGAGTTAAGGAACGGTAGGATAACCTGCACTCAGGAAGTCTCGAGGACGAGACTTATTTTGAGTGGTGTATTATGTAGTGACCCGCTCCGCCCTAGCGGAACGCCGATTCAAACGGCAAGTGCAACGACTCAAAAACGAGCCGTCGACCCGAAGAGTTGCTTCGACCCGATGAAGTATCGATGCGAATCGATGCAAGACTTGCATTGGCCCGTCAAGATGAATCCAGACTTAGACTATCAAAGGCGCGCTCGGAGTATCGCTCGGCCGATGCAAACATCGCTAAGGTGGGTGGCTCCAATGAACCCGTCTGTGCTTAGCCTAGACACATAACAATACGGACATTATCACGAGAATCGCTAGGTGATAACCTCTTGCATGCTAATAAATGACTCAACGCACCTAGCTAAGGGAATAATCCCAATTTGTATGCTTGTATAGAATATGGAAAGGAACATGGAAAAAGTACGAGAACTCTCGCCTGCGCTCCATGCTCGTGCTACGGCACAAGCCTACGTTTATGCTCCTTATGCGTCCAACAATGAAACAATGAATGGTTTATAACAATGAACGGGAAGGCTATCAATATAGTCGTTCCGAGTAGAGTATAGCGACACTGAAAGGCTATGGGACCGATGGGTCGCCAAGGCGACTCCCGTATGAGGAGTTGCGTAATGCTTGAATGAATAAATCAACGAATCAATGAATGAATGAATGAATACGTGAATGAATAGATAAACGAATGAACAAGTGAAAGAAAGAAAGAAAAGAAAGAATGAAGAAAAGATAAGAAAAGAAAGAATGGTTAGCGACAGGTGTGACGGGCACGTGCATCGGGGCTCGCTACCCGCGCTGCACGGACGCCAACCTGGTCGATAACGCATTACGGCTAAGGGTTAGCCTACGGCGGAGACAGCCGTTAAGTTAAAAAGACAAGTTAATACGAAATGGTCGTGGACAAACGGCACGAGCGAGGGGTGGCGTATGCTGTGACCGTGGTAGTGAAAGGATTCTGCGGCACGGGCGTTGTGTGGAGTATACCGTGGCCGGCCTTGGCGGAATCAAAACGGGGCTTACGGGCTGCTTGGGTGCGGGCTTGGGCACCAAGAGACGTAAGTAGCAGGGTATATTCAAGAGACTTAACGGGGTGTACCAGCCATCACCCTACGCTAAGTTGAGAATTACCGCAGGAATGTCCAAAATGGCTTGTCATGCCAGCGACCCGTACATATAGATTAGGTGGGCTTTGCTGGTGGCAATCTACGTGCAAGTCCTTGCATTGAAATCAAAGTAATCTAAATGAACTGGACAGGTGGCCCTGAATATACTTGAAATGTAGTACCCCTGAACATGCTCAAACTTGCTCGAAACGTAACACACCGAAATGATATAGAGTAATTCATGCAAAGTGATTTAGATAACGTGCCCACGACGCGCTAGAACCCGAGGCAGGGACACGTACTCGATATTGAATGTTTTCCAAGTACCGCATTATGTTATTACATGGATTGTTGTCTAACTTGGTTTACTTGGACAGGGAAGGCCGGACGGTAAGTATGGGTAAGTTGTGCATATTTTCTATACGCCACTTGAATTCTGCAACACGAGATAGGTTATGCAATATGCCATGAAATTGATCCTAAGGCAAGATTAGAAAGACAATGAATGATAGAAATGCACAAAAGTAAATGGAACGTGTTCGGTAATGATAGCATTGTGGGCGAGCTAGCCTCCCCACCAGTGCATAACAATGTACTGATAACCCCACAGTCTGCTTGCAAGAAGCAGGAAACGTTGACGGGTGCGGAGCTTTCCTCGAACGTGCTAAGGCGCAGAGCTATCTCTCGAGCCTTGGAGCGTTGCAAGGAGCTGGAGTACCATATACAGGACATAATGTATTGGAACATCGCCATGTATCATTCCATCTTGTAAGCCACTTGGCACGCCTTTTATGTTTCAGAGAGAGAGAGCTTGAGCGACTTATAATATCGGCCTAGCGCCGCTTGTAACTTCTTGAATATCAATAAAGAGTTTGATTTCGTATTCAACTGGTATGTTCGTTTACTTTCCGCTGCAAATGGGGACACTCTGTGCGACTCTGTGGCCTAGCATCAAATCGGCCGTTTCTGGACTTAGGCCTTGTACGGGCGCAACCTAGGCCCGTGCGGCATCACGCCTTAGCGAGGACGATCGCTCCTACGGGAGCGGGGCGTGACACCTGTACCAACCACTAGACCAGATGCGAACTCACGTGCCAATGATCAGTCGACACACAAATTCATGCTCTCAACTCACTCATATAGTGATCGTGTATGATACGGTGTCCGGCTAGAAGGTACCACATACCTTCACAATACACGGGATAAGTCCACTACTACTAGATGCGTGCACACAACTGAGAAGTAACTAGGTAACATAAACTAACTGCAAAAATATACAATCAAGCAAGGTGTACTTGCCTGTGTCCAGCAACTGAGTATCTGGGTCCAAAGTAGAGTCCGAGTCCCGAGAAGCAAATAATCCTAAACAAAATTTATCTCTAATTAATTACTAATTAAACAATTTAAACAATTCATTTAATTGCTAAGTAATCTATAATTTAAATTAATCTAGTACTACTAGCTAACTAGTATCAAACTTTTATGAATAATAATTATACAATAATAAATAGGTAACCATACTTATTATCATACCATTTATATTCTGAAATTTATTTACAACTAAATATTTAATAATTAATTAACTAATTAATGATAATCAATTAACCAACCATTTTAATACACACATGAATACACAATTCCTAATAATACTAACTTAAATAGTAAAAATCCTTAAAAATCATTTTTAGTCTATTTTAATAATAAACTAAATAATATCAGAATAATAAATATATATTATATATATATTTTACAGAAAATGAATTATTACCATTAAACTATTTATTAAATAACTAGTTGAATAATAACAATAAGTACTTAATAATTCTAAATAAATCCAAATAAATCACCACCAACCTTAAATTTAATCATTAAAACTAAATTCACAGTAGTAACACAAAATTAATAATTATTTAAATCATAAATAATTATTACACAATTGATTACATAAACCTAAACATGATTCTCAAAATTACTTTTAAGTCTTAAAAATTCGTAAATATATCTAAAATACATAAAATAAATTCCTAAATACCATATTTACACATTTCTAACAGAATCATATCACTTCACAAAATTTACAATATTTATATAATTAATAACAATTAATTATATAATATATTCAACTTATGTAATAAATCTAGAAATTACTCAACTAAATCCAAATAATTATAAATAATAATAAATAAATATTGGAATTATTTTTCTACAGAATAACATGCTATTACAAACATTTTCTATTCAATAAGTATTATTTAATTACTAACCAAATAAATAAGATAAATTGAAAACAATATTTAATATTCAATTTGATTAATACAAAACTTCCAAGATAAATCTAAATATAATATTTTAAACACCAATCAAATTCTGGAAAAATTTCCATAACATACTTTATAATTAAATCTATATTTTCCATATAAGTTATATTATTTAATTATTTATTAATTAAATAATTAGCATCAAAACGAAATTAATTAAACAGTGTAAATTCGCTATTTTTCACATAAAATAATTATAAATTAAATTATAAAAATTCTGGAAAAATTATTTTAAAATACTATATTAATTATACAAACTTTTTCATGTACAAAGTTTTCTCTAATTCATAATCAAAATGTTACATAAAAATTAAAACAGAAAACACATTTAATTAATTACTAACATTGAAACTTCATAATTAAATATAAATAAATATCAATAATTAATATTAAATCACACGAAAATTAGGGTAGAACCCCTACATATTTACCAATGATTTCCTACATTTAGATCTAATTAATCATCAATCTATTCATCACAACAATCCTTACAATAATCTGAATATTCAGAATTTAATTATTAAAACTTGGTTTAAAGCATGCAAAGAGGATTTAATCCACGTGACAGCGCCACGGGGGGTCGGGGTTACCTTGCCACGCCGCAGGGGGGTGGCTCGCCGACGAGGGGGGGTTGCGCCGATGAGGGGGCCGCCGGATGCTACACGCGGGCGCGGGAAACGCCGTGTCTCGTCGTCGACGGCGGGGCTCCGGGTGAGGGGGGAAGGAGATAGACGAGAGAGAGAGAGAGAGAGAGAGAGAGAGAGAGAGAGGGATAGGGTGGCGGTGATGAAGGGGGGCTGGTGGTTTGTGTGGAGGCAAGTTTAGGGTTAGGGTTGAGAGTAGATGCATATATATATATATGCATGAAGGAGATCCAAATGAATAGGACCACATCTATATAAGTATAGATATATATATAATCTAAAAATAAAACCAATTGAATAATAACACTATATATATTTAATTATTGATATAAATATAATCTAATAATAAATCTATATGAAACTTGGTTAGAGTTTATAAATAATTTAATAATTAATGTAACAGCATTTATTTAACAAATAACAATATTTAGTAATCTTGCATCTATATATATATTTACAATATAAATTAAACCCTGATTAGAAATAATTAATTAATTATTAAATAAATAGATTAACAAGCTATTCTTCAAAAAAAAAAAAAAATTTTAAAAATTTCCTGAAAATTCAGGGGGTTTACAATCTACCCAACTTATAAGAATTTCGTCCTCGAAATTTAAAATAATTCTAATACCGAAGAAATAATAAGAAAATCAATGAAAAGTAAATATGTAAATTGTAACTTACTCAACAAGACAATTTACAACGATACTTGGGGGTTTATAGAGGGGTCAAAACTGGCATCATATTCTACAAGAATATGTTCTAGGTCCGGCAGAGGTCATAGGATTTCCAAGTGATCAGGGAATAGATCGATATTGCATGGTCAAATCTAATAGGATAAGGAGAGGACACAAATAGTCTATTCTAAGGAAAAGATTTGTCAAACAAGTAGAGTTATTAAAATAGAGCATATAAAGGTGTGTTTATGGGGGGCATAAATGTCATGTGTATGGTGCGGTTTGTCTAGATCATAATGGTGCAATTATTGAAAGAAAAATCCTAATATTGTGCTTCAATTACCCAAGTCATGGTAAGGGATCAAATGATATGAACCAAGGAAAGGATAATAGGAAAACTTTTATTTGCTAAATGTCCGACTAAAATCAGTCTAAGATGGCTACTAGGGTGCTAAGGGTATTACTAAAATAAGATATCATACAAGGCATACTTAACTGACTTAGTAGAAAGATGGTTCTACTATAAATCATAGCTAATAAAGGATTATAAAGAGAAATTCTATACTAGGCGCAGAATAAAGAAGAGTTCAAGGGGGATGGGGTCGATTACAAATTTGAAGGTCCAATGCGAATAAATGTTTCAAAAAAATAAAATTTGTCAAACGGTCGCAAATGAGATCCTAGGACAAGTTTACTATATCTTCATCTGCATAAAATAATCATAGGGAAAGCGAATCAACATGCACTAGGTTGGCCAGACCATCATGCACCGATTCTGATTAGACAACATTTTAGTGGGTGTACCCAATAATATATGTGTCAAGAACAAGCTTGAGAAAAGAAGAAGCTTGTGAAAACTAGGCTATAACAGCAATATTAGTCAAGACGATAAAAATAAACGTACAGAAGAAAAGAAAGTATAAGATAGTTCAAGTCCAAAACACAAATAATGATTTGACCTTTCTAGTTGTCCTATGAATCTCTAACCTTAGTTGAGCTAAGGATAGGAACCCACAAAGTTATGTCTAGGTAATCTAAATACTTATACCAACATATAGTCAGTGTTATCCAACTATAATTTCTTAATGGTCCTGAGAAAAGTATGATGCTAGACTACAAGGTATACTACCCAACTTATAAGAATTGAACTAGTACCTCTAACTGTCTCTTTAGGGAAGCAAGTTTATCCTACCAAATTGTAGCAACAACATAGAATTTTCTAGAGAAGCAATAATAATCCTAACATGAGAAGAAAAAAAAAATCCTTTGGTCTATTCAAAAGGATAAGACGTAATGATCTGCTTTCCATTATTGCTTAAGAAAACAAATTTTGGATCGATAGTACTAGAATTATGCAGCACGATAAATAGTAAATCAGGAAAGAAAATAAACTAATTAGATAATAAAAAAAAATTCTTACAGCATTTAGCTCGGCAACCGTGGCATGAGCTAAAGGTGAAGGAAAATTTTTATTACAGAAAATATCAACCAATATTGTCTACAGGTAAAGTAACAAACAACTAAATAGATATTCCTAATATTAATACTAATAATATAATACTAAAATATAGGAGAAGATATACTGGTTGACGGATTTGGGGTATGGTCAAGAAAAATTTATAGACATCTATAGCTCTAAACAATTAGGGAATCATGATAATAGTTTAGGGTCGAGAACAAGGATGATAAAATTTTAAGAAGAAGACATAGTCACATGGGTCGATGACTTAACTATAACTGCATATAATCACTATTATGGCTATGAAAAATATGACAACTAAGGTGTGACACTTCTATCTCATTAGAGTAACATCCTCTATGTTTATTTTCTCATCAAGATAAAAAAAAAATCAAATTCCTGTAAATAAAATTTCTTCATAAATTCCTTCAGTATAAAATCTTTAAATCAAAACAATCATCCACCAATTTCCTTAATCTCTTTAAGATCGTCGCATATAATCATAATTATAACTTTAAAATACCCAACCAATCCTTTTATCATCACACCAACTCCCTTTTATTTTCCCCCCTTTTTTTTCCTCAACTTTAATTCAGTTTACCTAATATAAAAGATTGTAACTCTCTTATGAAAATACTTAAATCAATCACCGAGATAAATATTATCATAATACTAAATTATTCTTCTTTTTTTCCAAAAGAAACTTCAATAAAAATTTATCAATCTAAAAAAAAAGATTTAAATCTCAAATTTTTTTTTTCAATCAAAATTTGTTCCATCAAACAAAATTCAATCACAAAAAAAATACCTCAAATTTCTAAATCGATCCTCGAAATAAACTTTATTATAGTACAAACATCCTTTTCTTTTCTCCTCAAAATTTTTAGATTAAAATTACCCAACTCCAAATTTTAAACCACTTTATGAAATGCATCAAATTTCTAAATTCTTCTTAAATAAACCCTTTTTTTTCATCAAGGTCAAAATATTCAATCTTTAAAGAAATATAAATCTCATAGGCAACTCTTAACTATTTCTATTTACAATCATCTATCCTCAAATTTTAAAAAAAAAATATTCTTCTATTTTGGAAACCAACATAAATCATCAACCAATTTAAATCTCATGTAGCAATGTGAATATTTAAATTTTTAATCATCAAGTTGATTTTATATCCTCTCTAACCAATCATAGAATTTTTTTTAAAAAAAAAAAACTCAAATCAAAACTTTAAATCATCCTCTCAAATCGATCATCGAGTTTATTTTATTAATCAACTTCTAACAGTCTTTCCCATATGAGTATAAGTAATCTTTCTCACTATCATTCGAAATTGATATATCATTACTACTCAACTTTGAATTAACTAATCATTCATGCAAAATTATATCTTTCAAAAATATGGTGTTCATCAACCTGCAATATTTAGTACTTTCCCAGAATTCAATTATAGACTCAACCGCCTAATTACCTGCCAAGGTAACCCATCTAGCCATATAGTTACTCAAGAGTGTACATAGTATAGCATCTTCCAAACCTCTATCAATCATGACAAGCAAGAGGTACGGTAGATTAGATCGAGAAGGATATAATTGCAAGGAAGTCAAAGAGTCAGAAGATATAAATCAAAGAAGAGATCAAATATTTCGAGGAGTTTGAAATGAGTCGAAATCAAACGAGATCAAAGGATAAAAATAATCAATTGTGGATGAGACACGATAGTCCTAATCCTATACGCAGGCTTGCTTGGTACGGTAAAGTAACCAAACAATATTTTCTCGACCTGCATGGGCCACCACTAAAAACAAGTCACGCCCCGGTTCCAAGATATGTGGGACCAGGAACACGTGGCGTGCCAGCTGTACGATCAAGTATAGAAAAACCTCAATTTAATGGACTATACTCGATCGTAGTACGCTGAAGTAACAACTAAATAACAATACAGGCAGGTAAATACTAATCTCATCCACAGGAAAAATCACAGAATAAAGCTGGAAGGAATAAAAATAACTCTGAATCAAACTACAAGTCATGACTAGTGGAAAATAATCCACCAATAAATGTATGAATGAACTACTAAAAGAGTACAACTGAACCAGAAAAGAAATAGATAGCCACTAGCAGAAATCACCTAAGAACTCAAGAAACTCACGAGGCTCAACATTGAAGTCCTCGTCAGCAAAAGTCTCCAATCTTCGTAGTCCGTCGGTACCTGTGCTCGTCCCAATCTGGAAAAGGTGCCAGGTCCTCAGAGGGACATAACAAGTACACAAGAAATCGACATGCATGATAGTACATGGCAGTATATAAATAACTAGAACAAAATGTAACATAACATCTCCCCAACCAAACAAGGACAAGATATATCATGCAACATACGACAGGTAAACTAACCATCTATGTGTAAAATGCACTCGAGACATCTCTAGTGGCACATGAGAGGGGGAGAAGAAGAAGAAACGGCCACCAAGCGTTCTACGGTTTGAGAAACGAGGGGCTACGAGCATCCAGCGTCCATTGGAAACAGAAATTCTCATACACCACTAGTAGACTCTCCCCACCCAATGTATATCCGTACCGTATATGTGGTACAAATAATATGCAAGACGTCATAGTATATATAAGTAGACATGTACCAACCACTAGACCAGACGCGAACTCACGTGCCAATGATCAGTCGACACACAAATCCATGCTCTCAACTCACTCATATAGTGATCGTGTATGATACGGTGTCCGGCTAGAAGGTACCACATACCTTCACAATACACGGGATAAGTCCACTACTACTAGATGCGTGCACACAACTGAGAAGTAACTAGGTAACATAAACTAACTGCAAAAATATACAATCAAGCAAGGTGTACTTGCCTGTGTCCAGCAACTGAGTATCTGGGTCCAAAGTAGAGTCCGAGTCCCGAGAAGCAAATAATCCTAAACAAAATTTATCTCTAATTAATTACTAATTAAACAATTTAAACAATTCATTTAATTGCTAAGTAATCTATAATTTAAATTAATCTAGTACTACTAGCTAACTAGTATCAAATTTTTATGAATAATAATTATACAATAATAAATAGGTAACCATACTTATTATCATACCATTTATATTCTGAAATTTATTTACAACTAAATATTTAATAATTAATTAACTAATTAATGATAATCAATTAACCAACCATTTTAATACACACATGAATACACAATTCCTAATAATACTAACTTAAATAGTAAAAATCCTTAAAAATTATTTTTAGTCTATTTTAATAATAAACTAAATAATATCAGAATAATAAATATATATTATATATATATTTTACAGAAAATGAATTATTACCATTAAACTATTTATTAAATAACTAGTTGAATAATAACAATAAGTACTTAATAATTCTAAATAAATCCAAATAAATCACCACCAACCTTAAATTTAATCATTAAAACTAAATTCACAGTAATAACACAAAATTAATAATTATTTAAATCATAAATAATTATTACACAATTGATTACATAAACCTAAACATGATTCTCAAAATTACTTTTAAGTCTTAAAAATTCGTAAATATATCTAAAATACATAAAATAAATTCCTAAATACCATATTTACACATTTCTAACAGAATCATATCACTTCACAAAATTTACAATATTTATATAATTAATAACAATTAATTATATAATATATTCAACTTATGTAATAAATCTAGAAATTACTCAACTAAATCCAAATAATTATAAATAATAATAAATAAATATTGGAATTATTTTTCTACAGAATAACATGCTATTACAAACATTTTCTATTCAATAAGTATTATTTAATTACTAACCAAATAAATAAGATAAATTGAAAACAATATTTAATATTCAATTTGATTAATACAAAACTTCCAAGATAAATCTAAATATAATATTTTAAACACCAATCAAATTCTGGAAAAATTTCCATAACTTACTTTATAATTAAATCTATATTTTCCATATAAGTTATATTATTTAATTATTTATTAATTAAATAATAAGCATCAAAACGGAATTAATTAAACAGTGTAAATTCGCTGTTTTTCACATAAAATAATTATAAATTAAATTATAAAAATTCTGGAAAAATTATTTTAAAATACTATATTAATTATACAAACTTTTTCATGTACAAAGTTTTCTCTAATTCATAATCAAAATGTTACATAAAAATTAAAACAGAAAACACATTTAATTAATTACTAACATTGAAACTTCATAATTAAATATAAATAAATATCAATAATTAATATTAAATCACACAAAAATTAGGGTAGAACCCCTACATATTTACCAATGATTTCCTACATTTAGATCTAATTAATCAACAATCTATTCATCACAACAATCCTTACAATAATCTGAATATTCAGAATTTAATTATTAAAACTTGGTTTAAAGCATGCAAAGAGGATTTAATCCACGTGACAGCGCCACGGGGGGTCGGGGTTACCTTGCCACGCCGCAGGGGGGTGGCTCGCCGACGAGGGGGGGTTGCGCCGATGAGGGGGCCGCCGGATGCTACACGCGGGCGCGGGAAATGCCGTGTCTCGTCGTCGACGGCGGGGCTCCGGGTGAGGGGGGAAGGAGATAGACGAGAGAGAGAGAGAGGGATAGGGTGGCGGTGATGAAGGGGGGCTGGTGGTTTGTGTGGAGGCAAGTTTAGGGTTAGGGTTGAGAGTAGATGCATATATATATATATGCATGAAGGAGATCCAAATGAATAGGACCATACTGGGTTGGGCCTAAGTTAGGGTTAAACTTAAGGAATGGGTTTGGTTGCTAGGAATTTTAACACCACATCTATATAAGTATAGATATATATATATAATCTAAAAATAAAACCAATTGAATAATAACACTATATATATTTAATTATTGATATAAATATAATCTAATAATAAATCTATATGAAACTTGGTTAGAGTTTATAAATAATTTAATAATTAATGTAACAGCATTTATTTAACAAATAACAATATTTAGTAATCTTGCATCTATATATATATTTACAATATAAATTAAACCCTGATTAGAAATAATTAATTAATTATTAAATAAATAGATTAACAAGCTATTCTTCAAAAAAAAAAATAATAATTTTAAAAATTTCCTGAAAATTCAGGGGGTTTACACCATGTAGTCTGAGAAGTTCACGTCAAAGTCGTGTACATGAAGCATGCAGTAAAGCAGGCTCTGCTAGAGTTTCAAATCGACTACCTAATCCTTACCTTCGATGGCAATATGAACGTCAAGACGAACGGGGGGCGTGACAGTCGATGGTGAAGCCGATTTCTTATTCCTCGCCACAGCCTTCTTTACAGCCTTAGAAGCCCTGGGTGCCATTGTTGTCTGATGATCAGAGGAAGAAAACACGACAAGAATCTGAGTCAAGAATAGCCTAAGAGAGAAGACCGTCCAAATGTCCTTCTATTTATAGACAGAGAACTGTGGACCGACGCCTCGTACAAACGCGATCGACTCTTCGGTTATCGAGCCATTTAAAGACTGAGCTCTTGGAATCCTGTCTCAAAAAAAAGATCCACACGCATGGCATAATGACATGGCAAAGAGCTTATACGGTTCAAATGGCCATGCGGCTGATAGCAACTATGCGACTCAGATGGTCAGGAGGCAGAAATTTCTATGCGGCTGGGCCATCCAAGCGGCTGAGACGCCCCTGCGGCAGAACTTTCCATGCGGCCAAGATATCCATGCACGGCCAGAAGAATATCCAGCCATGCTTCTTATTCAAAGTATTTCAATTTTGCAAATTGAAAACTTTGAAGGGGGTCCTGTAGAAGCATGGAAAATACTAAAAAAAATGACTCATGCGGCCAAAGAACCCTATGCGGCTCAGAAAACTCATGCGGCTCAATGAATCATACGGCACAAGGAGCTATGCGGCCCAAAGCATTCCATGCGGCTCAGAAGACACATGGCCTGATAGTGCTTCCCTCCACCCATACTGCATTAATTGCTTTGACGGCTGACCCCTCTGAAAAGTTGACAGCCCTGACACCAAAGCAGGTAATTATGGCTCTGTCCTAATGATGAATCTCTAGGAAAGAGAAAAGAGATCTCTGACACAAATCTCCCGAGAGCCATAAAAATGCCACGTGGCCTTGCCATGTGGGCATTCGTATGCGGTTCACTGCTCATGCGGTTCAATAAATCCCATGCAGCTCAGAGCGAATCTGTTCTATGCGGCTCAGGCCATGAAAGCCTCATGCGACTCGAGCAAAGGACTTCCCATGCGGCTCAGAGTGAACCTATCCTATGCGGCTCAGGCCACGAAAGCCTCATGCGGCTCGAGCGAGGACTTCTTATACGGTTCGAGAGGGTCATGTCCATACGGCTCAGGCGGATATATACTTATGCGGCCCACAAGAATTACTCCCCTGTGGTTCGAGGGCTCAAGTGAGGGCCACTGTCCACGCAGCTCTGACACGTGGGCCTAACCATATGCGGCTCACTAGTCATGCGGTCCAAATCCCCCCAGCAGCTTCTAGGACACGTGTCCTAAACCAATTAATTCCTCAAATTGGCTGCCATTAAAGATTGGGTCAAATCCTAATAATCGGGGATACGTGGCAGAAGAATAGATCTGATTTATTCGCAGATATCAGAAGATCATTATAAGGAAGATTTATTCCAATCAGCATTAATTGCTCATGGGATTTGGTATAATCTACACCTAATGGCCCAGATTCATCATAATCAAAACGAATGGCCTGGATTGACCAATCCCCAAGCCGCCGTCATCTCCAAGAGCTAATCATTGGCAACCCTAATGATCATACCCCACTATTATAAATAGCAGGGTGCCATTCCCTTGTGAGAAGGACAATATACAATATCAGAGAGAAAAAATACATATATACAGAGGGACTTTCTCCCATAGTCAGAGAGAGAATACACAGAGAGAGAGAGAGAGAGAGAGAAGCCAGAGGAGCAACAGAGGAGCAAGAAGAGCATTTCTTCATCAACGCCAACCATCTTTTCATAAGGAGCCAAGGCTGCATACCGATCGTCCAAGGAGTAAGGCAGGGCTTCTGTCGTCTTCCCGAGCCTCTATCGTCACCCTCCAGAATCTAAAATAAACAATTGTACTTAGACTGCTGTACCTAGGTTTTCGTCCCTAGGCTTTCTTTGTACAAGCGAGTTTGTAACGTGAAGTAAAAGTCCGGTCCTCCGATAATTGTTCTGTTCTTTTATATTTCATGGAAAACAGTATTAATTAGGGCATACTCTTTGTCGGTAACAAGAACATACGGCTCTCTATGACCGGTGTAAAATATTTTCAGTTTCTCCAATGCCCATGTGTAGTCTTCAAGTTTCTCACTCTTCATGAAGCAAAAAGCAACTGAAAATATTTTCCAAGTAGAGGTGAATCCGACAACATGAAAGAGAGGCATCTTGAACTTATTAGTCTTGTACGTGCAATCAAGGACTAACACGTCGACGAAAGACCTGGCCAAATGTGTACAATCGGGATGAACCCAAAAGAGTGAAATGACTTCATTACTCTGGGGATGTCTTCTATGGAACTCAACATAATAATTATCGGCAAGCAACTTAAGCACTTCTTGCATCGTCATTCATGATTTCATCCGAATAGTATTCGAAGTAGATAGGGCGTTGTATATTGACTTCATTGTAGACTTGTTCTTCTCATCTTCATGTCGTATGACGGAATATATTTGTCTCGGTGCAACTCCGGAAGTGGACAAGTCTTTGACTATCTTCTTCTCCATATTGTTCAACCGTCCGACATACGGATGACCCAATAGCGTTTCGGCAATCTTATTATTGTGGAATCCATTCTTGATTTCGACTGTCCACTTTCCTTCATCTTTGTTTCTAATATAGATCGTGAATGGACAACCACATTTTCTCGTTCCAACATTTTTTTTGGAACTTTACTTTAGATAAATGTATCTTTCTTATGGCTTCTGAACACACCACCTTTTTTACATCCAACCACCAAAGTTTGTCATCCCGGGCGATTTCGGGCCGATCTGGATATCACAAGAACTATGTTATTTTTTCGTCCAACTTCTCGGCACCAATGTAGCGCACCTTTGCTTGATTCAAACCAAAGATCGTTCCAGAATAAATGGCCAACATCAACGTCAATTGGAGCAGGTACTGCAATATCGGAAGATGATAAGTCCTACAATAGAACTTAAAGTTAATAATACTAAACAACTACACAAATCAAATGTGAAAATTTCTGCAAATAAATAGGACTGCAGAGAGTAAGGCAGTCCTTACAATATGTAGGACTGCAGCAAGCCAGGCAGTCCTTATAATATGCAGGACTGCCACCTCTCTGACAGTCCTGTCCTAAGATCTGGACTGCCAGAGAGGTGGTAGTTCTCTGTGTCATAATCCAACTTTCACCCGATAAAAAGTTAAAATTTAGTTTCCAAGAGGGCTTCTGAAGCATCAATGTGTTCTTCGGACGTAGCGGGAAGAGAGTACTACATTTGATGACCCGGGTTCTTCCATGTTTATTTTTTTCTACATTAAACACATATAATTCAACTTTTATATATGAAATTCATGTTGAAAACTCTAAACATATATTAATTCGTTGACTTACCAATAAACGGGAGAAGTCAATGATACTATTACTAGAAATTTCACCAACAATCTTCATAAAATGTAGGTTGGGGACAAATTTGGGCTAGGATTTAATTATATGACCTAGAAATGTTGAAGAAGAGAAGAAAATAGTAGAAGGAGAGAAGAAAAGAGTAGAGGGAGAGAGAAAAAGAAAAGAAAAGTTGTTATTTATACCATTGCTTGGGCTAGTCCTAAGTAAAAAAAAATGGATGGCAAACTTGTAATATTTTTGGGCTAGCCCCAAGTAAAATTGGTAGTGCCCTTAGAAAAAACCATTAGTTTTAGATCAATTGGATCGAGTTAATTTTTGGCCAGATTAATATTCGAGGAGATTTGGGTCTGTACTAGTTGTCGGATTCAGTTCCGATTTGTACAGGTTTCAGGTGAGTCTAGTTTTATTCCTTTTTAAAATAAATATTTAGTTATTTCCTTTGGAAATTTAACAAAAAAAGAAATAAAATATGTTCATTTATGTACATGTTTAACTCAAACAAAAATTGAAAACAACAAACTTTGAACACCGATCACCGTTTGTCTTTAATTCTGTCATGACCCGCACCCACCGTGAGGGTACGAGTACGTAACAGCGCCCAGCCTACGCCGCAGTGTCGGCGGTATAACACTGTTCTAGGTCATGAACTATAACTAACATTGTTACGACCCGTACCCGCTTTTTCGGATACGAGACGTGTCCAAGCCAGCCTACGCCGCAGAGTCGGCGGTAGAACGCTGTCAAGCCCGCAAGAAATAAATGCTCAAAAAATAATATTTGTTGCTCATTCACAATTCTAAATTTATTACAACATTTACAACATTTATATTTAAAGAAAAAACAAAGTTTTACAATTAAAGAAGTTGATACAATTGCTTTCTATTTCTAGGTCGTCTTCAGCATACCCAAGCCTTCCCAATGCTAACAATGATCGCGGTTAAACCTGAAAAATATTGGTTTTCAGTCAGGAATGGAATAATTACATAAACCGACGACAATGCAAAACACACTAGAATTAACAAGACATGAAAATAGCATATGGAATATGAAAGCTGGTAAGAAAACTGATGACATTGCACGATAGAGAAGAAAATAAGAAAAAACTAATAAAAGATATCTATCTAGGTGGTGTGAAATATTCTTTCGATATGTGAACGGCTAGGAGGTAAAATCCAGCACACTGCACGTGTCGTATGCAGCGGCTATCGTGCAAGAACAGACATTTTGGGGATATTTCTGGGTAGTTCACATGTCTACTAAGATATTTTCCCTTCCGACTACTCCGTGTAACGAGCGTGTCAACAAGCAGCAAGATATAAGTATAGACATGAAATGAGAAGACTACTATGAATCGAAAAGCAATCAGAAAGTGCACTTGCCTGAGGTCCTTAGCTGGAGAAACCAATAATACTATACCACTCAAAGAGCCACAATCAGTCAACACATGCAGAAGTCTCCAGATGCTGAAATAAACAGTACCAACATTCTCAGAATAGTCAAATTAGCTAGGATTGCCTATCCTTACGTCCAATTCTGGACACAGGAGCAAAACAGTAATTTCGGACAAAAACGATGTCCGCCGTTGGACCCGCTTTGTACCGAAAAGCGTACCAGAGTCAACGGTCTCTAAAGTCATCAAACTATATGTCTACGGATCCGGTTTTCCGATACGAACCCAACCGTATGTCCAGAGTTGGATTCCGGCGGGCCGTGCACAAAATCGTCCGTTGAGTGGGACCATGGGACCCGCAAAACGGTAATTTTATCAACGGTCTCAGAATCGGACCAAACTTGGCATACATGACTAGAAAAATGATACGGTTCTGTTGGCGCAAGTTTCGTCTCTATTCGATGAGCATGCACAAAGTAATTGAGAAATTTGCAAAGTGCACGATACGGTGAATTTCGACGGATACGCATCAAATTCGTCGCGCACACGCGACCAATTTGAATTCCGCCAAAGCCCACACGACCATAAAGCTGTTACGTACCTTTCGATACTTACGGTGTCACGCCCCGACCCGAATCACCCGAATCATCGTCCTCGCAGGGGGCGTGATGCCGCACGAGCCTTGAGTTGCGCTCGTGCAAGGCAAGATGATAAGTTCTCAAATGGTTATCTTTTGATTCGATATTAACAACGATAGGAAAATAGAGTATACGAAACAATTATCTTTATTGATATTCGAAATTGAGATTACAATGGCTTTCGATAGCCTAACAATATATGCCAGATTGGCTACAACACTCAGGTTCTCTCTTGCCCACAAAGGATTTTACCGTTCCATACATCATGCCTTCTATATCTCGGCCGCATCAATCCAGCTGCGTAGTCCGAGCGTCAATATGATAGCACGCTTCAATGTGCTTCGGTATTCCAAGCCTTAACACGTTCAAGCAACGCCTCGCCGCGAGCAATCCATTCCCTGCACTCTGCATGAAGCTGGTGGGGGATCAGTACGTTCGTCCTCGCATGTACTGAAGCAAAGATCATCTTTCTAAACCAACATTTTTAATATTTACGTTGACTCATGCAACTTAGCTTATGATCTTGCTATGTTCTTCTTAGGGTCAATTTCATGGCATCTTCGAAAGCGTAAAGCATGTTATCATATCAGCATGTTATCGAATTGAATAGGCAAACAACAAGCAATTTCGTGTTTGATTCGTGGTGCGACTTACCAAGTCGACGCACTCGCCCTTGCACCGACGCAAGGTGAATACGTCGTAATCCTTCCCTGTCATGTTATTGTGCATCTCTAAGCAGGATCTCTATGTGGGACGCATATGTGCCTACACTTTTAATCCATCGTTCTTTAACTATATGAGGGCCGTTGGCGTATTCGCGCCGGAATGGACTAAAGGAGTTCCTTTCTTTTCTCTCTATTTGGTCGGGCTGTCCGGCGTTTCATGGGTTGGGTCACATCCTAACAACCGAAACGTTCCCGCTGCATACCATCATTTACGGCTTTTTCCATCTTGTTTAAGGATGTGCACCTACAAAGATTATTCGATTCCCTCCTAGGCCAAAGCGGTTTCGGGGTGCTCCGGCATTTAACCGTTTGGGGGAAACACCCGTGCACGGGCTATTATCACAATTTAATCTCAAGCCCATTCCAATCGACCATGCAACGCCCTATAATTCAAGTAATTAAGTTCAAACAACCAAACATAGTCTTGAGTCCGAGACTTAGACTTATCAACTCGCATCTCTTTCGTTAGCTTTCTGTGTTCTTACATTTCATACTTCATTTCAATGGTTCAATGGCATCGTGCCTCAACTCAATGCTCATCAACTGAACGACTCGAGGGTCTTGAACACCTTTTGAGGCACCATGTCATATCCGACAGTTCCGCCACATTCATGCCACAACTGTATTCTCTCGCAACGAAGCCATCTTTTATTATCCCGTGCACGTAGGCACGTTTCGACCGTATATCCATGTTCTATAATTTAGCATTCAATGTTCGGGGCTTGCGCGCTAGGACGCTCGCCTATTGTCAATGTTCTAGCCGTCTAACTCGTGCAGCAAAGGCACGGTATGGTTCGTGCACTAAGGCACTCGCCGATTACAGTTATCAATGTTCTTACGGCTTGCCCACCGAGGCACTCGCCTTAGCAACATCCAATGTCCCATAACGACTCGTACATATTGATGCACGTTTCATTTCAATTGTTCTAACTTAGTGTTCGACTCACACTATAATTTTATCTCCGATCGGCCACGCCCGTGGCGTCGATAGGTTAACTTAGCATACAATGATATATTTGACTTATTGAATGAAGGAGTAAAAAGAAGTTAATCCTCCCACCTTGAGTCGATATGCCTTCGTCATTTCGCCGAGCTGATGCGGCTCGATTTCATAACTTGTTTGCGCCGTCTCTCTTGACTTAGCCATTCGAGCACTTCGTACTTCATTGAGTTATACGTCCGATTTGCCTTAGCGTGCCCAAGTCTCGGCCCGTCGTAAGGCGACGATTTGATTTCGCGGACCCCTTACTAAATATGTCAAAAGATCGACCTCTAATATTTTTCCATCAAAGTATAACCTGCACACGAAACCAACTAAAATTAATACTTGCAACGATTCGGACTTGCGCCTTGGTCGATTCGATTTCTTAGAATCTTCGAGCCGATTCAACGCACTCATCCTTCGGGGCAACGCGGCGCTTCGTATTGATTCACTCGATGCATTCTTTCGGGACAAGGCAACTCTTCGCATCGACTTAGTTCGATGTGTTGCTCGGGACAACTTAACTCTCGTATCATTTTGCATCATTACATTTTCTTGCGTCAACGTGACTCATTGAGTCAACGCTTCAGCGTAATGCACCGTACGGAGCGGGACATTACAGAATATACCACTCAAAACAAGGTTCGTCCTCGAACCAAAACCAACACTCTGACTAAGTGTTTTATAGATCGTTTCACGATCTCGTCCCACCAACGTTGTTCAGTTTTACACTATCTTGCAAGCTTTTCATTAACATTTCAAGTCTTTCCTGCAGCTCGATTTGAATTTATATACAACTCGATTTGGATCCGTACCTATATTTAAGGCGTCCCGAAGATATATGTATTTCGACCAAGCCCAGTCGTAGCAAATTGGAACAAAGCTGACAGGTAAATTTCAATCCTATGCTTGCCGTCTCGTACTCTCGATCGGACTTATCCATAGTACTTGTTCTCGAAATTTCATCGCATATGCATATTGATACACACGCGATTCATTCAATAAAGTCACTGCACGCGACGCGCTTCAAAATCGCATTTCTTATTTCGTATGTTTTATCGGGACTATCAATTCTACGCGTCGCGTCAAGCCGTCGCGCATCCGATCGCAACGATCCTCCGTAACGCCTTGCATTCGAAGTTGCCACTCAACTATTTCCGAAGTCTGGCTATGCACTTATCTCGATACGTTTTCCTTTGCTGACTTGCAAATGCATCAACATTCAGGGCTACGCCCGCTAGGTTACTTTTCCAGGCACCGTACTTAACTTCTTCCGACGTAACTTTAAATTGACATTGCATAAAGGTCACAATCTATCCGACACGAAAGTTTACAGCAAGGCGACAGTGCTCAAGGCAACGATCGCCTTAGCACGAAGGTCTTTACGACGCATCTTACATTCAATTTCCTAACGAGTAGGAATTCACTAGCCAAATTCCCAACTTATCCATCTCGCAACATCGAATGTAAATTTTTGATTCACGCAAGCTCAATTGCAAGGTGAATCCGAATCTAACAATATGACTCGTAAGTCATTCCCTCTCGTGCATAGCACGTTTCTCGCAATCGCCTATCCGAATCACCAAGTCCGTTGGTGAATTCTAGTTCGACCGTCGACCAACATAACCATTCAAGTATTCATCCGACAAATACTCAAAATCTAACTATATCATTCTCAATCGAAAGCTATTCCAACAATTCTCGTTCGCCTAGACTTATCGTCAACATGCATCATTTTACATTTGTTAACGCTGCAATCTCATATGCGATATCGCATGGGTTATCTTACGGTCTGCAGCATTCAATTTGATTTGGCGGTCAAGTCTTCTAGGGTCAGCTGGCCCGAAGCTACGCTCGATAATTGTGGATCATCACCGAAGGACAGTTTACTACGAACCATGCTATATCTTATTTCGGAGCCAAGTCACGTTCCGACGATTCTATACGACTACCCAATTTCGGACAAAACCGTTTCTATCAGCGCAACTGATACGCAACTATCTTTCGAGTAAAGCTATGCACTATCGTCGATGATTCCGTAATTTACGAAACATCTATTCGCATCAAGTTCGAGTCTATCTTATTCACGGGTCGACACATGAGATGCTATACGCATCGAGCAATTGTCGATGACTTATAGTCTCGTCTTGATTAATCACAAAATTTACGATCAACCAATTCGTTCATTCTCATATCGTTACTTACAAAATTTTGATAGCGCAAGGCACACTCCATTTTGTATTCTCACATCGTGCTTACGTTCCTTGCGTATCGATCTTGATAGTTCATATCAATTTTGATAGCAAGAGGGTCGACTTCGAATCCGTTTCAACATCAACTTAACTCGTATTGCATACATCCAAGTTCACAACAAACTTTTCCACACGCATCTACTCGTTCTCCGATTCGCCGTATCCAGCTATACTTTGATCGCGTAACCGAGTTACCGATTATCCAACATCGTGCCCTCGAGTTATACGATTCTCGTCCTCTAAGTTTCGTATGTTTTCAGTCGTACTCAAATGAGTGTCGCCGTAACATAACCAACTATTTCTTAGGCACGATTACTCACGTCAACCAACTCTTTACCGAAGTCGCACATCGTGCGGTTCGATTTCAATTTACATCGTTCAACATTTCTATCGAAATCGCAAGTCGTGCGATTCGATTCGCCTAGCTGAATACTTCTATCGAGATCGCAAGTCGTGTGATTCGTTCATAAGCTCGAGTTTTCCCTTTCCCGTCGATCCGATTATTGCATCCAGGTAAAAATCATTTCGCTAGTCCCGGTCATCCGACCAACTTATAACTTCCGTCCGACGTATCGTTCATCGATACGAATCTCGCCTTATCGTCCCAACCGATTTTTGAAGAACACTTGCATCACATATCGCCATACAAATTTTCAATCGAGTCTCGGTACTCTCCCGTCCGTTGCGGATAATTCTTCCGTAATTCTCACAACACGTCAATGCAATTCATCGCACAAGTGATATACCATATACCACTCGAAATCGAGTCATTCATCGCCTACGTGGTATGGCATATACCACTCGGAAATTCAAGCCATTTCCCTCGCGCTATACTTAGTGTAAACCAACGATCTCTTCCGACTCACGATTTCCGCAGTGATCGTGCTTGATCACAACCGTAACTTTGATTCGATCAAAATCTGACACGATTCGGTCAATGTTCTCGTTTGCCAACATAAGTTTGGTATGCAACCGACGATTCGTTCTATCGATTTACGATTTCAATTCTTTCCTTACGTTGCATCTCGTGCAACAATTTTATTTGATATGCGTTGCACCCCGTGCAACAAATTTTACTTTCGATATGCGTTGCACATCGTGCTACAATTTATTTTCGACACTTTCATTTCACTTTATACAACGATTCAATTTCCAATTTCCTTTGCACTTCGTGCAACGATTAATTTGATATGCGTTGCACCACGTGCAATGATTTTTACTTTCAATACGCGTTGCACATAATACAACGATCATTTCCGATATTTACCGTACCTCGTGCAACAAATTACTCTCGACTTTCCAAGTCAATGCACAATCCGTTTAACACATTCGGTATTGGCTTATCACTTCTCACTTTCATTTTAACGCATATTCACGATTACTCGTTGCACTTCGTCCATCATTTTATTTCTCATTCAACATGTTACATCGCAACAACAACATCCTAAATCGTATTTCATAATTTGTTGCGCTTGCAGCAACTAACATTTTACGGCTCGTTTGTATTCAATGCAATATACCCCTCGCGACTTTCTTAGCAAACATCGTGTAATTTCCAAAACACATGCGGCAAAATTACACGATTTGTATTAGACTTATTGTATGGAACATCCAGTACGGCATCGAGTAGAGTCAAGAGTGATATCAAGTGGTGGTGGGCAACTTTTTGAATTGTAATGAAGCGAGCGTCCAGAGAAAATTGAGCCTAGAGCTCTGATACCAATTTGTTACACCCCGACCCGGAATTACCCGAATCATCGTCCTCGTAGGGGACATGATGCCGCACGAGCCTGGAGTTGCGCTCGTGCAAGGCAAGATGACAAGTTCTCAAATGGTTATCTTTTGATTCGATATTAACAACGATAGGAAAACAGAGTATACGAAACAATTCTCTTTATTGATATTCGAAACTGAGATTACAATGGCTTTCGATAGCCTAACAATATATGCCAGATTGGCTACAACACTCAGGTTCTCTCTTGCCCACAAAGGATTTTACCGTTCCATACATTATGCCTTCTATATCTCGGCCGCATCAAATCAGCTGCGTAGTCCGAGCGTCAATGTGATAGCACGCTTCAATGCGCTTCGGCATTCCAAGCCTTAACACGTTCAAGCAATGCCTCGCCGCGAGCAATCCATTCCCTGCACCCTGCATGAAGCTGGTGGGGGATCAGTACGTTCGTCCTCGCATGTACTGAAGCAAAGATTATCTTTCTAAACCGACATTTTTAATGTTTACGTTAACTCATGCAACTTAGCTTATGATCTTGCTATGTTCTCCTTAGGGTCAATTTCATGGCATCTTCGAAAGCGTAAAGCATGTTATCATATCAGCATGTTATCGAATTGAATAGGCAAACAACAAGCAATCTCGTGTTTGATTCGTGGCGGGACTTACCAAGTCGACGCACTCGCCCTTGCACCGATGCAAGGTGAATACGCCATAATCCTTCCCTGTCATGTTATTTTGCATCTCTAAGCAGGATCTCTATACGGGACGCATATGCGCCTACACTTTCAATCTATCGTTCCTTAACTATATGAGGGCCATTAGCGTATCCGCGCCGGAATGGACTAAAGGAGTTCCTTTCTTTTCTCGCCTTTTCTTCTCTCTATTTGGTCGGGCTGTCCGGCATTTCACGAGTTGGGTCACATCCCAACAACCGAAACGTTCCCGCTGCATACCATCATTTGTGACTTTTTCCATCTTGTTTAAGGATGTGCGCCTACAAAGATTATTCGATTCCCTCCTAGGCCAAAGCGGTTTCGGGGCGCTCCGGCATTTAACCGTTTGGGGGAAACACCCGTGCACGGGCTATTATCATAATTTAATCTCGAGCCCATTCCAATCGACCATGCAACGCCCTATCATTCAAGTAATCAAGTTCAAACAACCAAATATAGTCTTGAGTCCGAGACTCAGACTTATCAACTCGTATCTCTTTTGTTAGCTTTTTGTGTTCTTACATTTCATACTTCGTTTCAATGGTTCAATGGCATCGTGCCTCAATTCAATGCTTGTCAACCGAACGACCCGAGGGTCTTGAACACCTTTCGAGAAACTATGTCATATCCGACAGTTCTGCCACATTCATGCCACAACTGTATTCTCTCGCAACGAAGCCATCTTTTATTATCCCGTGCACGTAGACACGTTTCGACCGTATATCCATGTTCTATAATTTAGCATTCAATGTTCGGGGCTTGCGCGCTAGGGCGCTCGCCTATTATCTTTCAATGTTCTAGCCGTCTAACTCGTACAACAAAGGCACGGTATGGTTCGTGCACTAAGGCACTCGCCGATTATAGTTATCCTATGTTCTTACGGCTTGCGCACCGAGGCGCTCGCCTTAGCGATATCCAATGTCCCACAGCGACTCGTGCATATTGATGCACGTTTCATTTCAATTGTTCTAACTTAGTGTTCGACTCACACTACAATTTTATCTCCGATCGGCCACGCCCGTGGTGTCGATAGGTTAACTTAGCATACAATGATATATTTGACCTATCGAATGAAGGAGTAAAAAGAAGTCAATCCTTCCACCTTGAGTCGATATGCCTTCGTCATTTCGCCGAGCCGATGTGGCTCGATTTCATAACTTGTTTGCGCCGTCTCTCCTGACTTAGCCATTCGAGCACTTCGTGCTTCATTGAGTTATACGTCCGATTTGCCTCAGCGTGCCCAAGTCTCGGCCCATGGTAAGGCGACGATTTGATTTCGCGGACCCTTACTAAATATGTCAAAAGATCGACCTCTAATATTTTCCCGTCAAAGTATAACCTGCACACGAAACCAACTAAAATCAAAACTTGCAACGATTCGGACTTGCACCTTGGTCGATTCGATTTCTTAGAATCTTTGAGCTGATTCAACGCACTCATCCTTCGGGGCAATGCGGCGCTTCGCATCGATTCACTTGATGCATTCTTTCGGGACAAGACAACTCTTCGTATCGACTTAGTTCGATGCGTTGCTCGGGACAACTTAACTCTCGTATCGTTTTGCATCGATACATTTCCTTGCGTCAACGTGACTCATTGAGTCAACGCTTCAGCGTAATGCACCGTACGGAACGGGGCATTATACGGTGCGTGACCATGTCGCCCGGAATAGCGTGACGCACGTCGTGTGGAAGGGTTTTCCTATTTTTCTATTATTCAAAACAGGTTTTTCCAAAACTTCGGAGTCCGATTTCTTGACGTTCAGTCGATGATTTCGATTTCCGCAAAAATGATTATGAAGACCTATATGTTGTCTAAAAGTCTCTTCAAATAGATTTTCTACTATGGCATTAAATCGATCAGAATCGATCTTTAAACATGGAGGTTTGGACTGCTATATGCTCTGTTTTCGAGCAGGTTTTTATCGAACTTTGGTCTGATTTTACGACACGTACGGTGGAATTTAATTTGAAATAATTAAAGGGATACGGAGAGGGTCATGTTGTGAACATACCAGATCGATCAGTTTACGAAACGGTTCAATGGAGGCGACGAATCATCGCCTCGAAGTTGGCCGGTTCATGCGCGTGTTGTTTACTGTGCTGTTGCTCCTTCTTGCACACGCGTGTGCACGGCGTCCATGGCCGGCCGGCGGTGCTGGCCGCGCGCGGCGGTGGCCGTCCAGTCTAGGGTGGTGGCGGCGTGCGTGATGGAGTTAAGGTTTGTGGTGGCGTGTCGAGTTGTTTCGTGTTGGGGTTGCTCGTTCCCTATCGAGTTTTATATATACACGCATTCTGTAAACAGAACGGGGTTCGGTTATACTCAGGTTCGCATATGGGGGCTTCTTGCTGGGTTTAGCTGCTTGGCCTGCTGGCTTAGCCCGGGCTGAGGAGATTTGGGGCTCGGCCTGGGCTGGGCCGAGTCTGCTGTTGCCCTCTTTAATTCTTATTCTATTATATATATATATATATATATATATATATATATATATATATATATATATATAATATATCTATATTTATATAACTCTCCGTGTATATTTATACATATATATATATATACACATGACATATATATTGTATATACCCATATAATATATATTTATACATATATACACATATTCACCCATATCTTATACATTTATATATATACATATATATACTTCTATATAATACACATTTATATAAATACACATACACTATTATATATATACATACACACACACAAAAACACATCTATATAATATTCATTTATTCATACATTCACATTCACACATATACAATATTTATTATATATTTATGTATACTCATACACCTTGATGATAATAACTAATAATAGTAAATAATTTATATTTAATATCCACAATAAAAATAATAATAATAATAATAATAATAATAATAATAATAATAAGGATAATAATAACAAAATTCAATAAACCAAATAGTGGTGTATATATCATCAGGCACAGTCTAATAATTCCAAAAATGTATAGGGTCTTTTTTTATACAAACATTGCTGATCATCACCAATAATGATATTTATAGTATTTAATTAAGAATATTTAGAAAATACTCGTTAGATCATTAAAGTGGAATACGACACCATCATACCAAAATACATCGACACGAATATCATTGGACGTCCCGCATGACTACATGGACTTGGGCTTTGTACGGGTCTAGTCCAGGCTGGTTTGGTACAACCGGTCTCCTAATGTCAAATAATATTAAATATAAATAATTAAACTATTTATAACGGTCATGTCACAACTTAGCCTGGTTTCCCTAGTTAGGACATCACGATGGCTCGGCCTTCCCTACCAGGGCTAATACACTAGTCAAAGCACGCCACTGCACTATCCGTGCCACGATTTTTAGTCACCTTGTACTCAAATTCCTGACAACGACTAAAAATCATCTACCGTAATAATAAACTAAATAATTATTTATAATAATCTAAATTCACCATTTAAATAAAATAAAATAAAATTATTTCACAATTTTCGGGAAGGGGAGCTACAAATCTACCCACCTTAAAAATAATTTGGTCATCGAAATTCTATATCATAAATATTTCTTAAAATTCAAAAGAAAGTCTACTCTAATCTTAATCTCCTCAATTTAATTCCTCAAAATATTTCATGGCCTTCTCCAGTCATTTGGTGTTTACGAAATCTCGAGGACTTCTACCCACCTTTGGTCGCACTACTCCTCAAAATACGGTCACTAAAATCTTATAATCTTCTAACTAGTGGCTAATAATTCTACCAAAAAATATCTAGGACATATGGTATTTATAATCCTTTCGTATCTATCAAGCAACCCGAACTTAGCAAGCAATAATTTACACAAGTAGCTAAGAACTATTAGTAAATTCTAATAAGTATGACATTCGTCTATCTGCAATAGAGGGGACAGGCAGATAAAGAAGAACAATCAAGAGCAATTATGAAGTTTAAAGAGGGGTAGAGAATATACAATAATACAGGTAGAAAGAGTATTTATGAACCTATAGCCTTATTCGCTAGATTGTGCTACTCTAGTCCAGTCACTTGCTACGTCGAAGAGCCCTACGTTACTTTGAGTGGCCTGCAACTCGTGCAATACAGAAGTCTCGTTCTCAAAATTCTAATTCAAACAGGGTTCCATAATGGAACGGAATTCAAGAAATCAAGATTGTGGTCTTAATGGGTTCTCTATTTGGGCATCAGTCGTTGGTTGGATGAACATTGGGTTTCAATCTACATTGACTGGACAAGATCCTAAAGTAAAATTATTCCTACTAGATTAGGGTATTCTAGAATAGGTTTCTACCCGAGGGGTTGAGCTAGTTGCCCGTCAGGTTGGTTATCTAGGTTCATGAAGCCCAAAAATGCACCTTCCGAGACTTTTGTGATTAAGTAGCACAAGAGACCTCTACCAAGTGGCACACTAGTGGCGTGCGCGTAGTGGGCTTCGAGTAGATCACCACCATATTGGTCGAAGGAATTGAGTCAAGGTTGAGGCTCTAATGGAAGTCGAAAAGCATACAGTTACTATGGTAAGGGTTATAGCTAGTCCCTTTAACCTGAAAGTCGTAGCACAAAAATAGAGTACAAGGGGATGGATTTGAGTGGGACATGATATACCTAGATGAAGGTGGACTTGTCTAGATCTTTCATATGAAGTTTGTTGGATGGTAACAGCTGGTCTCGTGCTCCGAATATTAATGGCACGGTCGGGGACACAAAATAATATAAATGGAAAGTGGGAGTCCATGGGTCACTAACTATCATTCTAATGGAAATTATTTCGATCGATCAGTCATCTTCATATATCCCAAAATTTTAGGGCTTACAGTCGACCCACCTTAGAAGCTAGGGCACAGTATTTGTTAGAGGCTCACAACACTTGGTCTCTTGAGAATAGGTAGTCTCCTAGGTTGGCATTTGGTCAAGGGAAAAGATCCTAATCATTCTCGGACTCCAATGACCAGAAGATCAAGATAGTAGGTTTAGTGTCGAAGGGAGGACGAGTGACTCAAGGCAAGGTTCCAGTCATAGGGCTGGCTGATGGTAGCTACACTTGCGTATACCACTATCATAGCCATGGGGATACTCTATATCTATTTATCAATTACGAGTTTTTGTCTTTCCAATCAGTGAAGACGAAAATAATAAAGAGTTCAAAAGAGATGTCACTGAACACAATTACATGATTCAAGGGCGAATATTTAATTCAAGAGGAATTGTCAAAGCAGTCGCGGATGAGACCCTAGAGACATCTATATCTCAATCCACGTAGGATAATTAAATGAAAAGCGAACCAAATGCATCATGGTTGATCAGACCGTGATACAATGATTCTGATTAGGCAATATGTTAGCGGACGTCCCCAATAAATATATGTCTTGAATCAAACTCGATAAAAGAGTAAGCTTGCAAAAACTAGGCTGTAATAGAGTGTTGGTCAAGATAGTCAAAATATAAGTTTGCAAGATTTTTTAAATTTTTTTTAATTTTTTAATTTTTTTATTTAGAAGGAGGAAATAAGTAATTCGAGTTTTGTGAGAATCAAAATCTAACTCGAGATTTATACACAAATAACAGAATCATAAATTATAAACTAACTCCTTACAACAAAAGAGAATTTTAAAATAGACAATTCTAACTTATGATATGATGTTATATCTAACAGAGCAAAAGATAATTGAACAGATTATCACGGTGAAGGCCTAACTAACCAAGCGAATAGTGGACCCACATGGGATCATAATGTCATATCAAAAGTAATAGTGTACCTGTAGGGATCTATGTAACACCCCTGGATTTTTGAAATAATTTTTTTTATTATTTAATTGCCTTAAATAGGATTTTATGGAATTTATGAGTATTTTTAATTAAATTATTATTAATTATGACCTTAGCCATTGTTGAGTTTTGGAGCACAAAACGTCTAGGAATTGTGGCACAAAAGATATAGCAGTGAGCCTTGACTAGTGTATTAGCCATGCTAGGGGAGGTCTAGCCATAGTGACGTCCGAACTAGGAAAACCAGGCCAAGTTGTGAAAAGACTCATTTAAATCATTTAATTAGTTATTAAATAATATATTGATTTTTTTTGATGACCCGGTTGTACCCAGTCAGCCCGAACCAGACCCAAACCAATTCCAAGCCCATGTAGGCATGCAGTGGACCAAAGACGACCATGTAGGCCTATTTTATGTGTATGCAAATATTTCTTAATTTATTTTAGAAATTTAGATTGTGTTTTTAATTATTTTATTATTGTACATATTTTATTATTAAATAATGTTTAATAATAAATTGTACAGTTTTTTGGACCCAAATAAGGGGTGTGGTAAAGTTCACCCATTGGGACAACTTTTATTATTTTTATTATTATTAAAGTGATTTTTGTCATTAAATAATCATTTTTATTATTACTATTATTATTATTATTATTATTATTATTGTTGTTGAATTGATTTATTGTAAATTTAATATATATGTTTAATTATATAGATAGCAATTAAATTTATTTGGATTTAAATAGCATTATGGTGTATATATATATATATATATATATATATATATATATATATATATATATATATATATATATATATAAGAAAAGAGATAAGAAAAAAAACAAATGTGTGTGAACAGTGCTCGGCACTATTCACCATCCCCTCCCCCGAGCCTCAGTAAACCGAGAGCTCCGTTTAAATTTTTTTTTAATTTTGATTTGATCAAACCTTGATCAAATCTCAACCGAATCGAATCAAATCTTCTCCTACCTAATCCTAATCAAATTCTCTACAAGATTTCACTAAATCTTGGTCCAAATCCTAGTTTAAATCCGTAGGGAATTCAAAATCAGAAATTGGATATAAATTCGATAGAACTCCCAAACAACTCGAAAACTGCTGCCAACCTCTCGAACCCCGACCACCTGCCTTTGGACGACCCCAACGACCCAACCTGCATCGCCTGCCCCGTCGCCGGACCGCCGTACGCCGCCGACAATCGCTGGAAGCCGCGCGGAAACAGGGGACAGCTGCGGCAGAATCAACATCGAGTCACCCGTCTTCAAGGTAGTTTTTCTCCCTACTCGTTCGATGAAATTTCGAACCATAAATTTTCTCGTGTAGTCTAATTGACCACCTACAAACCCCTTCAAATGGTTTGTTAAAATTTGTCCTCGGTTTTTCGTGAAAATTCTTGGCAATTCACGAAAAACTACAGAACTCGTGTTCTGTAATATCAGTCTTCGCCACATGTTGGGAGACCAATATCTCCCAATCTGTTTTGATTTTTTAAAATCTAATTGAACATGATGTTAGAAAACATATAGGTCTTTAGAACCTAACTTCTAGTTTCGAATTTTATAAACCATGCACATAGAAATCAGTCAGCAAACATCGACGAATAACCTATTAAAACTGTTTTGAAAACTTTAAAATTTCTCTGATACCACGTACGTCCCGCCAAACTGGGCAACTTGGTCGCGAACCGAATAGCATAGAAAGCTGCATAACGGCTTCGTAGTCGTGTGGGCTTTGACGGAATTCAAATTGGTCGCGTGTGCGCGACGAATTTGATGCGTATCCGTCGAAAATCACCGTATCGGCCCTTTTCGAAATTCTCCAATTACTTTGTGCACGTTCGTCAGATCGAGACGAAACTTACGCCAACAGGACCGTATCGTTTTTCTTGTCTCGTACGCCAAGTTTGGTCCGATTTCGAGACAGTTGACTGGATCGCCGTTTTGTGGGCCCTACGGTCCGATTCAACGGGCAATTTTGTGCACGGCTCATCGAAATCCAAAATTGGACATACCGTTGGATTTGTATCGTCAAAACAAATCTGTAGACATGTAGTTTGACAACTTTAGAGACCATTTACTTTGGCATGCTTTTCGGTGCAAAGCGGGTCCAACGGCGGACACCGTTTTGACCCGAAATTATCGTTTTGCTCCTGTGTCCAGAATTGGACTTATGGGTAGCCTATCCTAGCTATTTTGCTTATTCTGGGAATGTTGGTAATATCTGTTTCAGCATTCGAGGACAGTTGCAGGAGTTCAACTTTCGCGGACAATTGATTTGACAGGTTATTTAGACATGGTTGAGTCTACACCAGGCAAGTATACCTTGCCGAATCGTACAGCTTATTTTCATGCATTTCTATACTGTTATTTCTTTTCAGTTATATTTCATTATCTATTATTCGTGTTCATGTTGCAGTCACTTTCTTACTTTTACGTGCACGTTTCTTATTTGGTTATCTTATGCCATTATTGTTCCTTGTGAGTCTTGTGACGATTTTGACTAGTCTTCTACCTTCGCCCTTGAGCTTGATTTGACTTGACCTGTAGTTGTGATTGATTGCTAGACATTGGCCCTGTTATCTCTAGGACTGGGAGCGTCCAATGGCGTTACGGTATTAGAGACTTCTTATCGACCTGTTATCCCGTCTCTAGGACCGGGAGTGTCCCATGGCATTACGGTAGTAGAGACTTATCTTTTGTCTCGAGATCGGGAGCGTCCCATGGCGTTACAATATTTAGACATCCTTATTGATCATTGTTTATTTCACTTTCTTTCTGCATGTTATTAACTGTACAGTAGGCTTGTATATTATGTATCTTGCTAGTCCTCTGAGAACCTGGTGATCTCTCCAGGCCTAGTTAGAGACGAGGACTACCCGGAGGTTTATGGTTCTGGAGTGGAGACTGGTGACACACCTTCGCAGGGGGACGAGATAGTGGCTGAAGACTTCTTTTGAGACATGTATCTTCATTTATAGACTTGCTATTTTATTTTCTTTCTTTTCAGTGCACATATAGTGGATTATGTATTTCTTTTTCTGTGGTTTCGAGATGTCTTACCCGCACAGTTACTTTCATATTTCATGTTGGACAGATTTCTCTACTAGTATCATTTTATTGGATTGATATCTCGTATTTTATTTTCTGTGTGGATGAGATTAGCTGTGACCTGTGACTTGTACTATACTCTGGGTTGATTATCATGATTTACAGCTTAAGCATTTCGCTAATGGGCTTACTTTGAGATTTGGCCCATTGGTGAAGTGTTGCTGGCATGTACCGTATCCTGGTCCTATACGTATTTTGGGACTGGGGCGTTACATGTTTTTGTGGTGGCCCATACAGGTCTACGTTAATCACTTCGGTTACGTTACTGTACCGACGTGAGCCTGCGAATAGGATAGAAAGACCCTTAGGATCTCATCCACATCGTTATATTGTTTTACGTCCTTGAACTCTATATTTCGACTTCGAAATTATTTCCTTGACATGCATCCTGCTTGATATCAACATTCCTTTAAGCTTATAATTTTCGTTTGAGTGCAGTAAAATAGACCCGCAAGCCAGTGACGAGAGCCTCGCCGTCACCCCGCAGGGCGCTATAGTGACACATATCGACACGACCCCGCCACCAGTTGGAGGTTCTTCTACCCAACCTGACGATCCAGCAGCTTCGCACCCACCGAGGGACAGGAGAGACGATATCCCATCCATGCCAGCACTGCCACCGATGCCACCGATGATGTTTTCCCAGCTTGGACAGACAATGGATCCTCAGCAGCTTTTCTAAACCATCTACGTGATGATGCAAGCGCAACAACAAATTCAGATGGAGGCCCAGCAGAGACAGACAGAGCACATCGAGAATCGCATCGTGACAGCACTAGAGAGAGCCACTCCACCAGTTCCCCAAACGACGACGGAAACCATCACAAACTTTCGCCGGTTGAAGCCAGACAAGTTCTTGGGCAAGAAGGAGCCCACCGAAGTTCATGAATGGCTCACCAACATTGAGCAGCAATTGGAGGCAGCCGAGCTACCAAGAGATCGATGGATGATTGCAGTCAGGATGCAGCTGACCGGCAAAGCGCACCTCTGGTGGCTTACGGAGGAGAAAAGACTTGGGCAGGATAAGGTCACTTGGGAGGAGTTCTCCAAACTCTTCCAAGACATGTTTATCCCTGCCACTTTCAAGGCAGAGCTTCGAAGAAAATTCTTACACCTCGAGCAAGGCAGCATGACCGTGGAAGAATACAACGCCGAGTTTCTACGACTGAGCCGCTTCGTACCCACATTGATCCAGACTGAAGAAGAGAAGGCCGAGAAATTCTATGAAGGACTGAGCTACATACTACAAGAGCTTATTGGGGCTGTAGCACCTACCACTTACTCCGAAGTTCTTACTCCAGCCTGACGTTTAGAGCGAGTCCATCGAAAGGGAACAAGCGAGAAGCGACCACATCCAACAATACCATCCGCAAAAGCATCATCAGGAGGACCTGAAAGACGCGTCGTCACACACCAACAACCAAGAGCAGCCCCATATCCAAATCTAGAACTGCCAACTTGTGAGTTTTGCGGAAGAAAAGGATACCTTCAGAGAGACTGCCGCAGAAGACTAAACCAATGCTTGAATTGTGGATCCACCCAGCATTTTGCACGAGACTGTCCGAATCCACGACCCGGGATGCAACCACCGCAACGACAAACTCAACCAGCAGCACAAGGAGGATATCCACGATGACCACTTCCCAGCCAGGTAACGCAGTTCGAGCGGGCGAGACAACAGGCGGAAGAACCACGACAAGGACAAGCCTTTGCTATGAGGATTGAAGACGGTGCGACAACACAAGGAGCAAAAGAAGGTAACAACTTAAGGCTTTTATGATAATGATAGAGTGTAGAATATTGGTTATGCTTGCTTGTTACATGTTTTTGCTTAGGAATAACAATAGTAACATAGCACACCTTAGACATCTTAAAGCCATAGACATATTTTCCTTCTACCATAGTGAGTTATTTTAATTTCGAGGACGAAATTCTTTTAAGGGGGGTAGGATGTAACACCCCTAGATTTTTGAAATTTTTTTTTATTATTTAATTGCCTTAAATAGGATTTTATGGAATTTATGAGTATTTTTAATTAAATTATTATTAATTATGACCTTAGCCATTGTTGAGTTTTGGAGCACAAGACGTCTAGGAATTGTGGCACAAAAGATATAGCAGTGAGCCTTGACTAGTGTATTAGCCATGCTAGGGGAGGTCTAGCCATAGTGATGCCCGAACTAGGAAAACCAGGCCAAGTTGTGAAAAGACTCATTTAAATCATTTAATTAGTTATTAAATAATATATTGATTTTTTTTTGATGACCCGGTTGTACCCAGTCAGTCCGAACCGGACCCAAACCAATTCCAAGCCCATGTAGGCATGTAGTGGACCAAAGACGACCATGTAGGCCTATTTTATGTGTATGCAAATATTTCTTAATTTATTTTAGAAATTTAGATTATGTTTTTAATTATTTTATTATTGTACATATTTTATTATTAAATAATGTTTAATAATAAATTGTACAGTTTTTTGGACCCAAATAAGGGGTGTGGTAAAGTTCACCCATTGTGACAACTTTTATTATTTTTATTATTATTAAAGTGATTTTTGTGATTAAATAATCATTTTTATTATTACTATTATTATTATTATTATTATTATTGTTGAATTGATTTATTGTAAATTTAATATATATGTTTAATTATATAGATAGCAATTAAATTTATTTGGATTTAAATAGCATTATGGTGTATATATATATATATAGATATATATATATATATATATATATATATATATATATATATATATATATATATAAGAAAAGAGATAAGAAAAGAAAAAGAAAAAAAAAGTGTGTGTGAACAGTGCTCACCATCCCCTCCCCCGAGCCTCTGTAAACCGAGAGCTCCGTTTAAATTTTTTTTTTTTTGATTTGATCAAACCTTGATCAAATCTCAACCGAATTGAATCAAATCTTCTCCTACCTAATCCTAATCAAATTCTCTACAAGATTTCACTAAATCTTGGTCCAAATCCGAGTTTAAATCCGTAGGGAATTCAAAATCGGAAATTGGTAAATTCGATAGAACTCCCAAACAACTCGAAAACTGCTGCCAACCTCTCGAACCCCGACCCCCTGCCTCTGGACGACCCCAACGACCCTACCTGCACCGCCTGCCCCATCGCCGGACCACCGTATGCCGTCGACAATCACTGGAAGCCGCGCGGAAACAGGGGACAGCCGTGGCAGAATCAACATCGAGTCACCCGTCTTCAAGGTAGTTTTTCTCCCTACTCGTTCGATGAAATTTCGAACCATAAATTTTCTCGTGTAGTCTAATTGACCACCTACAAACCCCTTCAAATGGTTTGTTAAAATTTGTCCTCGGTTTTTCGTGAAAATTCTTGGAAATTCACGAAAAACTACAGAACTCGTGTTCTGTAATATCAGTCTTCGCCACATGTTGGGAGACCAATATCTCCCAATCTGTTTTGCTTTTTCAAAATCTAATTGAACATGATGTTAGACAACATATAGGTATTTAGAACCTAACTTCTAGTTTCGAATTTTATAAACCATGCACATAGAAATCAGTCAGCAAACATCGACGAATAACCTATTAAAACTGTTTTGAAAACTTTAAAATTTCTCCGATACCACGTGCGTCCCGCCAAACCGGGCGACTTGGTCGCGAACCGAAAGCATCGAAAGCTGCGTAACGGCTTCGTGGTCGTGTGGGCTTTGACGGAATTTAAATTGGTCGCGTGTGCGCGACGAATTTGATGCGTATCCGTCGAAAATCACCGTATCGGCCCTTTTCGAAATTCTCCAATTACTTTGTGCACGTTCGTCAGATCGAGACAAAACTTATGCCAACAGGACCGTATCATTTTTCTTGTCCTGTACGCCAAGTTTGGTCAGATTCTGAGACAGTTGACTGGATCGCCATTTTGCGGGCCCTACGGTCCGATTCAACGGCGATTTTGTGCACGGCTCATCGGAATCTAAAATTGGACATACCGTTGGGTTCGTATCGTCAAAACAAATCTGTAGACATGTAGTTTGACAACTTTAGAGACCATTTACTTTGGCACGCTTTTCGGTGCAAAGCGGGTCCAACGGCGGATACCATTTTGACCCAAAATCACCGTTTTGCCCCTGTGTCCAGAATTGGACTTATGGGTAGCCTATCCTAGCTATTTTGCTTATTCTGGAAATGTTGGTAATATCTGTTTCAGCATTCGAGGACAGTTGCAGGAGTTCAGCTTTCGCGGATAATTGATTTGACAGGTTATTTAGACGTGGTTGAGTCTACGCCAGGCAAGTATACCTTGCCGAATCGTACAGTTTATTTTTATGCATTTCTATACTGTTATTTCTTTTCAGTTATATTTCATTATCTATTATTCGTGTTCATGTTGCAGTCACTTTCTTACTTTTACGTGCACGTTTCTTATTTGGTTATCTTATGCCATTATTGTTTCTTGTGAGTCTTGTGACGATTTTGACTAGTCTTCTACCTTCGCCCTTGAGCTTGATTTGACTTGACCTGTAGTTGTGATTGATTGCTAGACATTGGCCCTGTTATCTCTAGGACTGGGAGCGTCCAATGGCGTTACGGTATTAGAGACTTCTTATCGACCTGTTATCCCGTCTCTAGGACCAGGAGTGTCCCATGGCATTACGGTAGTAGAGACTTATCTTTTGTCTCGAGGTCGGGAGCATCCCATGGCGTTACGATATTGAGACATCCTTATTGATCATTGTTTATTTCACTTTCTTTCTGCATGTTATTAACTGTACAGTAGGCTTGTATATTATGTATCTTGCTAGTCCTCTGAGGACCTGGTGATCTCTCCAGGCCTAGTTAGAGACGAGGACTACCCGGAGGTTTATGGTTCTGGAGTGGAGATTGGTAACACACGTTCGCAGGGGGACGAGATAGTGGCTGAAGACTTTTCTTGAGACATGTATCTTCATTTATAGACTTGCTATTTTATTTTCTTTCTTTTCAGTGGACATGTAGTGGATTATGTATTTCTTTTTCTGTGGTTTCGGGATGTCTTACCCGCACAGTTACTTTCATATTTCATGTTGGACAGATTTCTTTATTAGTATAATTTTATTGGATTGATATCTCGTATTTTATTTTCTGTGTGGATGAGATTAGCTGTGACCTGTGACTTGTACTATACTCTGGGTTGATTATCATGATTTACAGCTTAAGTATTTCGCTTATGGGCTTACTTTGCGATTTGGCCCTTTGGTGAAGTGTTGCTGGCATGTACCGTATCCTGGTCCTATACGTATTTTGGGACTGGGGCGTTACAATCTAGCAAGCTATATAAATTGCATGGCCTATCTAATAACCTTAACTACCCAATGGTCAATTTGAACAAGGGACTCCTAGTCCTAGTTATTCTCCTAAATCATTTTAATCCTAATTGTGAAAGAACATTTCTTGGGCGCAGGCTCGCAATAGTACGACTAGCGTACTGTCACCCCCATTTCCTGTATTTCGTATTTATGCTCGTAATTTGATTTTGGCACGTATTTTATTTTCTCGACTTGTGGATTTGGTTTCTCGTAAATGGGTTTTGGACCATGACTTGGTTTTATTTTGTGGAGTTGGTTTGGTTCATCATGAGAGGAACACCTTAACCTATTCTCCACCCTCATTCCACCACAACCCACTATCATAAATCCCCACCTACTTTTCTCTCTCCTCTTTATTTTTTATTTACTTCTTCAACTTCTTCTTCTTCCTTCTTCCATACAACACCATCACCTATAGGCAAGTGCACCTTGCCACCACATGAGAACCACTTTTTATTTGTCTATTAGCTAGATTAGGCCATGGAGATCAACATTAGAACTTGACATTTTGTGATTTGGAGTTTCCATTGTTCTAGATCTAGGTTTTTACTATTTTCGGATTTGCATGATTTTGATCTAGTTAACTTGGATTTTAGTTTGTTTTGATGCTTCCATGTGGAAGAGAATTCAATTTTACTCAAGTTAGAGCTTTGAAAATCTAAATTTCGTTTTGATTTGATCAAGTTATGAAGTTTTGAACTTTGGAGTTCTTGGAGTCTTCTTCTCGGCCTGGAGAAGAAGACAGCAGCCTGCGCTCTTTAGCGCAGTGCTGGATTGCGCATCCCCCTCGGCCAGCGCTCTTTAGCGCAGCACCGATCGCGCAGCTTGCCCCTTGGCGAACTGCGCTCAACCCGAGTGTGCATGGATTCTTGTGCAGTCTGCTCATGCGCAATCTATCCCTGCGTACTCCACTCATGCGCAATCTGGCCCTGCACCATCCATTCCTGCGCAACCTGATCCAGCACAATCCATCTGCTGCGCACTTGGCACCCTGCTGTTTGCCATTAAAATTATTTTGATTGAAATCTTAATACAAACAGAACAGTGATACAATATAGGACTTAGATGTAGTCCTAGGAGTACACTTTTGTTTAAGCTGGGTCCTTAGTGCCAATGGAGCGAGTGGTAATGCGTTGACTCCGTTGACCGGCTGACGACGGTTATCGGTTCTCTGAAGGTGTTGATTGCTCTGGGTGCTGGAGCTTGCTGAGAGGAGGAAGACGTTGAGTGTCTAGAACTGCCTCTCGGTGATTCTCTGTTGTCAATTCTCTCTGTGTTGTGAGTCTTCTGTTCTGAGTCTCTGTGTGTGTGAAGGAGATGATCCTTCTATTTATAGTTTTGCAGGCTGGCTGCTCATGCGCGCATGCAGGATGCGTCGGTGTGGGGATGCCACGTGGAGGTTGCTGATGGAGGCGCACGGATGCTGCGCCCTGATCGAGGGGGAGAACTCTTCATACTGCTGTTGTGAGCTGGCACGTAGCAGAGAGAAGATCTTTCCGTTGCTAAAATCTTGGATGAGTTGAGTCAAAAGACACGTGTCGTCGACTCATGGTTCGAAGATCTCGGATTTGGTGGAGAGAAGTGATCTAGTGAGCTGTGCCTTGGATTGGGCGCAGGAGGAGGTTGCGGCTCATAACCTTTAGGAGTTACAAACCATTTGGGGCGCATGGCTTTTGAGGCGCATGCAGGCGACTTTCCTTCTGTCTTTCGGGATCAGAGAGCAGTCTGAGGCGCATGGCTTTTGAGGCGCATACTGATTTGGACGCATGGCCGTAGAGGCGCATACTGATGGTGGAGTGGCCACGTGGCAGTAGCCGTCAAAATAAAGTCATGATGATGCTGACGTTGCCGACGCTTCATTTTCTGAATAAAGCTGTCAACTGTTCAGACTTTGGGAGGCGTGCTGCCAACTCTGTCAGTTCAGCATTTAATGTTGGTGACGTTCGATGGACAGCTGAGTGGGCACGTCGGTTGGCGTTCCACTCGGTATGGAGATGTGTGAGGGCGCACCCTCTGTAATGCGCCGAGTACTGTAGGGCGCGTCTGTGTGATACGCCTGATGCCGAAGGGCGCGTCCGTGTGATGCGCTGTCTGGCTGGCGCATCGGACATATCTTTTAATGATGCGGCTGTCTCGCTCTTCGAGTGCTATAAATAGCCGTTTGGCTGAATTCGAGGCGTCCGGTTCATCCATTTAATGTAAATTCATTGCACAGAATTCGGAGGGTCATCCACTTGGCGCGTGGGTTTGATCTGTCCGGCCTATAAATAGTGGCATGGAGAGAAGATTTGCTTCTCATTCCCTCACGTACTTCCAACATGAACTTGAACATGTGGGTGCATTCTATTGACGAAGTGCTCCCGAGGGTGAAGATGAGACGCTGTGTTGTCTTCGATGCTCTTAAAGGTGACTGTTACATCTAAAAGACGGAGTCGAGGGCTTCCGAGGCAGGCGGAAGGTGCCTGTTGCATCAAAAGATAGGGATGCTCGGGCCTTGTCCCCGTTATTCTGGAAGAGCCGTAGATCGGAATGGCGATGCTAGGCTCTCTCTTCCTTCAAAGTGGGGTTTCCCCACTTTGATCGTGTTGAAAGCTGCTCCTTTAGCCGCGGTTTCGATCACGGTCTTCCTTCGGCTTTGGAGGCTCTTTCGAAGCCTCCCCTGGCCTCAGCATTTGCGGTGCTCTTCTCTTCCTTGGTTCCAGCCAGAGGGTTAAATGCTTTGCTTGGCGAAGCACTTATCAGGTGAGCCTGGCTGGAAGAGCGACACATAACTGGGCTCTGCTCGGCCAGATGAGCCTGGCTGGAAGAATTTGGCTGAAGGGATGCACATAGCTGGGCTGCTGAAGGGATGCACACAACTGAGCTGGATGCACATGACTGAGCTGCTGAAGATATGGTGGGATGCGCCTGGTTGGAGGCGCATGATGTCTGCTGCGCCTGACTGACAGCGCATGGTGACTGGCAGCGCATGATGACTGCTGCGCCTAACTGGAGGCGCATGGTGGCCGCTGGCTGTAGACTTAGGATCTTTTCTTTGTAGAAATTCTCCTTTGTACAACCTTTTCTAGACATGTAATAGACTTTTATATATAAATAAAAAGTCCTTCTTCAAATGTCCATGGTTATTGACTTTGATGTGAAGTGTTCTGTGCGAGTCCTGGCGCTTGTAGTGTCTGGCGCATGGTCTTTCTGGTTGTGAAATTCCATGCTTCTACAAGACCCCCTTCAAAGTTTTCAAAACTTTTGAATAAGTTTTGGAATACTTTGAATAAGAAGCATGGAGTTCAGGGAGCATGATTTCTGGGCGCATGCCTGTTCGGGCGCATGCTCTTCTCAGTTAATAATGATGGTGCCTCGGTAACCGAAAAGATTAATAATGATCTTTTGGTTTTATTTGCTGCTATCCCTGCACAGAACCCGAGGCGACGGCTGAGATCACACGTCATCTGTTCACGCGTGCGACCAAGCCCTATAAATAGATAAGAGTTGGAGAGAGAAAGGGTTCTTCTTCTCTGTGCCTTTGCTTCTTTAGAGTTTCTTCTTCAAAACCCTAACTTCTCCTTCCTCGAGAGAATGGCTCCCAAGACTCCTCGCGGTACTGCCGGCAAGGGGAAGGAGAAAGCGAAGGAGTCCGCAGAAGTTGCGGCGGCTGTCGTTCCCCGTCGGCCTGTCGAAGTTCGGCCGGAGGTGGTTGGTAAGTCTCATTGTCCGTACGCCAACGCACATAGGCCTTGAGTCTTTAATGATGTGCCGCGGTCTTTGCCCGCCGACGCGCATGGATTTAAACCCTGGTGATGCGCCGAGGCTATACTGCTGACGCGCATGGGTTCAAACCCTCAAGATGCGCCGAGGCTATACTGCTGACGCGCATGGGTTCAAACCCTGATGATGCGTCGAGGCTATACTGCTGACGCGTATGGGTTCAAACCCTGATGATGTGCCGCAGTTTTCTCCTTTAGACACATTTGTGTGTTCTCTTCTGACTTTTTCTGATCTTTTACTAGTGTCGATGGCAATCCCGCTTTTGAGTGAAGTTTTCTTAGAGGCTGCCTTCAACCAAATGGGAGTAGAGCATAACGAGGAAGTGATAAACCCTGCTCAAGATGCTCTTATGCTGGATCAGCCTCCTGAGAGAATGACCCTAATCCGTGAACAGCAGTATTGGTTCCTCAAACGGATGATGGAGCGTGGAGTCATTAAACCTTCCACATCTGATAAAGTGACCTTCCTGAAGCTTGAGTTCCTATTTGGAAACCGTCTCACTTCTACTGACTCGTCAGTATTAAAGGTCAAGGAGGACTGGTTCTTTACTGCGAATGGAGTGCATATGACTGTTAAGCAACTTGAACGTCAGTGGCCTTTGACGTCCTTCTGTCGCCTTGTTTCCCAGAGGAGGATGTCTTGGGAGCTTACCCCTTCTCAGGGGGGAGCGGTGACTGGTGTCATCCAAATTGATTCTACTTCCGACCAAAGGGATGCTTTGACCGTTGTACGGTCTGGGTCTTCTTACACTTGGCAGACTTTACGTCCTGGGAGCCTCTACAGTGATGTACCCATTGATACGTTTGCTTATAGTGCTTCGACTTTTACACATCGTATGTTTTTGATGGAACGTTCCTACCCGACAGGAGAGTTTCGGGTGGAGGGTTGGTGCCATTACGTCTCCAAATGGGATAAACTGACACTCTGGATCTTGTCGCAGTTTTGGACTGAGCTCCGAGAGATCGGGTTGACTGCCGCGATCCGTGCTACCCAGGCGGGTGTTGACCTTAATAGGCACATGTTCCTCGCACTCCTGGAGATGTTTGATATCCATACCGGGACCTTCTTTACTCCGGTAGGGGAATTAGGGCTCACACTTCATGAGATGTATGAGGTGTCTAAACTCCCTTGGGGGTCGGAGCCCTATGAAGAGTACTTTCCAACCAATGAGGAACTTCAGGTCCTGGGGGACAGAGCTGATGAGATGACGGCCGTCTTCAAGGAAGTGGCGAGTCATCATTACTATGTACAGAGAAGGAATAAAAGCGGGTCGCAGCAGAAGCAGTGAGGATAGAGGAGAGGGTTGATTCCCCTCCTTGTCATGATGAAGGGAGGTCGGCCGAATCATTGCCAAATCCTTCCTTGGCTTCAACCATGGACATAGAGATGGCTACTGATCAGGCGGTAGCGACAGATTCTGTCCCTGTAGAGGGACTTGAGAAGAATGAGACCCTTCTGCCGGTCTTGTCTCCTGGGGCTGGCCAGGAGATAAATGTTGATCTCCCCGTTTTGCCGGAGGAGGTAGCTGATGCTGATAGAACGTCGAGGGTAGAAGAGGTGGCCGTTGACGTCGGTGATTTCTCCGGGCTTGAGAAGGGTAAGGGTGTGGAACCCTCTGTTGCTCCTTCCACTTGGGGGACTATCACGACGCATGTGCCGGCTCCTTCTGTTCCTTCGGCTCCTCGGACTAGCAGTCTGGCCCCTGTTGATGAAGAGCCTATTGCTACCGAGGTTCAAACCTCTCAGATCGAGGTTGGCGAATCTTCCTCCGGTCCGCAAACTGTAGTAGCTCCCCCAACTCCTGCTATGACGCCGCAGGTGCTGGCGGATGCCGACGAGTATGTGAAGTTCCTCGTCGAGGGAGTGTACAAAATGCTGGAGAAAGGAGTATCTACAGTGATGGATGCCAAGGGGAGCTTTGCGACAGCAAAAGCTTTGGCAATGCCTTGTATCGAGCTGATCCGCGTTCACCAAGGCCATGACCATATGGCCGAAATTCTGGAGGTTTCGGTGATTGAGCTGGACGAGCGGCTCGCGGAACTGCAGCGCATCCAACGAAATGACCTCTCTGTCTTGATAGATGCAGAGATAGGGAAGTTGATGGCTGAAATCGAGGCTTCCTATCGAGCCGATGAGAGCAGTTGGGAGCGTGAAGTGGCTGGGACTGAGGCTGCGGCGGAGCAGTTGTCTCAATCTATGGAGAAGACGACGGAGAAGCGGGCTGCGGTGGACGCTAACATCGCAGAGGTTGATGCTCAGATGCGCCGTCTCGAAGACCAGCGGGCCCAACTTCAACTAGAAGCTGATCGTGTCCTGGCTGAACACGTGGCATTCAAGCAGGAGGAAGCGACTCTTACTCAGCGGACCCTTGCTTTGGCTCAGCAGCGACGACAGCTTGATGAGAAGTATGAGAGTAAAACTTCCGCTGAGGCTGTCGGATTAATACGTCAAGAAGCCGAGCTGCGAGTCCAGGCGACTGTGGAAACTCGCACTGCCGACCTGAGACGTCGAGTCAGAGAGCTCTCATCCCACCCTGGAGAGGATCGGGGACTGTAGCTTCTCTTCTTTTTATGTGTTTTTGCAACTCTTGCTGGGGAAATAGCATATTTCTGTACTCCCTTCTTTGAAAAATAAAGAAATACACTATCTCTTTTTTTTTTGTGATGTGTTCATTTTTGATCTCATGAACTTGATGATTTATGTGGACCTATTATCTTTTGCGCACCTTGGTTTTTAGGTACAGATAATAAGTTTGAAGGAACCAACATGTTTGCTCAGAGGTAATGTGGACATGGCAATCATTAGGTTCAAATGATAGAATCTTCCTACTCAGAGGTATTTATGGACATGGTAGGAATGATCCTGGGGGATACGCTGAACAACTCAGAGGTAATGTGGACATGGAAGTTCTGCGATCAATGTACGACAACACAGGAGTTGTTTGTACGGGATGTTTACTCAGAGGTAATGTGGACGTGGTAAACATGAAGGATAGCGTAAGCTCACGAAATGTAAGGTTCCGCTTTGTAGGATGTTGAGAGACAACTCAGAGGTAATGTGGACGTGGTTATCTTTCTACGGAAGGATGCCACGGAACAGCTGGGTTCCGGAAGCGTTTGATTTTTGTGAGAAGAGGTTGTTTGGGGAAATACATGTCTTGGTGGATGTCAAGAATAGTACTTCTTTAGGAACTTGCCGTTGATGGGCATCATGAATAAGTCCCCATTGGGTTTGGCGAGGCGGTAAGCACCGTTTGAGTATACCGTCTCAATGATGAAGGGTCCTTCCCATTTGGGCTCGAACTTCCCTGGTGTCTTGTGAGTTAACACCATTGGCCTTCTGACTGCTAAAACCAGGTCGCCAACTTGGAAAGTTCTTTGCTTGACCTTCTTGTTGAAAGCCTGTGATATACGGGCTTGGTAAAGTTCGATGCGTTGTTGAGCTAGGAGACGCTTTTCGTCAAGTGCCTCCAGTTCCCGCAGACGACGACGTTGATTGTCTTCTTCTGTGAGATCGTTTGTGATTGCCACGCGGAGCGAAGGTATCTGTATCTCGAGAGGCAGTACTGCTTCGCTCCCGTAGACCAAGGAGAATGGAGTGTTGCCTGTTGGGGTCCGTACCATTGTGCGGTAGGCCCAAAGGCATTTGCCAAGCTTTTCGTCCCAATCGCGTTTGTTGGATGACACGACCTTTTTGAGCAGCCTAACGATAGTCTTGTTGAATGCCTCAGCTAATCCGTTTGCTGCCGGATTGTAGGCGGTTGAGGCCACGTTTTGAATGCGATTCTTGTCACAGAACCTGCTGAAAATGTGGCTGATGAATTGGGGACCATTGTCATGAATGATTCGCCTGGGTACTCCGAAACGGTAAATGACATGGTGTTTGATAAAGCTGACCACCCTGGAGCTTTTTACTTCCGCTAGTGGGACTGCTTCCGCCCATTTGGAGAAGTAATCGGTGATGGCCAGGATGAAACGATGTCCTCTTGATGAAGGAGGGGTGATTGGTCCTACAATGTCCATGCCCCAGGCTTCGAATGGCCAGGAGGCGACTGTAGGATGTAGAGGTTCAGACGGTGTATGTATGAAGTCTGCATGAAGTTGGCATGCATGGCACTTCTTAGCATATTCCACTGCATCGGCGGCCATGGTTGGCCAGTAGTAGCCCATACGTCGCAGTCGATCTTGCAACTTAGGACCGGGTTGATGAGCTCCACAAGTTCCGTCGTGAGCTTCTTGAAGAGCCTCGGCTGCTTCTTCGTTAGACAGGCATCGAAGGAGGAGCCCATCGAAGGAGCGTCGGTACAGCGTTTTAGTGGCTGTATCGTAGTAGAATCGAAGAGAGCGTCTCCTGACTGAGACGGCTTCCTTCGGATCTTCCGGAAGGATTCCGTAGACGACGAAGTCGATGAACGGGAATCTCCAGTCTCGGACATTAACATCGGTGTTTGTCGGCACGGCGTGAGCCATTTGCAAACATAGGTTGTTTCTGGGACAAATCAAGTCTCGGCCAGTTACCGTGACATAGTGTTGAGTCCCAAGGGGCGCGGCCAATGAGGCTGCGAGGCCAGCCAGAGCGTCAGCCTCCAAGTTTTGTAGACGGGGTACATGTTCGATGAAGAACCCAGTGAAGGTTGAAATGATGTTCAATGCAACTTCATGGTAAGGGATCAAATCTTCATGGCGAACCTCGTATTGCCCCCGAATCTGGTTTACGACGAGTTTCGAGTCGCCGTAGGCTTCCAGATGATCCACCCCCAGCTGTTGTGCTAGCTGGAGTCCCATGACGAGTGCGTTGTACTCAGCAACATTGTTGGAGCACGGCTTCGAAAGAGAGTATGCGCGCTGGATGACCAGCTGATCGGGGGAGACCAAGACTACCCCCACTCCTGCGATGATTTGGCCGTTGGGGCCCATTCTTGAAGCGCCATCGAAGAACATCCGCCAAACGGGGCTTCCTTCCGTGACGTTTGATTCTTGGACTTCATCCGGGATGTCTTTATAGAGTTTTGAAGATTCTGGGATGGGGTGTGCAGCTAAAAAGTCAGCCAGAGCCTGACCCTTGACCGCCTTCTGCGGGACAAACACCATGTTGTATGGCATTAGTAGGATCGCCCATGTAGCCAGCCGGGAGTTTAATGACCCTGGCTTCGTCATGAGAACTCTGAGTGGATTGACTCGGGAGATGACGTGAATTGTCTGGCCCGAGACGTAATGACGAGTCTTCTGAATGGCAAATACCAAAGCCAAGCACTCCTTTTCAACGGGGTTGTACCGGTGTTCGGCCCCGATGAGTGTTCGACTGAGGTAGTAGATTGCTTGCTCGTAGCCTGCATCGCTGTTTTGAGCCAGTAAAGCGCCGAGGGAATGATCCATGGCACGGACGTAGAGGAGGAATGGTTTGCCGGCGACAGGTGCCACTAGGACTGGCGGGCTTGTCAAGTAAGCCTTGATGTCGTCGAAAGCCTTTTGGCACTCCTCTGTCCAGACGTAAGAGACTTCCTTCTTCATGAGCTGAGTAAAGGGTTGACATTTACCGGAGAGGTTTGCTATGAACCTCCGGATGTATGCCAGACGTCCCTGTAAGCCCCGAAGTTCTCGAAGGTTCTTCGGAGGGTCCATGTTGAGGATGGCTTTAGTCTTCTCGGGATCGACATGAATGCCTTTTGCCGTGATGACAAAGCCCAAGAATTTGCCGCTAGAAACCCCCAGGAAGGATTTAGCGGGGTTCATTTTGAGTTGATGTGCCCGCATGAGATCAAAGACCGTCCTCAGGTCCTGTAGGTGATCTCTTTTGAGGCGGCTCTTGACTGCGATGTCGTCAACATAGCACTCAACTGTCTTGCGAAGATGTTGACGGAAGATAGTACTCATCGCTCGTTGGTATGTTGCACCGGCATTCTTCAAGCCGAAGGGCATTACTGTGTAGCAGAAAACACCTTTCGGAGTCCTGAATGACGTGTGTTTTGCGTCATCGGAGAACATCTTGATTTGATTGTAGCCTGAATACCCGTCCATGAAGGACATGCGTTCAAAGCCACATGTGTTGTCGATCATTACATCGGTGATTGGGAGCGGGAATTCATCCTTCGGGCAAGCAGAGTTGAGATCCCTGAAGTCGATACAGACTCGTATCTTCCCGTTCTTCTTGGTGACAGGGACGACGTTGGCTACCCAGTCCGGGTGTTGTTCCTCACGGATGAAGCCACTGGTCAAGAGCTTGTCCACCTCCTGATCGATGGTATTCATGATGTCCGGGCGGAAGCGTCACTGTTGTTGTTTGATAGGTTTGGCATCTGGTAAGATGTTCAACCTATGCATCGCGATCTGTGGATCGAGACCCGGCATGTCTTCGTAGCTCCAGGCGAAGACGTCAATATATTCTTTAGCCAGTTGGACTAAAGATTCTCGGTCTTCTCCTTCCAAGCTTTTGCTGATGAAGATGGGTTTAGAAGAAGACCCATCCCCGAGGTCGATCTGCTCGACTTCGTCTTCGGTGGGAGGTTCTCGTAACTCAAAACGAGACTCCCATTGTTCTCCTAGGCGTTGAGCCCAGGGTTCCTCTTCGAAGGGTTCTGGCGGTTGGTCTTCGCCTTCATCTTTCTGAGGTTGCGCCGATGTCATGTTAGCTGACAGTACTTTCCTGAAGACTGATCCGATACTGGTATCGGAATCCCACGTCGATGCTTCAGACGAGTGGGAATGTTCTATGTCTTCTGCGTCTGAACTCTCTGGAGTTGATGGCGGCGTGACATAGCCTAACCCCCGTCGAGTCCGATTATAGTAATCCTGTGGCTTTCCATTGGGCATCGAAAGCCGGACAGGGAGATGCCGACCCTTGCCGTAGTTTAAGCCTTTGTTGCTTTTCAGGTCGTAGCCCATCTTTTGGATGATGTGCTTAGCCGCATCTGTGTACCGATAGACTTGTACTCTACCGGTATCAGGTTCGGGCTCGATTGACGGGAGGTCCCGATGACGCTCGATTTTGCCCGAGATGATGGTGCCTTGGTCTCGGCTCCGTGGAGGGACTATGAAGACTCCTTGAGACGGGACTATTTGATTATGGTAGACGGTCATTACTTGTGTTTGCAACGACCGTAGAGCGTTGTCTAATGTATACATGGCATTCCAGTGTGGAAGACAAGAATAATTGAAAGACACTCTATTATTGATAAAGTACGAGATTTTATCCCGTAGGATTACATTGTCGAAGGAGGGTACGTCTACATCAGCAGAGATATATTCGCCAAGCTCCTCATCTGTAAGCACTGGAGCCGGATCAGGAGAGTCCTCCACCGCTCTGACTTTGGGGTCTGAGAGGGTTATGTGAGCCCTCTCCGGCATCTTGGATGACTGCGGCGGCTTGCCTTTAAGACGCACCTTGAGAGGTGCCTCGGTTGCGCCTCCGATGAGTGGCGCCTTCCCTTGTAATTTTACCACCAGGGGAGCCGCTGTTTGAGGTGGCTTTCCCTTGAGGCGTATCTTCAGGGGAGCTTTGTGAGTCGGTGCTTTCCCTGATAGCTTGATGCTCATTGGAGGCGCCTTCTGGGGAGGCTTGCCCTTTAATCGAATTTTCAAGGGGGCGTCGGGAGTCATTTCGGGCTCCAAGTCCGGCTCTGTTGCCGTCTCTGCTTCATCATCGGCGTCGTTGGCTTCCTCCTCGTCAAGTGGCTTGTACAAGTCGGAATCGGTGAAGTAGGCCTCAATCCCTTTGAAGGGATCGATATCTGCAAATTCCGTCCGGATGACGCCGTTGGTGGATACATATTTCATGCATTGGTGGAGCGTGGAGGGCACCACCATGTACTCATGTAACCATGGTCGTCCGAGTAAGATGTTGTAGTTGACCTCGGCATCCACCAAATAACAAGTCACCTCAGTTTTGAGGCTGTCGATGTGACACTTCAGCCGGATCTTGCCCAGTGGCTCGCTCTTGCTAGCGTTGAAGCCGCTGATGGTCGTATTGGAGGGCGCCAGCCGGTACATTGGGATCCCCAGCTTTGATAGCAGCGCCTTTGGGATGATGCTTAGGGAAGACCCCGGATCGATCTGAATCCTGCTCACCTTTACCGAACCGATGTACCCTGTGTAATACAACGGTCAGTTATGTCGGTGATGCTTGAGCAGCATGTCTTGTTGGGTGAAAGTTATGTTTGGGATAACTTCATCCGCACAATGACAGTGTGCACAAGTAGTTGGGAGGTCTTCAGGCTGCTTGATTTGACTGAGAAAGGATTCGGCATCCTTCAGAGCTTCGCAGAGAGCTTCTCGGGAGTCATTGGAGAGACGCAGGAGCTCGAACAAAGACAAGCGTGCAGGAGTACTGGCCAGTTGTGCCAGAATGTCAAAATTGTGGGGCTTGGCTAGCCCTGAAGCATTTTCTTTCCGCAGAGGTCTGTCGAAACGGGCCTCCACTTGCTTTTGTTTATTGGCTGCTGAGGGTTTGGATGGACCCTCCTCAGGGATGGTGCCAGGAGGCACCACTTCGGCGGTAGCTTCACCGGGCTGGGAGTTCTGTTGTGCACGCGTCTGCACAGGAAGCGCCTCTTCCGTTGAAGAAGAGACCGTGCGGCAAGACTTGATCTTCCTGCCTTTTGCTTTGGAGGTAGGGCGTACCTCCGGTTGAGTTACCTCAGAGACGAGGTCGGGGTGAACCTAGAGGACCTCTCCTCGAGATGTGGTGAGTGGGACAAGTCTACTCACATTGTCACGGGTGGGTGGCAAGTTCACCACCTCCATTGTCGCCTTAGGGATGGGGACGACGCCATCTTGTGTGGTAGTCGGCGGCAAGGTGCCGAACTGAAGTGACACCACATTAGCTGACACCGTCTTCTCTTCGTAGTCGACGGAGATTACATCCGCATTGATCATGCGCTGGATGTAATTTTTGAGGACGTAGCAGTCCTTAGTCGGGTGTCCGACAAACCGATGGTAGTGACAGTACCTCGGGTTGTCCACTTTCCCGACTTCATCGGGCCGCTTCGAGTCCGGAAGCTTGATCTTGTCACCCTGCTTCAGTATCTCAAAGAGTTGCAGGGTGTCGTCATCATTGAATGAATAAACCTCCTTGGGTCTCGGTGCCAGTGGAGGCTTTTGAGTAGGCACAGATGCGCCTTTCGAGGCATTAACAGTCAATGCCTGTTTCCCCTTTGTTTCTCGTCCGGAGTTGTTGATTGCGGACTTTTTCCCCTTATCGTCAAAGGCGGGGAAGCTAACACCCAGAAGACGTGCATTGGCCGCCTTCTTCTCTGCAGCTTCAGCTTCGATGATTAGGGAGCTCCAGTCGGGAGGGGGAGTAGAGTTAAGCCAGAGCTTTACTGCAGACAGCATGTTCATACTGCAAGCGGAGAGAAGCGCATGCACTGGCATGCCTGGAGGTAGCCTAAAGCAGGCCTGACGGAAGCGTTCGATGAATGCCCGAACCGTTTCCTTGTCCTTCTGGCGTATCTCAATGAGAGACGCCATCGTCATGTCCTTCCCACCATCGTAGAAGCGGTCGAGGAAGAGGCGTGTCAGGTCGTCGAAGGACGATATGGAATTATCGGGGAGGCTGCAGTACCAGTCATACGCCACCCCTTTCAGGGCCCCAACAAAGATGCTGGTGAGGAGCGCGTCCTCCTTCGGAAGATGCCCTGTCTGCGACTGGAAGTACGTCAGGTACCGTCATGGAGAGTCCTTCCCTTCATACGGCGTGAGTGTTTGTGGTTTATACTTTGGGAGATAAACCACCTTGTTCCACTCAAGGGGATAAGGCTGGGGAATGCCCATCTTCTGGCGCTCCTCCTGCCTGTTCTTGGACTCGAAGCGCTCCCGCAGATCTTTGATCATTTCGACCACATCCTCCGTGGAGCTAGGAGTCGGGGAAGGAGGTACCACCTGGAGTGGAGCGTTTGAGGGCTCCGACGTCCGGGGTGCTTCTGTGTCTGAGGGTGTTCGTTGGAGGGGCACACTCGACTCTCCATTGGCTCCTGGGTCGGGACCATTCGAAGGTGTCCTGATCAAGGCCGACCGCATCTCAAACACTGCTTGAGTCAGTGCTTGCATTGAGGCAAAGAGGGTTTTGAGTCCTCCCTCTAGCGAGTCTATGCGCTGGACAATGTCCTGTGGCGGCGCATCAGTCTCAAGATCACCCCCGGTCATGTATACTGTCACGACACGGCCGGAAGTGGATGGATCAGTTGAGGCTTCGCTCTCAGCCTCGCTCTCATGTGGGGGAGTCACTTCTCCTGGTGTTTGGCCATCCCCAGCCACATTCTGGAGTTCGTCTTCGACAGGCGCATCTGCAAGGGCCTGACTGCCCTCAGGTCTGTCTTGAAGGGCCTCTTCGTTTCCAGCACTACCCCCGGCGGTGTCCTGGAGGACATCGTCATTTTGAGAGGCTTCAGGGAGGCCATCTTCGCCTTGATGAAGATCCGCCGCAGCTGTGCTTTGGACATCTTCGTCTTCGGAAGGAGGCTCGACAAGGGTCTGGCTACCCCCAGCTTTCTCCAAGAACTTCTTTCTCGACCGAGTGCCTTCGAACACTCCAGAGGTCGAGACAGCTGCCTTGGTTTTCCTCGGCTGGCTTTTGGATGAAGACGAGGAATTGATAGTCGTCTTCCGGACAGATGAGGAGTTGGAGATCACGTTGCTTGAAGCAACCTTTAGCTCCTCTTCTGCTGACACCTTCGTCCCAAGGCGATGTAGGAGGGGTGTCGATGATTGTAGCCGTTGGAAGACCGACTGCTTTGGCGGTACTGCCGTCTTGCAACAGCAGTTGATGGTGACCACTGCACAAGTGTGCCCCGTGAGAGGCGCATCGTGCTTGTTGGTCAACTCTCCTGACCGGCGCTTGTGAGTGATCACGTTGCGCAGATCGTTGGAGGAGAGTGCTACCCTCACACCCCTCTCAGGCGCATGGCAGGGCCAAGCGTCGGGGTGGTCGGGTGAGTGCTGCGCCCCCGGATCTAATACCAAGCAGGCATCACGATCAGTAGTGGGGGAACCACAGCATTTGAAGTGACTTGAACGGACCTCAAACGCACAACCAGAGGAGGCGCGGGAGTTCAAGACCACTGAGCTTGCCTCTCTCGGCTGGGTTGTGCACGCAGTGAATGTGCCCAAGCGAGATGAGGACTTTGAAGGTCGACTCGTTGTCGGTGCAGAAGCACTTGAGTCAACCTTGTACAGCTTACCATCGGCAGCGCGCGTGATTGTAAGTGCGTGCCTCTGGCCGGCTGCTGGCATAGCACGTTTGTGGCGCATGGCCCGTGCCGTCTTAGATTTCTTCGTACCAGCCCGCTGGGGCGCATAGTACTCAGCATCCAAATTCTCCTCGCCATTACAGCGAGTGAGTCTGTCAAAGACAGAGGCTCTTTGTGGCGCATCAGAAGTGATGCGCAGGGCATTGGCTGTGCCCCTGCTCCGTCGACGTATCTTCCTCGCCTGAGAGGAAGATGGCTGGGGAACGTGGTCAGCCGCACGCTTCCCCCGAGAGATGCGCTGCATCAGCGGGCGCACCTTGACTGCTGAGGACGTCAGCAGGAAGGAAAGGCTGGACGGGCGCATCCCCTTCAACAGTGGTGCCCGAGGCGTCGACTTTGCGCACCCAGACTGCGCGGGTCTTCTTCGGCTTCGACAGCCGCTTCGAAGGACTCGCACTTCCTTCAGAAATGAACTCCTCGTACGCCTGTTGATTGAGGCGCACTACCAGCGTCTTGTGGGAGGAGCCCACCTTCACGTCGTCGGCCTATGACACGACCTTCTCGGTAGAGGAGAAAGAAGTCCCCAGCAGAGTCGCCAGCTTGGTTGCTATTAAAATTGTTTTGATTGAAATCTTAATACAAACAGAACAGTGATACAATATAGGACTTAGATGTAGTCCTAGGAGTACACTTTTGTTTAAGCTGGGTCCTTAGTGCCAATGGAGCGAGTGGTAATGCGTTGACTCCGTTGACCGGCTGACGACGGTTATCGGTTCTCTGAAGGTGTTGATTGCTCTGGGTGCTGGAGCTTGCTGAGAGGAGGAAGACGTTGAGTGTCTAGAACTGCCTCTCAGTGATTCTCTGTTATCGATTCTCTCTGTGTTGTGAGTCTTCTGTTCTGAGTCTCTGTGTGTGTGAAGGAGATGATCCTTCTATTTATAGTTTTGCAGGCTGGCTGCTCATGCGCGCATGCAGGATGCGCCGGTGTGGGGATGCCACGTGGAGGTTGCTGATGGAGGTGCACGGATGCTGCGCCCTGATCGAGGGGGAGAACTCTTCATACTGCTGTTGTGAGCCGGCACGTAGCAGAGAGAAGATCTTTCCATTGCTGAAATCTTGGATGAGTTGAGTCAAAAGACACGTGTCGTCGACTCATGGTTCGAAGATCTCGGATTTGGTGGAGAGAAGTGATCTGGTGAGCTGCGCCTTAGATTGGGCGCAGGAGGAGGTTGCGGCTCATAACCTTTAGGAGTTACAAACCATTTGGGGCACATGGCTTTTGAGGCGCATGCAGGCGACTTTCTTTCTGTCTTTTGGGATTAGAGAGCAGTCTGAGGCGCATGGCTTTTGAGGCGCATACTGATTTGGACGCATGGCCGTAGAGGCGCATGCTGATGGTGGAGTGGCCACGTGGCAGTAGCCGTCGAAATAAAGTCATGATGATGCTGACGTTACCGACGCTTCGTTTTCTGAATAAAGCTGTCAACTGTTCAGACTTTGGGAGGCGTGCTGCCAACTCTGTCAGTTCAGCATTTAATGTTGGTGACGTTCGATGGACAGCTGAGTGGGCACGTCGGTTGGCGTTCCACTCGGTATGGAGATGTGTGAGGACGCACCCTCTGTAATGCGCCGAGTACTGTAGGGCGCGTCTGTGTGATGTGCCTGATGCCGAAGGGCGCGTCCGTGTGATGCACTGTCTGGCTGGCGCATCGGACATGTCTTTTAATGATGCGGCTGTCTCGTTCTTCGAGTGCTATAAATAGCCGTTTGGCTGAATTCGAGGCGTCCGGTTCATCCATTTAATGTAAATTAATTGCACAAAATTCGGAGGGTCATCCACTTGGCGCGTGGGTTTGATCTGCCCGGCCTATAAATAGTGGCATGGAGAGAAGATTTGCTTCTCATTCCCTCACGTACTTCCAACATGAACTTGAACATGCGGGTGCATTCTATTGACGAAGTGCTCCCGAGGGTGAAGATGAGACGTTGTGTTGTCTTCGATGCTCTTGAAGGTGACTGTTACATCCAAAAGACGGAGTCGAGGGCTTCCGAGGCAGGCGGAAGGTGCCTGTTGCATCAAAAGATAGGGATGCTCGGGCCTTGTCCCCGTTATTCCGGAAGAGTCGTAGATCGGAATGGCGGTGCTAGGCTCTCTCTTCCTTCAAAGTGGGGTTTCCCCACTTTGATCGTGTTGAAAGCTGCTCCTTTAGCCGCGGTTTCGATCACGGTCTTCCTTCGGCTTTGGAGGCTCTTTCGAAGCCTCCCCTGGCCTCAGCATTTGCGGTGCTCTTCTCTTCCTTGGTTCCAGCCAGAGGGTTAAATACTTTGCTTGACGAAGCACTTATCAGGTGAGCCTGGCTGGAAGAGCGGCACATAACTGGGCTCTGCTCGGCCAGGTGAGCCTGGCTGGAAGAATTTGGCTGAAAGGATGCACATAGCTGGGCTGCTGAAGGGATGCACACAACTGAGCTGGATGCACATGACTGAGCTGCTGAAGATATGGTGGGATGCGCCTGGTTGGAGGTGCATGATGTCTGCTGCGCCTGACTGAAAGCGCATGGTGACTGGCAGCACATGATGACTGCTGCGCCTAACTGGAGGCGCATGGTGGCCGCTGGCTGTAGACTTAGGATCTTTCCTTTGTAGAAATTCTCCTTTGTACAACCTTTTCTAGACATGTAATAGACTTTTATATATAAATAAAAAGTCCTTCTTCAAATGTCCATGGTTATTGACTTTGTTGTGAAGTGTTCTGTGCGAGTCCTGGCGCATGTAGTGTCTGGCGCATGGTCTTTCTGGTTGTGAAATTCCATGCTTCTACACCTGCGCAGCTCACCCTGCGCAGTTGGTACCCTGCGCAGCTCACCCTGCACACTTGGCACCCTGCGCAGTTGGTACCCTGCGCAGCTCACCCTGCGCACTTGGCACCCTGCGCAGTTGGTACCCTGCGCAGCTCACCCTGCGCACTTGGCACCCTGCGCAGTTGGTATCCTGCGCAGCTCACCCTGCGCACTTGGCACCCTGCGCAGTACATACCCTGCACAACCTACTTGTCTATGATGAATTTGTTATTTCTTGATCTTGGCTCTTCTATAGTCCTATTTTATATTGATATTTTAATAGATATTTTATGCCCATTTTATATCCTTACGCCTTTTGTCATAAACTTGATTTTACTTAATATGTTTGGAATGACTATTGTACATGGCTTGGTATGACATGGAACTAGCATAACACGATAGTGACCCGTAGTGGTGCACTCCTGACATGACCAACCTGACTTGATAGTGGCCCGTGGCGGCGCACTCCTGACTTGACTTGACTTGACTTGACTTGACTTGATAACTTAACTTGACCTGCCTTGACACCGTGGGTGGTTCTTTCTTGCTTGCTTGTTAAATCCACTTGTCCAGTCTTGCATCATGTCTAGGATGGGACTCCTGAGTACCACAGTCAGGAGTACCTACTAAAATGGATTAAGGCTAATAACTAGAATAATTCAGTAGTCATGAGAGATTTCCCCAGTTACAGGCAATCCCGTTATCCCGACCGCAATTGTTTGGACTTGTAGCCTGCCGTCGAGTAGGGCACATTTCCAGCTCACCGTCGTGTGGGGCACCTAATTATTGATAACTGCTTAATGAATTCAAATCGCCTGGATAACCTGGATTGGCTGCAGGGCTTGTGGCTGGAGGAACATCTCATTGCATCTTACTAGTAACTAGGATTGTGATAACCCTAGTTAGTTAATATTGAAAGCCGTAGGCAATGATTGGCCGTGATTGCTTGGATGGAGTCTAGTCCAGTATAGCATTGTCTAGAATTGATTATAAGATTGTACCAGAATGATTGAAGGATTGTCACTCCAGATTGTCACTATAATGATTGTCACTCCAGATTGTTACTTGACCTGATTTCTTATATTTACCTCGCCGATAAATGGTGGGAAACCAAGTTCCGTTCAGACGAAGGGTTACAACCCCGGTCCTTGTTTGGTTTACGGGTTGTAACCTGGCCATCTGAATAGTCCCATGGTTATCTCATCGTATATCATCCTGTCATGCTTTTCCATATGTCCTGTCTTTTAGTGATTCTATACAAGATTGTCTTTTATATCTACTTATCATGCCTTTTTCTTAAATTACTGTCTTTTATTATGTAATTATATTATTGTGCTGATTGCTGATTTTGTTCTTATTTTGTGGCCTCCTTTGTGGCACTTGCTCTTTCTGGGGTCTGACCCAGCTGGTTTTGTATGGCCAGATACCAGAGCAGCTCCAGAGGATCTACCTGTCTTCCAGCCCGATGGTGACAACCAGGCGTAACCAGGGCAACGAGTGGGTTTTCTATTTTATTTCGCTCACTCTATTGTAAAAATTATTCTTTTGAGGCGTTTAGCCGACGAGCACCTGTTAGCTCGATGCACTCTTACTTACTGTCTGCCTACGGGCTGTAACATGATTGGCAACTCGAGGTTGATCATGTATGACTTAACTCTTACTAGTCCTTACATTTTGTACGACTAGCTTTATGATCATCTAGATATGTAATATTTGGGACGCCTTACAATTGTATATTTAGTGATCTGATATCTTGTGATTATTATTAGTTGGTTGAGATTGAGACAATAGGATAATTTATGACCTTAAGAGACTGATGGCTTGTAGATAAACCCTCACATATCTAGACAGCCGTGACCGTATGGTGAGATGGATTCCATTTTATTATACGTAGCTGGCTATGTCCGCCCCCGCTCTTCAGTATTCTGGTTCTGGGGCGTGACACGGTTTAAGTGGTGGCCCATGCAGGTCTTGTCAATCAAGATATGTGGGAGTTTACCAGATAGATGTCTCAATCTGTACTCGCCTTTGATCTCCACTCGAATCTTCTTATCTCCTTGGATCCCTGACTTGATAACATGCTTGCATCATTGTTCTATCCTGGTCCTTCCTTAATATCCCTGATGTCATTGTTTCAGTGGCATCATTCCTATGGATCAGCCGGAAGGAGCTCAGCCAGCAGCCCAGCAACAGCAAGAAGATCAAGATCAGTCCTCAACGGCCGCCTCTCGAGCCATACCTTTTGGAGGACCAGTGCCCCCAGTTCAGCCAGTCCAGCCAGTAGAGCCTGATGATGGCACTTTGGAAGGTCTCATCAGATCATTGTTAGCTTCTCAAGATCGTCGAGGTGATGCATTGCACCAGGTAGTACAAGATGCTCTGAACAGAGGCGGTCATCCGGAAAATAGTGCAGCCAACAGTTTCAAGCGCCTGAACCCTCCATTCTTCGACGGCACCGAGGATGCCATTACCGCAGATGCTTGGTTCCAGGATACAGAAGTTATTCTAGAGGCCGCAAAGACTCCAGAAGACGAGAAGGTGGCGGTGGTGCGCCTGCAGTTATTAGATCTAGCCCGCAACTGGTGGGCCATGCAAACGGTAGGATTGACAGCACCTGTTCCCTGGGCAGTTTTTAGCAAAAGATTCTAGACCAAGTATTTCGACGCGGTGGCTCGATATGACTTGCAGACCAGATTTGCCAACTTGAAGATAGGAGGCAGGACGGTCGACAGTTATGCATCGGAGTTTTCCAGACTCAGTCGGTTTGCTCCCACCTTGGTGGCGACCGAGTTTGATAGGGCCCAGCGGTTCCAGCAGGGGCTCCACTTGGAGATCATATTGGCAGTAGAACAGTTCGAGCACAGAACTTTTGATGCCGTTTTGCGAGCAGCGAGGAGGCACGAGTATACCTCCCAGAGGATAGTGGACAGGACCGGAGGTCGGAAGCGGTCCCATAGTCAGATGAATCAGTCTTCAGCACCAGCCCCGGCAGCTAGGGCTTTGACTATTGGAGCTCTGAGGCGAGCAACCTCAGTTACGTCGGTCCAGTACTCGACCCCGACGTACCCTCCGCAGAAACAGAAGCAAGCGCAGCCTTCCGCCGAGGGTTGTTCTTATTGTGGGAAGCCTGGACACGTGGTAGCAGAGTGTTGTAAGGCGTTGGGATTGTGTTTATTGTGTGGAGCACCGGACCATAGGGTGGGGTCCTGCCCATTCAGAGTTGATTCAGCATCGACAGTATCTAGTCCCTCGGTTAGGGGACCAGCACCAGCACCAGCTTCCGTTCACCAGCAGCAGCAGTTTCCGTTCCCGAGGCCATTGCCGACTCAGGCCCAGACTTTCGAGCAACAGAACCCGAGGCAGTTTGCTCTAGCCCAGGCTCAGGTTCAGAATCGGCCGAGAGGTATATGTGTCCTCTCATCCTGCTTTTCTACCGTCATTATGCGGGGTGCATGACATATTTCATGTATCCTGATTGTGACGGAACATCCCGGACCCGAGCCATATCCTAGATCATTCGAAAGGGTTGGTACCAATAACCGTAACTTTTTCGTATGAGGAAAGGCCCGTGTCCCTGTTTGACCAAGGGGAGAGACCTCAAGCGCAAGACTATCAGTTTAGTTCATGTTGCTTGAGTTCATCGCTCCTTGGGAGAGTCAAACGTGGGAGTGTGAGGATGATATCCGATCACGTTATCCCTACCTGTTTGACTCGTGAGGTATAATGTCTTCCTTATGCCTTACGCCTTTCATTTCTTGATTGCATGTATGATTGTATGATTGAACTGCTTAGTGTAGCTTGCATGTGCTTAGTGTAGCTTGTCGTGGCAATCTCTAGCTCCTTGATTAAATTTCGAGGACGAAATTCTTTGAAGGTGGGTAGAGTTGTCACCCCCATTTCCTGTATTTCGTATTTATGCTCGTAATTTGATTTTGGCACGTATTTTATTTTTTCGACTTGTGGATTTGGTTTCTCGTAAATGGGTTTTGGACCATGACTTGGTTTTATTTTGTGGAGTTGGTTTGGTTCATCATGAGAGGAACACCTTAACCTATTCTCCACCCTCATTCCACCACAACCCACCATCATAAATCCCCACCTACTTTTCTCTCTCCTTTTTATTTTTCATTTACTTCTTCAACTTCTTCTTCTTCCTTCTTCCACACAACACCATCACCTATAGGCAAGTGCACCTTGCCACCACATGAGAACCACTTTTTATTTGTCTATTAGCTAGATTAGGCCATGGAGATCAACATTAGAACTTGACATTTTGTGATTTGGAGTTTCTATTGTTCTAGATCTAGGTTTTTACTATTTTCGAATTTGCATGATTTTGATCTAGTTAACTTGGATTTTAGTTTGTTTTGATGCTTCCATGTGGAAGAGAATTCAATTTTACTCAAGTTAGAGCTTTGAAAATCTAAATTTCGTTTTGATTTGATCAAGTTATGAAGTTTTGAACTTTGGAGTTCTTGGAGTCTTCTTCTCGGCCTGGAGAAGAAGACAGCAGCCTGCGCTCTTTAGCGCAGTGCTGGATTGCGCATCCCCCTCGGCCAGCGCTCTTTAGCGTAGCGCCGACCGCGCAGCTTGCCCCTTGGCAAACTGCGCTCAACCCGAGTGCGCATGGATTCTTGCGCAGTCTGCCCATGCGCAATCTATCCTGCGCACTCCACTCATGCGCAATCTGGCCCTGCACCATCCATTCCTGCGCAACCTGATCCAGCGTAATCCATCTGCTGCGCACTTGGCACCCTGTGCAGTTGGTACCCTGCGCAGCTCATCCTGCGCACGTGGCACCCTGCGCAGTTGGTACCCTGCGTACTTGGCACCCTGCGCAGTTGGTACCCTGCGCTGCTCACCCTGCGCACTTGGCACCCTGCGCAGTACATACCCTGCACAACCTACTTGTCTATGATGAATTTGTTATTTCTTGATCTTGGCTCTTCTATAGTCCTATTTTATATTAATATTTTATTAGATATTTCATGCCCATTTTATATCCTTACGCCTTTTGTCATGAACTTGATTTTACTTAATATATTTGGAATGACTATTGTACATGGCTTGGTATGACATGGAACTAGCATAACACGATAGTGACCCGTAGTGGTGCACTCCTGACATGACCAACCTGACTTGATAGTGGCCCGTGGCGGCGCACTCCTGACTTAACTTGACTTGATAACTTAACTTGACCTGCCTTGACACCGTGGGTGGTTCTTTCTTGCTTGCTTGTTAAATCCACTTGTCCAGTCTTGCATCATGTCTAGGATGGGACTCCTGAGTACCACGGTCAGGAGTACCTACTAAAATGGATTAAGGCTAATAACTAGAATAATTCAGTAGTCATGAGAGATTTCCCCAGTTACAGGCAATCCCGTTATCCCGGCCGCAATTGTTTGGACTTGTAGCCTGTCGTCGAGTAGGGCACATTTTCAGCTCACCGTCGTGTGGGGCACCTAATTATTGATAACTGCTTAATGAATTCAAATCGCCTGGATAACCTGGATTAGCTGCAGGGCTTGTGGCTGGAGGAACATCTCATTGCATCTTGCTAGTAACTAGGATTGTGATAACCCTAGTTAGTTAATGTTGAAAGCCGTAGGCAATGTTTGGCCGTGATTGCTTGGATGGAGTCTAGTCCAGTATAGCATTGTCTGAATTGATTATAAGATTGTACCAGAATGATTGAAGGATTGTCACTCCAGATTGTCACTATAATGATTGTCACTCCAGATTGTTACTTGACCTGATTTCTTATATTTACCTCGCCGATAAATGGTGGGAAACCAAGTTCCGTTCAGACGAAGGGTTACAACCCCGGTCCTTGTTTGGTTTACGGGTTGTAACCTGGCCATCTGAATAGTCCCATGGTTATCTCATCGTATATCATCCTGTCATGCTTTTCCATATGTCCTGTCTTTTAGTGATTCTATACAAGATTGTCTTTTATATCTACTTATCATGCCTTTTTCTTAAATTACTGTCTTTTATTATGTAATTATATTATTGTGCTGATTGCTGGTTTTGTTCTTATTTTGTGGCCTCCTTTGTGGCACTTGCTCTTTCTGGGGTCTGACCCAGCTGGTTTTGTATGGCCAGATACCAGAGCAGCTCCAGAGGATCTACCTGTCTTCCAGCCCGATGGTGACAACCAGGCGTAACCAGGGCAACGAGTGGGTTTTCTATTTTCTTTCGCTCACTCTATTGTAAAAATTATTCTTTTGAGGCGTTTAGCCGACGAGCACCTGTTAGCTCGATGCACCCTTACTTATTGTCTGCCTACGGGCTGTAACATGATTGGCAACTCGAGGTTGATCATGTATGACTTAACTCTTGCTAGTCCTTACATTTTGTACGACTAGCTTCATGATCATCTGGATATGTAATGTTTGGGACGCCTTACAATTGTATATTTAGTGATCTGATATCTTGTGATTATTATTAGTTGGTTGAGATTGAGACAATAGGATAATTTATGACCTTAAGAGACTGATGGCTTGTAGATAAACCCTCACATATCTAGACAGCCGTGACCGTATGGTGAGATGGATTCCATTTCATTATACGTAGCTGGCTATGTCCGCCCCCGCTCTCCAGTATTCTGGTTCTGGGGCGTGACACGTACCATCACGAGTTCATAATCTTTTGCGAAAACTGACCTGCATGGGCCACCACAAAAACTTGTCACGACCCGCACCCGCTTTTTCGGATACGGGACGTGTCCTAGCCAGCCTACGCCGCAGAGTCGGCGATAGAACGCTGTCAAGCCCGCAAGAAATAGATGCTCAAAAAATAACATTTGCTGCTCATTCACAATTCTAAATTTATTACAATATTTACAACATTTATATTTAAAGGAAAAACAAAGTTTTACAATTAAAGAAGTTGATACAATTGCTTTCTATTTTTAGGTCGTCTTCAGCATACCCAAGCCTTCCCAATGCTAACAATGATCGCGGCTAAACCTGAAAAATGTTGGTTTTCAGTCAGGAATGGAACAAGTACACAAACCGATGGCGATGCAAAACACAATAGAATTAACAAGACATGAAAATAGCATATGGAATATGAAAGCTGGTAAGAAAACTGATGACATAGCACGATAGAGAAGAAAATAAGGAAAAACTAATAAAAGATATCTATCTAGGTGTTATGAAATATCCTTTCGATATGTGAACGGCTAGGAGGTAAAATCCGGCACACTGTACGTGTCATGTGCAGCGGCTATCGTGCAAGAATAGACATTTTGGGGATATTTCTAGGTAGTCCACATGTCTACTAAGATATTTCCCCTCCCGACTACTCCGTGTGACGAGCGTGTCAACAAGCAGCAAGATATAAGTATAGACATGAAATGAGAAGACTACTATGAATCGGAAAGCAATCAGAAAGTGCACTTGCCTGAGGTCCTTAGCTGGAGAAACCAATAACACTATACCACTCAAAGAGCCACAATCAGTCAACACATGCAGAAGTCTCCGAATACTGAAATAATCAGTACCAACGTTCTCAGAATAGTCAAATTAGCTAGGATTGCCTGTCCTTACGTCCAATTCTGGACACAGGGGCAAAACGGTAATTTTAGAAAAAAAACGATGTCCGCCGTTGGACCCGCTTTGCATCGAAAAGTGTGCTAGAATCTACGGACTCTAAAGTCATCAAACTATATGTCTACGAATCCGGTTTTTCGATACGAACCCAACCGTATGTCCAGAGTTGGATTCCGGCAGGCCGTGCACAAAATCGCCCATTGAGTGGGACCATGGGGCCCGCAAAACGGTAATTATATCAACGGTCTCAGAATCGGACCAAACTTGGCATACAGGACCAAAAAAATGATACGGTTCGGTTGGCGCAAGTTTCGTCTCGATTCGATGAGTGTGCACAAAGTAATTGAGAAATTTGTAAAGTGCACGATACGGTGAATTTCGACGGATACGCATCAAATTCGTCGCGCACACACGACCAATTTGAATTCCGCCAAAGCCCACACGACCACAAAGCTGTTACGCACCTTTCGATACTTACGGTGCGCTACCACGTCGCCCGGAATGGCAGGACGCACGTCATGTGGAAGGGTTTTTCCTATTTTTCTATTATTCAAAACAGGTTTTTCCAAAACTTCGGAGTCCGATTTCTCGACGTTCAGTCGATGATTTCGATTTCTGCAAAAAGGATTATGAAGACCTATATGTTGTCTAAAAGTCTCTTCAAATAGATTTTCTACTATGGCATTAGATCGATCAGAATCGATCTTCAAACATAGAGGTTTGGACTGCTATATGCTCTGTTTTCGAGCAGCTTTTTATCGAACTTTGGTCTGATTTTATGACGCGTACGGTAGAATTTAATTCGAAATAATTGAAGGGATACGGAGAGGGTCATGTTGTGAACATACCAGATCGATCTGTTTACGAAATGGTTCAATGCAGGCGACGAATCATCGCCTTGAAGTTGGCCGGTTCCTGCGCGTGTTGTTTACTGTGCTGTTGCTCCTTCTCGCGCACGCGCGCGCATGGCTTCCATGGTTGGCCGACGGTGCTGGCCGCACGCGGCGGTGGCCGTCCAGGCTAGGGTGGTGGCGGCGCGCGTGATGGAGTTAGGGTTTGTGGTGGCGTGTCGAGTTGTTTCGTGTTGGGGTTGCTCGTTCCCTATCGAGTTTTATATATACACGCGTTCTGTAAACAGAATGGGGTTCGGTTATACTCAGGTTCGCATATGGGGGCTTCTTGCTGGGTTTAGCTGCTTGGCCTGCTGGCTTAGCCCGGGCTGAGGAGATTTGGGGCTCAGCCTGGGTTGGGCCGAGTCTGCTGTTGCCCTCTTTAATTCTTATTTTATTTTATATATATACATATATATCTATATTTATATAACTCTCCATGTATATTTATACATATATATATATACACATGACATATATATTGTATATACCCATATAATATATATTGATACATATATACACGTATTCACCCATATCTTATACATTTATATATATACATATATATACATCTATATAATACACATTTATATAAATACACATACACTATTATATATATACATACACACACACAAAAACACGTCTATATAATATTCATACATTCATACATTCACATTCACACATATACAATATTTATTATATATTTATATATACTCATACACCTTGATGATAATAACTAATAATAGTAAATAATTTATATTTAATATCCACAATAAAAATAATAATAATAATAATAATAATAATAAGGATAATAATAACAAAATTTAATAAACCAAATAGTGGTGTATATATCATCAGGCACAGTCTAATAATTCCAAAAATGTATAGGGTCTTTTTTATACAAATATTGCTGATCATCACCAATAATGATATTTATAGTATTTAATTAAGAATATTTAGAAAATACTCGTTAGATCATTAAAGCGGAATACGACACCATCATACCAAAATACATCGACACGAATATCATTGGACGTCCCGCATGACTACATGGACTTGGGCTTGGTACGGGTCTAGTCCAGGCTGGTTTGGTACAACCGGTCTCCTAATGTCAAATAATATTAAATATAAATAATTAAACTATTTATAACGGTCATGTCACAACTTAGCCTGGTTTTCCTAGTTAGGACATCACTATGGCTCGACCTTCCCTACCAGGGCTAATACATTAGTCAAAGCATGCCACTGCACTATCCGTGCCACGATTTTTAGTCACCTTGTACTCAAATTCCTGACAACGACTAAAAATCATCTACCATAATAATAAACTAAATAATTATTTATAATAATCTAAATTCACCATTTAAATAAAATAAAATAAAATTATTTCACAATTTTCGGGAAGGGGAGCTACAAACATAACATGAAATACTCTCCATAAGGAGGCCAACACAGAGGTACAACTCAATCACAATCTAGAGATAGAATATGGCACGATGAAATAGATAAAGAAATCCTCAACTGAGGTACAACAGAATGAATAACAAAGTTAACAACTACCAGTCTCAACATCTCTAAATATACAACTCTGAAAACAAGGACAACAACTAATCATGAAAAGAAGAACATGCTAAGCTATCTATACTAAGCATGGGTATCATCTACAGCAGCTGCCTGAACCTCCCAAGGGGTCCAGGTCGCGAGTGTCATCTAGGCAAGCTCCAAAGTAAGGGGTGCAGGGTTCCTCATCATCCTCTGTAAAATTTTCAACAGGTCCAGTCAGGACGGGAGCGAGTACAATACATCTCACGCAGATCATAACAGGTTAGAGAATATAAACATGCAAGAGAGTACGATACATGAAACTGAACGAAAGTACATGATGTAAACAGAGAGAGAACTGTAATAGAAATATCTACTATAAGTATGGAGCTACCAGTGACTAGTGATTTAGAGTACAAAGTCGACATGTGAACGGCTTAATTTGCATATGGCTATACTAAAGAGGCGTACATTGTAACTCCACTTCCCAATTTTCTTAAAAAAAAATAAAAATTCATTTTCTATAAAAGATATACTTATTATTTATAATTTGGAAACATGTTGAATGAATGAAATATTTGACAATTTTACAAATTAGAAGTTGTTGTAACAACTTTTATATTATTTTTCTTATTTTAAAAACTGTTTTTATATACTTTATGCAATTATGAAAAGGAAGAGGGGGTATTTGTAAAATTTTCTTATTAAATGAAGTTGCGGGTAAATAGTGAAAAGGAGGAGGGGGTTTCTGCTTATTTGCTTTTGGCGGAGGGGGTTAAATGCAAAATTTCCATTTTATTTTTATTTAACCGACTGTTCGAGAACAGTCAGCTAATTAAATTTTCTCTCTCTTTCTGTTCTCTCGGTTCTTCCGCCTACCCTTCGTTTTCTCCGCCGACTCTTCGAGAACTCCGCCGTTCTCGAGTGTTCTTCTCCGACGACCCTTGGTTTCCCAGTTCTGACGGCGACTTGACGACGACTCTGATGGCGGTGATGATCTGAGCGAGCTTCGACCTTGTTCTGAGCGAGGCGACTTCGATCCTGACGGCGACCGTTCTGATGGTGAGGGCGATGAAGATGACGGCCATGTCTAGGCGGGTCTCTCTCGACGCCTAGGCGCTGCTTCGACCGAGCCTTCCTTTCTAGATCTGACTCTTCGTTTCTTCTCCGGCGAGCTTTCGAGGCTTCGACTTCTTTGAGGGTAAACACTAGCCTTCTGTTGTAGATCTAGGTCAGATCTCTAGATCTGACCGTTACCTTTCCTCTTTGCAAAGATCAGTGATGAGATCTCGAGAAGATCTCTGAGATCCACGGATCTGTGATGAACTTGACTAAAAATTCGAGATCACTCTTGACTCTGTGTTGATCTTAAGAAGATTTCTGAGATCTTCTTAGATCTGTGATGAAATCTTTATGGATCGTTGCATGCGTTTAGATCTATGATGTTCTTCATAATTTAAACTAGATCTTGTAGATCGGTTCTGTTATGGTGTTTGTGAGTGGGTGATTTATGGATCTGCTATGTTTCGGTAGTTGATCTCTGATTTTGAAGATCTATGCTAGATCTAATGATTTGTCTGGATCTCGAAGATGTTCTGTTTCTTCACAGATCTGTGACAGATTCGTAGATCTGAGCATTGTTCTTCTGTGTTTATTTGAGATCCATTATTATGTATGCATAATCGATTAGATCTATGAGTTTAAACTTAGATCTGGAAATCGGGACGAGTTCTTTACAAAACTCGTAGATCTGAGGATTTGGGTTCATTTCTGAAGACTGAGATCTAATGTCCTGACACCCTTGTGTCGGACACTGCATGCATGATTTTATTTCCTGTACTTCTGTGATGGAAGTAGTTTACTCTTAGTAACTCTTGTTTCTTTTGTTCGAGCTACTCTGGTGTTGTGTGAGTTGGACTTGGTGTCGTGTCCGTGTTGGACGGTTGGATTATTGCGGACCATTGCTTGGACTTGAACATGCTGTTTGGACTTGAACATGCTGTTTGGACTTGAACCTGCTGTTGTACCCGTGTCGAACCTGCTGTTGTATCCGACGTGCGTGTCGGATACGAAGAAGATGTCCCTGTGAAGGTGTCGAACCTGCTGTTGGACTGTTGGTGGGCTGGACCTTGAGTTGGGCTTGCATTGGAATAGTTTTGGGCTAGCTGTATATTCTAGCTGTATATTCTAGCTATATATTTTTCATAATCTTTTGTTATTGTAATTATGTAGTGGGCTGGATCGGCCCACTGGACTGTAGTATTTTTTTATATTGTGTGTGTGGGCTGGCCATAAGGATTTAGTGTTGGGCCAGTTGGGTTATTTCTGTGCTGGTTTATGGTAGTTGGCTATAGTGTCCTTTGGCCAAGTTGGGATTGTTTGGGCCAGAACTTGGACCAGTGGATTGTTTGGATCTGTAGCAGTGTATTGTAACTTTTAAATAAATTCTTTTGTTTTACTTTTTGTTAAATCTTTTGCAACAAGATTTTAGAAAGATGGGTTCTGTTATAAAAAGAGATTCTATCTAAATTCTGGAAACCAAAACTGTCTTCCCAATGGAAGACAGCCCTTTTCGATTAACAGCTAAAATATAAAAACTGGAATAATTTTCCTAAATAGTTAATATTGATAGCTAATAGATTTTCCTACAATTACAGTGGGATTCTTAGACAATTAGTCCTTTAATAAATAGAATAGATAGTAATAACTAGAATTGATAGTTTATATCTTAACCAACTTGTAAATTATTATTAACAGGGAACCATCCAGCTCTTTTGCCTACTCATTTCCTGGAGCAAGGCAAGTACATTCTATGGTTTTGATCAGTGCATTTTTCTTGTTCTTTATTGCTGACACACTGCGACACGTTCATGATCTTTCTGGCTTGTTCTTTCATGATCTTACTTGCATCTTGGGGTGGGGAAATACTCTAGATATGTGACCAAACCCGGATACTTATTCATGATCTTTAGCTTAGGCCTCGCACAGTGCACGCGGGTCCTAAGCCGTACCTTATATGATCTTTCAGGATCTTTTCATGTTCTTTCATGGTCTTACCCAAGCCGGTCACATATCATAGAAGTATTTCAAATCTATAACACACATGTTCAGGATCTTGTTTTTACATTAGTTCTTATGATCCTGATATTAGCTATAGTCATGATCTTTCCTGCATCTTTACATAGTCATGATCTTTCATGTATCTTTATAGCAGTATTTCATGTTCTTCATGTTCTTTACATACCTTGTTCTTATCCTGTTCTTTCAGCATTTACTTTCCATATCATGATGTTATTGTTCATTACCTAGAACTGTACTTTGCTCCGCTCCTGACTGGATATGTTATGATAGGTGAGATGGAGGCTTTGTGTGACACATACTATGGACAGGATACTGCCTTCCCTCCTGAGCCAGCTGGAGCTGCTTGTGACCTAGAGGCTGCAGAAGCCTAGTGCTTCATTAGTACTTTCCATTTACTTTCCATGTATTGAGACTAGCAGACTTTTATAGTTGAATTGTAATAAATTCAGATATTGTATCTCTTTTCTGGTTGGGACACATTATATAGTTGCTGTGATTCTATACTTTCATGTTTATCTGGTTAGTTTTCCTAGCTTGGTACAGCTTACTTCATTGTGTCTAACAATGAAGGCTGGGCGTGTCCGACTCGTGTCCGATTATTCGGGAGCGGGTCGTGACATACATGGCTATACTACTTTGGAATTGTTCACATGACTATTTATACTTCTCCATACCCTAATCAATACACAAGGATCCAGACAAGTTATGTTACGTACATTGTTTTCACATGAAGCCCATAAATGGGTACACATGAAGTATACATGAGAGCTCATATATGAGTGCACATGAAGTTCACATGGGGGCCCATAAATGGGTGCACATGAAATTCATATGAAGGCTCATAAATGAGTGTACATGAAGTATAGGTTATACATGAGATACATGGGAAACATGACCGATCATGAGAGCACATGAGAGTACACGAGCATGCATGAACGAGCATGAAGCACATGAAAAACATGAGAAACATGAATAACATGAGAGCGAGGAATACATGATGTACACGAAACACATGACATGATGTATCCGATGCTTCCGAGGGGGATAACATCTCAATGTAGGGATCCATATAGTACCAATCCGTGATAATATCGTGACACCATCAAATAAGGTAAACTAGAGCAGGAATGTAATTCTAAGCAAGTTATGAAATGATCAGAGAATGTACTCACCTGGTATCTGAATGTCTGAAGTAAATGTCATGTCCGAGATGAGGTACCTGACTCCTAGTTAGAGCAGCACAAGTCAAGATGTACACAGAAAATGATAAATGTAATCTACAATGCATCTGCATGCGGTCTAGGTCAAACTAGACTAGAGTCAACACTTGGTCAACTCCGGTCAACTATACTAGTCAAGGCTAGGTCAAGCCTAACCCAAAAAAGTCTAACAATCTCACTAGGCCTAACCAAGCCTAGGCTAGCACTCACATACCATCACAATGCGATACAAGCTATCAAACCTATAATTTACACATATATTTCATATACAAGCATCAAGCTTATTTATATATTTATATATCACATTATTTATGCCTATATTATATTACCTATATTACATACCATTTCTGCCTACCTTGCATACATACATTCTCAAGTCATACAAGTCACCAAACATACAATTTGCATACAAATAGGCATGTATAGGCTATACCTATATAACATGATACTCATATATATGCATATATATACTATAATATACTAGGCAACAATGTGTATATATATATATATAGATAGGGAACTACAAAATGAATATGTGTGTGTAGAAAGTGTGCACAAGCATGCATTTGGGATTCAGAGGAACATGTATATAGGGTGTGATGTGGTGTCAATGTGTGAGAGAGAGAGAGAGTGGAAAGGTGTACTCAGGAAAATGAAGAGCCCATGTGTGTGTATTGAACATATAAATCAATGTGTGAAAGACAACCCATTCTCAGATTTTTCTATTGACAGTTTCAAGCAATTATCTAACAGTACAAAGATTAGGAAATTTGAGTGAAAGGCAAACTCAGGAATTAGTGTACATAACCTCAGTTTTCAGTTGCAAAATGTGTGTGGTCTCAGTGTCACTAGGGGTGAATCAAAGTGACTGGTATTTTAGAATAGAGTGTAGGCTATAGTGTCAGGTTATAGTGTAGCAGGAAGTTGATAGGTATACATGTAATGTATGTGGGTGTGTGTAAATAGGAGAAAACAGTGCAATGTACTTCAGTCCTCAGAAATTTAGTGTTTAGGAATATGCATACAAGAGGAAATCAGCTCAGGTTCAGGTTTGTCCTCAGGTTCATAGATGCTCAGTGTATTGAGTGTCAATCTCAGGTTTCCAAGGTTCAAGACAATTGACAGTGGGTGTAATGGACATTATGGATCAATGTAGTTCTCCTTAACGACATTGCAATCTCAGGTTTTAGCTTCAAACAAAAATCCTAAAGCCAATTTTGAAAACCCAACTCATGAATCAACTTAACAGTAAACAAATACATGTGTATATGAATTAGCATGGTAAATTAACATCAAGAGTTCAGTTTTAGAAACAGGAATTAACTCAGGAAATGGCAAAATGACAGTTAACATAGGTTATGGCCTGTGTTCTCAGGTTTTTCAAAAAAAACAACTTGACAGTTCAAAAGAAAATTCAAAACCAATTCGAATCCTATCCCCAAGTTAACACCAATCATTCAACTCAACATCTCAACACAGGGATCGAATCATCATTTAACATATTCAAATCTCTGAGAATATCAAGTCTAAACATTAACCAAACTGGTACAATTACAGTGTATATTCCCACTTAAATTTCGAATCCTTAACCAATTGGAACCCCAAATGGCCCAAGGCAAATTCGAAACTAAATTTTCAGTTTTCAGGTTGTGTGTGTGTTTATGAGTGAGCTAATGTGTGTGTGAGGAGTGAACTAATGTGTGTGTTAGAGGGCCTGTGTGTGTTCTCAGTTGACAGGAAATTGTGGCTGCTATGTGAGGGAACCTGTGTGTGTACAATGTATAGATGAGTGTCCAACTAGTTGGCAATCTCAGGAACCAGTTTACAGTGGGCATGTGTTCCTGTTCAGTGTACATGTGTCCAGTGTGGGTGTGTAATCCAGGAGACAATGTGAGACCCTGTGTTCTCAGGAATTGTACTCAAGTGACAGTGAACAAGTATAGGAATTAGCATTAGTTAAGGAAAGGAAACCAAATCACAGTGAACAACCCCATCACATATCCTTGCACATCATTGAAACCAACTTCAACAGTTAAGAATAGGAATCAATTTAGGTATTTAAAAAGGAGAAATTTTAGAACTCATCTCATGAAATTGACAGTTTGAAAACAAATATAAATCCAACATTTCGACAGTTAACTTCCCAAGCATTCAATCAACCCAACAAACCAATACAAGTATTTAATCAATGTGGCTAACTTCAAATCAGTTAAAAAGGAAGAACCAATGCTCAAATAAGGAAAGGAAATCAATTCCAGATTTTGGGAACATGTGACAGTTAGTATATAGACTCAATTGACAGTTAAGGGAAATGAAGTCAATTCTGGAATTTGGAATGAATTAATATCAGTCGATACACATGAAAGCCCAACTCGATGTCAAAAATCCTATTCATGAATTCAAAACCCATCCTAATGTGTAAATCAAATTAATCATGAACTAACAATTATGTGAGATCATACATGACTATTTAACATCAATTAAAAAAGATTTAAATAGGATTAACAGTTTAGGAAAACTGTGTAACAATGCATCAGTCAATTACACAGCCGAACTTAATGTTAAGTTCTCATTCCAGATCAATAAGCCTAATCTAAACTGAAAACTCGAACTAATCATGCACTAAATAACATGTAGAATTTATCATGACCATCTAAAACATCAATTTAAACAATTAAAAATAGAATGAAATCAGGAACTACAAAACTGAACATTGCGTATCAGTCCCTCATGGGAAATTCAATTTCGAATAACAATAACATGTTAATATGCTAAATTACAAATGGGTAATTAACCTACTATATGTGCACGTGGTGTATATATAATATCGTGTCCACCACATGATACAAACGTGTCCAAAGTATGCACAAACACAAGACTGCACAGGACACTGCACAGCTATGAACCCGTGCGCGTGTCCTAACTCACCCGACACAATACCAATGGACACGAAACTTTGGGAGTGTCGTGTCAGACACTGCCCCTAGCTTTGTGTCCAAAATCAAGTGTCTACGAGTCCTATAATAGCCACACGGACACGCGGGTAGCAGGACAGCCAACCGCGTGCGCGCGGGAGCGTGTCCGCGGGTCCAGTACGACCCTGACACGACACGAAATGTGTTCAGAACACTAGAAACGTGTAAGCGGCACAAAACCCTAATTTCCTATTCAATTACTTTCTGAAAAATCGATCGAAATGCCCACTGTGGCATTTCGTCGAACACCTGCGATTGTCCACTGATACGTGTCCGATTTGGACACGTAAAGGACACGAGAGGGTGCAAAACCTATCCCTACAGTAAGGGGACACCTAGGGCTTGGTGTTCATGCAAAGAAACCAAAATTTTATGGAGGGAAATTGGATTTACCTATGTGTGTCCTTTCACACGAAAAGCTCCCAAAAGTGAGATCTCCTCAAGCTAGCCAATGGCTCCAAATTGTATTAAACCTGAGAATGGCCTCCACCAACAGTAGGGGGACACTAATTAGGTTACAATGGAAGAAGTTTCAATGAAAATGGACTAATATTGAATAAACTATGAAGAAATTTCAATGGAGAACAAACCTTTCCTTAGAAAATGAAGGGATGAATAAAGAGGAGGCACAAACTTTGAGAGAGACTTTATAGTAAGGGGGGGAGATCCCTAGGCTGGCCACTAAGTTAGGGTTAGGGTTTTTGGGGTTAATCTAATGGCTATCAATCCATCAAGTCCAATCAAGGGCCTACAACCTAGGTTTCCCTTATTCAAGTTGCAACCTATACATTCTAACTATTCATGACTTAAACCCAACTAACATATGCTAACTAAAACTCACTATGGCTAACTAGGCTAGCTAGGACTAATCTAGGTTAGGTCCAAACTAGGTTAGGGCTAATCTAAACCACAAGGCTATCAATTAATGACATTAAAATCACACCATCACATTAATTATATTAAATTCCAAATAAATATATATTAAATTCAATTAATTCAAAATGACCAAAATACCCTCAAGCTAAAATAATGAAGTACTCTAATCACATGGCTAGGCTCTAGGGCAGACAGTCTCTACGGTTTCACTAGCTGCACATCAAAATCACAAGTCATGATTTTTAAATAGTTTTAAAATAATTTAAAATTACCAAAAATCATACTATTAATTAAATATTATAATTAAATAAATTAAACACAAAATTTTAAAATTACTCTCATTTTAGAAACTGGGTGTTACAAGTCTACCCACCTTAGAAAAATTTCGTCCTCGAAATTTAAGATGGTAGTAGTCCTTCTAGGTCAAACACCCCACAATCAAAGTCTCAAACATACCGTCAAATAATCATATGCGTCTGTCCAAAATCATGATACTCAGAATCTTCGTCGTGCTAGTGAACAAGGCTAAGATAATCACAGAGTCCTCGACTAAGGCACATACCTCTAGAATCATGGTATTTAAAATTTTTGTATTGCCGTATGCTTGGCAGCAAAAATCTTAAATTCCCACACCCAAGAAATACGTCCTAATTCTGACTATATGTCGTCACTATGCCAGCTAAACACGACTATCGAAGATTCTAGATTCCATAACCGAGGTGACCTAGCCTATATGATTCATCTCAGAAGAAAATCAAACATAACACAAGAACAATAGGACAAAATTGATCAATCAACAACAAACAGAGGGAATCAAATTTTCAAGGCAGCTACAAGAGGCAATCGCGGAAATAGAATCAAAAGAACGGAACCTGCAACTAGATCTCCAACGGCCTGAGCATCCTCGACTGTCCTGGCGAAAGCTCGCTCCCCTGGCCTGCTGCTGATGCTGCATGTACCTCTGCTGCTGAGTCGGTAAGGGTAATCCCTTCTACTGGCCTACCGGAGTCCTCGCTCCTGCTCTCTGAGCTGTCCGTTTGGAAAACTTGGGATACTCTCTTAACGGGTGATATGATGCTCCGCAAAGTAGGCACTTGCCTATCCATATTCGGCATTCGCCCCAATCGTGTCCTGGTTCCCTACAAGAAGGGCAACTGGTAATCTACTGCTGTTTAGGGGTCTGCTGCATCTGTAACGGTGGTCCCCTCGGCTGCTCTGTCGGAGCCCTAGCTCCTGCTCCTGGTGCTGCTCCCTGAACTACTCTGCCTATGTTCTGGGAACAATCCCTCAGCTGGTGGTCCGCTGCTCCACATAGTAGGCACCTGCCCAGCCTCTTCCTGCACTCACCCCATCCATACCCCGGCTTCTTGTAGTAGGGACAACTGATTGTCTGCTGCCTGGGTGCCTAATACTGTCTGGGTTGCAGCTGTCCCTGCTGATGGCCCTGACCCTGGAACTACTGTTGAACAGGCCTCTGTTGATACTGATGCTGAATCTGTACGCGAGGCCTCTTAGCCTGACCTCCACTGCTGCTGACTCCATGAATGTTATGTCCCCTCTTGAACAACTATTGTCGCTGAGTTTCCACTATCTGCTGGAAGAAGGAGAACAACCGCGCCACGTCCTCTGGTCCTGATGGCGACTGCTGCTGAAGAACATTCGGGATGACTGGGGAAAGTCTCGGAGTAGGAAGAGATGCACTCCCATAAGCAGCAGATATCCCAGCCTGAGCTAGCATAATAGGAGCTGCAGTCTCGGGGCCCTGCTGATCAGGACGAGGAGTGGTAGACCCCTCAGTGGTGTCTTCCTGATCGAGACGATGAGATCGTGTCTCCATAACCATCCCGAAGACAGATCAAACAAGGAATCAATACTGAGATAGAAATGATAATTCAAAGGAGGACAGTTATTCAAGGAAGAAATCTCCAACAGGAATTCAGATGGCAGGGATTTAGTTTAAGAGTTTTTTCTAATATGATTGAGTACCTCAAAATAATCCTAATCCTACTGCAGGCTGTAGTGGTACTCTATTTCGAATACCACTACACAAACTCGACCTGCATGGGCCACCACTAAAAACGTGTCACGACCCGCACCCACCGTGAGGGTACGAGTACGTAACAGCGCCCAGCCTACGCCGCAGTGTTGGCGGTAGAAAGTTGTTCTAGGTCATGAACTATAACTAACATAACATGAAATACTCTCCATAAGGAGGCCAACACAGAGGTACAACTCAATCACGAGATAGAATATGGCACGATGAAATAGATAAAGAAATCCTCAACTGAGGTACAGCAGAATGAATAACAAAGTTAACAACTACCAGTCTCAACATCTCTAAATATACAACTCTGAAAACAAGGACAACAACTAATCATGAAAAGAAGAACATGCTAAGCTATCTATACTAAGCATGGGTATCATCCTCAGCAGCTGCCTGAACCTCCCCAGGGGTCCAGGTCACGACTGTCATCTAGGCAAGCTCCAAAGTAAGGGGTGCAGGGTTCCTCATCATCCTCTGTATAATTTTCAACAGGTCCAGTCAGGACGGGAGCGAGTACAATACATCTCACACAGATCATAACAGGTTAGAGAATATAAACATGCAAGAGAGTACGATACATGAAACGGAAAGAAAGTACATGATGTAAACAGAGAGAGAACTGTAATAGAAAATCTACTATAAGTAGGGTGCTACCAGTGACTAGTGATTTAGAGTACAAAGTCGACATGTGAATGGCTTGATTTGCACATGGCTATACTAAAGAGGCGTACATGGCTATACTACTTTGGAATTGTTCACATGACTATTTATACTCCCCCATACCCCAATCAATACACAAGGATCCAGACAAGTTATGTTACGTACATGGTTTTCACATGAAGACCATAAATGGGTGCACATGAAGTATACATGAGAGCTCATACATGAGTGCACATGAAGTTCATATGGGGGCCCATAAATGGGTGCACATGAAATTCATATGAAGGCTCATAAATGAGTGCATATGAAGTATGGGTTATACATGAGATACATGGGAAACATGACCGATCATGAGAGCACATGAGAGTACACGAGCATGCATGAACGAGCATGAAGCACATGAGAAACATGAATAACATGAGAGTGAGGAATACATGATGTACACAAAATACATGACATGATGTATCCGATGCCCCCGAGGGGGATAACATCTCAATGTAGGGATCCATATAGTACCAATCCATGATAATATCGTGACAGCATCAAATAAGGTAAACTAGAGCAGGAATATAATTTTAAGCAAGTTATGAAATGATCAGAGAATGTACTCGCCTGGTATCTGAATGTCTGAAGTAAATGTACAGTCCGAGATGAGGTACCTGACTCCTAGTTAGAGCAACACAAGTCAAGATGTACACAGAAAATGATAAATGTAATCTACAATGCATCTGCATGCTGTCTAGGTCAAACTAGACTAGAGTCAACACTTGGTCAACTACGGTCAACTATACTAGTCAAGGCTAGGTCATCTAGGTCAAGCCTAACCCAAACAAGTCTAATAGTCTCACTAGGCCTAACCAAGCCTAGGCTAGCACTCACATACCATCACAATGCTATACAAGCTATCAAACCTATAATTTACACATATATTTCATATACAAGCATCAAGCTTATTTATATATTTATATACCACTTTATTCATGCATATATTATATTACCTATATTACATACCATTCATGCCTACCTTGCACACATACATTCTCAAGTCATACAAGTTACCAAACATACAATTTGCATACAAATAGGCATGTATGGGCTATACCTATATAACATGATACTCATATATATGCATATATATACTATAATATACTAGGCAACAAGGTATATATATATATATATATATATATATATATATATATATATATATATATATATATATATATATATATATATATATAATATATAGATAGGGAACTACAAAATGAATATGTGTGTGTAGAAAGTGTGCACAAGCATGCATTTGGGATTCAGAGGAACATGTATATAGGGTGTGATGTGGTGTCAATGTGTGAGAGAGAGAGTGGAAAGGTGTACTCAGGAAAATGAAGAGCCCATGTGTGTGTATTGAACATATAAATCAATGTGTGAAAGATAACCCATTCTCAGATTTTCCTATTGACAGTTTCAAGCAATTATCTAACAGTGCAAAGATTAGAGAATTTGAGTGAAAGGCAAACTCAGGAATTAGTGTACATAACCTCAGTTTTTAGTTGCAAAAATGTGTGTGGTCTCAGTGTCACTAGGGGTGAATCAAAGTGACAGGTATTTTAGAATAGAGTGTAGGCTATAGTGTCAGGTTATAGTGTAGCAGGAAGTTGATAGGTGTACATGTAATGTATGTGGGTGTGTGTAAATAGGAGAAAACAGTGCAATGTACTTCAGTCCTCAGAAATTTAGTGTTTAGGAATATGCATACAAGAGGAAATCAGCTCAGGTTCAGGTTTGTCCTCAGGTTCATAGATGCTCAGTGTATTGAGTGTCAATCTCAGGTTTCCAAGGTTCAAGACAATTGATAGTGGGGTGTAATGGACATTATGGATCAATATAGTTCTCCTTAACAACATTGCAATCTCAGGTTTTAGCTTCAAACAACAATCCTAAAGCCAATTTTGAAAACCCAACTCATGAATCAACTTAACAGTAAACAAATACATGTGTATATGAATTAGCATGGTAAAATTAACATCAAGAGTTCAGTTTTAGAAACAGGAATTAACTCAGGAAATGGCAAAATGACAGTTAACATAGGTTATGGCCTGTGTTCTCAGGCTTTTCAAAAAAAACAACTTGACAGTTTAAAAGGAAATTCAAAACCAATTCGAATCCTATCCCCAAGTTAACACCAATCATTCAACTCAACATCTCAACACAGGGATCGAATCATCATTTAACATATTCAAATCTCTGAGAATCTCAAGTCTAAACATTAATCAAAACTGGTACAATTACAGTGTATATTCCCACTTAAATTTCGAATCCTTAACCAATTGGAACCCCAAATGGCCCAAGGCAAATTCGAAACTAAATTTTCAGCTTTCAGGTTGTGTGTGTGTTTATGAGTGAGCTAATGTGTGTGTGAGGAGTGAACTAATGTGTGTGTTAGAGGACCTGTGTGTGTTCTCAGTTGACAGGAAATTGTGGCTGCTATGTGAGGGAACCTGTGTGTGTACAATGTATAGATGAGTGTCCAACTAGTTGGCAATCTCAGGAACCAGTTTACAGTGGGCATGTGTTCCTGTTCAGTGTACATGTGTCCAGTGTGTGTGTGTAATCCAGGAGACAATGTGAGACCCTGTGTTCTCAGGAATTGTACTCAAGTGACAGTGAACAAGTATAGGAATTAGCATTAGTTAAGGAAAGAAAACCAAATCACAGTGAACAACCCCATCACATATCCTTGCACATCATTGAAACCAACTTCAACAGTTAAGAATAGGAATCAATTCAGGTATTTAAAAAGGAGAAATTTCAGAACTCATCTCAGAAAATTGACAGTTTGAAAACAAATGTAAATCCAACATTTCGACAGTTAACTTCCCAAGCATTCAATCAACCCAACAAACCAATACAAGTATTTAATCAATGTGGCTAACTTCAAATCAGTTAAAAAGGAAGAACCACTACTCAAATAAGGAAAGGAAATCAATTCCAGATTTTGGGATCATGTGACAGCTAGTATATAGACTCAATTGACAGTTAAGGGAAATGAAGTCAATTCTGGTATTTGGAATGAATCAATATCAGTCGATACACATGAAAGCCCAACTCGATGTCAAAAATCCCATTCGTGAATTCAAAACCCATCCTAATATGTAAATCGAATTAATCATGAACTAACAATTATGTGAGATCATACATGACTATTTAACATCAATTAAAAAAGATTTAAATAGGATTAACAGTTTAGGAAAACTGTGTAACAATGCATCAGTCAATTACACAGCCGTACTCAATGTTAAGTTAAGCCTAATCTAAACTGAAAACTTGAACTAATCATGCACTAAATAACATGTAGAATTTATCATGACCATCTAAAACATCAATTTAAACAGTTAAAAATGGAATGAACTCAGGAACTACAAAACTGAATATTGCGTATCAGTCCCTCATGGGAAATTCAATTTCGAATAACAATAACATGTTAATATGCTAAATTACAAATGGGTAATTAACCTACTATATGTGCACGTGGTGTATACATAATATCGTGTCCACCACATGACACAAACGTGTCCAAAATATGCACAAACACAAGACTGCACAGGACACTGCACAGCTATGAACCCGTGCGCGTGTCCTAACTCACCCGACACAATACCAATGGACATGAAACTTTGGGAGTGTCGTGTCAGACACTGCCCCTAGCTTCATGTCCAAAATCAAGTGTCCATGAGTCCTATAATAGCCACACGGACACGCGGGTAGCAGGACAGCCAACCGCGTACGCACAAGAGCATGTCTGCGGGTCCAGTACGACCCTGACACGACACGAAATGTGTTCAGAACACTAAAAACGTGTAAGCGACACAAAACCCTAATTTTCTATTCAATTACTTCCTGAAAAATTGTTCGAAATGCCCACTGTGGCATTTCGTCGAACACCTGCGACTGTCCACTGATACGTGTCCGATTCGGATACGTAAAGGACATGAGAGGGTGCAAAACCTATCCCTACAGTAAGAGGACACCTAGGGCTTGGTGTTCATGCAAAGAAACCAAAATTTCATGGAGGGAAATGGGATTTACCTATGTGTGTCCCTTCACAAGAAAAGCTCCCAAAAGTGAGATCTCCTCAAGCTAGCCAATGGCTCCAAATTGTATCAAACCTGAGAATGGCCTCCACCAACAGTAGGGGGACACTAACTAGGTTACAATGGAAGAAGTTTCAATGAAAATGGACTAATATTGAATAAACTATGAAGAAATTTCAATGGAGAACAAACATTTCCTTAGAAAATGAAGGGATGAATAAAGAGGAGGCACAAACTTTGAGAGAGACTTTATAGCAGGGGGGAGATCCCTAGGCTGGCCACCAAGTTAGGGTTAGGGTTTTTGGGGTGAATCTAATGGCTATCAATCCATCAAGTCCAATCAAGGGCCTACAACCTAGGTTTCCCTTATTCAAGTTGCAACATATACATTCTAACTATTCATGCCTTAAACCCAACTAACAAATGCTAACTAAAACTCACTTTGGCTAACTAGGCTAGCTAGGACTAATCTAGGTTAGGTCCAAACTAGGTTAGGGCTAATCTAAACCACAAGGCTATCAATTAATGATATTAAAATCACACCATCACATTAATTATATTAAATTCCAAATAAATATATATTAAATTCAATTAATTCAAAATGACCAAAATACCCTCAAGCTAAAATAATGAAGTACCCTAATCACATGGCTAGGCTCTAGGGCAGACAGTCTCTACGGTTTTACTAGCTGCACATCAAAATCACAAGTCATAATTTTTAAATAGTTTTAAAATAATTTAAAATTACCAAAAATTATACTATTAATTAAATATCATAATTAAATAAATTAAACACAAAATTTCAAAATTACCCTCATTTTAGAAACTGGATGTTACAAATTCGATTGAAAAAATTGTCATTTAAATACGAACCAAATTATCCTTTAATATAAATATAGAATGTTATATTCCTTGTATTCCCAAAATTATATATTATATCAAATATAATGTGCAAACCTTTAATATAAATAGAGAATGTTATATTCCTTTAATTAGGTGGAGAATTTATTTCTAGGAATATAATATTCCCTATACATCCGACGGATATCGCATGGTGCAAGTAATATGTAAACTACTACCAACCATATAATTAGACAAATGCTAGCTACATGTAAAGTACATAATCCAAGCATAACCCAATTAATACTTACTTACTAATGTGCATGCTTCGATAATTACAGAGCAAACATGAACGGTCTTACATGTGAACTCCTATGGCTATATAAACGTACGTACCCACACTCCAATCAAAGTCACACAACAAGTATTCAAGACAACTTGCAGAAGTTACATAGATAGATCGATAGGTTGCCCCAATCGAACATGAAAGGAGTAGTTGCAATTCTGTTGGTGCTCGCCATTGCTCACTCCGCAGTCGAACGCGGCCAAGCTGAGACGTGTGGATGGATAAAAGGCAGCCTTCCCCTGTGCCTGACCTTTCTCATCGGTTAGGAGCCAAAGCCCTCAGGCGTGTGCTGCGATGCTGTGACGAAGCTCAAGTCATCGATGACCACCACAGAGGACAAGTGGTCCGCTTGTAAGTGTTTGATAGCCGCAGCAAGCAAGATCCCTAACATAAAGGACGAGAATATCAGCGCTCTTCCTGACAAATACGGAGCGCCATTTCCCTTCCTCATCAATATGGGCATGGACTGTGACAAGTAATTAGACTACCCCCATTATATATATATATATATATATATATATATATATATATATATATATATAGATATATATATCATCCCATGTGTATGCATAACTTAGTTACTTTTTGTTTTGATTTTGCAGGATTGAATAATCTGTTAACATGTTTTGGAACAATTGCAGAAGATATACACATGAATGGAGAGCTTAATATGGTCTTTTAGGTGAAATGTCTTTTTGGGATATGAGTAGTTCCATGTAATAAACTAGTTTGATTAATAAAGAATATGAACTTCACAAATTTATATGGATTGATTTACTTAATTTCTTATAAATTTGGGAATAATTTTATGACATATTTAAAATTATTATACCTAGGGATAGTTAGATATAGTATCTTTTGACTTTTTCAAAGCGACCAATACTTAATCAATCATCTTCCCCTTGCTTGTTTTCTCGAGCATCTACTCTTGCCCCTATGACATGTATGACAAATGTGATGCACTTGTGAACACATGCATGCTAGTATGAGAGCAATCAATTTCTATAACTCGTATCTAATATGTATGATGATAGATTTTGAAGAAAATAAATAATTTAAAATCTTGTTATTTGCTTACGTATCTATGTGGATGGGTCATATGTTCCCCTCAATCTCTTCCTCCACTCGACAACCACTCATATATTTACCCTCCCCTCCTTTCCCTTCATATAAAGCATCAGCACATATTTGGACAACGTAAAGGGATCAAGCAGAAAGAAGACAAAAATTGATATAAGCAACATATATAAGTATATTTTTTACTATTGAAATGAACAAGAACACTTCTTAATTGATAGTAATTAGGGGGACTGTCCAAAGAAAACAATAAGATTTGGGGAATATTGCAAAAATAACATAAATTTAGGGGACTTATTGATCCATAATTAAAAAAAAGGAATAATTATTTGGTAAATTAGTCATGTTTTGCAACACCTCAAAGTTTTAGAATATACTATTTATTCTCATCGCGTATCCCTCCACTTCGCCCAAGAATATAATCCCTAACATCGATAGTCATCTTCCACTTTCATCCGTTCCTTAACAAAGTTTACACTTCTCATAGCCATTAGAAACCCCTCTAAATTAGGTGTATGCGTGTGTTATGTCTATTTAGCTTAATTGAACGCAGGTTTCTACTTCGTAATCAATCACAATTTACGTAGCACCAAACCATACAACATCACATATATAGTCTCAAAATCAATTTTAACATGAACTTATTAATAGTTCGGTTATGCGTCTAAATTGCAAACAATGTAGCATTCAAAAATAGAAGATCTAATTTAAATATTGACTCAACATACTAATAGTGAGTCATGCTCTAAAGAAAAATTCAGAAGTAAGTAGAACGAAGATTGGAGTGGATGATTTTAGCATAGTAGAGGGTTAGTGGATATTTTTGGCATAGTAGGGGTTTAGAGCATCCACAGTGTGAAACCCAATTTTTGTGAATTAATATTAGTGCTATATTATGATTATATTAGTATTATTTTTTTTAGTGTTAAAATTAATTTCGAAAATTAACAAGGATTTTTGGATTTGAACCCAGACCCGAGCCCAGACCCAAACCCGAACCCAGACCTGAACTCTTCTCTCTTTCCTTATGGTTGGTCTTTGGTTTATTTAAAAAAAAAGATATAGACTGGAGCTGGTCCACGAAGGACCAGCACTCCCTATTCCTTCTTTTCCCCTCTCTTACATGTTCACCCCATCTCCTAAACTCTCTCCCTCTACTTCCTCACAACCACACAACCACCACCCCACTCCTCTACGTAAAACCCATTCCCACTCAAACTCCTCACAGAGAACCTCATTTTCCCTCTACTCTCTCCTAGAGAGCAATCTCTCTCTCCCGCTCACATCAGGACTCTTTCCCTTCAAAGAGAAAAGCCTCCATTCTCCTCTCACCTACTTCACCCCCAACCCCAGAGCCTTCACCAACCCGACCTCTCCTCGCACCCACCGGTCTTCCTGCCGGACCCGCGCGCCCTGGCCTTCCTGCCGGACCCGCGTCCACCGACCTTCCTGCCGGACCCGTGCGCCCCGGCCATCCGAGCCGCGCCCCTCGCCGTCGGCCCCACTTCGCGCGGCCAAGCCCCGTCGAGTCCCTCTCCAGCGCGCCCGACGCAGCTCCATCCCGACCCCCTGCGTCCCTCGCCGGTGCGTGCCCTAGCTCCGGCCGAGCTCCCCGTGCGCCGTCGGCCCCTCTCCCGTGCGCAGCCCTGTGCGGCACGTTTCCAGCGTCCTTCGCTATCAGCGTTCAGCGCTGACCGCCTCCTTCTGGCTTTTCCGAGTCCAGGCATGCCCTAGCCGTACTTCGAGTCTGTTCTTTGTTTCGATGACCGCTGTCTCGACGATTTCTCCTGCTGCCCGTGATTATTTCTTTCTTTAAATCATCTGAGAGCTCTAGCCGAGCAACTCGAGGTATAACCCCTGTTCCGTCCCATTTTTTCTTACAGTCTATGATGAGAATGGTCCCCGATTCCCTCTTGGGAATTCGGTTTTAGCGACGTCGTATTTTTCGGAACCTTCGGAAAGGTTCTGTTGATTGTTTGGATTTTTCGGAACTTTTCGGAAATGGGATTTCGTTGTATTTTGGGCTTTCCGGATTTTCCGGTAGCGTTCTGTGATGTTTTTGGTTGGATTCGGACTTCTGAAATTATTTCGGGTCATTCCGAATTAATCTGTGGATTGGTTGTGGATTATTATTATTATTATATATATATATATATATATATATATATATATATATATATATATATATATATATATATATATATATATATATATATATATAAAATATATATATATATATATATATTATATATATATATATATATATATATATATATATTTGGGATTCCCTGGTTTTGGATTTGCAGGAAAGATTATCGGCATATTTTCCAGTTTTTGGGTTGACCAAAAATAGAGGAAATGCTTCCAGATTTTTCCGTAAATTTAAAAGTATATTTTAAAAATGATTTCAAAATGGATTTCGGAAATATTATATTAAATATTTAGATTTTTGGGCGACGACCGTATCGGTCAATGGGCCCGGCTAAGTGCAAACGAAACCGGCTTCGCCCGGACGTTGAGGCATTAGCCTAGTTGAAGATTGGACCATATCTGAGACTCGATAAATAATTATTTTACCTTTATTTTTATCATTTAATTTTATTCATATTTAATTTACTTAAAGTTTAGGACTAACGGCAGTTTCTATCTTATTTCAATTTATGTAAATAAATTGTAATGGGCATAAGCCCAGCTGGTTGTTGATTCTGTAACTGTATTTTTGTAGTGTAGGTTTTGGTTATTGCTGATTTTGCGAGTTTTTGTAGCGTACGAATAAATCGGATAAAAAGTATTTTCGTATAAAATTAATAAAGGTTTTCTCACCTAAAATCTATAATTTTTTATATTAATTAACGATCATGTATTTCTCACTAAATAAGAAATTAGTTTTATATTTTTAAATTATAAAAATACAAAGTTTTAATCAATTAAATTGGTATCGACAAGTTTTCCAAATACAAATAATAAAACGATCTTTTCTCTCGTATTAAAATCAACGCACAAATAATCGTGTTTTCGTGTTTAGTTAAATAAAGAATTAAAAATGGATTAGGACACAAATAGAGATTTCAACTAGCGTAGCTAGATTGGTAACCCTGGAATCTGAGTCAATTTCTCGAATGTAGGAATTCAAGGACGATTCTGAATTCCCGTCTCGAGGTCTTCATCCTCTCCAGTCAAATCCATTTGAGGCAAGTATAGTTTGTGTTAGTTTTACAGTTATTTTAATAATCGCTTTACTGCAAGTTTAAACCACGATGCAAACACGAAACTCTCTCGGAGAGTACTGATTGTGACTACTGTACTGATTGGGGACTGGGGGAGTAGAGTAATGTTTATGACCAAAGCCAACTGTAACTTAGAACTGTATTAGCTTACCCCTCATATACACGGGGATAAGCCGAATCGTATCAATAGGATACAACTGTACATCCCAAGCCGGTCATATTCATTGCCTATTCAAATCACACTATTTTACTGCTAGAAAACTGTTCATTTCTAAACTGTTTAAAAGTGCATGATTCTATTATTTATTTTAACTGTTTAAATTAGCATGAATTGTACTTTGCTCCCTCCTGACTGGAGATACATTTTTAGGGGACATTGAGGATGCTGAGCTGTTATACAGCAGTTACTACGACCCTGTTCTGTACCCAGTAGTGCTGCCAGAGTCCCCACTGGAGGACGTTGGGACTGAGGCCGATGAGCCGACTGATTAGCTTTTCCTTTTCCAGCTTTGTTGTCTATTTTGAAAATCTATTTATTTGAGTTCAGATATTTATTTCAGTACATTTAAATTTCAGTTGTATTTGATTTCAAAGTTTAATAAAGTTTAATTTTCCGAATTTGAGTTGTGACAAATATAGATGTTGTTGTTATGGTTACCTGCTAATGGAACAGCTTACTGCCGCCGTCTCAACAACGGTGCAGGCTGGACATGATCCGGTTCGACCCAATTAGTTGGGATCGGGTCGTGACACACAGTAGAGACACTCCAAATGTATACTCCAAATGATTGAAAATTGTGTAGATTAAGTGTCTCCTTGATATTGACATACAATGATACACTTCAAATACTCCAAATTAACCTCCTCTTTTTCCTCTTTATTTTCCTTCATGTTTGGTAATATTTTTCCTCCCTTTTTGTTTTTTCTTCCGTGTTTGGTAAGAACGATTAATTTTGGTGCTCCCAGGAATTAATATAGAGGAGCTAGTACATGTTCCAAATCTGGAGTGTCTCTTATTTTTTAATAATTTTTAAGTATGGACAAGTGTCCACTGCAGTCGTCAAGTGTTACAAAATTTGAATAAAGTCAAAATGTAGCACTTGAAATCTCTTCCATTGTGGATGCTCTTAGAGATATATATTATCCTATCAGACGATGGGAATAATGCCAAAAATTCTATAGGAGAGAATTCAATTCATATAATAATAAACTTTCATAAAAATTAGCATTGTCCACAAAAGATGTTAAGGCTCATATTTATAATATTTAGATAATCCTATTTATTGAGAAATAATATTGTAATTATGTAATTTATCTTCTTAGTTAGATTTGTCAAATCCCACTAAAAGTGGATCACGACTTCTAGGCCTTAGATTAAGGAATAGTTGATCTTTGTTCTTGTATTTATACTATGTATATATAGGTAACGTTGGAATTATAACAAAATTCATTCAGCCAATTCTTCATTCAACTAATTTTTTATAAAAAGCTCCATCCTGGTGCCTGATTACTTATGATCTCAAAACCTAGCAAATCTTCAAATCCACCAATCAAGACAACCCTTCAAACGCCACCATGAAAGATCAAGACATGACGCCGCCAAGAAGGTTCATCTCCAGAAATTCAAATAGCAACAACAACATTATGGATTCATCAGATCTATATTATATTCATCCATCCTGGCCACGTGCTCGTTCCAACAAAATTAAACAGTGCCAATTATTCAGATTGGAGTATATCCATACTTCATGCCCTCACAGCAAATAGTAAGGTTGGCTTCATCAATAGATCTATTCAGCCTCCTTCAGAAACAGAACAACCAACTGAATATGCTATGTGGAGTCGATGCAGTAGTATGATTGTATCATGGCTTTCTCACTTGGTGGAACCAAATCTAGCCAAAGGCGTTGTTTATGCTAAAACCGCACGTCATGTATAGGATGATTTCATACATCAATTCTCACAATAAAATGCACCAAGAATCTATCAAATTCAAAAAGCAACTCTCTAGCTCTGTCTAACAAGGCACGATGGCAGTTAAGACCTATTTTACACGACTCGAGTCATATCAAATTTTTCCCACTTGCAATAAGATGGAAGACCTATTTTACACGGCTGATGTAATTTCTTACCGGTATCAACGACAACTATAATAGTGCTCGTAGCAACATCCTCATGATGATGCCATTGCCTAGCGTTCGTCAAGCTTACACAATTGTCAATCAAGATGAAAAAAAATAAAAGATGATAGTGGGATCAACATAGAATTTTTCAATCGTTGCATTAGTTTTGAATTAGTCAAATAATTTCCCAAACATTTTTTTGAATAATTCACAAATAAGCATTCTTGCAATTGTGGCATAGACGAACGTACCATCAAAAATTGTCAGACTCTATAGTGCCACTGCAAAAACTAAAAATTTAAATTAAAAATTTAAAATTTAAATTTTAAAATTTAAAATTAAAAAATAAAATTAAAAATTAAAAACTAAAAATTAAAATTTAAAAATTTAAATTTAAATCTAAAATGTAAAAATAAAAAATAAAATTTAAAATTTAAAATTAATTTAAAATTTGAAACTTAAAATTTAAAATTTAAAATTAAAATTTAAAACTTAAAATTTAAAATTTAAAATTTAAAATTTAAAATTAAAATTAAAAATTAAAATTTAAAACTAAAAATTTTAAGTTAAAAGTTAAAAATTAAAATTTTAAAATTAAAAATAAAAAACTAAAAGCTAAAAATATAAAATATAAAAATAAAAATAAAAATTAAAGAACTAAACAATTTAAAATTTAAAATTTAAAATTTAAAATTTAATTAGAAATTAAAAGTAAAATTCTAAAAATTAAATTTAAATCTAAAATTAAAACTAAAATTTAAAAATTAAATTTAAAATTACGAATCACGACAATTGACATCAATAGATCGGAGTCCATAGACAACCAATTCATTTTCTTGTCAAGTGCATCTATTATATGGCGTTCCTCCAACATATATTTGATTGTCTCTCTCTCACACACACACACACACCACACACACACACACACACATATATATATATATATATATATATATATATATATATATATATATATATATATATATATATATATATATATATATATATATATATATATATATATATTGTGCAAAAAATGATTTTATTTAGGTGACATAAAGCTATTTATATATGAGATTAAATATGGGCCATCTTCTCTATATCCAATGTGAGACTAAAAGAAGCATAAAAACTAAAAAAAAGTAGAGGAAGCTAAAAGCTATACGTGCAGGGGTGAAAGCTATATAAGTAGGGGTGCATTTGGAACGAATAGGAATAGGATAAACTATTCATATTTGTTTTGAGTAATGAATACGAAAACAAATATTGTTCGGATATGAAAATCAGTGACCATATTCGGTAAAAATGGATGTGAATCTAATTGAGTCGGGTCATGTTCTTGCCTCACAAAATCAGATGCAATAAGATTAAGAAATATTACATTTGAAAGATAATTTTCATGAATTGTTCTTGCCTCACAAAATTACATATAATAATCTAATTGAGTCGGGTCATGTTCGGGTCCGACCAAATTTGTTTCGGGTTTGGGTTGGATTTGGGTGTGTACAAATTTGTGTCAATTTTGGGTTTACTTGAGTCACTCTTGGGTCCGATAAGGTTTAGGTCTAATCTGGTTTAGGTTGGTAGGATCAGAGTTTAGTGGACCCAGGTCCATATCAATTTTTGGTGTTGATCGAGAGTAGTTTGAAAAAATTCAAAAATATCATCATTCTTGTTTGGCGGGATAAAATATAAATACCTCTCAATATAGGAAAATTGGAATAATATTATCTTATATAATGGGATTATCTCATATAATATTCAAGAGAATAAATTATTTCGGATTTATTTTATTAGACTTAAGCCATTCATAGAAGTATAAATGGACTTACCACATTCGCATCGGTATTAACGTGTACCAACTAACTGAAGTGTATTAATGAAAGGAAATTGTAATTGCCAAGAAAACTTTTATAATGTCCAAATATTTTCAAAGTGGGTTACCAAAATTATTCTTCATTTTAAGGGAAGCTATAATTTTTTTCAAATAAGTAATAAATTAAAAATAGTTTTGGCAATTTACCTTGAAATTTTTTTGATATTATAAAAACTTCCTTAGGAATTACAATTCCCTAATGAAAAGATTGGGAAAATATTTGAAGTGGTTGCCACTTGTCAACTATAGTGTATCCTCTCTTTTCACACCTCCTCCTCAGACAACACTCAAAACCGGTTACTACTCAATTAATTTGTTTTCTCTTCATCGGTGAACACTAGGCTTTCTCATCTCCTCCTCAAAAGTAGTACTTAGGGAGGAGATCACATGAGCCTAGTTCTTTCAGTGCAGAGGTTGTAATTAATCCCTCTCTTTTTTCTTCCTATTTGCACATACATTATTATCTAACTTGTTTTCTAATAAGTTTTCGACAACAATGATCGAGATATGTACATATTACTTTGTGTTGTTGTTGTTTCTAATTGTTGTTGTTGTTGTGTTGTTACATTCCAAGATTGTTCCATTTCATATCAACATCAAACATATTACGTTTCTGTTGATAAATCCATCTTTAATATGACAGTGTAATCAGATTATAACTTATATGAGGAAAAGAAAAAGGGTAAGTTGTACTTAGGCTTAAGAATTTCCTGTTTTGACTTGTTCATTATTCTGCTACGCTTTCCGGTTGATCAATAATAGAATGAGTTATTCGTAGAGATAGATACAAAGAACACATGAGTTCACATTTTACCCTTTTCTCTTTTACTTGGGGGTGGGGCTGGGGGTGGGGGAGGGGGGAGGGGGGAATGTAGGGCAAGGTTTGTTACCGATTGGCTACTAGGATTTCTTTATTGGGCATAAATTTTGAGCAATGAGAGGCAATCGCTAGCGATGGTAGGGCTTGGCGCGAAAATGCTTGTATTATGTTTGAGGAAATACATTTTTGTGAATTTCGATGAAATCCATAAAGCAAGAATTATAGAGTTATCCGCTCTTCCAAATGCCAAGTTCTTTTTCTTCGTGTCCACGCTGTAGTGCGTCGTGCATGCATGTCCAATATCATGGTGGCTTGCATGTTAGCAAACATGTAAGAAGGTGCTTACGATGGGTAGGCGCTTAGAAGTATATTGGATTGGGAACTACAATTTCTTCATTGGGCGCAAATTTTGTAGCAGTAAGAGGGCATCACTAGCGACGGTAGGGCTTGGCGCGAAAGATACTTGTATTATGTTTGAGGAAATACATTTTTGTGAAATTCATTGAAATCCATAGAGCAAAAATTGTAGAATTATTCGCTCTTCCAAATGATAGGTTCTTTTTCTGCGTGTCCACCCTGTAGTGCGTTGTGCATGCATGGCCAATATTGTTATGTTCCCATGGTGGCTCGCATGTCAGCAAACGTGTAAGAAGGTGCTTAGGATGGGTAGGCGCTTAGAAGGATGGATTTCTAGGATTGCTCTTTGTAAATAAAGGAAATAATTGTGATTACATTTGCCTGGGAAAACGCCAACGTCTTTGTTCAGAATGGTTTGGACATAACATATTGATGTAAAAGGAGAGATTGAGAACTAAGTAAGATCCCATCCCATCATTGTAATTATGGAATCGAGGCGCAAGCCTATTCATTTTTAAACAAGAGAAGTTAGTTAAATACTAAACGACACCTTCTAAACTGTACTTGTTAGTTCAGCCGGAGATGAACCCGTATATTATGTCGTTATAATAAATACATTTACACCTAAATATGGTATAGACCAATATATATAGGTGACTGGGGCAGCAAGATTAATAATACTACATAACAAAAACGATTTGAATCAATTTAAACTATATTTCAGATTTAAAATTAAACTTAATTTAACATATATTAATTGTATATTGGTAGGTTCTACTTATATTATCCAATCTATTAAGGACTAAAATTTCCATTAATTGTCTATATAAGTTATATTTATTATTCTCCAAAAGGAGAAGGCTGTTTTCTAGCTCCGGAGAAAAATAATGGCTAATATTTGATATATCAAAAAAATTACCAATATCATCCACCAAGTGATACATAAAAAAAGCATTTGCTACTAAGAATACCAATGTATTCATGAGTGCATGTCATTCAACAGCCAAAGTGCATTGACTCAAGCAATTATATACTTATGAGGAAAACATAGGATACTTATCATCGAGGAGGTTCATTTTCTAACTGAAGATCTTCACCATGTTGACTCATTTTCTTAGTTTTGATTAAAACTATAAAGCAAGGACTATTGAATTGTGCGGCATTCCAAAGAATTGTTTTCATCTTACATTATTCCCTTGCGTACGTTAACTACACCTTGCTGGACATGTGTTACCACTTTTGTCGGGGATGCATTGTTGCTCACACAAAGTCTCAGTCATAAACCACAGTTTTGTCTCAAGTTATATACTACATGCCCTAATTTCAGTCTAGGGGCTACTGTCTCACCGCCTTGAGGAACTCGCCTAGGCCTTTTGTTCCTCGACGCCTTGTCTCATGCTGCCTTAGTAAACTTTCTGGCTGTTAAGTCTGACCATAGACTAACACAAGATAGCAACATGAAATTTTTAATAAGTTTACGTAGTCATGTGAACATTAAAAAGTACGAGGAATTGAAGTGATTAAGGGGAAAGATTGAAGGCATTTAAATGCAAATTTAACCTTTTCTCTTCCTTTTTCATCCATAAATCAAGATGTTCTAGTTTCCTCCCTAGCAAGGTTTGAATTTTGAAATAACACCCGGTACCGATATATATCTGTATATATATCGTATCGCTTTTGGCTTGCCCAATCCGATATTGACCCCCATTCATAGCGGTTGATCCCGAAAATTTAAAAGCAAATGAGTGAAGAAGGGAAAGAACAATGCAGACACAATGATTTGATCGTGCCTAAGACTGACTTGCTATAGTACGTTAATAAGATTCATTATCAACACAAGCATTAAGATTTGTTGAACTATATGTCTATAAATTCACAACATTCATCCATCTTAAAATTATTTCATTTAAACCTATCTATTTAAGGTATACTTGTTTAAAAAGCAAGCAAGTAAACATCAATATCCATAGCGGGTGAAATGATTCAACAAAGTTGAATATTACCTCATCCAAAACTAACATGAAACAACAAATAATACATAAAATATGTCTAAATGTATCAAGTTTTTTTTTAAAGTTTTTAGTAAAGTTTATTATTTTGTGGCTTTCCAAACCAATGAATTCTGAAATCTTGATCTGAAAATGTTGATAGCAATACTCATAAGAAGGTCCGAAACCGATTCTGATATTGATATTAAAAACCTTGTGAAATAGTGTCTCCGAAAGTAGGGGGTTTCTATGAAGACCCAATAAGTCTATTACATTGAGTGTGGTAGTAATCCCTTTCTTTTTATATGTATAAAACTTATTTTAGCAGCTCATTAATTCTGTTTGGATAAACTTCCTTCATACGTAATCTAAGTTGAGCATCATTAAAATCTATTCCTATGAAGTAAATTCTTACTTATTTTTCATTCATATCTAAGTACTACTGGATGAATCTATAGGATGAAGAGTTATGTGCCTGCCTTATTGGTTAATTTTATTTATGTTGGATTTTTATTGTCCGTTTCAGAAACTGAAGTATTCGCCATGTCTAAATTTGAGATCATCAAACCAGAGGCAGACATTAAAATGTCCGTGGAGTCATCTATAAAGAGATATGCTATTGGGATTGACAAAGATAGGTTAAGCAACTTGAATGATCCCATCATCCAGCACATCCTTTCCTTCTTGAAGATGAAAGAGGTTGGCAGGACCTCCCTGTTCTCGAAGCGATGGAGATATGTTTGGACAGGTGTTCCAACACTGAACTTCACTGATGAATACGTACTTCCTAAAGAAAGTGTTGAGTCCTCTGATGGTGATGATGCATCTTTAGAGATGAGGAAGTCTTTAGGCATACGGGATCAAACTAAAGAAAGTGTTGACATGGTATTGCTGCTTCGCGAAAGCTATGGTCTGGGAAAATTCAGTTTGCGGTGCCCTAATTGCCTTGGGGAGGAGATATCCAGAGGTGGCTTCTTTATGCAACCGGGAAGAATGTCAAGGCGGTTAATATTGAATTGACTACATTTGAGTATCTAAAGCCTTGTCGTTTGCCTGAGGACCTCTTTGCCTGTCAATCGTTAGAAGAGTTGAGCTTGACAGTTGGTTGTAATATCGAACTTAGTGCTCCCAATACCATAAGCCGGTTGAGAAGATTGCATCTTGATGGTCTCTTGGATGAAGACGGCATACTGGGAGAACTCGTTTCGGTATGCCCTGTTCTTGAAGATTTGGATCTGTGGGGCTGCGAGTTTAGGACAGTCGTTAACCTTTCTTCCAATTCGCTAAAGTGTTTAAGTATCGACCATTGCGACATGGGTGGGAGGGAGAACCGTATCCGTGCTCCTAATGTTATAAATTTGGAATACAACTGCAGCTGGGAGCCCGGGACTGACTTGGAAGGCCTATCATCTCTGCAGAATGCAACTGTCCGCACTCGTGAGAGTGGTTTTGTAAGTCTAATTAGATCACTTACAAATGCAAAAACTCTGGAGTTCGAATGCTACTTTGAGGTATAGTTTAATTTCTTGTGTGATCGATGTTTCATATTTATTGCTATTCAAATTGGTGCATTGATCAATTAATTGATTCTTCCCGAGTTCAGTGTTTATTTGGTTTGAAAATTGAAATATTATAATTTTCAGATGGCTGTATGATCCACTAACCGCCTTCGTCCTGACAACGAATTTGGTTCCTTTTTTTCCATATTTGAAGTGCATGATAAAAGAAGAGAGAAGCAAGTTTCCAACTTTTGACAACTTGAAGAGATTGACATTGGATGGACCTTATATAAATCCAAAAACTTTTCAGCTGGTAGTTTGCTTCCTGCAGCAGGCTCCTAATTTGGAAATGTTTACGCTGAACATTAGAGAGGTCATATATATATGGTTGTTGAGAGTAAATAAGGGACTTTAGTCCCACATCGGTTAGATGTAATATGAAGAGGGGTTGGACCCTCTATAAGTAGTAGGCAGTAGCCCTCAATAAAATTATCTGAGATATTTCACTCATTTCAACTTGGTATCAGAGCCAGGTAACCCTAGCCCCCCCCCCCACCTCTCCTCTCTCTCTCTCTCTCTCTCTCTCTCTCCCTAACCCTAGCCGTCGTCGCTCCTGTCGCCACAGCCCCCGCCTCACCTCCCCGCTGCCCTTTCCCTGCCCGCAGCCACCCCCTTCCCTCCCCGCTGCCCCCTGCTCCCTGTCGCCGACCCCCCCTGTCGACCCCCTTGCAACCCCGAAGCCCCCCCTGCTCCCTGTCGCCGACCCCCCCTGTCGACCCCCCTGCACCCACCCCTCGCCGACCCCCCACCCCCCACCCCCCGCCGACTCCCCTGCACCCACCCCCCGCCGACCCCTCCCCTGCACCCCCCCCCCCCCCCCCCCGCCGACACCCCTGCCCCCCCACCCCACCCCCAGCCGCCAACCCCCTCCCCCCGCCCCCCCCCCCCCCCGCCGCCAACCCCCTCGCCCGCCCCCTACACAGCAGCCCTTTTTAGGGTTTTCTGCTGCTCGCCCGCCCACTACACAGCCGCCCTTTTTAGGGTTTTCTGCTGTTCTGGAAAAAAAAAAAAAAACAGATTTCCTTCTCTTTAGAAGATCTCTGTTGTTGCCTTCGAGAATCAGTACCTTCTCTTTAGAAGCTCTACTACGAATACGAAATCTCTTTAGATTTTCGTATCTCAGAAACGTTGTCTTTACAATCGTTTCTGCACGGCTGGTATACCTCTGGTTTGTCTCATGCAAGGAGGCACAACTACGTTGGTTATCCTTGAGCCGTCCGAACGCGTTATCATGACGCTGTTCTAGTTGGTCGTATAAACTACGACATATTAGTGAGGGATCTCGTTTTGTTGTTTTCCCCCCGATAGCTGACTAAGACGATGACGACTCAAAAGAAGACGACTCAGGAAACAACAACACCTCACTGATTGTAGTTGCAGAAGTCATGGATTCCATCTATGGAAAGTTGACAACAGAAGAAATGAAGGCCCTGGTCGAGGATCTCCTGACCAAGAGATTACCGGAGGCAACCCCACGCGTGACCCATACTGATGTGGATCCGTCACCGTACAAAATGGGGAAGTTGGACAAGCTGGAGACGAAGTTGGAAGGCACGACCAACTACTTGAAATGGTCGCGGCAGGCGATGCGAACGCTGAAGGGACGTGGCTTGGTTGGTTATGTAGATGGCCACACCAAGGCCCCTGTCGATCACTCCTCGAAGGAGTTTACTGTATGAGACATTGTCAACAATGTCGTGGCTGGTTGGTTGACAGCCTCTTTGACCGACCAAGTGTCGGGTAACGTTGAAGCAATGGAGGGAGCTGCTGATATCTGGAGAACATTGAAAGACATGTACTCCGGTTCGGGTAACCCCATACGAGTCTTCCAACTGCAGGATGAGCTCGATCGGGTAATCCAAGACGATCGTACCATCTCTGAGTACGCTGCCTTGTTGAAGAAGTACTGGTCTGATCTTGACCATTATGATCCTCTTAGCATGGAGGATGCTCAGGTTGAACCGGCTTTTGCAAAACATTTCCAGAAATTTCTGGATTATATCTCGCGGCAACGGATGATGAAGTTTTTGAAGGGGCTCAACCCTGCATTTGAGCAACGGAGGAATGTACTTCTCGCACAACCGACGCTGCCGACATTAGAAGACGCCATAGCTGTCATGGCACAAGAAGAAGCACGGTTGAACCTGATGCCTACCAAGGGTATCTCCCAGGAGAAGCAGGCCGGAGTTGACACATCTGCTCTTGCCACTTCCACACAGCCTCCTTCTACGGGAGGCGTTTGCCACAACTGTGGTGACACAGGACATTACATCCGCTTTTGCCCAAAACCGACACGGACTCCCTCGAATGGTCGGGGCCGTGGTTGCGGTGGACGATGCGGTGGTCGAGGCAGCTACAGTGGTGGAAGGGGCACTTACTCTAGAGGCAACAAGACGCATCTGGTGGATGAAGGTGGAGACAATCAGCTGGCAGATATCACTCCATTTGAGAGAGAAGTTCTCGAGAAGATGCGCGGCTCTAAGCTTGGTTCTGGTGAACGTCAAGTCATTCCTGGGGCACCGTCCACTACAGGAGATTACTGCACTCACTCCTTCCAAACTAGTGCCGGTATACCTCCGCGTGCTCTTGCATCTGTCTCTCAGCCAGCTTGGATTATGGACTCTGGGGCATCTTGCCATGTCACGGGTTCCCGAGGTGAGTTCCGGGAATACTCTACTCTAACGCCGCCAGAGAGCATTCAGACTGCTGATGGTACCTCCAGGCCTGTTACGGGTAAATGCACTGTTGATTGCACTCCTTCCATCACTCTATCTAATGTCTTACATGCTCCTTCCTTTCCTGTCAATCTTATATCCATTAGGGCCATTATCCTTGATCTAAACTGTATTGTTTCCTTTGATATTCCTAAGGTAACTTTTCAGGAGAAGGGAACGGGGAGACGACTAGGCACTGGCATATGGAATAAGGGTCTATGGTACTTGGACAGGAACGGTCTGGATAGAGCACTGGCATCTTTGGTTGCAGACGCACAACCGGAAGTCCGAAGTCGAAGTATCGAAGCCGAGCTGCTCCTCCACCATCAGCGTGTAGGACATTCTTCTTTTCCCGTTATTAGTCGATTGTATCCGTCCTTATATCAAAAAGCAAATAAAGAGTTGTTAGTTTGTGATGCTTGTGAGTTGGAAAAACATACCAGAAGCTCCTATGTGAGTTCTGGGCATTGATGTTCTGCTGCTTTTGATATGATTCATTCCGATGTGTGGGGCCCTTGTCCTATAAATGGTGTTAACGGTTATAGATGGTTTGTTACTTTTATTGATTGCTCTACCCGCGTAACGTGGGTCTACCTGCTGAAGAATAAAAGTGATATTTTTGAGGCATTTCAAAGCTTCCATCAACGGGTGCGGACACAGTATAATGCTCGTGTTAAGTGTTTCCGGTCGGATAATGGGACGGAATATACCCATAAGAGGTTTGCTGCGTATTTATCCTCTCATGGTATACTGCATCAAACCTCTTGTGCTTATACACCGGCTCAAAATGGTGTTGCCGAACGAAAGAATAGGCACCTGCTGGAGGTGGCTCGGACAATGATGCTGGCTATAAATGTCCCTAAATTTTTGTGGGGGCAGGCTGTCTTGACAGCCTCTTATCTCATCAACAGGATGCCCTCTCAATTACTGGACTGGAAGACGCCTTTGGAAATGCTCACAGGGACAACTGCGTACACCGTTCCTCCGAAAGTATTTGGTTGCGTATGCTTCGTCCACGATAACAGGCCTGGTGTTGGTAAGCTGGATCCTCGAGCAGTTAAGTGTGTCTTTGTTGGGTACACCGGGACACAGAAGGGTTACGTATGTTGGAGCCCGGTTGAACGGAAGCTGTTTGTAAGCATGGACGTTACATTCAGAGAGCTGGAACCTTATTATGGTTCGGACGAAGGTTCTGCGTTTGGGAACACGCCTCACACAACGGGTGTTAGACGTGAGGGGGAGGTAGTACGCCCAAACGTAGTTGTCGGATCGTGTCACGACCCGGTCCCAATTGCTTGGGTCGAATCGGATCATGCCCAGCCTGCACCGTTGTTGAGACGGCGGCAGTAAGCTGTTCAGTAGCAGATAACCATACAACAACACTATATTTGTCACAACTCAAAATTCGGAAATAAAACTTTATTAAACTTTTACAATGAAATAAAAGATACAACTTAAACCATTTTTTTACATACATCATGAATAAAGAAAACTCTAGGCAAACAGCTCAGCAATCTCGAATTCCTCGTCTTGGGATTGCGTAACAAAGCCTCATCAGTGATACCTAAAATGTTGGGTCTCCAGTCAGGAGGGAGCAAAGTACAATTACGAATAACCAATAATTCAAATAATAATTTAAAATTTGCAATGTTAAACAATTTGAAATACTTTAACAATATTTTCCAACAATTCTACAATCGAAAATAATGTGATTTAAGTAGGAAACGAACTATGACCGGCTTGGGATGATTCAATTATATCCTAATGATACGGTCCGGCCTATCCTCGTGTATAGGAGGAATCAGCTCGCACAATCAATGATGCAATATAGGGGTATTGGTCATAGACGCTACACTACTCCCCCAATATCCCGAGTCAATCAGATTCAATCAATGAGTCAATATTCGAACTCTAGGAGAGAGTTCCGTGTAGCAATGTGGTTTAAAATTGCAATAAAACAATTACTAGATAAATTACCAAATAGACATAACTGCACTTGCCTTTGTATTAGAATGACTGGAAAGACGAGTCGGTACCGAGGAGGAACGTCAGTTGTAACTTCGAGTTCCTACAGTTGAGAACTCGACTTAGATCCTTTGTATAACCAGGCTAAGTGTGCTAGTTGTAATCTCTAGTAGTAAGTCCTAATCAGGTTTTACGTTGTATTAATTTACAGCTAATGATTACGTCGCAACTACGTGCGTTGATTAAACCGATTAATTTGGTTATTTGGAAATAATAACAAGGACCAATTAACTTTGGAAAACTTTGTGTTTTTGTAATATATTTATAAAATTATAGTTTCTTATAGTGATAAATCATGAACTAGTTATTTACTAATACTTTATCCATTTAATTAATTCTTGATTAATTATAAAATTATGCTCTAACTACGATTTATACGTCTAATCAAAATACCACCCAAGATCAACATCCACCCAGAAAAATAAAGTAAAACCTACGCTAAACAATACATGGGCAAAGCTAATCATCCTAGAGTTATGGGCTTATGCCCGGTACAATTCTTTTTACATAAAAAAATAAGAGGAAACGATTAAGTTACTAAATAAAATGCAGTAATTAAATAACTATAATAAATAGCTTAACTATTAAATAAAAATAATTTAAAATATAAGTTGGAGTCTCAGACTCGGTCCAACATCAAATCTAGCTAATACCTCAACGCCCGGTCGGACCGGTGCGTTTGCATTTCGCCAGGGCCCACAGACCGGTGCGGTCGTCACCCGAAAAATCAGTTTAAAATTCATTTCCGAAAACCAATTTTGAAATCAATTAAATATAGTTTTTGTAAAAATTTGGACAGCACTTCCTCTATTTCGGGACAAACCCAAAACTGGGAAATGCGCCACAGAAAATCTGCAATTATTCCAACCCAATAATAATCCCGCAAATATATCCACCAAAATATTTCCAAGCCACCAGAAAATAATTCTCAATCCACAGAACTTCCCGAAATATTCGGGAATCCCATAATCAAACCAAACCACACAAACCAGCAGATAAAATCACAGAAAACATGCTAACGCAGCTAACCGAAAATACTACGCAGCTAACCGGATTTCCCAAAGGGAAACCGGGGACCGATTCTCATCACAGACTCTACGGGAGGGACGAACTACTGAGATTAACAAGAAATTACCAAATTTCGTTGGCGGGGAGCCGCGGGAAAAACTTGGAGAAAAACCGAAACAAAGTTCGGACAGCAGGTCACAGATCTGGACAGCAACGCCTCGCGACAACAGGGTCGCCCACGCACAGAAGAGGCGCGAAAGAGTCTGCGGGAGAGGGGATCCGCGGGAGAGGTCTGGAAGCCACGCGCAGAGTCGCGCGGAGGCGGCAGCACGCCGGTAGGGCACGCGACCACGGGCGAGGGGGCCGGTCGGCTCGGCGCGGGGTCGGCAGAACCGCGCGTGGGGAGGAGCTCCGTCGGGGGCGCTGTTGGCCGGCGAACGGCGGGGAGCCGCGGAGGGGGTCGGCCGCGGGGTCGCGGCTGCGGGCGGCGGGGAGCCGCACAGTCGGGAAGTCCGCCGGGGGAGGGGCGCGAGGGAAGCCGCACGGTGGTCGGCGGTCACGAGATCGCCGAAGAGGGGTTAGGTGGAGATCGGGTTTCTCCACAGAAGGAGAGTGAGGGAGAGATTTGAGATTTTGGTTCTGTGAGAATGGTGAGAGAGAGAGAGATTTTGTTTGTTTTGAGAGTTCCGAGAGTAGAAGGAATACGTGGGAGAGGGTTCTGTTGTTCCTCAGAGAGAGTGTTGAGAGTTTTGTGAGAAAAGCTCTGTGAGTGTGAGAGTGGGAAATGAGGAGATATAATAAAGGGGTGGTGTGTGCTGAACGTTTGAGAAGGTGGGGGGTTAGGTGTGTGCTGGAGAGCAAAGAGAGGGGAGAGAGTTAAGGAGGAGTTGAGAATGTGAAACGAGGGGTTGTGAGGAGTTACGGAAATGAGGGGGTGAGTTTTTGTCCAAATTGGACCAGCTCAAATTCTTTTTTTTTTTAATTAATTAAAACTAAGTCAAATTTAGGATTAAAAAGAAATAGGAAGAATGGGCTCGGGCCTGAATCTGGGCTCAAAATCAAAAATCCAAGTTGTCATAATTAATTTCCAAATTCTTTCCATCCAAAAATATATAATAATTATAATATTAATAATAACAATAATTTTGAAAATGTTTTATTAATAATACCAAAACTCTATTTAAATAATTAGCTACAAAATACTGGGTTTCACAATCTTCCCTCCTTAGAAAATTTCGTCCTCGAAATTTAAAGTAAGGTAGGAAAGACAAACATGTACGGGTACTGCGCCCGTAACTCAGGTCCAACCATAAGGATTTCCAAGGCAGTCGTGGATGAGACGGTTTAGGGACAAGTTTTATGATATTATCCACGCAGAAAAATACAAAGGCGAACCAAAGTACACGAGGTTGATCAGACCATCATGCACCGGTCCTGATTAGACAATATATTAGTGGGTGCACCCAATAAAATACTGTCATGATCAAGCTTGATAAAGAGATAGCTTGCAAAACTAGGCTAACTTCGTCAGCATCAGTCAAGTTTAGAACAAAAAGATAAGAAAATAGGAGTTTAAGTGATGGCTCAAATTCTGATCTTCTTCTTAACTCTGACTAGGCTTGCAACTGGTTTCTCTGGCACTGAAAGGTTGAGTCCAAACTTCATCTCTGAATTATCCAAAATGTGACTCGGATCCGAAATGTAACGTCTGAGCTGTGACGTAGAAGACGTTGCACACCCTCAAGATTAGCTGGTAGAGCTAACTGGTACGCTACTTCCAACTCGTCTTAAACTTCAAATGGCCTGATGTACCTGGCCTCAATTTCCAGCTTCGTCAAAACTGATTGTTCCTCTGGTAGAAGAAAACTTCACCAAATGCAATTTGGTCTTCCCAAGACCTACCAAATTCCAAGACGCAAAATTCCAATACATCTTCAAGCATCTGGATTGACCTCTCTGCTTGCTCGTCCCGCGGTACTCCATGATTCCGGTAGATGTGCTTCTCGTACAATGCTGCCCACTTCTTAGTGGATAACCAACTTTGAAGGAAAATAAAGTGTGCTGACTTAGTCAGTCGGTTTATAATAATCCAATTGGTGCCCTTCCCTCCTTGGGAACAAGGCAATCCTTACTCAAAGTTCATTGTTATATGCTTCTACTTCCACTCCGAATTGTCCAGCGGCTGCAACAAACTTGTTGTTCTCTTGCTAAATTCCTCATGTTGACAACTTCACATCTACTCCCATACCTGGAATTGTCCTTCTTTATTCCATAACACCAATCAATGGAGGCATATTCCGATACCTCTTATTATCTCCTGAATTTATGGAATACTGCGACTGGTGCATTTCTTTCATCAACTCGTTCCTCCGTTTGTCAGCCGATACGCAAAGTCTCGTACCTTTCTTCAGAGTTCCACTGCTGATCAATTTAGAAACCCTCAAGTGTTCCTGCCAATACTTGATCTCTAAACCTGCAAAGTGCCTCGTTTTGAAACTACGTTCTCTTGATTTTTGTCCCTCAGCCTCGAACTTCATCAATACTGAATTAGCATCCAGCTCCGTCCTTCTATCTCCAGGTAGTATAACCTCCAGTCCAAACTTCTCGATGCAGGTCGATGTCGAAAACCTTCATCTGCTTCAACCATTTTCTTAGTCTAACATTCAGCCCTTCCTGAGTGAAGACATATTTCAGACTTTGGTAGTCCGTACATATTTTCACTCCCTTTCCATAAAATCATGCTTCCATAGCTTCAAAGTAAAGATAATTGCAGCAATTCAAATTAGGTGTGGGATGATTCTTCTCATGAGTCTGTAGTTGCCTACATGTGTAAGCAATTACTTTTCCATGTTGTTGAAGAACGCAGCCCAGTCCTCTTCCAGAGGCATTACTGTAAATTGAGAACCCACCGGTTCCTGCGGGTAGCGCAAGGATTGGTGTAGTGGTAAGTCTCTTCTTCAGCTCCTCAATGCCGCCTGATAAACTTTCGTTCAGATGAACTCTTCATTCTTCCAAGTGTGCTTCGTCATTGGCTCAGCAATCTTGGCAAAATCCTTCACGAACTTCTGATAGTAGCCGGCCAAGTTCAAGAATCTTCCGAATTGAACTTGGGGTATATCACTCTTCAACAACAGCTATCTTCCATCGAAATTTCTTCTCTTGACAACATGGCCAAAAGTTACCTTGTCAACAATCCACGTTCAGATAACTTACTATAAACTTCTTTTTCCTCAAAGTTTCCAAAACTTCCTCAGGTGTTCTTCATGCTCTTCTTCAGTCTTCAAATATATCAGAATGTTATCTATGGGGAAGATAAACTGATTCAAATACTCATGAAAATCTCTGTTCGTGAGATTCATGAACACAGCAGAAGCATTTGTCAGTCTAACGTCCTGACCAAAGAAAACTACCCATACTTGGTGTTGAACGCCGTCTTGGAAATGTCCTCTATCCTGACTTTGATTTGATGAAAATCAAATCTTAAGTCAAACTTCGAAACACCCTAACTCCACACAACCAGATCAAACAGAACCTCGATCCAGACAGAAAGTACTTGTTCTTTAGTGTCTGGTAATCGATGCACATCCGTTGTTCCATCATTCTGGGCACAAACAAGATAGGTACTCCCTAAAGTGAAGTTCCACTCTGAATAAATCCTAGAGCCTTCATTGATCTGGTCCTTCATCTTCTTGGCCAACTTCGGGTTGACTCTGTAACATCCTTTAGAATTAGGGAAAGAGCCAGGGACTAGGTCAAGGGTGAATCCTATGTCTAGATCTGGGATAATCCGGGAGACTATCAGGGTAAACATCTGCCATAAGGGTGTAACTAAAATTTCTATTCATGGGGAGAATTACAGCAAAACTCTTATGATTGATCTAAGGACATCCTGTTACAACTTCCAAAAAGATGATGCTATTCTGCGGTTCTAGGTACTATTCTTCATGGTTCTGCATGAGCAGTCTCCAACTGCTTCCCTTTCTAAGAACCTCGAGTATACATCATACCTTATTGTAAGGGGTAGGGTCTACTGGATAGAAAGAGGGTCCCTAGGTTGTGGCCTAACTGGTGTTGCTGGGATATGAGCTCTGGTTTGATGGAAAGATAAGGGGCAGTCCTTTACCCGATGTTCAGCAGATCCACATGTCAAACATTGTCCCAATCTCTTGCGGCAACTAACGGTCTGATGACCAGGCCTCTTGCAGTAGTTACAAGCCCATAGCTTCTTACGACAAGGCTGTCGGAAGTAGAGTACTTGATGGGACCCAAATATCTTCAGGGGTATCCTTCCTAGGACAAAAGTTCTGCTCTAACTTGGTTGGAGATAACTAAGGCTACATCATTGACGTTCTTCATGTCTTCTCTCGTGATATTCATCTGTTCCTGCTGGGCTTCATCTTGAGCTTTCTGGAACTCCAGGATTTCTTGAAATAGGGCAACCATTTGGAAGATGATTGCTGGTACTAGTGGAGCAACAAAAATGAATACTCCACCAAGGAAATACAATTCAGTTTGAGATGAGGTAGGAATCGCCAGTGTAGGAAAAACTTCACTGGATGCACTATGAGGACGGTCAATCAGCCGCGAGGGAAAAGACCCTGGACTTGGTTGAGGAGATGGGATATGATTCGGAGATGACACCTCATCGCCAGCAGGAATGGTCATTCTCTGGAAGGTTTAGGATGCAAACATAAGCAAGGTATCCTACCAGTCTATAATCAAACAAAAATATTTATTTATAATATATTTCGGTCCTATGTTGTGACAAATTGATGTTCTAGTGTTCTAATTGTTTCTAAATATGTTTTCCTAAGTTGTTGTTCTGACCTGCATGGGCCACCACTAAAAACATGTCACGACCCGGTCCCAATTGCTTGGGTCAAATCGGATCATGCCCAGCCTGCACCGTTGTTGAGACGGCGGCAGTAAGCTGTTCAGTAGCAGATAACCATACAACAACACTATATTTGTCACAACTCAAAATTCGGAAATAAAACTTTATTAAACTTTTACAATGAAATAAAAGATACAACTTAAACCATTTTTTTACATACATCATGAATAAAAGAAAACTCTAGGCAAACAGCTCAGCAATCTCAAATTCCTCGTCTTGGGATTGCGTAACAAAGACTCATCAGTGATACCTAAAATGTTGGGTCTCCAGTCAGGAGGGAGCAAAGTACAATTACAAATATCCAATAATTCAAATAATAATTTAAAATTTGCAATGTTAAACAATTTGAAATACTTTAACAATATTTTCCAACAATTCTACAATTGAAAACAATGTGATTTGAGTAGGCAACGAACTATGACCGGCTTGGGATGATTCAATTATATCCTAATGATACGGTCCGGCCTATCCTCGTGTATAGGAGGAATCAGCTCGCACAATCAATGATGCAATATAGGGGTATTGGTCATAGACGCTACACTACTCCCCCAATATCCCGAGTCAATCAGATTCAATCAATGAGTCAATATTCGAACTCTAGGAGAGAGTTCCGTGTAGCAATGTGGTTTAAAATTGCAATAAAACAATTACTAGATAAATTACCAAATAGACATAACTGTACTTGCCTTTGTATTAGAATGACTGGAAAGACGAGTCGGTACCGAGGAGGAACGTCAGTTGTAACTTCGAGTTCCTACAGTTGAGAACTCGACTTAGATCCTTTGTATAACCAGGCTAAGTGTGCTAGTTGCAATCTCTAGTAGTAAGTCCTAGTCAGGTTTTAAGTTGTATTAATTTACAGCTAACGATTACGTCGCAACTACGTGCGTTGATTAAACCGATTAATTTGGTTATTTGGAAATAATAACAAAGACCAATTAACTTTGGAAAACTTTGTGTTTTTGTAATATATTTATAAAATTATAGTTTCTTATAGTGATAAATCATGAACTAGTTATTTACTAATACTTTACCCATTTAATTAATTCTTGATTAATTATAAAATTACGCTCTAACTACGATTTATACGTCTAATCAAAATACAAATGTCACGACCCGGTCCCAATTATTTGGGTCGAATCGGATCATGCCCAGCCTGCACCGTTGTTGAGACGGCGGCAGTAAGCTGTTCAGTAGCAGATAACCATACAACAACACTATATTTGTCACAACTCAAAATTCGGAAATAAAACTTTATTAAACTTTTACAATGAAATAAAAGATACAACTTAAACCATTTTTTTACATACATCATGAATAAAAGAAAACTCTAGGCAAACAGCTCAGCAATCTCGAATTCCTCGTCTTGGGATTGCGTAAAAAAGCCTCATCAGTGATACCTAAAATGTTGGGTCTCCAGTCAGGAGGGAGCAAAGTACAATTACGAATATCCAATAATTCAAATAATAATTTAAAATTTGTAATGTTAAACAATTTGAAATACTTTAATAATATTTTCCAACAATTCTACAATCGAAAACAATGTGATTTGAGTAGGCAACGAACTATGACCGGCTTGGGATGATTCAATTATATCCTAATGATACGGTCCGGCCTATCCTCGTGTATAGGAGGAATCAGCTCGCACAATCAATGATGCAATATAGGGGTATTGGTCATAGACGCTACACTACTCCCCCAATATCCCGAGTCAATCAGATTCAATCAATGAGTCAATATTCGAACTCTAGGAGAGAGTTCCGTGTAGCAATGTGGTTTAAAATTGCAATAAAATAATTACTAGATAAATTACCAAATAGACATAACTGCACTTGCCTTTGTATTAGAATGACTGGAAAGACGAGTCGGTACCGAGGAGGAACGTCAGTTGTAACTTCGAGTTCCTACAGTTGAGAACTCGACTTAAATCCTTTGTATAACCAGGCTAAGTGTGCTAGTTGCAATCTCTAGTAGTAAGTCCTAGTCAGATTTTAAGTTGTATTAATTTACAGCTAACGATTACGTCGCAACTACGTGCGTTGATTAAACCGATTAATTTGGTTATTTGGAAATAATAACAAGGACCAATTAACTTTGGAAAACTTTGTGTTTTTGTAATATATTTATAAAATTATAGTTTCTTATAGTGATAAATCATGAACTAGTTATTTACTAATACTTTATCCATTTAATTAATTCTTGATTAATTATAAAATTACGCTCTAACTACGATTTATACGTCTAATCAAAATACCACCCAAGATCAACATCCACCCAGAAAAATAAAGTAAAACCTACGCTAAACAATACATAGGCACAGCTAATCATCCTAGAGTTATGGGCTTATGCCCGGTACAATTCTTTTTACATAAAAAAAAAAGAGGAAACGATTAAGTTACTAAATAAAATACAGTAATTAAATAACTATAATAAATAGCTTAACTATTAAATAAAAATAATTTAAAATATAAGTTGGAGTCTCAGACTCGGTCCAACATCAAATCTAGCTAATACCTCAACGCCCGGTCGGACCGGTGCGTTTGCATTTCGCCAGGGCCCACAGACCGGTACGGTCGTCACCCGAAAAATTAGTTTAAAATTCATTTCCGAAAACCAATTTTGAAATCAATTAAATATAGTTTTTGTAAAAATTTGGGCAGCACTTCCTCTATTTCGGGACAAACCCAAAACTGGGAAATGCGCCACAGAAAATCTGCAATTATTCCAACCCAATAATAATCCCGCAAATATATCCACCAAAATATTTCCAAGCCACCAGAAAATAATTCCCAATCCACAGAACTTCCCGAAATATCCGGGAATCCCATAATCAAACCAAACCACACAAACCAGCAGATAAAATCACAAAAAACATGCTAACGCAGCTAACCGAAAATACTACGCAGCTAACCGGATTTCCCAAAGGAAAACCGGGGACCGATTCTCATCACAGACTCTACGGGAGGGACGAACTACTGAGATTAACAAGAAATTACCAAATTTCGTTGGCGGGGAGCCACGGGAAAAACTTGGGGAAAAACCGAAACAAAGTTCGGACAGCAGGTCACAGATCTGGACAGCAACGCCTCGCGACAACAGGGTCGCCCACGCACAGAAGAGGCGCGGAAGAGTCTGCGGGAGAGGGGATCCGCGGGAGAGGTCTGGAAGCCACGCGCAGAGTCGCGCGGAGGCGGCAGCACGCCGGTAGGGCACGCGACCACGGGCGAGGGGGCCGGTCGGCTCGGCGCGGGGTCGGCAGAACCGCGCGCGGGGAGGAGCTCCGCCGGGGGCGCTGTTGGCCGGCGAACGGCGGGGAGCCGCGGAGGGGGTCGGCCGCGGGGTCGCGGCTGCGGGCGGCGGAGAGCCGCACGGTCGGGAAGTCCGCCGGGGGAGGGGCGCGAGGGAAGCCGCGCGGTGGTCGGCGGTCACGAGATCGCCGGAGAGGGGTTAGGTGGAGATCGGGTTTCTCCACAGAAGGAGAGTGAGGGAGAGATTTGAGATTTTGGTTCTGTGAGAATGGTGAGAGAGAGAGAGATTTTGTTTGTTTTGAGAGTTCCGAGAGTAGAAGGAATACGTGGGAGAGGGTTCTGTTGTTCCTCAGAGAGAGTGTTGAGAGTTTTGTGAGAAAAGCTCTGTGAGTGTGAGAGTGGGAAATGAGGAGATATAATAAAGGGGTGGTGTGTGCTGAACGTTTGAGAAGGTGGGGGGTTAGGTGTGTGCTGGAGAGCAAAGAGAGGGGAGAGAGTTAAGGAGGAGTTGAGAATGTGAAACGAGGGGTTGTGAGGAGTTACGGAAATGAGGGGGTAAGTTTTTGTCCAAATTGGACCAGCTCAAATTCATTTTTTTTTAATTAATTAAAACTAAGTCAAATTCAGTATTAAAAAGAAATAGGAAGAATGGGCTCGGGCCTGGGTCTGGGCTCAAAATCAAAAATCCAAGTTGTCATAATTAATTTCCAAATTCTTTCCATCCAAAAATATATAATAATTATAATATTAATAATAACAATAATTTTGAAAACGTTTTATTAATAATACCAAAACTCTATTTAAATAATTAGCTACAAAATACTGGGTTTCACAGATCGGTACCTTGTCCTGTCGTGACAAACTGGAAGCAAGGGGGAGAAAGCATCGATGATACTGATACGGAGGATGAAGAAGACAATACGTACATTACGCAGGGGGAGAAGCAGACAAGGGAAAAGGAGCTCCAAGTTTACAGAAGAAGACAGCAGAGGTCCAGTACTGTGCCGTGCCCTGTGCCTATAGTGCCAAGTCACTCGTCTACTCCTGTCCCAACTCCTGAAGATGTTACTCCCGTACCGGATCACTCGAATTCGGAAGCGGGTCTCTCCGACTCGGATGGTATGCTTTCCTCACCACCCATTGCTCCCTTAAGGAGGTCTTCTCGCATTAATGCGGGAAAGGCTCCCATTCGTTATCAAGATTATGAACATGATATCGCCAACTACTTGTCTTATTCTAATATCTCTTCGACTTATCAAGCCTTCCTCACTTCGTTAGACTCCACTTCTTTACCTAAGAATTGGCAGGAAGCAAAGAAGGACCCAAGATGGAAAGCCGCAATGATGGAAGAACTTGAGGCACTAGAGAAAAATAAGACATGGGAGCTGGTGCCATTACCTGACGGGAAGAAAGCTGTGGGATGCAAATGGGTTTACACAGTGAAGGAGACACCAGAAGGAAAAGTTGAGCGGTACAAGGCGAGACTGGTTGCAAAAGGCTATACCCAGACATATGGCATCGACTATGATGAGACTTTTGCCCCAATAGCGAAGATGAGTACCGTAAGAACGCTGGTCTCCATTGCAGCAAACTATGGGTGGAAGCTACACCAGTTAGACGTAAAGAACGCATTTCTTCATGGAGACCTACAAGAAGAAGTATACATGGAGACTCCTCCGGGGTGCTACTCTGTGTCAGATTCAGGTGAAGGAACGTCACATGGAAAAGTGTGCAAACTGAAGAAGTCGCTGTACGGGCTGAAGCAATCTCCTCGAGCCTGGTTTGACAGATTCAGAAGGGCTGTCACTGGCATGGGGTACCATCAGACAAATGCAGATAATACTGTCTTCCTCCAACATGCAAGGGGCCACATTACTATACTTGCTGTATATGTAGATGATATAGTGATCACAGGTGACGATGTAGTTGAGATCACTAAGCTGAAGACGAAACTCGCCAAAGAGTTTGAGGTGAAGGACCTGGGAGAGATGAGATACTTTTTGGGTATCGAGGTGTGTGATGGTGAACAAGGAATTGTTCTCTCACAAAGGAAATATGCACTAGATCTGCTGAAGGAGACATGAATGCTGGGATGCCGAGCAGCAGTCACTCCAATTGACCAGAAGTGCAAGATGGGAGCAGAAGCAGGAGAGCCTGTTGATCGCGAAAGGTATCAAAGGCTAGTAGGCAGACTGATTTATCTAGGGCATACTCGCCCTGATATCTCATTTGCAGTAAGTGTTGTAAGCCGCTATATGCATGATCCAAGAACGGGTCATATGGATGCAGTATTTCAGATCCTAAGATATCTGAAAGGGACGCCGGAAAAAGGACTGTGGTTCAAGAAGAATGGATGCACAGATGTTGAGGGATACTGCGATGCAGACTGGGCAAGCTGCATAGACGACAGAAGGTCTACCACAGGGTACTGTGTTTTTGTAGGAGGAAACCTGGTTTCATGGAGAAGCAAGAAACAGTCAGTGGTAGCACGGTCGACAGCTGAAGCAGAATACAGAGCAATGGCTCTAGGAGTATCAGAATTGCTATGAGTAAAGGCGCTGCTGACAGAGTTGAAGCTAGACAAGGGGACACCATTGCGCCTTCTGAGCGATAGTCAAGCTGCGATAAGTATAGCGAACAATCCGGTTCAGCACGACAGAACGAAGCACATCGAGATCGATCGATTCTTCATCAAGGAAAAGCTGGAACAAGGGATACTGAAGATTGATTATGTTCGCTCAGAAGAACAAGTGGCAGACTGTCTGACTAAGGGTCTTAGTTCATTGAGTCTGTCAAAGCTATGTAACAAGATGGGGATGATTAATATCTATCGCCCATCTTGAGGGGGAGTGTTGAGAGTAAATAAGGGACTTTAGTCCCACATCGGTTAGATGTAATATGAAGAGGGATTGGACCCTCTATAAGTAGTATGCAGTAGTCCTCAATAAAATTATCTGAGATATTTCACTCATTTCAACTATGGTCACTTTAAAAATAGAGGTTAAATATTTGCATGTTTGTTTTTAATTTGTGTAGGCACGGTCAGAAGTATCACTAACACAGTGGAAAGCATTTCTGGAGTCGAGAAAGCTATGTTTCGAGTGCCCACAACTCAAAGCGGTTGAAATTCGAGCATCCGGGAGAGATGAGAAGATCCACGAGCTTATGGTGTACATGTTTCGTCCTTGATGAAGATCTTCTAGATGATTAAGAAGTTTCTTAGGTGTTGTTTCAGTAGAACTGTAATAAAAGAGTGCATCCTCATGGTGCACAAATCCTGAACTGGTTTCTCTGTCTCTAGTCTGTGAACATATGGTTCTGTATTATCTAAAATATACTTGATGGAAGAGCAACTGGAGCTCTGCTAGTACTTTCTTTGTGCTCTACCTAGACCTTAACTAGTTATTTTGCATTCAGTTTTTGTGTTCTTTGATGTGCATGAATCCTTGTTAGAGGTTTTCTTAAGGTTTTCAGAACCTCAGATAATTGTGTGGAAGTTCAAAGATCACACTCATGGAACCATTCAATTGAACCTATTCCGGGAGTGTAATTAAGTGGAGTCCTTTGAGTTCGGGAGGAGATATGTTGTCCCATTTATTTCTGTCAAATCCTGCCCCCTTTCTATTACATGTGGGCCACAATCCATATATCTACTCTCATGGCCCACATGTAATAGGAAGGGGGATATGATTGGACAGAAATAAATGAGACAACAGATCTGCTCCCTTTGAGTTCTCCACTTCTCCTAGGAAGACCTGTGATGTTGGATATGTATTTTTTTAGCATTTCATAACTTCTTGCTTGCATGTGCTGAGGTGGATGTGGAACAAGTGGCTTGCAGAACAATTGACCACCTATTTAAGTGCAGGTAGGTAGGTATGTTGTCCCAGATATTCTGTACCAATTGTGTCACTGTATAGATTTGTTGATTATTCTTTATTTTTTAAAGTTTTCATGATTACCGGAGTTGTTGATTACTTATAAGGTACATAATTGACACATAATATTTGGGACTGCAGATGTGCTCCCATTTAAATATCCATCGCGACATTGATCCGAGTTCTTTCAGGACACCTCGTCATTGATCCGAGTTCTTTCAGGAAACCTGTGGAACACTTAGAACTCACCAGAAAGAGGCCGAGTTCCTTAAGTTCTCTCCAAGTTCTACTAACACTTAGAACTCACCAGAAAGAGGACGAGTTCCTTAAGTTCTCTCCAAGTTCTACTAAAACAGAACGATTCCTCGATTTTATAGTCAACTTTGATGAAGGGAAGTGCTCGGTGTGATTTCATCTTCATTACTATTTCTGTAATCCTTTATTCTTGTCACTTGTCTACTTGTGTAATTTGTGTGTCGAATTAGGCTGGGAAAATTACATAGAGTAGTAATCTACATAGGGAAAAAATATGACCCAGTTGTCAGGAACCTGGGTTTAACATCATCTACATATATTTGCAGTCAAGTCACAGTCACAAATATTTTGTACCTACTAAATAAAAATAGTCCGACTTTCTATTTGAGTTCCTGTATGAATTCAATAGTCCAGACTACAGAATTCATATAGGAACTCAAATAGAAATTAGCAATGTAGTTATGGTACATGAGGGCGATAATGAGCCTGGTGTGTGCGATGCGGGGCATCCACAACGTCGGAGGACTGATGAAAAATGGCCACGACCTGAGCTGGCGTGGGCCTGAATGGGACGTCCGTTCATGAAAACTCAAAGGACCGGGCGCCGCGCGGACGGTTGAGGACCGACACCATTCTACCACGGATATAAACGACGGCCGACCATGCGGCCCATCGTGCCGCGCCGTAAAGACGTCGAGAAGACGTTGCAAGGGCGTCGTGCGCATAGAACGGGTGGCTGGACGGCATCGGCTGTCGTAAGCGTCGTGAAGACGTCGGGGACGCCTTCGACGTCGTGGGCGAAGCAAGACGTTGAGTTGCGGGCATCGAAAGACGTCATGGCCGTCTCGTGGAGCTCTGGAGCGCACGGAGTGCGCGAGATGTGTGTGTGGGACAATGATGACAAAGCCAGTGCTGACAAGATCCGCACGAAGAGTCCGAAATGATATGACAACCGGCTAAAAATCGTGTGCTGAGAGATTCACGATTTAACTGAGCTCGCACGTGATAGAGTAACAAAAAAAGAAAAAAGAAGAAGAAAGTTATGGTACATGACATTATTTTGAATTTAGGCGCTTGACTTTTTTTTGTTTAGATTCTCATTAAATTGAGATCTATTTTACTATATCTATTCTACTATATAATAGGAAAACTTGGATGGTGAAATTTTTGAATTCCAAAAATACCCTTGCATGTCTATACTAATTAAAAATTGTTCATTAATTTTAATAAAGACTACTTAATAATTACGAAGACTACCCTTTGGTCTTCCTAAAGAGTCTTCCTAAGTTAATTAAAAGAATGTTAAAATACGTGCGAGGCACGTGCACATATGCTAGTACTATATAATAGGAAAGTTGGTGGTAAAATTTTTGAATTCCTAAAATACCCTTGAGTATTTTATAAACAAGATGTTATTATGTCAACTTGATGTTATTATGTCAACTTGCATGTCATTTATGTTTAATTGTCAAAGCAATAAAGTTTGCATGCAAGTTTATTTTTTTCATACAACTTTTCATATTCCAATGGTAATGCATTTTTCTATCCTTACCATTTTCCAAAGATTATTATTCTCAATAGAATTTTTTTTTTTTTAAAAAGAACAAACAGTTCTGTTGTCCCATTTATTTTTGTCCAATCCCCTTTCCTATTACATGTGGGCCATGAGAGTAGATATGTGTATGGTGGCCCACATGTAATAAGAAGGGGGACATAATTGGACAGAAATAATTAGGACAACAGATCTGCTCTCCAAAATTTGTACTTCGAATCTTTTAACATTGTAAAAAGAAAACACACATACATGAATGATCACTTGGAAAAGACGAAAAGACAACAACTGACCTTATAATATTCTAATTAAAATACGTGTAAAGTACGTACATGTCGACTAGTGTATGTAATCTAACGACTATTAATGATAAAGTCTTTAGAATTAAGAACTCATGAGTTCATCTAGTATTTTTGGAAAAAAGAAATTGTAACCAAACATCATAAATATATTATCGGTACCACAACTTCATCTGCATAGGGAAATATGACCCAGTTGTCAGTAACCTGGGTTTAACCAACAGGTATTTAGTAGTAAACTTAGCATTATTGTTAACGAGCAATGCTATGCCTACAACCAAATTCTTACAACTTCTTTACTCCCGCCACGTGTCGGGTTTCGATTGGAGGAGAGGATTAACCAACAGGTATTTAGAGAACCCAGGGGACGTGTCCAACTTTTGTAAGACAACCTTGCCAAGTACAATGTACCCCATTTCTCACTCTCTCGGTACAATACCAAGACGTTTCGACTTCCCTTCTTTATTTCTCTCCCTCTTTCTCTCTCTCTCTCTCTCTCTCTCTCTCTCTCTCAATCCGGTATATATATGGCTATAGGTTGAAATATCATCCTCTACGTTCCTCACTTTCTTCAGTGCAGAGGTTAGTGTCCCTCTCCTCCCCTACTTGTAGGTACATAATGTATGCTAACCTGTTCTTACTTTCTTCACAATCATATTATTATGATTATTACTATTTAGGGGGCGTTTGGTTCAAGTTTTGGAGGCTTGGGAATGAGTTTTGAATTCCTTACCTGTGTTTGTATGTCTAGGAAAGGTATTCACAATCCTCCCTTGGGAATAATTTTGCATTCCTTGTGTGGGTATTTTGTTTGGACGCTAATACCCTCCATTTACCTTCAAAACTACAACTTATGGTAATAGTAGTATCATGAAATTGATGAAATAGTATTTATGAAAATTTAAATAAATCAAGATTCCTACCCACGTGTGAACCAAATATAGAAATAAAATAATTGAATTTTTCGACTACATTTTCCTAACCGGGTATGGAAATGTTGAATTCCTTTCACATGGGAAAGCAATAGGAAATGGATTCCTAGGAATACAAAAACTCCATCCAAACGAGCCCATGATGTTCAATTTGTTTGAATGAAGTGTAATTCCCCCATGATGTTCAACTATTCGATTTAACCTATATGAAATAACATGCATCAAAAGAAGAAGGGGATATTGCTTGTACGAGATTTCCAGGAAAATCTACAACAAAATACTCACTAATTTTTTTTTTTTTACTGTTCACAGATTGTCCTATGAATTTGGCAAGTTAAGTTGACTTAATTGCTTACTATATATATCACTATATTGGTTCAGTTATCATGGAACCAACCGCAAGAAGATGTAGTGAAGTATATGAGCATGAACGTGGACGTTGTCCTTTGGATAGGATTAGCCTGCTCCCTGATCCCATCGTTCATCTCATCTTATGCAATCTCCTTGGAAAGAGCAACGGCCAACGGGTGTTATGTGGTGCAGACGAGGGATGTCGTGCAGATGACGATCACACTTTCTAAGAGATGGAAGAACCTATGGGCTTCCCTTCCCTGCCTATTCTTTTCCGATAAGTATAGATTCGACAACATCGTGCCCTTGGTCAATGCTGTACTGCTGCTCCGTGACTCGTCAGATATTCATACGTTCCGTCTGCAATGGCTGCCTGAATCCTGGATGCATAAAGATCAACACCATCTTAATACTTGGGCCGAGTATGTGATGAGGCACAATGTCAAGATACACTTGAAGTGGACCTCGAAGCAAATCATAGAGGTTATGACCCCATGGAATTCCCTCGTTGCATCTTCACTTGCCCATCTCTGGAGAAGCTCAAGTTGGTAGCTATCTATGGCTTCAGCTTGCACACTATCGAGACTGTGCGGCTTTCTCGGTAAACAAAGTTGTATCTTTACCAACTCCATGGTGACTGTGATTCGTTGGGGAAACTAACATTTGGATGCCCGGTCCTTGAAGATCTCGAAATGGACGACTGCGATATTGATAACCCCGAAATTTCATCAGATACACTGAAGAGCTTGAGTATAAGCCGGAGCAGACTTACTGGGACAACCATCCAAATATCTTGCCCTAATCTCCGATCTCTTGATTTCTATTTGAATGAAATAGATTGGACAAAAGTGGTACTGGAGAACCTATCATCTCTTGTTCGTGCATGTATCTAAATTTGTGACGGCTATGGGAATAGATATCCATATGGAAATGAATTGGTAGAAGAACCTCTTAACTTCATTAGTTCAAGGAGTAAGGTAAACATCAGATTATTTCTGGACGCATATGTCAACTTAATTTCATTGGTTTGTTCTGATTATTTTGCACTATCTAATATCTTTTCTCAACTGTATATTTGATATTTATGCACATTGTTATATTTCCTTTGCATTTGAGTTTAACTAGTTTTGGGAATTGAAATTTTGATTTTTCTAGCTTAACGACTTACAGTCAAGTTTCCACTAGGCTACAGTTGATTGCATTCATAAATAAATTTTTTTGGTTATATGCTTGATATAGATTGTGTTACTCCTACACCAATTTCTTGCTCTGATGAGAAAGTTCTTATGTTGTTGGACACCTAATGAAACTCCCTCAATTTGTAGAGAAGGCCACTCACTGCCTATGAAAGAAATACAATAATTTCAACCTTTTGAGGTTACTTTTAGTTCCAATTAGATTGTAATTGTTGCTCCTATTGCAGAGTATCAGTTGTTGAATTCTTGTTACATATGAATGAAATATCACTCTGTTCTATTTTGAAATAGCTTCGTAATTAGTGGCTACTTATTTGCTATATGAACGCCTTGCCACTATTCTAAATTTCTTTTTTGTTTACTCTGGCACTATTTATATCTCAAAGGCTTCAGAACTTTCAGCATTTTGCAATCTAAAAAAACTGGCACTTCACGGATATCTAGACGAGGACTATTTTGAAGCAGTCGCCTACTTCCTACAACGCTCACCTAATCTCGAGTTTCTTGCAATAACAAATGAGGATACATATGTCTTCATGGTATATTTCAAGATCTTTAATATTCTATGGTCGAAAACCTCTAAAATTCACTAACATTGGCAGTGTATTCATGTTTGCATAGGAGAAGCAAGAGACTTGTACATGATTGTTTGTTTGCCCACATTATAAGATCAAGATCACAATCAATTGCGGTGTGCAGAATGAGAGAGTTATTAAGCAAGTTATGGAATTTCTGGATATCAAATGCGACTGTTCAAAACTGTGAGTACAGGCACCACATTTTTTTAGTATGCAATTGGAATTTCTTTCTCCTGCAATAGTTATATATGTAATAGCAGTCTTCTCGGATGCGTAAATTCGACAAGGGATTTTTTTGTCCAAGTGATTTACTTCATTTTTTTTCTTTAGATATTGTGTTATTTGCCTGTTAGAAAGTGAAGGCTTGTCTTGTATTGGTTCATATTTATGAAGCTCACTAGTCTTGTAGAATTCTAATTTCTAAGGTTGCAATACTTTCCTCTTAAGTTGTGGTTAACACGGATGTGTGATGTCTTTGCTGAATAATAGGGATTATTAGTTTGGTACCGAGCACATATTTGTTGAAAGGTTTCACCATTTAACTATGCTATCTGGATTTTTATGTAAATTGAGGCCTCAATGACTGTTGAGGAGCTGGAGAAATACCTACAAGGAACTATTTGGAAGAAGGAGATTATAAGATAGGAAACTAGTCCTGATATGTGGCCAGATATTGGGGAGGATACTCAAATCAGAAAAAAAAGACCTGTAAAATAATTTGACAGAAGTAGTGAGGTCCATGGTTTTGATGGAATGCCAATACTATTCTATCAAAGATTTCGGGGTTTAGTTAAAGATGTAATAGCACTCTTTGTCGAACTTCAAGAAGAAAAGTTGGGAGTTCAATAGGTTGAACTATGCAGAAGTTGTCCTGATCCCAAAGAAGCAGCCAAACGAATTGGATATTTTAGGCTTATTTGTTTGGTGAATGGTTTATCCAAAATAGTCATTAAAGATTTTGGCAAATAGGCTGCAAGTAGGCATCAACGTGTTATTGGGGATTTTGTAGGGGAGTTTATTGCAGGGCACTCTATTCTTGATACTGTGGCAATGGCCCAAGAAACTATATTGAGATTCAGAAGTAAAAAGAGGGAGGGTTCCTTTTCAAACTAGATTTTGAGAAAATCTTATGATAGAGTTGATTGGTATTCTATTAAAATTCATCATTCAAAGGATTTGGTAATAAATGCAGGGGCTGGATTGATGGTTAGTTGTTAGGGTTAGTGGTTTAGGTTTAGGGGTTAGGGTGCTAGGGTGCTAGGGTTAGGGTTACGGTTACGGTTATTGTGAACGGGGAAGAGGGTAGGGTGATAAAAATCAAAATGGCACTATGACAAGGAGATCCATTATCACCCTTGATCTTTGTGTTGGTGCCTGACCGTCTAAATATAATGTTAGAGACAACGAGGAAGAGAGATTGCTGGTAAAATTAGGACATGCTGATAATTCAGCAATAATAAGGAATCTTCAATACACAGATGATACACTACTTTTGGGGACTAATTATCTATTTCAAATGGTGGTAATTAAATGGATTCTCTTACCTGGGTATCCCATTAAGAGCAAGAATGCCGAAAAAATGAGATTGGGTGGCAGTGATAGGGAAGATAGATAGAAGGTTGCAAGGCTGGAAAGACAAGCTTCTATCATTGGGTGGAAGATTTACCCTTATTAGCTCGTAGGGTCTGCTTGGTAACAGTGTTTTCACAGTTTTTGGAGTGTTTTTGAATCCACTGTTTATGAAAACCTCTGCTTGTTAATTTTTTTGTGGCACTGGTTTTGGTCGGCTCAAAAACCTCCCAAAACTGGTGTAATGTAATTTTTGGTGGCTTTATTAAACACCCCAAATTGGTGGGTTTTGAGGGTTTTTATTATTTTATTCCATTTTTATCCTCACAAAAAAAATATAATTATAACTACTAATAACCTTCCCTAGTTAATTTATTTTAATTTTATTCGTGTAAAAAACTTTCAAAACTGCTTGTTAGTGAATTACCAAGCATGGATTGGACTGGTTTAAAAGTCGCTACTTAAAAACCATCCAAAACCGGACCCCTCATAACCGCTAATAACCGGTACTCCAAAAAGTAAAAATGCCTCATAAACGTTACCCCTACAATTGCCAAGGAGGCCTCTAGTCTCAATGATTCCATCACACTACCTAGCCTTTCTACGAGATGCCTAATTGGGATGTTAACTAAATAGATAAGATTAGAAGGAGGTTCTTTTGGGAAGCAAATATCGACAATGTCACGGGCGACCACTTGGTCAAGTAGTAGTAGTTTGTAAAAGAAGAGAGTTTCGGGAAATAAAAGGGATTATACCAAAAAATTGTCATAAAAGGCCAATATCTAGAGGCGCTTTCCTTCTTTGGCCTCAGCGCTGATTTTGTCCCAAAATGACATTTTTTTTTTTTGTATAATGACGTCTACCATCTAGAATGCATAATATACTGAAACTTTTGGCGGTGGGTAGCTGCATAGAGCCTAGGCAACTTTTACCACATTTTAGGACATTGAAGACTACTCAAGAAAGCTATGGAAGTAAAGAGGGAGTTTGGAACAAGAAATGTCAAAATGAAAATCCTGGATGTGGTTACGGGTGTCCATGGACAAGAAAATATCCCTTTTTGGGACGACCTTGACGCTAGGACGCGGAAATAAAATTTGCTTCTGGGAAGATCCATGGTGTGAAGATGTCCCTTTAAATTTCAATTACCTACTCTATATGACAAGGCACGAAACAAATATGATAGTGTGTCGTTACAATGGAGAGGCGGACAATAGAAGCCTTGATTTAGAAGATCCCTCGGAGAGGCCTTGTGAAGGGAAAGAGAACTACTAACCCTACTAGAGGGGAAACCCACAGAGCAATACATTGATGATGGTTGCATCTGAAACTGGATAATGAATGACAAATTCTCACTTAATCCTTATACTGGAATCTCAACTGTAGAGGTATAATTAAATGAGTATGCTAAAAAAAATTTGGACTATTAAAAGTCCAATGTAAGTTCGTATGGTTTACTTATAATAAAGCCCGACATAAAGAAAAAGTTCTAACCATAACAAAAACTCTCCACAATCCTTTTCGTCCGTTTTTCTCTCTTTGCACAAACGTGATTGAACGATTGTGAGATTCATCATCAAATGCATGTTGCAGCGAGTCAACATTCGTTGTATCTCGGAAGTAGATCGCTGTCATCCCTTGAGCACTGATTGAAGGTGCCAAATCTATTCTAAGGACATTGTTCTATAACATACCTTGAATCCATCTCAAGTCCATCTCTGTCTCTTTAATTTTAGTTTTGCAATTTTTCTTATTTGCATGTTAGGGCTGAAATAGTTTGCAACAACGACCATTTCATTCATCATCCCAGGTACAGAATTACAACTAGCCTGAACAACGCTATAAACAATAACATCAAAATAGTTCTATTCAATCTTGTATCTCTGCCTGGAGTTATAAAGATTGTGATTTGTCCAGGTGATGTAGTCACAAAAATATTATGTTATATCTGTCATGGCATTATGGTTAGACGACAATTGGTTAACTCAGTAGGTTTGGTTTCGTAATTCCCGCTGCGGTCAGTTTCAGACACGTGGGATCAGAGCACTGTATCGACGTTGTTGTTCCCAACAATAGTGCATGCTTTTGAGCATGCACCCTCACTCGCAGGTGGGGTGTGTACTCAAGCTTAGTTTCAATTTTTTTCCCCCTTTAACTCCCATGTTGTGCTTATTGTCTTAATTATTTTTCACTGTAGATGATCCCAAGGATGGAAAAAGCTGGATAGCTTTAGATAGTTGGAAATTTGTTGTATAAGACTCATTATGGGGTTAATTTATATTTGAATAACTTCAAATTTCACTTACAGTTTGTTATTTTGTACTGATATTTTTTTTTTGGTTAGTAAGTTGTCATTTTTTTCTCATTCTCTCTTCAAATTTTTTGTCATTTTTTTTTGGTTAGCAAGTTGTCATTTTTTCTCATTATTGATGGGCTACACCACTATTTATAGGGAGTCTAACTCCTCTTCATACTACATTTTCCAATGTGGGACTAAATCTCTTATTAGTTCTCAACACTCCCCCTCAAGATGGGCGATAGATATTAATCATTCTCATCTTGTTACATAGCTTCGACAGACTTAATGAACTAAGACCCTTAGTCAGACAGTCTGCCACTTGTTCTTCTGAGCGAACATGATCAATCTTCAGTATCCCTTGTTCCAGCTTTTCTTTGATGAAGAATCGATCGATCTCGATGTGCTTCATTCTGTCGTGCTGAACTGGATTGTTAGCTATACTTATTGCAGCTTGACTATCGTTCAGAAGACGTAACGGTGCTCCCTTGTCCAGCTTCAACTCTGTCAGCAACTCTTCATCCACAGCAACTCCGACACTCCTAAAGCCATTGCTCTGTTTCTGCTTCAGCTGTAGACCGTGCTACCACTGACTGTTTCTTGCTTCTCTATGAGACCAAGTTTCCTCCTACAAAGACACAATATTCCGTGGTAGACCTTCTATCGTCTATGCAGCTCGCCCAGTTTGTATCGCAGTATCCCTCAACTTCTATACATCCATTATTCTTGAACCATAGCCCTTTTCCCGACGTCCCTTTCAGATATTTCAAGATCTCAAACACTGTATCCATATGATCCGTTTTTGGATCATGCATGTAGCGACTTACTACACTCACCGCAAAAGAGATGTCAGGACGAGTATGTCCCAGATAAATCAATCTCCCTACAAGTCGTTGATATCTTTCACGATCAACTGGCTCTCCTGCTTCTGCTCTCAACTTGCACTTCTGGTCAATTGGAGTGACTGCTGCTTTATATCCCAGTATCCCTGTCTCCTTCAGCAGATCTAGTGCGTATTTTTTCTGTGAGAGAACAATTCTTTGTTCGTCTTTACACACCTCGATACCTAGAAAGTACCTCATCGCTCCTAAATCCTTCACCTCAAACTCTTTCGTGAGTTTTGACTTCAGCTTAGCAATCTCGACTTCATCATTACCTGTGATTACTATATCATCCACGTATACAACAAGTATAGTGATGTGGCCTCTTGCATGCTGAAGAAAGACCGTATGATCTGTATTTGCTTGATGGTATCCCATGCCTGTAACAGCCTTTCTGAATCTGTCAAACCAGGCTTGAGGAGATTGCTTGAGTCCATATAATGACTTCTTTAGTTTGCACACTTTTTCATGCGACGTCCCTCCGTCTGATTCTGTAGCATAGTACCCTAGCGGGAGTTCTATGTACACTTCTTCTTGTAGGTCTCCATGGAGAAAGGCATTTTTCACATCTAACTGGTATAGCTTCCACCCATATTTTGCTGCAATGGAGACCAGAGTTCTTACGGTGCTCATTTTTGCTACTGGAGCAAACGTCTCATCATAGTCGATGTCATATGATTATGTGTATCCTTTTGCAACCAACCTTGTCTTGTATCGTTTTACTTTTCCTTTTGACGTCTCCTTTACTGTGTACACCCATTTGCATTCCACAGTTTTCTTTCGTTTGGGTAATGGAACCAGCTCCTACGTCTTATTTTTCTCCAGTGCCCCAAGTTCTTCCATCATAGCAGCTTTCCACCTTGGATCTTTCTTTGCTTCTTGCCAACATTTTGGCAACGAAGTAGAGTCTAATGATGCAATGAAGGCTCGATAATTCGAAGAAATGTTAGAATAAGACAGGTAGTTGGCAATATTATGTTCATAATCATCAAAACGACTAGGAGCTTTACCCGTATTGATGCAAGAAGATCTCCTTAAGGGAGCAATAGGTTGTGGAGAGATCATACCATCAGAGTCAGAGAGATCCGCATCAGAATTAGATTGATTCAGTGCGGGAGCAACATCTTCAAGAGTTGGAGCAGGAGTAGACGATAGACTTGGTATAATAGGCACAGGACACGGTACAGGCACAGTACTGGACTTCTGCTGTCTCCTTCTGTAGACTTGGAGCTCCTTTTCCATTGTCTGCTGCTCCCCATGTTTGAATATGTATCTTCTTCATCTTCTGTATCGAGTCACTGCTTTCTCCCTCTTTCGTCCAGTTTTCCACGACCGGGCATGGGATCGATCCGACTACCACAGATGGGCGTATTTTTTCCCCCTCACATCTAATATCCTCTGTGTTAGGTGTGTCACCAAACGCGGAACCATCATCCGAACCGTAATATGGTTCCAGTTTTCTGAATGTAACGTCCATGCTTACAAACATCCTTCGCTCAACTGGGCTCCAACATGCGTATCCCTTCTGAGTCGCTGTGTACCCGACAAATACACACTTAACCGCTCGAGGATCCAGTTTGCCAACTCATGGCCTATTATCTTGGACAAAACAGACACACCCAAATACTTTCGGTGGAACAGTGTACGTGGTTGCACCAGTAAGCATCTCCAACAGTGTCTTCCAGTCCAATACCTGAGATGGCATTCTGTTGATGAGATAAGATGTCGTTAACACCGCATGTCTCAATAAGTGTTTCGGGACATTCATAGCCAGCATCATCGTCCGTGCGACCTCCAGCATGTGTCAGTTCTTCCGTTCGGCCACACCATTTTGTGCCGGTGTATAGGCACAGAAAGTTTGGTGTAGTATTCCATGAGTGGATAAATACTCAACAACCTTCTTATTTGTATACTCCGTCCCATTGTCAGACCGTAAGCACTTAATTTTAGTGCCATATTGAGTTTCTACCCGACGATGAAAGTCTCGAAATGTCTCAAAGACGTCACTTTTATTCTTCATAAGGTAGACCCATGTCACGCGAGTATAACAATCAATAAAAGTGACGAACCATCGAAAACAGTTAATACCGATTATAGGACAAGAGTCCCATACGTCCGAATGTATCATATCAAATGCAGTTGAACTTTTCCTTCCTGAACTCACATACGTGCTTCTGGTATGTTTACCCAACTCACAAGCATGACAATAACTTCTCTTTATTAACCCTTTGGTATAAGGACGGATACATTCGACTAATAATTTTAAAAGAAGAATGATCGACACGCTGGTGGTGGAGTAGCAATTCATCTTCTACACTGCGCCGTGAATCTTCCGTTGGTGTGTCTGCTACCAGAGATGCCAATACTTTGTTCAGTCCAGTCATGTCCAAGTACCACAGCCCCTTATGCCATGTGCCAGTCCCTAGTCGTCGTCCTGTCCCCTTCTCCTGAAAAGTCACTGTAGGAATGTCAAAAGAAACAGTACAGTTAAGATCAAGAATAATGACACTAATAGAAATAAGATTGACAGAAAAAGACAGAGCATGCAAGACATTGGTGAGAGTGAGAGAAGGGGTGCATGCGACAGTGCCTTTACCCATGACAGAGCTGGAGTTACCATCAGCAGTCTGAATGCTCTCCGGCGTCGATAGGTGAGTATAGTCCTGGAACTCACCGCGGGACCCCGTGACATGATGAGATGCCCCAGAGTTCATAATCCAACCTGGTTGGTGGACAGCTGCTGCAGGAGCACGTGCAGGAATACCTGTGCTGGTTTGGGCAAAGCAAGTGATGTGGTCCCCCGAGGTAGATGACGCCCCATGACTGCCTTTCGAACCCGGCTTCGTGCTGCGTAACCTCGCGAGGAACTCCTTCTCAAGAGGGGTTAACTCAGCCAGGTGATTTTCTCCCCCTTCCTCCGCCAGATTAGCTTTGTGTCCTCCAAAATAATTTCCTCTTCTACCAGCATAACCGCCTCTACTACCTCGACGTCCTCCGCGGCCCCGTTCACGATCACTCGACTGACTTTGTAGGGGTTTTAGACAAAATTTGATGTAATGTCCTGAGTCACCATAGTTGTGGCAAACACCGGCCAAAGAGGGAGGCTGATTGAAGGCAGCAAGGGCAGACTTGTTAACAGCGGCTAGCTCCCCCTGGAAATAGTCCTTGTTGGGCATCAACTTCAAGCGAGCCTCTTCTTATGCCATGGCAGCTATGGCTTCTTCTAAGGTTGGAAGCATGGGCTGTGCTAGGAGTACATTCCTTCTATGCTCAAACACAGGGTTAAGACCCTTCAAGAACTTCATCATCCGTTGTCGCGAAATATAATTCAAGAACTTTTGGAAATGTTTCGCAAATGCTGGTTCGACTTGGGCATCTTCCATCCCAAGAGGATCATAGTGATCCAGATCAGACCAGTACTTCTTCAACAGTGCTGCATACTCAGAGATGATGCGGCCGTCCTGGGCCACCCTATCAAGTTCATCCTGCAGTTGGAAGACCCGCATATGATTGCCTGAGCCTGACTACATATCCTTCAAAGTCCGCCATATATCAGCAGCAGCCTCCATCGCCTCTACATTGCCCGACACCTGGTCGGCAAGGAGGCTGTTAACCATCCAGCCACAACATTGTTGACAATTTTCCAAATAGCAAACTCCTTTGAGGAGAGATCATCTGGCGCCTAGGTTTGGCCATTGACGTAGCCAACCAAGCCACGTCCCTTCAGTGTCCGCATGGCAGGGAGGGGCAGGGGGGTGTCGGCAGGGAGGGGCAGGGGGGTCGGCAGGGGGGGCAGGGGGGGTCGGCGGGGGTGGTGGGTCGGCAACAGGAGGGGTCGGCAGGGGGGGAATCGGCAGCAGGGGGCGTCGGGGGGCAGGGGGCAGGAGGGGGGGTCGACGGCAGGGGGGCCGTCGGCAGGGGGGTCGGCAGGGGGGGATCGGCAGCACGGGGCAGCAGGGAGGGTTCGGCAGGTGGGGGGGGATCGGCAGGGGGGGTGGGTTTGCCGGGTTGGGAATTTTTTTTTTTTTGGTGGTTATGGCTCTGATACCATGTAGAAAATAATTGTTGTATTTTATTGATGGGCTACTCCACTATTTATATGAAGTCTGGCTCCTCTTCATACTACATTTTCCAACGTGGGACCAAATCCCTTATTAGTTCTCAACACAGACAATGGCTTACAAAACAAAAGTTGCATTAAGGTTCCCAATTTACATCCTTATAAACAATGAATTTATAAATCTAACAACAAAATAAGTATTTGCAACGCCACTTACAACACAACATGTTGCATGTATTTATAAATCCTTTTTTTTTACCTTCCTTTATGAAACACAAAAGTAACCAATTCCTTCCTGCAGTTTAATCAGATTATACATGTAATATTAGATAAGCGAAGATTGATGGACAAATCTAGGTCGAACCACAACTGTTAAATAGATGAGTGTGTGTGTGTGTGTGTGTGTGTGTGTGTGTAAAAGAGGATTGAGGCTGTGTAAAAATGAATCTGAAGATTTCCAATTTAAAGAGGAACAGTTCACCAACACAGTCAATATCTCATGTCACAGTTATAACTATCTTTATAACAACACAATAATTAAGCACCATATAATGGAAACAGAGCCGGCCCAGAGGTTTGGGTTGCCCTATCCTGGAGCTAATTTTGGTTGCCCTTTAGCCCTTTGGTGGGGTTATGCTGAGCCTAAGGGGTTGCCCTAGCAGAGAGGGATTGTCCTAGCAGAGGGGGGTTGCCCAAGCCCCAAGGCTTGTCCGGCTTACCCCAGGGCCGGCCCTGAATGGAAATTAAAACCGGGGTAGGTTGCTTACACTGGATAGACTTGCGAGATTCAGGGTGTAGACAGGTGATGGAGGGTGTGTTCTATGTCGTTAAAACAGTGAGACTATGTATCATATCTTCTTCCAATGTGCGGTTGCTTGGGAGACTTGGCAACATCAACGGAGGAAACTAGATCTGCAAGGCGTGGGTAGCCGGAGGATCGGAGACATTATGGAGGAAATTAGCAACAAGAGAGGGAAGGGAGCCTGATGGTTCAATGAAGCACGTATCCGGCTGGCGTCATCAGTATGGCATGCCTGGAAGGAGCGAAATAATCGTATTTCTAGGGATTGACGACATCGGCTATCGGGATTTTACACAACATTGAGTATGATGTACTGACACTAGTGGATATGCCTGACACTAGTGGATATGCGGGTCCATTCCTGACCGCATGATATTGTACAATGATATATTGAAAATTATTTAGAGAAGCCCCGACGGACAAATCTAGGTCGAACCACAACTGTTAACATTTGGTATAGATGAGTGTATATATAAGTGACTCAGTGAGTTGATGATGTTTTAGAAGCCTACATGCAATGATCAAGGACAGAGATTTCCGCAAACAAACTCAAAAGGAACATAAAAAAATCACAGAGATTCAGCAACATTTGACACATCAAAAACCACATAGATTCAGCAAACCAGAATCCACAGCTGGTTTAATAAATCAATAGAGCACTAAATTAATAGCAACACTACTGATCTCTTGGTAGGATTGAGTGAGGCTGTGTAAAAAGAATCTGAAATTTTTTCCAATTTAAAGAGGAACAGTTCACCAACAACATCAACACCTAGCTAGTAATGGAAGATGATAAATCAAAGTATATACAAAGTATATACAAAGCAATTGTAAAACATCGTCTCTGTCACATCCGAAGGAGCCTATATATATGAGAACAAATTACGATATGTTAAAGCTTATATATACATTTAGAGGACGGCGACCGTTGCTTAAGGACGGCGACCGTTGCTCCAAGTTCTTCTATGATGTTATCCGGACAAGACAGAATAGGAATCACATCTCCCAGCTTCTCGATGCAGATGGAACTCTGGTGGGGGCGCCGGCTGAGATTCAGGGTGAGGCTGTCAGGTACTATTCTGAGTTATATTTCAGACTGACTACCTGTTTGTGTTCCCAGAGGTTGTTACGAAGAGACTGGTAACCCCATTTGGGAATAACATCCTTCTTGCTCCTGTGACGTTGGAGGAGGTGGAATCTATTATCAAGGTGGTGGATCCCAACAAGGCTCCTGGTCCGGATGGCTTCAGCAGTAGTTTCTTCAAACGATATTGGGACATTCTGAAGCATCAGGTCGTGGAGGTGGTACAGGAATTCTTCTCCAAAGGGAAGCTTCTGAAAGAACTGAATCATACTTTCCTGACCTTGGTGCATAAGAAGGAGGGAGCGACAGCATTGGCAGATTTCAGACCTATTGCGTATTATAATTATTTTTATAAGATAATTATGCACCTTATGTTCCGGCGGATGGAGGGGATCATGCAGGACTTGGTATCTCCGAATCAGGCTGCATTCATCAAGGAGAGGTCGATCGCAGAGCACAGCCTCCTGGCCCATGAGATGGTGAGGGGATTTAGCAGACCCGGAGGGGAGAAAGCCTGTGTTAAACTGGATCTGAGAAAGGCGTATGACATGGTCAATCGTGACTTCCTCTGTCATCTGATGACCGTCCTGGGATTCGCGGAATACTGGTTGCGTTGATCCGGGAGTGCATTACGTCCCCTACTTTCTCTGTTCTCATCCAGGGTGTTCCTTATGGGTACTTCTAGAGCAACCGTGGGCTTAGGCAAGGGGACCCACTGTCCCCTTACCTGTTCACGCTTGTTATGGAATACTTTACTTGCTTGATGGATCTGGCAGTGCACCGTGGACAGCTGGTTCCTCTGTTTCGGAGGATGGATCCCCCAGTTACTCATCTTATCTATGCGGATGATCTGCTAGTCTTTATTCAGCCATCGACGGAGGGGTTGCAGACGCTTGCAGCTATTATGGAAGATTTGAAGCCCTTTTCGGGTCTCCAGATGAACAGGGATAAGAGTAGGGTCTACTTCAGCTCCCTGTGTACCCGGAAGGAGGAGCGGGCTGATGTGCTGGGTATCGCGAGGAGTGATCTTCCGGTGCGTTACTTAGGAGTGCCTCTCATAGTCAACTATGCGCGGGATCAGGACTGTCATAGTCTGGTGGAGTATGTCCAGAGGAGAGTCGAATGTTGCCAAGTAGCCGGTCTGTCTTTTGGCGGACGCATTGAGCTGGTCAGATCGGTGATCTCGGCTGTGGCCCATTTCTGGCTGCAGTCCATCCTCCTTCCTGTGGCCACTATTCGGCGAGTGGAGCGACTCTGTGATAATTTCATTTGGAGAGGGGTATGAATGCGATCTCCTGGGAGCAGCTCTGTCGTCCCAGGAAGGAGGGAGGAGTGGGGCTCAGGCCGTTACTGGAGATTATGGAGGCTTCTGCGCTTAAGCTGGCCTGGAGATTCATCAGCGGGGGGTCTCTCTGGGTGGACTGGATGCACAACAGATACGTGAAGCAGGGCAACTTTTGGACGTGTTCTACTGACAACAACCATTCAGTCACGTTCAAGACTATCCTGAGACACAGGGGGGTGCTCAAGTCTGCTATCCGGAGGGTCCTGAAGGATGGGTCGAGTACGGACCTCTGGCGGGATCCTTGGCTGTATCGGCGTTCGCTGTTGGACGTCAGGGAAGCCCCGTCTCATCAGGAGGACAGGCGTGGTCTGACGTGTAGTCGCATCATCCGAAATGGGGAGTGGAGGCCAGATTCTTATCGGTTCACCGAGGAGCTGGGTGAGATCATTATGTCTACATCCATTGATCCGGCTTTGCCTGCGGATCGGTGGATTTGGGAGCCGACAGATGCATCTTCGGGAACTGGGGAGTTCCAATTCCGTAGCTGCTACAACTTTATCCGGCATACCTTCCCTCTGAGTCTCGATTACGAGTTCGTTTGGTGCAAGGGTCTGGCTAGGAAGATGCAGTTGTGTGTTTACAAGCTTCTACTAGGCCGTCTCTTGACTAGAGATCGCCTGAGTTCGTTTGGTGTGCCGGTTCCGGATCCTAAGTGTGTGCTTTGCTGTTTGGAGCCTGAATCTATAAAACATATCTTCTTCGAGTGCACTTTGGCATGGCAGATCTGGTCGGAGCAGAGTCGTGTATTGGGAGTATGCGCTCCGGGAAAGGTATTGGGGACATTATGACGGTGATCCGAGACACTACCAAAATAAGTCATATTACCGACGTAATTACAGGAAAAAAATAATTTAGCGACGTTTTTTTATAACGTCGCAAGACGTCATTATTAGCGACTGACAGCGACGTTCTGCGACGTATTTAAACTACGTTTGCGTTTTAAAGAGCTCACGTTGCGTATAAGTCGGTAAACGTCGCTAATATTAGTACTATTAGCGATGTTTACTGACGTATTTATTACTTCATCGCTAATATCACTGATATTAGCGACGTTTACCGACGTTCTAATATGACGTTGCTAAATTGAAAATATAGGTCAGGTTCGAGTTTTCATTCTCCCTATTATTTTTGTCCCCAAATTTCTTTCATCCTCCCCCCCCCCCCGACCCCGATCCGGCGACCCCCACCCACTCGGCCCCCGACCGACCGCCCTCGGCGACCCCCACCCCCCTTGGCGACCCCTCTCCTCTCCCCAACCCAAACCATTCCCTCTTCTCTCCCCAACCCTCCCCCTCCCCTCATCAGCTCCCCGACCCCCTCCTTCGGTGACTGCCGCTCCCCGACCCCCTCCTCCGGAGACCGTCGACCCCCTCCTCCCCCTCGCCATCGCCGTGCCCGATCCCTCGTTCGAACGTCTCTCCCGTTCGCCAGAGCCAGCTCCAGCCACATCCACCGCCGCTCCCCCTCGCCGCTCTCCCTTGCCGTCGCCCCTCCCCTCATGCCACGGTTGATCAGGTAAACCCTAACCCTAACCGGCTCGTATACACACAGATACGACACTTTGACACATGACACAACACTTTGACACACGACACAACACTGACGCGCACACACAATGACACCTATGTGCTCAAATTTTAGCTAAATTAGGGTATTCTAGATATAAGATAAATAATATGCTAAATTACTACCCAAACTTTATTCTCATATTGATACATAATATTCACAAATACCCTAGTTACAGACATTACTATTGGTGTTATTGGACTCCTAGCTTAGCTTAGCCCATTAAGCCCTTACCCATATCTTATACTTAGTACATGATTATGCAGAGTAACTCCTCTAATATGACTTATGCAGAGTCATAGTCTTTCTACTGAAGCTAACTCATACAAATATCCATCTTCTTTCACAGTTTAGTTAGTCTACATCTAACACCAACTGTTTGGCCCTCCACATACTAATATGGTTGTCTGAAATAAATCCAACTACCTAATGTTGATTCACCACTTCATAAACCATTCCAAACATCATTCCTATTGTTAACATTAGTGCAACCTTTCTAGGTGAGTACTCAATTGGAAACATTAAATGCTTACTCTCAGCTAAGGTTAACATCATTAATTTGACATGGAGAAGGATTCAGTTATGATACTTGACCATAGTGTCAGAGTCTTAATTGTAAAGGATCACTTGCTCGAACCTACCTCTATCCACTTCAATATCTGCAACCTAGCATTCTAAACCAACTGATTTGCCAACATCTGATTCAATATGCCTAGGACTATAAGTCCAAAAGTTCTTTTAGTAATACTCTATACTTGACTTATAAAGTTATGTTAGTATAAAGTTGACTCGGTTTATCTTTGATACAATATAGCTAGATACATAATATATAGACTAATATCCTAAAACTTGACTTATACAACTTAGAAATGGCTAGTTTGACCAAGTTGGACTAGTTTAGCTTAGAGTTGACTCGGTTGGACTATACATAATATATAGACTAATATCCTAAAACTTGACTTATACAACTCAGCCTTTGAGTGATATGCCGCCGCGATCGCTGCACCTATGAAGGAGGGGGTTACTGAGGGGGAAGGGGTCACCGAGGGGGAGGAGCTCGTCGAGGGGGAAGGAGGCGGGAGAACGAAAATTTTGGGTGAAAAAATGAAATCGATCTAGCAGCCAATCCTATATGAAATATTGTAGCGACGTCCTTATGTAGACACGGGTGATATGCCACCGCGATAATCTCTGACCACCGCACGCACAAACACGCGAAACAAAAGTTAGCAATGCGAAAAGAAGATGACCGATAATCTCTGACCATTTAACGTAAAATGTCATGTGTACATATACTGCGAAAAGTGTAGACCGCATGAACTGACAAACGAGAATTTGGGGATCAAAGGTCTGAAATTTCTAGATGGATATGTTTCGAACTTGAGAAGATGCGTCGACCTCAAGGAGAACAAACTGACAGGTATGAAGAGCCATGATTGTCACGTATTCATGGAACGGTTAATTTCGATTGCATTTCAGAAATTCTCACCGCAGGCAGTTTGGGATCCATTGACGGAGCTTAGCATATTCTTCAGGGACCTTTGTTCTAAGAAATTGCTCGTTGATCGTCTAGAAAAGCAAGAAAAGGACATTGCGGTAACACTGTGCAAGCTAGAGAGGGTGTTCCCTCCTGGATTCTTCGACTCTATGGAGCATTTGCCGATTCATCTTTCCTACGAGACACGTGTTGGTGGATCTGTCGAATATCGATGGATGTACCCGTTCGAGCGACATTTGAATCACCTAAAAAGAAAGGTGAAAAATAAGGCTCGGGTCGAGGGTTCTATTTGTGAAGCCTATATTCTCGAGGAGATTACAAATTTCTGCTCCTCCTATTTCAAACCTCATGTTGCTACGAATAGAACGATGGCTCCGAGAAACGATGACAGATATCAAGAATTTAATGATGGAATACTGAAAGTATTCAATGCATCCGGAAAGCCTTCGGAAAAAATGAAGAAGAGATATTTGAATGACGAAGAGCTAAGGGCTGCTCAGTTGTATGTATTACTCAATTGCGACGAGAATGAAGTGGAGAAGCTAGAGGGGTAAGTAAGGAATGATGAGTTTACGTCATCTCAATGTAATAGTATAAGCTAATATTATTGTACTAATCGGCGGTTGCTTTGTTGTTTTCCAGTACATATAATGATGAGTTGAGACTGGTTAGACCCTACCTAACAGACGAAACATTAGAACAAGAAATGAGACATCATTTTCCTTTTTGGTTGAGCGAATATGTAAGTAGCTCGGTAATTAATGGCCTCTTCTAATGCAAATGCACAATAAATAACTTATTATCTTTTCTTTGATATTCAGGTCGATCGTCTAATTTCACCCGAGATTGAATTAATTAGAACTCTTGCTAAGAGACCAATTACTTTTGTTAAAATATGACCAAGTTACTGTGTCAATGGCTTTCGGTTCAAGTCGACAAATGCTCCGATCAGAGACAGCTTTCTGGATCTTGATTCCACGAAAAACAGTTGTTTGTGTATCAAGTCTTCGAACTACAAAGACGTCGATCCAGGAAATGATTTCTTTGGCATCTTGCGAGAGATTGTGGAGTTGTCATATAATAATGGCAGAGAACCTACAAAGATCGTGTTGTTCAAGTGTGAATGGTTCGATCCGATTGAAAATCAAGGTTGAAAAATTGACAAGCATGGTCTTGTGGATATAAACTACAAGCGTAGATATCAAGGCTACGAACCGTTTGTCCTAGCAACTCAGGCTCAGCTCGTGTACTTCACAGCTTATCCGAGATGGGGAGCAACGAAGTCTGACTGGTGGGCAGTATGCAAGACTAAAGCAAGAGACGTCGGTTTACTTGTCGGATTTATTTATTACTTGTAAAGGCCATTGATAATTATATAATAAAGAGATCATTGTCATATTGGTTTAGTAAACCTTTATAGGACCAGCTTGGTGTCGGTATATTGTCGGATTTATTTATGTGTTTGGTGTATTTTTAACCATAATATGGAATTTGATAATATATAAAAGATTAAATATTACTCTTATAATTATATTAAAATATAAATAATTATAATTTACGAAAATTAATAATTCTCATCTATGTTAATCCATTAAAACAATTGAGAGCAAGAGACTGTATACTTAACTCATATAAGGCCTTTAAAGCACTTGTGGTTTAGTGAACCTTTATAGCTCGGCATTTTGTCCGATTTATTTGTGTTTGATGTATTTTTAACCATAATATGGAATTTGATAGTATAGAAAAGATAAAATATTACTCTTATAATTGTATTGCACAAACTTAAGGCAGTACTGCATCCAGTTTTTCCTGATTAGCACATACTGGGATAACTTGCACACACTTAAGGCCCTATTGCACACCTTTAAGGCCCTAGTACACATCTTTAAGGCACTATGACACACACTTAAGGCCCTATTGCACAGACTTGGGGATGAACTGCACCCAGTTTTTTCTGAATAGCATACTTAAATGACTTGCACACACTTAAGGCACTAATACTCACCTTTAAGGCTCTATTGTACACACTTAAGTCCCTATTGCACACACTTAGGACCCTAAATATCTGTACTGCTCATTTTTAAGGCCTTATTGCACACCTTTAAGGACCAAATGCTCATCTTGAAGACCCTATTTCACATTTTTAAGGCTGTACTACACCTAGTTTTTTCTGAATAGCAAATACTGGGGGCTATTCAGGAAAAAATGATATGTAGACCCTACCATAATATGGAATTTGATAATATATAAAAGATAAAACACTACTCTTATAATTATATTAAAAAATAAATAATTGTAATTTAAAAAATTTTAATAAATCTCATCTATGTTAATCACTTAAAACAATTGATAGCAAGAGACTGTATACTTAACTCATATAAGGCCTTTGAAACACTCTTGGTTTATTAAACCTTTATAGGACCCGCTTGGTGTCGGTATATTGTCGAATTTATTTATGTGTTTGGTGTATTTTTAACCATAATATGGAATTTGATAATATATAAAAGATTAAATATTACTCTTATAATTATATTAAAATATAAATAATTATAATTTACGAAAATTAATAATTCTCATCTATGTTAATCCATTAAAACAATTGAGAGCAAGAGACTGTATACTTAACTCATATAAGGCCTTTAAACCACTAGTGGTTTAGTGAACCATTATAGCTCAGCATATTGTCCGATTTATTTATGTGTTTGATATATTTTTAACCATAATATGGAATTTGATAGTATAGAAAAGATAAAATATTACTCTTATAATTGTATTGCACAAACTTAAGGCAGTACTGCACCCAGTTTTTCCTGATTAGCACATACTGGAAAGACTTTTGCACACACTTAAGGCCCTATTGCACACCTTTAAGGCACTATTGCACACACCTAAGGTCCTACTGCACACACTTAAGGCCCTATTGCACAGACTTGGGGATGAACTGCACCCAGTTTTTTCTGGCATTGGTGACCGAGTGATCCCATTGGCCAGGCATCAGCAGAACTTGTCAAACGGGGAGAAGCCGGTTTGTACAAGCCGTTACCAGTTCCACTTCGGCCATGGGTTGGATAGTTATAGGATTTCGTGGCAGGTCTACTCAAAACGAAGAAGGGTCATGACAGCAACGAGTTAAGTCGGTCTAAGGCTTGCAGCCCCTTAATAACGAGTCTATAGGTTGTGGTGGATCGGTTTTCCAAAATAGCAGACTTCCGTGCCGGAATTACAATGATGCGACACTCGTGAAGACCATCTCTTGAATTTACTGAGTTTCATCGCATACCTCAGTATAGACGGAGATTGAACCTACGGAAATGTGCCTTAGGAGAGATGTCCGGAAAAGCTCCTCGGATTCATTGTTGCCTAAGGTGGGGGAGGGATGGAGGATGGAAATTGACCCAAAGAAAGAACGATTATTGAGATGCCGCTGCCGAAAGCAGAGAAATAAAGACGGGTTTTGGACTCTGAGCCGATTCATTTCGCAGCTTACGCCAATCTGTGAACCAATAAAAAAGTGTTGCTGCTGAGAAAGAATGAAGATGGGCAGTTGAATGAGGAATGTCAAAAGGCATATGAAGGAATTACAGAATATCTGGCCTGTTCCACCTGTACCGGGTAGACCACTCCTCTTGTATTTGTCAACCACTGACATGTCAATGGGTTGCGTTTTAGGCCAACATGATGATACGGGAAGGATAGAAAGGGCAATTTCTTATCTGAGTCAGAAATTCACGGATTATGAAACTAGGTATTCCCCTCTTGAGAAGACGTGTCTGGCCTGAGTTTGGGCAACCAAAAGGTTTATACATTACATGCTTTCTTATCCAATCCAGTCAAACTACTCGCCAGGATGGATCCCTTGAAGTATCTATTTGAAAAACCAGCATTGACTGGAAGGACTGCGTTGTGGCAATTCCTTTTTTATGAATAAGATAGGATATAACATAATAACCTATGTTACCCATAAGTAAATAATGGGGCAAGCAGTGGCCGATCACCTGGCTTCGCACCCATTGCCAGATTAAGAGCCGCTCAGAACGGATTTTCCCGATGAAGAGATATTCTTTGTCACAGAAGAAAAAGCGCCTATGTCTGATGACTGGACGATCCATTTTGATGGCACTATGAATAAAGACGGAAGCGGTGTAGGAGTTGTGCTTATATCGCCAGAGATGACCAGGATCCCATTGGCCTGAAAGTGGAGTTTCCCGTGTATGTACGTACAATGTCGCTTAATACGAAGCTTGCATTGCTGGCCTGAGAGCAGCAAAAGAGCTATCAGGAAAGCGTTTTCAAGTAATTGGAGATTCTGGTAATAAGCCTTAGGAGCGGGCAGGGCAAATGGAGATTGGAGAACGAAATCTAAAAAGCTTATATCAGACCATGAGTACTTAGAAAAGCTCATGGAGAAAGAAAGTTTGACTATCTCCCGAGCGAGTAGAGCCCAGGAAAGAGGGAAGCTAGGCTCGAATGAAACGATCAGTTCAGTTGTTGCAGCTGGTAGTTGCTGCTTTCTGTCCTGTTGTTGCTAGCTAGTGAAAAGAGGGAAGGCGAACATTCTTCTTGCTTGGTATTTTATAGGTAGGAAAAGTCTTTGGTTTAGTACGGTTGAGTGAGTTCGCTTGATCTTTGCTAATTAGCTGACATTGTTATGAATGAGTTTATGTCTTAAGAGAGCGTCTAGTTATGAGTTCGTAGCGGCAGTCAAACTGGAGCTAGGAACGTAGCAGTGAACGCAGTGAACGCAGTGAACGGACGGGTAAACGAGTGAGCTTAGCCCGTAGCCGGGTAGGGAACAGTTGTTGCAGTAGTTGCTTAGGTCGGGTAAACTTAGGCTTAGGAAAGGTAGTTTGCTTGCTTACTTGTTAGAGTAAGGCAGCTCAGCTGTAGCTAACTTGCTTGCTAAAGGTAGCGCTAGCTAAGTCAGGTTTGCTGCTGCTATGGTAAACTTGAGCTACGAACTTAGGAAACAAGCCAGCTAGTCGCTTAGCGGAGCTCGTTCTATGGACAAGCTTGAGTTAGGCATCGAGTGAAGAGCAAACAAGAAGCCAAGACTGTTTCCCGGCTGACACCCTGGCTTTGAATAGGAACGAGATGAAGAGAGGTAGCTCGCAAGAGGGCGAAAAGCGAGCCAGAAGAAAGCCAACTACGAAGCTGTGCCGATACGAAGCGAGGAAGATAGAGACTAGAGAAAGAGGTCTTAGGGCTTTTAGTTAGAATGACTCTTCAAACCCGGGAAAGGATCATCATTCCTAGAGGTTTTCAATAGTGCTTCCCATCATCTAACAACGCGGTAGAATATGAGGCCCTCATAGCCGGTGCTAGAATGGAACTCAACCTAGTAGGAGTCGACTATCTCGAAGTCATAGGTTCTTCTTGCACCCTATCGGTCACCTCACTATCGCTCGCCTCACTTCGACTCACTTCGCTCGCCTCGCTCACCCTATCGGTCACCTCACTGGAACTCAACCTAGTTGGAGTATGCAGCTATCGAACTTAATTAGACTTTATAACCGGGTTCATGAATCTTTTAAGTCTTTGTGGGAGGATTGGAGACTTCATAAAATACCTAAAGTTCTTCTAAACTTTTGGGGTGTCACAACATCAGCTACATCTTTAGCACATTTGACTAGAACATAATGAGGTTAGTTTCATAACAAAATATTTATACAAAATTTACTGCATTGGTTTTTTCTTGATATTTTATTGTGGACAGGTTCAACCATTAGCAGATCCAGGATTACAATTCACTGGGGACACAATTATAGAAGGGTTCGGAGACAACGCCTCCAAATTTTTTTTAAGTATAATAATATATATATAAAAAAATTCACTGGGGGCCCCGCCCCCTAGTGCCAGCCATGTGAATCCGCCACTGGGTTCAACGGATCGTTAGGGGGACAAATCCATTGGTGAGGGGATAGTCTCTCATGTGATTCATCAACTTATTATGCAGCTACAATGGTCTTGAGTTTTTTGGTGCTCAGGAAAAAAAATTATTGGTAACTCTCGTTAAATAAAATAAAATATAAACTAAAAAATTATTAAAAAAATAACACCACTTGGCCTTAAACTCATGTCCTATTATGTAAGAGGTGTTAGGGTTATATACTAAAAGTATTACTTTTTGTATTAACTTTATTTCCTTCATTTTTGAATGAGAATCATATGGGCAAATGTTTGCAAGTATTAATGCAAGTGTCTAATATTCTATATCGTATATAATATGGTGTGTGGTGTCACACAGAATATCATATTACCAGTTCCCTATAGAATATATAAATAGTTCACAACCTAGATGGACTTGGACAATCCATTAGAAAGGTTGTAGTATAATCTGGTATTAGTCTATCTTGACTATAGGTTTATACTAGTACACTTTGTGTGTATTGAATAGGACCACTTGAAGTTGTTCTCTTTGTACTGACTAGATAAGAGAACAAATACCTCTGTTATTATGGATGCTTGTACTCTTAATCCTAATATAATAACAGACATGTATATGCAGTGTGCATTACTTTAACTCATAAAAAAGTGAGATTCATTATGGGTCAACAACCTCTATGAATTGGGTAATAGCATTGTATGTATGATGGACTGTTGATTATAAAAGGAATCCATGTCCCGATACATCAGGTTGATGCTGTCCCCTTAAGGAACTCATAAGGATTGTCATGTAAACCCTGCAGGTAGATTATATCTGACATGACAAATTAAGTTGAGTGGTACTACTTAAGGATAAAAGATGTTGATCAATATAGTTGTCAGTAACTTAATTTGATCGACGGGCATTCGATATCTTAATATGGGGAGACAAACAAACATATAATAAAAGGAGCCCATAAATATAATTTGGGATTAGGAAGGTAGTGCAACAATAGCTCTTTAGTGGACCGAGCTATTGTTAATGGGCCTGGGTTGGGTGTTCGGGCTGAACACAGGATACCCAGATCCGTTAGGAGACCTAACCCTAATTTCTCCTCTTGGTCCCTGCCGTAGCCTATTTATACCCTCTATTCTCTGGCCGTCATAATCTAATAGAGAATTAGAAATCTGAAGCTTCCTCTAAATTCGTAATTCACGCAAGGAGAGGAAGAGAGGTCAGCCAAGGAGAAGAAAGGTTGGGAGATCGTCGTTCATACAACGTCCAACCCGAGGAAGGAATACGTGCAGAAGATCTTGGGGTCGCCAACGGCTCGAGGTTGCTGGAAACTGTCATCGTCTTCTTCTCATCGCAGGTATAATTCGTGAACCCTAGTTTCCGCTATAAAGGGTTTGATCACGTATTAAATCTGCTAAACATTGTTAATCAATACGCACACCAATCCGTGGTCTTGGGAATCCCTATTTCCATTAGTTGGGTCATGCGTTAAGGCGCTATTGCAAGCATGCGTTTAGGCTCTGCTGCAAGCATGAGTTCAGGCGCTGCTGCACGCATGCGTTCATGCATGTATGCGTCTAGCGGCTGAGCGGTCATGCTTGTATGTGTCTAGCGGCTGAGCGGTCATGCGTGTATGCTTCCAGCAGCGGAGCGCTATGCGGCTAGCGACTGTGCTAGCAGAACGCATAGGCATCAGCTGCTAGCGGCTGTGCTAGCGGAACGCATAGGCATCCGCTGGCGCTGTTTTGCTTGCGGCCATGCGGCTAGCGGCTGAACGATAGAGCGGAACGCATGGGCCAGTTCCATCAAGATGTGTAAGTGAAAACCAACTTTACTAGGTAAGTCATTCTGTCAAAGCCGTGATCCATCCTACGAACCGTGATCTGGAGGCCTTTAATCGGGTATTCGGGTATCCGAAGGAAATCAAATGTTTGAAAGTGACGGATCTGAGAAAGATAGCGGCGGATAGGTCGCGACCTATTACGGAGAGGAAAATCGCCGTGCTCCTCACGTTAGTTTCATGTTTTATCGAACCCTCCACCAACGGCCAAGTGGTTTATACCACTTATGTCAGGTTTGTAAAAAATCTAGAGAATGTCAATTCATATGATCTCATGCTTTATCGCACCCTCCACTAATGTGCAAGTTGTGGCAGATTTGTAGAAAACCTGGAGAAGGTCAATTCATATGCGTGGGGAGCTGCGCTGCTGACAATGATATATTATGGAGTCCATAGGTATATAAATGGCACTAAAAAAAACATAGATGGCAACCTTTGGGTGCTTCTGGTAAGTCATATCTATAATGATTTTTATATTTTTTTTCCTACTCAATTTTGTTTCTTATATATTTCTTGTTTTGATCATTTTCTTTTATTTGATAGGCTTTTTATGTAATCCGCATCCCAAAGTTGCAAAATGCCATCGGCATTCAGTTGGAGCTGCTACACTGCGATGCATATCTGCCTCTCCTGAGCTTGGTTATGGACAGGTTGCAAGTATTCTCTTACAACATCAGAACCAAGTACGGAGACAAGCTGGGTGAAATAATTGGGGGGCTTACACATGAGGTAAAATTAATAATATTTTATTTGATTATCCTCCTTTGCTTGAATAAATAAAGTAGAAACAAATAACTTATTAACTCTATTTTGGATTATTGCTTGTATTACAGGATATTATTTGGAGACCATACAGGCCAACCATGTTGCCGGGTTTCCTGAGAGAGCATATTAAGTTTGGTACTATTGTAGTCTCATTGTTCTGCAACAACTTTGTGGTTTATCATACACCACATCTTGTTGCAGAACAATTTGAGGTATTTGATAAGTATAACGTGGGCGAGGTGCGTTGGGTCGAATACAGGATCAGGGTGAAGGAGAATAGAGGGAGCATGGAGCAAAAACTTTTGGAATATTACAAGAAAGAGCTTGCTATTTGGAATTTGCAAGAGTTATAATTAGCACAGAAGTTCATGTATTGCGCTGATGACTTTGCTTCTGACTCTGATGAGCCCTCTCCTCATGACCATGGTGAGGCGTCCGCTTCTCACCATGATGATTCCTCTGCTCCTGACCATGGTGAGCAGTCCACTGCTGGCCTCACTGGATCCTCTGCTCCTGGCCCCGGTGGATACTCTGCTCCTGGCCATGGTGAGCAGTCCGCTCCTGGCCCCGGTGGATCCTCTGCTCTTGGCCCCGGTGGATCTGACCATGGTGAGCAGTCCACTCCTGGCCCCGCTGGATCCTCTGCTCCTGGCCCCGGTGGATACTCTGCTCCTGGCCATGGTGAGCAGTCCGCTCCTGGTCCCGGTGGATCCTTTCATTAGAGCCCCTCACCTCGCCCCGACTTATATGGCTCCCCTTATCAGTCCTCCGTACCTCGTCTTGACTTTGGTGATTCCTCTCATCAGGGCCCCTCTACTCACAATGGCCCTCAATGCCATGATGGAGAGGGTAGGCCGAGAAGGAAAAAGAAGGACATTGATAGATTAACATATTCGAAATATCATGTTAGGGCGCAAAAACATAAGAGGAAGAGGAAATGACAATTGTTTTTATTTGTTGTATGCAAGACATTCAATTTTTTTTTTCTATTTTGAGGTTTCTCTGCTTAAATTTGTTCCCTTTAGCTGATACAGCAAGCAGATGGAAACAGAGAGCTCCATTTTTTAGCTGATACAGCAAGCAAATGGAAACATTAAAGCTGATGGGTGAAAAGACTGGCTCGACCACTTTTTAAATAAGATGAGGTGAGAGGCTCTGATGAAAGGATCCACCGGGGCCAGGAGCAGAGGATCCACCGGGGCCAGGAGCGGACTGCTCACCATGGCCAGGAGCAGAGGATCCAGCAGGGTCAGGAGCAGAGGATCCAGCGGGGCCAGGAGTGGACTGCTCACCATGGTCAGATCCACCGGGGCCAGGAGCAGAGGATCTACCGGGGCCAGGAGCGGACTGTTCACCATGGCCATGAGCAGAGTATCCACCAGGGCCAGGAGCAGAGGATCCAGTGAGGCCAGCAGTGGACTGCTCACCATGGTCAGGAGCAGAGGAATCATCATGGTGAGAAACGGACGCCTCACCATGGTCATGAGGAGAGGGCTCATCAGAGTCAGAAGGAAAGTTATCAGCGCGATTCATGAACTTCTGTGCTAATTGTAACTCTTGCAAATTCCAAATAGCAAGCTCTTTCTTGTAATGTTCCAAAAGTTTTTGCTCCATGCTCTCTCTATTCTCCTTCACCCTGATCCTGTATTCGACCCAACGCACCTCGCCCACTTTATACTTATCAAATACCTCAAATTGTTCTGCAACAAGATGTGGTGTATGATAAACCACAAAGTTGTTGCAGAACAATGAGGCTACAATAGTACCAAACTTAATATGCTCTCTCAGGAAACCCGGCAACATGGTTGGCCTGTATGGTCTCCAAATAATATCCTGTAATACAAGCAATAATCCAAAATAGAGTTAATAAGGTATTTGTTTCTACTTTATTTATTCAAGCAAACGAGGATAATCAAATAAAATATTATTAATTTTACCTCATGTGTAAGCCCCCCAATTATTTCACCCAGCTTGTCTCCGTACTTGGTTCTGATGTTGTAAGAGAATACTTGCAACCTGTCCATAACCAAGCTCAGGAGAGGCAGATATGCATCGCAGTGTAGCAGCTCCAACTGAATGCCGATGGCATTTTGCAACTTTGGGATGCGGATTACATAAAAAGCCTATCAAATAAAAGAAAATGATCAAAACAAGAAATATATAAGAAACAAAATTGAGTAGGAAAAAAAAATATAAAAATCATTATAGATATGACTTACCAGAAGCACCCAAAGGTTGCCATCTATGTTTTTTTTAGTGCCATTTATATACCTATGGACTCCATAGTATATCATGGCCAGCAGCGCAGCTCCCCACGCATATGAATTGACCTTCTCCAGGTTTTCTACAAATCTGCCACAACTTGCACATTAGTGGAGGGTGCGATAAAGCATGAGATCATATGAATTGACATTCTCTAGATTTTTTACAAACCTGACATAAGTGGTATAAACCACTTGGCCGTTGGTGGAGGGTGCGATAAAACATGAAACTAACGTGAGGAGCACGGCGATTTTCCTCTCCGTAATAGGTCGCGACCTATCCGCCGCTATCTTTCTCAGATCCGTCACTTTCAAACATTTGATTTCCTTGGATACCCGAATACCCGATTAAAGGCCTCCGGATCACGGTTCGTAGGATGGATCACGGCTTTAACAGAATGACTCACCTAGTAAAGTTGATTTTCACTTACACCTCTTGATGGAACTGGCCCATGCGTTCCGCTCTATCGTTCAGCCGCTAGCCGCATGGCCGCAAGCAAAACAGCGCCAGCGGATGCCTATGCGTTCCGCTAGCACAGCCGCTAGCAGCGGATGCCTATGCGTTCTGCTAGCACAGTCGCTAGCCGCATAGCGCTCCGCTGCTGGAAGCATACACGCATGACCGCTCAGCCGCTAACACATACACGCATGACCGCTCAGCCGCTAGACGCATACACGCATGAACGCATGCGTGCAGCAGCGCCTGAACTCATGCTTGCAACAGAGCCTAAACGCATGCTTGCAATAGCGCCTTAACGCATGACCCAACTAATGGAAGTAGGGATTCCCAAGACCACGGATTGGTGTGCGTATTGATTAACAATGTTTAGCAGATTTAATACGTGATCAAACCCTTTATAGCGGAAACTAGGGTTCACGAATTATACTTGCGATGAGAAGAAGACGATGACAGTTTCCAGCAACCTCGAGCCGTTGGCGACCCCAAGATCTTCTGCACGTATTTCTTCCTCGGGTTGGACGTCGTATGGGCGACGATCTCCCAACCTTTCTTCTCCTTGGCTGACCTCTCTTCCTCTCCTTGCGTGAATCACGAATTTAGAGGAAGCTTCAGATTTCTAATTCTCGATTAGATTATGACGGCCAGAGAATAGAGGGTATAAATAGGCTACGGCAGGGACCAAGAGGAGAAATTAGGGTTAGGTCTCCTAACGGATCTGGGTATCCTGTGTTCAGCCCGAACACCCAACCCAGGCCCATTAACAATAGCTCGGTCCACTAAAGAGCTATTGTTGCACTACCTTCCTAATCCCAAATTATATTTATGGGCTCCTTTTATTATATGTTTGTTTGTCTCCCCATATTAAGATATCGAATGCCCGTCGATCAAATTAAGTTACTGACAACTATATTGATCAACATCTTTTATCCTTAAGTAGTACCACTCAACTTAATTTGTCATGTCGGATATAATCCACCTGCAGGGTTTACATGACAATCCTTATGAGTTCTTTATGGAGACAACATCAACCCGATGTATCGGGACATGGATTCCTTTTATAAGTAACAGTCCATCATACATACAATGCTATTACCCAATTCATAGAGGTTGTTGACCCATAATGAATCTCACTCTTTTATGAGTTAAAGTAATGCACACTGCATATACATGTCTGTTATTATATTAGGATTAAGAGCACAAGCATCCATAATAACAGAGGTATTTGTTCTCTTATCTAGTCAGTACAAAGAGAACAACTTCAAGTGGTCCTGTTCAATACACACAAAGTGTACTAGTATAAACCTATAGTCAAGATAGACTAATACCAGATTATACTACAACCTTTCCAATGGATTGTCCAAGTCCATCTAGGTTGTGAACTATTTATATATTCTATAGGGAACTGGTAATATGATCTTCTGTGTGACACCACACACCATATTATATACGATATAGAATATTAGACACTTGCATTAATACTTGCAAACATTTGCCCATATGATTCTCATTCAAAAATGAAGGAAATAAAGTTAATACAAAAAGTAATGCTTTTAGTATATAACCCTAACACCTCTTACATAATCGGACATGAGTTTAAGGCCAAGTGGTGTTATTTTTTTAATAATTTTTTAGTTTATATTTTATTTTATTTAACGAGGGTTACCAATAATTTTTTTTTCCTGAGCACCAAAAAACTCAAGACCATTGTAGCTGCATAATAAGTCGATGAATCACATGAGAGACTATCCCCTCACCAATGGATTTGTCCCCCTGACGATCCGTTGAACCCAGTGGCGGATCCACATGGCTGGCACTAGGGGGCGGGGCCCCCAGTGAATTTTTTTATATATATATTATTATACTTAAAAAAAATTTGGAGGCGTTGTCTCCGAACCCTTTTATGATTGTGTCCCCAGTGAATTGTAATCCTGGATCTGCTAATGGTTGAACCTGTCCACAATAAAATATCAAGAGAAAACCAATGCAGTAAATTTTGTGTAAATATTTTGTTATGAAACTAACATCATTATGTTCTAGTCAAATGTGCTAAAGATGTAGCTGATGCTGTGACACCCCAAAAGTTTAGAAGAACTTTAGGTATTTTATGAAGTCTCCAATCCTCCCACAAAGACTTAAAAGATTCACGAACCCGGTTATAAAGTCTAATTAAGTTCGATAGCTGCATACTCCCATGTTTGGTAGGAAGGATGGAAAAGTGTTGGAAACAAAAAATAGTAGAGATATATTTTCAAAATAAGATATTTTGTTCAACTCTGCAAGGAAAAGACTACCATTAAAGCAGCCCAAGCGAGACTTACTATATCCATATTCATCAGGACGAGGTGAGATGTGGGGAATGCTTTTCTGAGTGGAAAAGTACATGAGGCGCTGTCAAGCCATGCCACCTTCGCCAGGGCTTAACTGCGCCTTTCTTCACATCTAGTTAGTCGACTCAGGAAGACGTTGTATGGACTTAAACAAGCAAACTCCGGCTCGAAATCAATCTGGATGCTATGCTATCCTCGATGGACAGAAGGCATTATTACGGACTGACTCTCAAGGGCTTAAAAGCGCCTCCTCTCTTGCAGTCTGACAGTTGAGACCGATCATCAAGTCAAATAAGGGTCGGATCTAGCTTTGGAAAACCTCTGGATCCTTAATGCTGGATTTTCACTGAAAGATCTTTCACCCGATAAGGGAATAACTCCTTAATGAGAGGTGTGACCGGTCTCTTTCTTTTAAGGGTAGAATTTGAGCTACTTACCGCACTAAGGAATGATCTGTATGGAGCCACTGTCACTGCTTTCTCACTTGAGATTTAGTTTGATGCTCTATAGTGCAATCTATAGTTGTGTGTTCTTTAGATCACATTTTGGAATGGTGACAAAGCCTGACTTCGTGAAATGCGGCTCGAGCCCACTGTCTTTGGATCAAATATTCTCAAACTGAAAAGCCTTGCTTTCTGGTCTCTCTTCACTTCCACACAAAAAGCAAAAATTCTTTCGTATATGATCATGGCCTCAGAGACTAGAGAAACACGAAGATCCTACCATAATATGGAATTTGATAATATATAAAAGATAAAACCTTATAATTATATTAAAAAATAAATAATTGGACTTACTCAATCCTCAAGTTTATTTCATTCATCCATCGCAAGTCCAAACATCCTCGAATTTTTTTTCTCATCAAACCAACAAGTCGAGACAATCAAAGTAGCCACGTCCTGATTTTTCGAGTTCGATCATTCCCGCGACATGTATCACCATGTCAGCGCTCACGCAGAACGATCGCCCTAAAATTCGACGCAATGCATGTGCGAGGCAAGACAAGATCGTCGACGTTGTGGTTATTCGCGTAACCATCAAGATACTTCTGTTTTCATCCAACATTCATTTCAATCAAAATACTAAGTATAGCATCCAACCGAACAATGACACTTGCACGATCGTCATTCGCCGAGTCAGAGTACCCCCGAGTTGTCGCATATCGATCCTTGATACGCCTCAATACCATTGACGATATGCGTAACCTGATGCTCTTCCTTTGCAACCAATTTCGAGTCGTGCGAATGATGCTATCGTCCGACTGGATAATCTCCTCGACATTTAAATTCAAGTTCGATCATTATCCTCGAATCATTCACAACATTAATTTCCTCAAACCCAGGCTTACGTATTGTTCATCCGTCTATCTCAAGTCATAGAGCAACATTTTTCCTCAATTCGCATCATTTTTTGCTAACTCAAATCATCGAGCAACATTCATCCAATCCTTAGAGTCATTGCGTAACTTCAAAATTCAACTTTTTCGTGCACGATATCTTCCCATCGTGCTAACTTTCTCTATACAATCCACCTATCGATTTCCTTTATCAAGTCATCCGTTCGCTACACCTTAACTTTTCCTCGATTTGATTTATCTACTCGATCACCTTCGCGTTTCATACTCGCACAATCCTCGATCCCGTGCACGTTCCATGCTCGTCAATTTCTAGGTCATTCGAATCAACTCGTCAAATCTCAAGACTACACTTGTTCAACGATACTCAATCTACGACTTTGTATACACACGACGCTTGCTGATAGACTCATTGGCACCTCCCATCCTTAATCGATCGATCGACATCCCTGAGGCTATTGCATACACCACTCAGAGATGAAGTCATCCAACAAATCCTTAACTTATCATTCGATTCACAATCTATTTCCTCGAATTTTCGTCTGGACGATTCCTCAAAATCTAAGCACGCTCATCTAATTCGATTCACAATCTATTTCCTCGAATTTCCATCCGGACGATTTCTTAAAGTCTAAGCACGCTCATCTATATCGCACCGACGTTATCGTCGCTAGATAGCACTCTATCGATAGTCATCTCCCTTTACTCAATCGAGTTCAAATTATTCTAGCTCGAAACATTACGAATCCCGCACTCGACTTTGCTAGGGTCGACGTAACTTTGGTGTATATGCCCAGCCCGACTTAGCCAACCGTGCTTACGTGAACCATCTTTTTGTTTTGTCAAAAACTGTTCTCCTACGTTTTGCAAATTATTTAGACTTATTGTATGGACATCCTGTGAGACATTTGAGAGAGAGCGCACCAACGATATCAACTTTGCGGAAGCAACACTTCAGAGTTTGCGGAAACATCGGTGTTAAAGAATTCAATCGGCTGCGATGGGGTTTTCGCACAGAAGTCCCAAACAGAGACATTGAATATAGCAGCAGAAATTTAGAAGAAAACACAAGTCATTCAAACGATACATTTTATTGATATTAGAACAAAGATTACAAAGGGCGCAAGGCCAAGATTACAAGTAACTCAAGCTCACTCTTCTCACATTACAAGTCACTCAGCTCTCTCTTATCTCTCAAATACAAGTCTTGAGCCAACGGATGCTTCGGATAGGCGATATCCATACATTATGTCCCATATAAGTCTTTACTCCATGCGGCCGCACGCTTCGAATCGCCAAGGAACTCCGTGCCTCGACATATCTAAGCGAGCTCCACGCCACGAGCTTCTACCTGTGCCTTCATATGAAAACTGTGTGGGTGTCAGTACTCAACTGTACTGGTGGAATGAGCTACTCGTCCACCCATACAAAACCGACACGTTTGATTTTACTTTGTGCAACATAACCCTTTTGATTGTCTTTCTACTCTTGCCTTAGGGTTATTTTAGGACCAACGCCTTGGCCTACTTTGTGTCTCTAGACCATCTCGTGCTTGCGACGACAACGTTAACTCATACCTTGCCTCAAGATCCTTTTCGTGCCAATAACGTTAACCTATCAAGTCGTGCTTGCCTTTCGACACATAATCAGAGACACAACTATGCGGTAGTACCCAATTCCTTGTGACCGTGCTACAAATCCATTATACCGTGCCTCGCAACTCAATGTGACTTTACCATATCGCCGCCTCGCGTCCCTTGCTACTTCGATCACCAACAGACCCAATCAAGACTTGTGGACTAAGTGTCACTTGACCGACTTCGCCTTGCGGTGTTTCTGACTTAAACTCAAGATGACTCAAACCAACTTATGTAACTTATATGCCAACAACTTAAGACCCGACGCCGCATCTTGTGCCGAGGCACGTCGCCTATGTTGATGCCAAATCTTAGGACCAAACATTGTGTTCTAACCGTACACACATTCAACTGACTCAATCCAAAGCCACACATGCGAATTTCCGCCCGTGTCGACCCATCTATATGAATTGGTCACTAACATCACAAGCTATCATGGACTATAGCCTTGCTATTCGACGACCCTTTCAACGCAAGTAGCTAGCCAGTTGAAAGTTTTCGAATAACCCGAGCGGTTCGTCCAGCTACAGCTATACCTGTTTGTCACGCCCCGATTCCGTAGAATCGATAGTCGTCCCCCGGGCGTGATGCCGTGCGAACCTAAGTTGCGATCGCACAAGGCGTATACATAAGGTTATCCGAAACACAACATCAAGCTAGAGTACGCAGAGAAATTGAATGACACATTTGAAATAGAAATAGACTTTTTCATTGATGATAATAAAACTTTACATTTACTTCATTACATTCATTGCCGCGCGGGCTACAACATGACTTAACTTACAAAACGAACGCCGATGAGATAGTCGTTCCATACATTACACCCCTTTATACAAGCAAAACTATTACAAATTTCCACCTGCGATCGAGGCAAGCCGATTCGCCATCTTTTCTTTTGGACTGAGTGCGGGTCTTCTTCAAAAGGAATCCAGAACAAGCCTTTATGCGGACGAAGCTTCAAAAGTGTCCACGCCGCCTTGAGATTTTAGGTGGCACGTCCTTCGTGGTTCGGGGTACCTGCGTGGAGAGCGAGGATCAGTACATTACACTTTGTACTGGTGCGTGGCAAGTTAAATTCCAAGCTCTCATTTGGTTGAATGAGTTTATATGACTTAGTTCATGAATGTTTCTAACCATCCTAATGAATTTCATGCGAGCAATGACAAGCATAATGTAATTTACGACGGAACTTACCCCCGGCGGACCGCGCCGCGCCTTTAGAAACTTACCATGTTCTTCCTTGTCCATTGTTATCATTTATATTCCAAGTGCAACATTACGTGTGTTTGGTCACTGGCATCACAAGCCATCCTGGACGTATAGCTTTGTTAATCGGGATCCTTTCAACGCAAGTAGCTAGCTCCGTTGCAAGTCCCCGCTTAACCTGTGCTGAAACCTTATGCACGACTATACCCTGTTTCCTCCTAGGCCGAAACGGTCCCGTGGCCTCGGGTTGCCGCTCGAGGAAACTATCGCCTTGTCGACAAGTTGTCCATAACCGTGTGAAGACACATTTCCCTTTTAGTTATTAAGACATTAGCCTACATTCTCTTTGAAAACTCAATTCTTTTTCCCGTGTTCGTGCCCTTGCATTTATCCTTTCCTTCGCAACAACACTATTGATTTTGTCTAAGAAGAGGGTCGAGGAGAGAAGGGTCAGCCACTCACCTTGAGTTTACCTTGGCGAGGGAACTTGTTGGTCGCGCTAGACGTCGCCTACGCGATTACCTGAAATCGCACAAGCAACCGATTAGAACACTGCATTATTCAAGGAGTTCGATAGGAAATGCGAGTTCGAAATGCAAGCCATGAAAACCATCGAAAACATTCACGAAAACGCATTCAGAAAACAAAGCCAAAACCAACGCAAGCGGCGTGAAAAGCAGAGCAACGGGAGGTCTCTCCCGACTCAGCCGCAGAGCCAATCCTCGAGGCGCAACCCGCTGAATATGGGACTTGGTTCCGAAGAAGACATTCAATAACGAGGAATGGATCTTAATTCAACCGTTCCCGTTCGATCGACTCGGCCGGTCCCGACCGAATCGATAGCGACAGTGTTCCTTTCTCGCGCACCCCGTGGACAAGTACGGGGCACGATGTAGGGACGGGGCACTACACTGTTCCCCCCGGGACAACGCGGTCCCATGGCGCCCAGGGTTGCCGCTCATGAAAACTTCTCTTTGTCGACAAGTTGTCTAATGACCATGCAAGACTCGACTCGAACTGACGTCTCACACAGTCATTCCTCTTCCAGTGTTACCATCTCTTTCAAAACCAAGTTCAAGACTTCTATCCTTGAGACCCCTCGACGACCCACGGTCACGATCATTCTTTCCATGTTAACATATCATTTCATTCAACTCATGAATGCCTATTTGATAGTCCTTTCTCCAAAACTCATTAAATCAACCGTAGTTTAAGCCTTAGACACTAAGTTCGTGCATCGTGCCTTAAACCAACTTATGTTTTACGCAACGCTATCGCCCAAGTTATACTTTATATGACGGACCTTGAGACCATATGACTATGTGGTTATACTCAACCGTAGAACTCGTAGGACCGTGCTTGCTACCACTCCGATAGCCTAACATAACTTGCCTGACTTAAACGCACAATGACTCGATGAGCAAAGGTTGCGTCAAGCCTCGCATTACGGAAACGTGCCGCGCATGCGTTCGACTTCTGAACGACCAAGTCATTTGGGTGCCTAGACTTATGTCATAAGCCGTGCAACGCAACTTAACTCATGGGGCAAGCCAAGGCTATGTCAAGCCTTGGACGATAGGACCGTGCATGCTTTATGAAGCATTTATGCGGGCAACGCCTATGACTTAGGCTACGTTTATAACTTCGCCTACTCAACCAACTTTCCTTCTCCCAAGGCACGGGACGAAGGACCGAGTGTCATTTTCAAAGTACGCCGTGCACCAACTCTAAGCCGACCGTTGGACCTTTCCATATTCTAACTCAATTCGACCCGTCGGGATTATTCTCTTTTCTATGTGGATTCGTCTCTTTTATTATCAAACCTACTTGTGCAAGTTGAAAACATGCGATTTATTATGTGAAGGCTAACGTGAGACAAGTTCACCAAAACTATCACTACTAAAATAAGGCAGATTAGCGACGTCCAGATACGTCTCTAATTATGGAAAATACGTCGCTAATCGTAATTAGCGACGACTTTAGCGACAAAAAATGAAGGTCGCTTTTAAGCTAGTCGCAGATGACAAATTCGTCGCTCTACGTCGCTGTTTGCGATGTCACTGCCGTGTCGCTGGGTCGTCGCAAAGTTAGCGACGGAAAGCGACGACAAATTTACGTCACAAAAATAGCGACGTAGTACGACAACTTAGCGTCGAGGAAAATTTATGAAATTTTCGAGTTTTCGAGTGAGGGGGAAAAAGGAAACATGACTGTGCCCTAAGTAAAAAAGTTAGCGACGTCAACTGTCGACGTCGCTAACCGTCGCAACCATTTTAATATAGGCGACATATTTTAATAATATGTCGCTGAACGTCGCTATTCCGCGACGTCATGTATCTAGTGTCGCTGAACGTCGCTATTCAGCGACGTTTGGCGATGTCAATAGAAAGGAGTAGCTATATTATATATTTAGCGACGGTATTTTATTCCGTCGCTAAACGATGTCGCTAATATAGCATATTTTAGTAGTGTATCCCACCTGAGCGAGCGGTCGTCTCGACCGAGCGATGTCTCTGAGCAGCAGTTGCAAAGCTAAGTCCAAATACCTTTGCCGTTCCGATTTCTCCGATTGACTGAGCGGGACGGGACACTACAGACAGGGCCGGACTGGACGAAGCATTGGCATCTCTAGTAGCAGACGCACAACTGGATGCTTCACGTCGCAGTGTAGAAGATGAATTACTACTCCACCACCAGCGTGTCGGACATTCTTCATTTTAAGTTATTAGTCGAATGTATCCGTCCTTATATCAAAAGGCTAATAAAGAGAAGTTATTTTGTAATACATGTGAGTTGGAAAAACATATCAGAAGCTCGTATGCGAGCTCAGGGAATAGAAGTTCCGCTGCATTTGATATGATACATTCGGACGTATGGGGCCCTTGTCCTACAACCGGTATTAACGGTTTTAGATGGTTCGTCACTTTTATTGACTGTTATACCCGCGTGACCTGGGTCTACCTTTTGAAGAATAAAAGTGACGTCCTTGAGGCTTTTCAGGATTTTTATCGACGGATGGAAACACAATATAACGTTAAACTTAAGTGTTTTCGGTCTGACAATGGGACGGAGTATACTAATAAGAGGGTTGCTGAGTATTTATCTACTCATGGAATACTACATCAAACTTCATGTGCCTATACACCGGCACAAAATGGTGTGGCCGAACGAAAGAACAGGCACCTGCTAGAGGTCGCACGGACGATGATGCTGGCTATGAATATCCCGAAACACTTATGAGGACAAGCAGTATTGACGGCCTCTTATCTCATCAACAGAATGCCGTCTCAGATATTGGACTGGAAGACACCGTTGGAGATGCTTACTGGTGGAACTACATACACTATTCTCCCGAAAGTATTTGAGTGTATGTTTTGTCCAAGATAATAGGCCATGAGTTGGCAAACTGGATCCAAGAGCGATTAAGTGTGTATTTGTCGGATACATAGCGACTCAGAAGGGATACACATGTTGGAGCCCAGTTGAGCGAAAGATGTTTGTTAGCATGACGTTACATTCAGAGAACTGGAACCATACTATGGTTCGAATGCAGGTTCAACATTTGGTGACACACCTAACACAGAGGGTGTTAGACGTGAGGGGGAGATAATAAATCCAAACGTGGTAGTCGGATCGGTCCCGTGCCCGATCGTGGAAAATTGGACGAAAGGGGGAGATAGTAGTGACTCTGATACGGAGATTGAAGAAGAAGATACATATGTTACGCAGGGGGAGACAAGGGAAAATGAGATACAAGTCTACAGAAGGAGACAACAGAAGCCCAGTACTGTGCCGTACCCATTGCCTACTGTGCCATGCCCATTGCCTACTGTACCAAGTCCCTCGTCTACTCCTGTCCCAACTCTTGAAGATGTTGCCCCCGTACTAAATCACTCTGATTCTGATGCGGATCTCTCTGACTTGGAAGGTATGATCTCTCCACCACCTATTGCTCCCTTAAGGAGATCTTCTCGCATCAATGCGGGTAAGACTCCTAGTCGTTATGATGATTATGGACATGACATTGCTAATTTCTTGTCTTATTCTAACATTTTTCTGAATTATAGAGCCTTCATTGCATCGTTAGACTCTACTTCTTTGCCTAAGTGTTGGTAGGAAGCAAAGAAAGATCCAAGGTGGAAAGCTGCAATGATGGAAGAACTTGGGACACTAGAGAAAAATAAGACATGAGAGCTGGTTCCATTACCCAAAGGGAAGAAAATTGTGGGATGCAAATGGGTGTACACAGTGAAAGAGACACCAGAAGAAAAAGTAGAGCGGTACAAGGCGAGGTTGGTTGCAAAAGGATACACACAATCATCTGGCATCGACTATGATGAAACGTTTGTCCCAGCAAAAATGAGCACGGTAAGAACTCTGGACTCCATTGCAGTAAACTATGGGTGGAAGCTATACCAATTAGATGTTAAGAATGACTTTCTCCACGGGGACCTGCAAGAAGAAGTGTACATGGAGCTCCCGCCAGGATGCTACGCGACAGAATCAGACGGAGGGACGTCGCATGAAAAAGTGTGTAAACTAAAGAAGTTGCTATACGGGCTCAAGCAATCTCCTCGAGCCTGATTCGACAAATTCAGAAAGGCTGTTACTGGAATGGGATACCATCAAATAAATACAGATCATACAGTCTTTCTTCAGCATGCAAGAGGCCACATTACTATACTTGCTGTATATATGGATGATATAGTAATCACAGGTGATGATGAGGTCGAGATCACTAAGCTGAAATCAAAACTCGCGAAGGAGTTTGAAGGTGAAGGATTTAGGAGCGATGATGTACTTTCTGGGTATCGAGGTGTGTGACGGCGAACAAGAAATTGTTCTCTCATAAAGAAAATACGCACTAGATCTGCTAAAGGAGACATGGATGCTGGGATGCAAAGCAGCAGTCACTCCGATTGACCAGAGGTGCAAGTTGGAAGCAGAAGCAGGAGAGCCAGTTGATCGTGAAAGGTATCAAAGACTTGTAGGGAGATTGATTTATCTGGGGTACACTCGCCCTGATATCTCATTTGCGGGAAGTGTAGTGAGTAGCTACATGCATGATCCAAGAACGGGTCATATGGAAGCAGTGTTTTAGATCTTGAGATATCTGAAAGGGACGCCGGGAAAAGGGCTATGGTTCAAGAAAAATGGACGCATAGAAGTTGAGGGATACTGCGATGTAGACTGGACGAGTTGCATAGACGACAGAAGGTCTACCATGGGGTACTGTGTCTTTGTAGGAGGAAACCTGGTCTCATGGAGAAGCAAGAAACAGTCAGTGGTAGCACGTCGTCAGCTGAAGCAGAATACAGAGCAATGGCTCTGGGAGTGTCAGAATTATTGTGGGTGAAAGTACTGCTGACAGAGTTAAAGCTGGATAAGGGAGCACCGTTACATCTTCTGAGCGATAGTCAAGCTGCAATAAGTATAACCAACAATCCAGTTCAGCACGACAGAATGAAGCACATCGAGATCGATCGATTCTTCATCAAGGAGAAGCTGGAACAACTGAAGATTGACCATGTTCGCTCAGAAGAACAAGTTGCAGACTGTCTGACTAATGGTCTTAGTTCATTGAGTCTGTTAAAGCTATGTAACAAGATGGGGATGATTAATATCTATCGCCCATCTTGAGGGGGAGTGTTGAGAATCAATAAGGGACTTTAGTCCCACATTAAAAAATGTAATACGAAGAGGAGTTGGAACCTCTATAAGTAGCAAGTAGTAGCCCATCAATAAAATATTCCATTATTCATTTTCTACTGTATCTGAAGATCTTTGCCATTTTGACTCATTTTCTTAGTTTTTATTAAATCTATAAAGCAAGGACTATTGAATTGTGCGGCATTCCAAAGAATTGTTTTCATCTTACATTATTCCCTTGCGTACGTTAACTACACCTTGCTGGACATGTGTTACCACTTTTGTCGGGGATGCATTGTTGCTCACACAAAGTCTCAGTCATAAACCACAGTTTTGTCTCAAGTTATATACTACATGCCCTAATTTTAGTCTTGGGGCTACTGTCTCACCGCCTTCAGGAACTCGCCTAGGCCTTTTGTTCCTCGACGCCTTGTCTCATGCTGCCTTAGTAAACTTTCTGGCTGTTAAGTCTGACCATAGACTAACACAAGATAGCAACATGAAATTTTTAAGAAGTTTACGTAGTCATGTGAACATTAAAAAGTACGAGGAATTGAAGTGATTAAAGGGAAAGATTGAAGGCATTTAAATGCAAATTTAACCTTTTCTCTTCCTTTTTCATCCATAAATCAAGATGTTCTAGTTTCCTCCCTAGCAAGGTTTGAAACATGGTTTAAAGTATCGGCCGATACCGATCCGATACGACCGATACCGATACAGTTTGGCATGTCCTGATCCGATACCGACCGATACTCGATACTGACCGATACCGACATTGGGGGTCTCTTCTCCGATCAATTCGGCAAAAAAAATTAAACGAAAAAGACAAATCAGCAAGGGTTTAAAGCATAATAAGATTGTAAAATCATGTAAAAGAAGAAAATCAATCTATTGTATGTAAACTAATCGGTAAGGGTGACTACTATTTCATTTAATTTCAAAACTACTAAGAAATAACATTGAAAATACTTGAACATATGTCTAAATGTATAAAATATATGTTTTTAAATGTAAATAATTCATTAATAATTATTTGTATTCCGATACCAAAAAATCCGATACTCCAATCCGAAACCGCCGATACTACCGATATCGCCAATACCAATACTCATAGGAATAGTCTGATACCGATTCCGATATCGATACTGTGAACCTTGGTTTGAAATAACGCCTGGTACCGATATATATCTGTATATCGTATCGCTTTTGGCTTGCCCTATCCGATATTGACCCCCATTCATAGCGGTTGATCCCGAAAATTTAAAAGCAAATGAGTGAAGAAGGGAAAGAACAATGCAGACACAATGATTTGATCGTGCCTAAGACGACTTGCTATAGTACGTTGATAAGATTCATTATCAACACAAGTAAGCATTACGATTTGTTGAATCTATGTCTATAGATTCACAACATTCATCCATCTTAAAATTATTTCATTTAAACCTATCTATTTAAGGTATACTTGTTTAAAAGCAAGCAAGTAAACATCAATATCCATAGCGGGTGAAATGATTCAACAAAGTTGAATATTACCTCATCCAAAACTAACATGAAACAACAAATAATACATAAAATATGTCTAAATGTATCAAGTTTGTTTTTTTAGTTTTTCGTAAAGTTTATTATTTTGTGGCTTTCCAAACCAATGAATTCTGAAATCTTGATCTGAAAATGTTGATAGCAATACTCATAAGAAGGTCCGAAACCGATTCTGATATTGATATTAAAAACTTTGTGAAATAGTGTCTCCGAAAGTAGGGGGTTTCTATGAAGACCCAATAAGTCTATTACATTAAGTGTGGTAGTAATCCCTTTCTTTTTATATGTATAAACATTATTTTAGCAGCTCTTTAATTCTGTTTGGATAAAATTCCTTCATACGTTAAGTATCTAAGTACTAGTGGATGAATCTATAGGATGAAGAGTTATGTGCCTGCCTTCTTGGTTAATTTTATTTATGTTGGATTTTTATTGTCCGTTTCAGAAACTGAAGTATTCACCATGTCTAAATTTGAGATCATCAAACCAGAGGCAGACATTAAAATGTCCGTGGAGTCATCTATAAAGAGGTATGCTATTGGGATTGACAAAGATAGGTTAAGCAACTTGAATGATCCCATCATCCAGCACATCCTTTCCTTCTTGAAGATGAAAGAGGTTGGCAGGACCTCCCTGTTCTCGAAGCGATGGAGATATGTTTGGACAGGTGTTCCAACACTGAACTTCACTGATGAATACGTACTTCCTAAAGAAAGTGTTGAGTCCTCTGATGGTGATGATGCATCTTTAGAGATGAGGAAGTCTTTAGGCATATGGGACCAAATTAAAGAAAGTGTTGACATGGTATTGCTGCTTTGCGAAAGCTATGGTCTGGAAAAATTCAGTTTGCGGTGCCCTAATTGCCTTGGGGAGGAAGATATCCAGCGGTGGCTTCTTTATGCAACCGGGAAGAATGTCAAGGCGGTTAATATTGAATTGACTACATTTGAGTATCTAAAGCCTTGTCGTTTGCCTGAGGACCTCTTTGCCTGTCAATCGTTAGAAGAGTTGAGCTTGACAGTTGGTTGTAATATCGAACTTAGTGCTCCCAATACCATAAGCCGGTTGAGAAGATTGCATCTTGATGGTCTCTTGGATGAAGACGGCATACTGGGAGAACTCGTTTCGTTATGCCCTGTTCTTGAAGATTTGGATCTGTGGGGCTGCGAGTTTAGGACAGTCGTTAACCTTTCTTCCAATTCGCTAAAGTGTTTAAGTATCGACCATTGCGACATGGGTGGGAGGGAGAACCGTATCCGTACTCCTAATGTTATAAATTTGGAATACAACTGCAGCTGGGAGCCCGGGACTGACTTGGAAGGCCTATCATCTCTGCAGAATGCAACTGTCCGCACTCGTGAGAGTGGTTTTGTAAGTCTAATTAGATCACTTACAAATGCAAAAACTCTGGAGTTCGAATGCTACTTTGAGGTATAGTTTAATTTCTTGTGTGATCGATGTTTCATATTTATTGCTATTCAAATTGGTGCATTGATCAATTAATTGATTCTTCCCGAGTTCAGTGTTTATTTGGTTTGAAAATTGAAATATTATAATTTTCAGATGGCTGTATGATCCACTAACCGCCTTCGTCCTGACAACGAATTTGGTTCCTTTTTTTCCATATTTGAAGTGCATGATAAAAGAAGAGAGAAGCAAGTTTCCAACTTTTGACAACTTGAAGAGATTGACATTGGATGGACCTTATATAAATCCAAAAACTTTTCAGCTGGTAGTTTGCTTCCTGCAGCAGGCTCCTAATTTGGAAATGTTTACGCTGAACATTAGAGAGGTTATATATATATGGTTGTTGAGAGTATATAAGGGACTTTAGTCCCACATCGGTTAGATGTAATATGAAGAGGGGTTCGACCCTCTATAAGTAGTAGGCAGTAGCCCTCAATAAAATTATCTGAGATATTTCACTCATTTCAACTTGGTATCAGAGCCAGGTAACCCTAGCCCCCCCCCCCACCTCTCCTCTCTCTCTCTCTCTCTCTCCCTAACCCTAGCCGTCGCCGCTCCCGTCGCCACAGCCCCCGCCTCTCCTCCCCGCTGCCCTTTCCCTGCCCGCAGCTAACCCCTTCCCTCCCCGCTGCCCCCTGCTCCCTGTCGTCGACCCCCCCTGTCGACCCCCTCGCAACCCCGACGCCCCCCTGCTCCCTGTCGCCGACCCCCCCTGTCGACCCCCCTGCACCCACCCCTCGCCGACCCCCCACCCCCCACCCCCCGCCGACTCCCCTGCACCCACCCCCCGCCGACCCCTCCCCTGCACCCACCCCCCGCCGACCCCCCTGCCCTCCCCCACCCCCCGCCGCCAACCCCCTCCCCCCTGCCCCCCCCCCCCCGCCGCCAACCCCCTCGCCCGCCCCCTACACAGCAGCCCTTTTTAGGGTTTTCTGCTGCTCGCCCGCCCCCTACACAGCCGCCCTTTTTAGGGTTTTCTGCTGTTCTGGAAAAAAACTAAAAAAAAAAAAAAAAAGATTTCCTTCTCTTTAGAAGATCTCTGTTGTTGCCTTCGAGAATCAGTACCTTCTCTTTAGAAGCTCTACTACAAATACGAAATCTCTTTAGATTTTCGTATCTCAGAAACGTCTTTACAATCGTTTCTGCACAGCTGGTATACCTCTGGTTTGTCTCATACAAGGAGGCACAACTACGTTGGTTATCCTTGAGCCGTCCGAACGCGTTATCATGACGCTGTTCTAGTTGGTCGTATGAACTACGACATATCAGTGAGGGATCTCGTTTTGTTGTTTCCCCCCCGATAGCTGACTAAGACGATGACGACTCAAAAGAAGACGACTCAGGAAACAACAACACCTCACTGATTGTAGTTGCAGAAGTCATGGATTCCATCTATGGGAAGTTGACAGCAGAAGAAATGAAGGCCCTGGTCGAGGATCTCCTGACCAAGAGATTACCGGAGGCAACCCCACGCGTGACCCATACTGATGTGGATCCGTCACCGTACAAAATGGGGAAGTTGGACAAGCTGGAGACGAAGTTGGAAGGCACGACCAACTACTTGAAATGGTCGCGGCAGGCGATGCGGACGCTGAAGGGACGTGGCTTGGTTGGTTATGTAGATGGCCACACCAAGGCCCCTGTCGATCACTCCTCGAAGGAGTTTACTGTATGGAACATTGTCAACAACGTCGTGGCTGGTTGGTTGACAGCCTCTTTGACCGACCAAGTGTCGGATAACGTTGAAGCAATGGAGGGAGCTGCTGATATCTGGAGAACATTGAAAGACATGTACTCCGGTTCGGGTAACCCCATACGAGTCTTCCAACTGCAGGATGAGCTCGATCGGGTAATCCAAGACGATCGTACCATCTCTGAGTACGCTGCCTTGTTGAAGAAGTACTGGTCTGATCTTGACCATTATGATTCTCTTGGCATGGAGGATGCTCAGGTTGAACCGGCTTTTGCAAAACATTTCCAGAAATTTCTGGATTATATCTCGCGGCAACGGATGATGAAGTTTTTGAAGGGGCTCAACCCTGCATTTGAGCAACGGAGGAATGTACTTCTCGCACAACCGACGCTGCCGACATTAGAAGACGCCATAGCTGTCATGGCACAAGAAGAAGCACGGTTGAAGCTGATGCCTACCAAGGGTATCTCCCAGGGGGAGCAGGCCGGAGTTGACACATCTGCTCTTGCCACTTCCACACAGCCTCCTTCTACGGGAGGCGTTTGCCACAACTGTGGTGACACAGGGCATTACATCCGCTTTTGCCCAAAACCGACACGGACTCCCTCGAATGGTCGGGGCCGTGGTTGCGGTGGACGACGCGGTGGTCGAGGCAGCTACAGTGGTGGAAGGGGCACTTACTCTGGAGGCAACAAGGCGCATCTGGCGGATGAAGGTGGGGACAATCAGCTGGCAGATATCACTCCATTTGAGAGAGAAGTTCTCGAGAAGATGCGCGGCTCTAAGCTTGGTTCTGGTGAACGTCAAGTCATTCCTGGGGTGCCGTCCACTACAGGAGATTACTGCACTTACTTCTTCCAAACCAGTGCCGGTATACCTCCGCGTGCTCTTGCATCTGTCTCTCAGCCAGCTTGGATTATGGACTCTGGGGCATCTTGCCATGTCACGGGTTCCCGAGGTGAATTCCGGGAATACTCTACTCTAACGCCGCCAGAGAGCATTCAGACTGCTGATAGTACCTCCAGGCCTGTTACGGGTAAATGCACTGTTGATTGCACTCCTTCCATCACTCTATCTAATGTCTTACATGCTCCTTCCTTTCCTGTCAATCTTATATCCATTAGGGCCATTATCCTTGATCTAAACTGTATTGTTTCCTTTGATATTCCTAAGGTAACTTTTCAGGAGAAGGGAACGGGGAGACGACTAGGCACTGGCACATGGCATAAGGGTCTATGGTACTTGGACAGGAACGGTCTGGATAGAGCACTGGCATCTTTGGTTGCAGACGCACAACCGGAAGTCCGAAGTCGAAGTGTCGAAGCCGAGCTGCTCCTCCACCATCAGCGTGTAGGATATTCTTCTTTTCCCGTTATTAGTCGATTGTATCCGTCCTTATATCAAAAAGCAAATAAAGAGTTGTTAGTTTGTGATGCTTGTGAGTTGGAAAAACATACCAGAAGCTCCTATGTGAGTTCTGGGCATCGATGTTCTGCTGCTTTTGATATGATTCATTCCGATGTGTGGGACCCTTGTCCTACAAATGGTGTTAACGGTTATAGATGGTTTGTTACTTTTATTGACTGCTCTACCTGCGTAACGTGGGTCTACATGCTGAAGAATAAAAGTGATATTTTTGAGGCATTTCAAAGCTTCCATCAACGGGTGCGGACACAGTATAATGCTCGTGTTAAGTGTTTTCGGTCGGATAATGGGACGGAATATACCCATAAGAGGTTTGCTGCGTATTTATCCTCTCATGGTATACTGCATCAAACCTCTTGTGCTTATACACCGGCTCAAAATGGTGTTGCCGAACGAAAGAATAGGCACCTGCTGGAGGTGGCTCGGACAATGATGCTGGCTATAAATGTCCCTAAATTTTTGTGGGGGCAGGCTGTCTTGACAGCCCCTTATCTCATCAACAGGATGCCCTCTCAATTACTGGACTGAAAGACGCCTTTGGAAATGCTCACGGGGACAACTGCGTACACCGTTCCTCCGAAAGTATTTGGTTGCGTATGCTTCGTCCACGATAACAGGCCTGGTGTTGGTAAGCTGGATCCTCGAGCAGTTAAGTGTGTCTTTGTTGGGTACACCGGGACACAGAAGGGTTACGTATGCTGGAGCCCGGTTGAACGGAAGCTGTTTGTAAGCATGGACGTTACATTCAGAGAGCTGGAACCTTATTATGGTTCGGACGAAGGTTCTGCGTTTGGGAACACGCCTCACACAGCGGGTGTTAGACGTGAGGGGGAGGTAGTACGCCCAAACGTAGTTGTCGGATCGGTACCTTGTCCTGTCGTGACAAACTGGAAGCAAGGGGGAGAAAGCATCGATGATACTGATACGGAGGATGAAGAAGACAATACGTACATTACGCAGGGGGAGAAGCAGACAAGGGAAAAGGAGCTCCAAGTTTACAGAAGAAGACAGCAGAGGTCCAGTACTGTGCCGTGCCCTGTGCCTATAGTGCCAAGTCCCTCGTCTACTCCTGCCCCAACTCCTGAAGATGTTACTCCCGTACCGGATCACTCGAATTCGGAAGCGGGTCTCTCCGACTCGGATGGTATGCTTTCCTCACCACCCATTGCTCCCTTAAGGAGGTCTTCTCGCATTAATGCTGGAAAGGCTCCCATTCGTTATCAAGATTATGAACATGATATCGCCAACTACTTGTCTTATTCTAATATCTCTTCGACTTATCAAGCCTTCCTCACTTCGTTAGACTCCACTTCTTTACCTAAGAATTGGCAGGAAGCAAAGAAGGATCCAAGATGGAAAGCCGCAATGATGGAAGAACTTGGGACACTAGAGAAAAATAAGACATGGGAGCTGGTGCCATTACCTGAAGGAAAGAAAGTTGTGGAATGCAAATGGGTTTACACAGTGAAGGAGACACCAGAAGGAAAAGTTGAGCGGTACAAGGCGAGACTGGTTGCAAAAGGCTATACCCAGGCATATGTCATCGACTATGATGAGACTTTTGCCCCAGTAGCGAAGATGAGTACCGTAAGAACGCTGGTCTCCATTGCAGCAAACTATGGGTGGAAGCTACACCAGTTAGACGTAAAGAACGCATTTCTTCATGGAGACCTACAAGAAGAAGTATACATGGAGACTCCTCCGGGGTGCTACTCTGTGTCAGATTCAGGTGAAGGAACGTCACATGGAAAAGTGTGCAAACTGAAGAAGTCGCTGTACGGGCTGAAGCAATCTCCTCGAGCCTGGTTTGACAGATTCAGAAGGGCTGTCACTGGCATGGGGTACCATCAGACAAATGCAGATCATACTGTCTTCCTCCAGCATGCAAGGGGCCACATTACTATACTTGCTGTATATGTAGATGATATAGTGATCACAAGTGACGATGTAGTTGAGATCACTAAGCTGAAGACGAAACTCGCCAAAGAGTTTGAGGTGAAGGACCTGGGAGAGATGAGATACTTTTTGGGTATCGAGGTGTGTGATGGTGAACAAGGAATTGTTCTCTCACAAAGAAAATATGCACTAGATCTGCTGAATGAGACAAGAATGCTGGGATGCCGAGCAGCAGTCACTCCAATTGACCAGAAGTGCAAGATGGGAGCAGAAGCAGGAGAGCCTGTTGATCGCGAAAGGTATCAAAAGCTAGTAGGCAGACTGATTTATCTAGGGCATACTCGCCCTGATATCTCATTTGCAGTAAGTGTTGTAAGCCGCTATATGCATGATCCAAGAACGGGTCATATGGATGCAGTATTTCAGATCCTAAGATATCTGAAAGGGACGCCGGAAAAAGAACTGTGGTTCAAGAAGAATGGATGCACAGATGTTGAGGGATACTGCGATGCAGACTGGACAAGCTGCATAGACGACAGAAGGTCTACCACAGGGTACTGTGTTTTTGTAGGAGGAAACCTGGTTTTATGGAGAAGCAAGAAACAGTCAGTGGCAGCACGGTCGACAGCTGAAGCAGAATACAGAGCAATGGCTCTAGGAGTATCAGAATTGCTATGGGTAAAGGCGCTGCTGACAGAGTTGAAGCTAGACAAGGGGACACCATTGTGCCTTCTGAGCGATAGTCAAGCTGCGATAAGTATAGCGAACAATCCGGTTCAGCACGACAGAACGAAGCACATCGAGATCGATCGATTCTTCATCAAGGAAAAGCTGGAACAAGGGATACTGAAGATTGATTATGTTCGCTCAGAAGAACAAGTGGCAGACTGTCTGACTAAGGGTCTTAGTTCATTGAGTCTGTCAAAGCTATGTAACAAGATGGGGATGATTAATATCTATCGCCCATCTTGAGGGGGAGTGTTGAGAGTAAATAAGGGACTTTAGTCCCACATCGGTTAGATGTAATATGAAGAGGGGTTGGACCCTCTATAAGTAGTAGGCAGTAGCCCTCAATAAAATTATCTGAGATATTTCACTCATTTCAACTATGGTCACTTTAAAAACAGAGGTTAAATATTTACATGTTTGTTTTTAATTTGTGTAGGCACGGTCAGAAGTATCACTAACACAGTGGAAAGCATTTCTGGAGTCGAGAAAGCTATGTTTCGAGTGCCCACAACTCAAAGCGGTTGAAATTCGAGCATCCGGGAGAGATGAGAAGATGGTGTACATGTTTCGTCCTTGATGAAGATCTTCTAGATGATTAAGAAGTTTCTTAGGTGTTGTTTCAGTAGAACTGTAATAAAAGAGTGCATCCTCATGGTGCACAAATCCTGAACTGGTTTCTCTGTCTCTAGTCTGTGAACATATGGTTCTGTATTATCTAAAATATACTTGATGGAAGAGCAACTGGAGCTCTGCTAGTACTTTCTTTGTGCTCTACCTAGACCTTAACTAGTTATTTTGCATTCAGTTTTTGTGTTCTTTGATGTGCATGAATCCTTGTTAGAGGTTTTCTTAAGGTTTTCAGAACCTCAGATAATTGTGTGGAAGTTCAAAGATCACACTCATGGAACCATTCAATTGAACCTATTCCGGGAGTGTAATTAAGTGGAGTCCTTTGAGTTCGGGAGGAGATATGTTGTCCCATTTATTTCTGTCAAATCCTGCCCCCTTTCTATTACATGTGGGCCACAATCCATATATCTACTCTCATGGCCCACATGTAATAGGAAGGGGGATATGATTGGACAGAAATAAATGAGACAACAGATCTGCTCCCTTTGAGTTCTCCACTTCTCCTAGGAAGACCTGTGATGTTGGATATGTATTTTTTTAGCATTTCATAACTTCTTGCTTGCATGTGCTGAGGTGGATGTGGAACAAGTGGCTTGCAGAACAATTGACCACCTATTTAAGTGCAGGTAGGTAGGTATGTTGTCCCAGATATTCTGTACCAATTGTGTCACTGTATAGATTTGTTGATTATTCTTTATTTTTTAAAGTTTTCATGATTACCGGAGTTGTTGATTACTTATAAGGTACATAATTGACACATAATATTTGGGACTGCAGATGTGCTCCCATTTAAATATCCATCGCGACATTGATCCGAGTTCTTTCAGGACACCTCGTCATTGATCCGAGTTCTTTCAGGAAACCTGTGGAACACTTAGAACTCACCAGAAAGAGGCCGAGTTCCTTAAGTTCTCTCCAAGTTCTACTAACACTTAGAACTCACCAGAAAGAGGCCGAGTTCCTTAAGTTCTCTCCAAGTTCTACTAAAACAGAACGATTCCTCGATTTTATAGTCAACTTTGATGAAGGGAAGTGCTCGGTGTGATTTCATCTTCATTACTATTTCTGTAATCCTTTATTCTCGTCACTTGTCTACTTGTGTAATTTGTGTGTCGAATTAGGCTGGGAAAATTACATAGAGTAGTAATCTACATAGGGAAAAAATATGACCCAGTTGTCAGTAACCTGGGTTTAACATCATCTACATATATTTGCAGTCAAGTCACAGTCACAAATATTTTGTACCTACTAAATAAAAATAGTCCGACTTTCTATTTGAGTTCCTGTATGAATTCAATAGTCCAGACTACAGAATTCATATAGGAACTCAAATAGAAATTAGCAATGTAGTTATGGTACATGAGGGCGATAATGAGCCTGGTGTGTGCGATGCGGGGCATCCACAACGTCGGAGGACTGATGAAAAATGGCCGCGACCTGAGCTGGCGTGGGCCTGAATGGGACGTCCGTTCATGAAAACTCAAAGGACCGGGCGCCGCACGGACGGTCGAGGACCGACACCATTCTACCACGGATATAAACGACGGCCGACCATGCGGCCCATCGTGCCGCGCCGTAAAGACGTCGAGAAGACGTTGCAAGGGCATCGTGCGCATAGAACGGGTGGCTGGACGGCATCGGCTGTCGTAAGCGTCGTGAAGACGTCGGGGACGCCTTCGACGTCGTGGGCGAAGCAAGACGTTGAGTTGCGGGCATCGAAAGACGTCATGGCCGTCTCGTGGAGCTCTGGAGCGCACGGAGTGCGCGAGATGTGTGTGTGGGACAATGATGACAAAGCCAGTGCTGACAAGATCCGTACGAAGAGTCCGAAATGATATGACAACCGGCTAAAAATCGCGTGCTGGGAGATTCACGATTTAACTGAGCTCGCACGTGATAGAGTAACAAAAAAAGAAAAAAGAAGAAGAAAGTTATGGTACATGACATTATTTTTGAATTTAGGCGCTTGACTTTTTTTTGTTTAGATTCTTATTAAATTGAGATCTATTTTACTATATCTATTCTACTATATAATAGGAAAACTTGGATGGTGAAATTTTTGAATTCCAAAAATACCCTTGCATGTCTATACTAATTAAAAATTGTTCATTAATTTTAATAAAGACTACTTAATAATTACGAAGACTACCCTTTGGTCTTCCTAAAGAGTCTTCCTAAGTTAATTAAAAGAATGTTAAAATACGTGCGAGGCACGTGCACATATGCTAGTACTATATAATAGGAAAGTTGGTGGTAAAATTTTTGAATTCCTAAAATACCCTTGAGTATTTTATAAACAAGATGTTATTATGTCAACTTGATGTTATTATGTCAACTTGCATGTCATTTATGTTTAATTGTCAAAGCAATAAAGTTTGCATGCAAGTTTATTTTTTTCATACAACTTTTCATATTCCAATGGTAATGCATTTTTCTATCCTTACCATTTTCCAAAGATTATTATTCTCAATAGAATTTTTTTTTTTAAAAAAGAACAAACAGTTCTGTTGTCCCATTTATTTTTGTCCAATCCCCTTTCCTATTACATGTGGGCCATGAGAGTAGATATGTGTATGGTGGCCCACATGTAATAAGAAGGGGGACATAATTGGACAGAAATAATTAGGACAACAGATCTGCTCTCCAAAATTTGTACTTCGAATCTTTTAACATTGTAAAAAGAAAACACACATACATGAATGATCACTTGGAAAAGACGAAAAGACAACAACTGACCTTATAATATTCTAATTAAAATACGTGTAAAGTACGTACATGTCGACTAGTGTATGTAATCTAACGACTATTAATGATAAAGTCTTTAGAATTAAGAACTCATGAGTTCATCTAGTATTTTTGGAAAAAAGAAATTGTAACCAAACATCATAAATATATTATCGGTACCACAACTTCATCTGCATAGGGAAATATGACCCAGTTGTCAGTAACCTGGGTTTAACCAACGAGCAATGCTATGCCTACAACCAAATTCTTACAACTTCTTTACTCCCGCCACGTGTCGGGTTTCGATTGGAGGAGAGGAGTAAGTGGTGGGGTCGGGTGGAGCCCAAGTAGCAGGGGGGGTGTGAGGGGTGGTGGGATCCGGTGGGACCCATGTGTAAGGGGTTGGTGAGTGAGGTTGTAAAAAGGTTGTAAAAATTTGGTAGTAAACTTAGCATTATTGTTAACCAACAGGTATTTAGAGAACCCAGGGGACGTGTCCAACTTTTGTAAGACAACCTTGCCAAGTACAATGTACCCCATTTCTCACTCTCTCGGTACAATACCAAGACGTTTCGACTTCCCTTCTTTATTTCTCTCCCTCTTTCTCTCTCTCTCTCTCTCTCTCTCTCTCTCTCTCAATCCGGTATATATATGGCTATAGGTTGAAATATCATCCTCTACGTTCCTCACTTTCTTCAGTGCAGAGGTTAGTGTCCCTCTCCTCCCCTACTTGTAGGTACATAATGTATGCTAACCTGTTCTTACTTTCTTCACAATCATATTATTATGATTATTACTATTTAGGGGGCGTTTGGTTCAAGTTTTGGAGGCTTGGGAATGAGTTTTGAATTCCTTACCTGTGTTTGTATGTCTAGGAAAGGTATTCACAATCCTCCCTTGGGAATAATTTTGCATTCCTTGTGTGGGTATTTTGTTTGGACGCTAATACCCTCCATTTACCTTCAAAACTACAACTTATGGTAATAGTAGTATCATGAAATTGATGAAATAGTATTTATGAAAATTTAAATAAATCAAGATTCCTACCCACGTGTGAACCAAATATAGAAATAAAATAATTGAATTTTTCGACTACATTTTCCTAACCGGGTATGGAAATGTTGAATTCCTTTCACATGGGAAAGCAATAGGAAATGGATTCCTAGGAATACAAAAACTCCATCCAAACGAGCCCATGATGTTCAATTTGTTTGAATGAAGTGTAATTCCCCCATGATGTTCAACTATTCGATTTAACCTATATGAAATAACATGCATCAAAAGAAGAAGGGGATATTGCTTGTACGAGATTTCCAGGAAAATCTACAACAAAATACTCACTAATTTTTTTTTTTTACTGTTCACAGATTGTCCTATGAATTTGGCAAGTTAAGTTGACTTAATTGCTTACTATATATATCACTATATTGGTTCAGTTATCATGGAACCAACCGCAAGAAGATGTAGTGAAGTATATGAGCATGAACGTGGACGTTGTCCTTTGGATAGGATTAGCCTGCTCCCTGATCCCATCGTTCATCTCATCTTATGCAATCTCCTTGGAAAGAGCAACGGCCAACGGGTGTTATGTGGTGCAGACGAGGGATGTCGTGCAGATGACGATCACACTTTCTAAGAGATGGAAGAACCTATGGGCTTCCCTTCCCTGCCTATTCTTTTCCGATAAGTATAGATTCGACAACATCGTGCCCTTGGTCAATGCTGTACTGCTGCTCCGTGACTCGTCAGATATTCATACGTTCCGTCTGCAATGGCTGCCTGAATCCTGGATGCATAAAGATCAACACCATCTTAATACTTGGGCCGAGTATGTGATGAGGCACAATGTCAAGATACACTTGAAGTGGACCTCGAAGCAAATCATAGAGGTTATGACCCCATGGAATTCCCTCGTTGCATCTTCACTTGCCCATCTCTGGAGAAGCTCAAGTTGGTAGCTATCTATGGCTTCAGCTTGCACACTATCGAGACTGTGCGGCTTTCTCGGTAAACAAAGTTGTATCTTTACCAACTCCATGGTGACTGTGATTCGTTGGGGAAACTAACATTTGGATGCCCGGTCCTTGAAGATCTCGAAATGGACGACTGCGATATTGATAACCCCGAAATTTCATCAGATACACTGAAGAGCTTGAGTATAAGCCGGAGCAGACTTACTGGGACAACCATCCAAATATCTTGCCCTAATCTCCGATCTCTTGATTTCTATTTGAATGAAATAGATTGGACAAAAGTGGTACTGGAGAACCTATCATCTCTTGTTCGTGCATGTATCTAAATTTGTGACGGCTATGGGAATAGATATCCATATGGAAATGAATTGGTAGAAGAACCTCTTAACTTCATTAGTTCAAGGAGTAAGGTAAACATCAGATTATTTCTGGACGCATATGTCAACTTAATTTCATTGGTTTGTTCTGATTATTTTGCACTATCTAATATCTTTTCTCAACTGTATATTTGATATTTATGCACATTGTTATATTTCCTTTGCATTTGAGTTTAACTAGTTTTGGGAATTGAAATTTTGATTTTTCTAGCTTAACGACTTACAGTCAAGTTTCCACTAGGCTACAGTTGATTGCATTCATAAATAAATTTTTTTGGTTATATGCTTGATATAGATTGTGTTACTCCTACACCAATTTCTTGCTCTGATGAGAAAGTTCTTATGTTGTTGGACACCTAATGAAACTCCCTCAATTTGTAGAGAAGGCCACTCACTGCCTATGAAAGAAATACAATAATTTCAACCTTTTGAGGTTACTTTTAGTTCCAATTAGATTGTAATTGTTGCTCCTATTGCAGAGTATCAGTTGTTGAATTCTTGTTACATATGAATGAAATATCACTCTGTTCTATTTTGAAATAGCTTCGTAATTAGTGGCTACTTATTTGCTATATGAACGCCTTGCCACTATTCTAAATTTCTTTTTTGTTTACTCTGGCACTATTTATATCTCAAAGGCTTCAGAACTTTCAGCATTTTGCAATCTAAAAAAACTGGCACTTCACGGATATCTAGACGAGGACTATTTTGAAGCAGTCGCCTACTTCCTACAACGCTCACCTAATCTCGAGTTTCTTGCAATAACAAATGAGGATACATATGTCTTCATGGTATATTTCAAGATCTTTAATATTCTATGGTCGAAAACCTCTAAAATTCACTAACATTGGCAGTGTATTCATGTTTGCATAGGAGAAGCAAGAGACTTGTACATGATTGTTTGTTTGCCCACATTATAAGATCAAGATCACAATCAATTGCGGTGTGCAGAATGAGAGAGTTATTAAGCAAGTTATGGAATTTCTGGATATCAAATGCGACTGTTCAAAACTGTGAGTACAGGCACCACATTTTTTTAGTATGCAATTGGAATTTCTTTCTCCTGCAATAGTTATATATGTAATAGCAGTCTTCTCGGATGCGTAAATTCGACAAGGGATTTTTTTGTCCAAGTGATTTACTTCATTTTTTTTCTTTAGATATTGTGTTATTTGCCTGTTAGAAAGTGAAGGCTTGTCTTGTATTGGTTCATATTTATGAAGCTCACTAGTCTTGTAGAATTCTAATTTCTAAGGTTGCAATACTTTCCTCTTAAGTTGTGGTTAACACGGATGTGTGATGTCTTTGCTGAATAATAGGGATTATTAGTTTGGTACCGAGCACATATTTGTTGAAAGGTTTCACCATTTAACTATGCTATCTGGATTTTTATGTAAATTGAGGCCTCAATGACTGTTGAGGAGCTGGAGAAATACCTACAAGGAACTATTTGGAAGAAGGAGATTATAAGATAGGAAACTAGTCCTGATATGTGGCCAGATATTGGGGAGGATACTCAAATCAGAAAAAAAAGACCTGTAAAATAATTTGACAGAAGTAGTGAGGTCCATGGTTTTGATGGAATGCCAATACTATTCTATCAAAGATTTCGGGGTTTAGTTAAAGATGTAATAGCACTCTTTGTCGAACTTCAAGAAGAAAAGTTGGGAGTTCAATAGGTTGAACTATGCAGAAGTTGTCCTGATCCCAAAGAAGCAGCCAAACGAATTGGATATTTTAGGCTTATTTGTTTGGTGAATGGTTTATCCAAAATAGTCATTAAAGATTTTGGCAAATAGGCTGCAAGTAGGCATCAACGTGTTATTGGGGATTTTGTAGGGGAGTTTATTGCAGGGCACTCTATTCTTGATACTGTGGCAATGGCCCAAGAAACTATATTGAGATTCAGAAGTAAAAAGAGGGAGGGTTCCTTTTCAAACTAGATTTTGAGAAAATCTTATGATAGAGTTGATTGGTATTCTATTAAAATTCATCATTCAAAGGATTTGGTAATAAATGCAGGGGCTGGATTGATGGTTAGTTGTTAGGGTTAGTGGTTTAGGTTTAGGGGTTAGGGTGCTAGGGTGCTAGGGTTAGGGTTACGGTTACGGTTATTGTGAACGGGGAAGAGGGTAGGGTGATAAAAATCAAAATGGCACTATGACAAGGAGATCCATTATCACCCTTGATCTTTGTGTTGGTGCCTGACCGTCTAAATATAATGTTAGAGACAACGAGGAAGAGAGATTGCTGGTAAAATTAGGACATGCTGATAATTCAGCAATAATAAGGAATCTTCAATACACAGATGATACACTACTTTTGGGGACTAATTATCTATTTCAAATGGTGGTAATTAAATGGATTCTCTTACCTGGGTATCCCATTAAGAGCAAGAATGCCGAAAAAATGAGATTGGGTGGCAGTGATAGGGAAGATAGATAGAAGGTTGCAAGGCTGGAAAGACAAGCTTCTATCATTGGGTGGAAGATTTACCCTTATTAGCTCGTAGGGTCTGCTTGGTAACAGTGTTTTCACAGTTTTTGGAGTGTTTTTGAATCCACTGTTTATGAAAACCTCTGCTTGTTAATTTTTTTGTGGCACTGGTTTTGGTCGGCTCAAAAACCTCCCAAAACTGGTGTAATGTAATTTTTGGTGGCTTTATTAAACACCCCAAATTGGTGGGTTTTGAGGGTTTTTATTATTTTATTCCATTTTTATCCTCACAAAAAAAATATAATTATAACTACTAATAACCTTCCCTAGTTAATTTATTTTAATTTTATTCGTGTAAAAAACTTTCAAAACTGCTTGTTAGTGAATTACCAAGCATGGATTGGACTGGTTTAAAAGTCGCTACTTAAAAACCATACAAAACCGGACCCCTCATAACCGCTAATAACCGGTACTCCAAAAAGTAAAAATGCCTCATAAACGTTACCCCTACAATTGCCAAGGAGGCCTCTAGTCTCAATGATTCCATCACACTACCTAGCCTTTCTACGAGATGCCTAATTGGGATGTTAACTAAATAGATAAGATTAGAAGGAGGTTCTTTTGGGAAGCAAATATCGACAATGTCACGGGCGACCACTTGGTCAAGTAGTAGTAGTTTGTAAAAGAAGAGAGTTTCGGGAAATAAAAGGGATTATACCAAAAAATTGTCATAAAAGGCCAATATCTAGAGGCGCTTTCCTTCTTTGGCCTCAGCGCTGATTTTGTCCCAAAATGACATTTTTTTTTTTTGTATAATGACGTCTACCATCTAGAATGCATAATATACTGAAACTTTTGGCGGTGGGTAGCTGCATAGAGCCTAGGCAACTTTTACCACATTTTAGGACATTGAAGACTACTCAAGAAAGCTATGGAAGTAAAGAGGGAGTTTGGAACAAGAAATGTCAAAATGAAAATCCTGGATGTGGTTACGGGTGTCCATGGACAAGAAAATATCCCTTTTTGGGACGACCTTGACGCTAGGACGCGGAAATAAAATTTGCTTCTGGGAAGATCCATGGTGTGAAGATGTCCCTTTAAATTTCAATTACCTACTCTATATGACAAGGCACGAAACAAATATGATAGTGTGTCGTTACAATGGAGAGGCGGACAATAGAAGCCTTGATTTAGAAGATCCCTCGGAGAGGCCTTGTGAAGGGAAAGAGAACTACTAACCCTACTAGAGGGGAAACCCACAGAGCAATACATTGATGATGGTTGCATCTGAAACTGGATAATGAATGACAAATTCTCACTTAATCCTTATACTGGAATCTCAACTGTAGAGGTATAATTAAATGAGTATGCTAAAAAAAATTTGGACTATTAAAAGTCCAATGTAAGTTCGTATGGTTTACTTATAATAAAGCCCGACATAAAGAAAAAGTTCTAACCATAACAAAAACTCTCCACAATCCTTTTCGTCCGTTTTTCTCTCTTTGCACAAACGTGATTGAACGATTGTGAGATTCATCATCAAATGCATGTTGCAGCGAGTCAACATTCGTTGTATCTCGGAAGTAGATCGCTGTCATCCCTTGAGCACTGATTGAAGGTGCCAAATCTATTCTAAGGACATTGTTCTATAACATACCTTGAATCCATCTCAAGTCCATCTCTGTCTCTTTAATTTTAGTTTTGCAATTTTTCTTATTTGCATGTTAGGGCTGAAATAGTTTGCAACAACGACCATTTCATTCATCATCCCAGGTACAGAATTACAACTAGCCTGAACAACGCTATAAACAATAACATCAAAATAGTTCTATTCAATCTTGTATCTCTGCCTGGAGTTATAAAGATTGTGATTTGTCCAGGTGATGTAGTCACAAAAATATTATGTTATATCTGTCATGGCATTATGGTTAGACGACAATTGGTTAACTCAGTAGGTTTGGTTTCGTAATTCCCGCTGCGGTCAGTTTCAGACACGTGGGATCAGAGCACTGTATCGACGTTGTTGTTCCCAACAATAGTGCATGCTTTTGAGCATGCACCCTCACTCGCAGGTGGGGTGTGTACTCAAGCTTAGTTTCAATTTTTTTCCCCCTTTAACTCCCATGTTGTGCTTATTGTCTTAATTATTTTTCACTGTAGATGATCCCAAGGATGGAAAAAGCTGGATAGCTTTAGATAGTTGGAAATTTGTTGTATAAGACTCATTATGGGGTTAATTTATATTTGAATAACTTCAAATTTCACTTACAGTTTGTTATTTTGTACTGATATTTTTTTTTTGGTTAGTAAGTTGTCATTTTTTTCTCATTCTCTCTTCAAATTTTTTGTCATTTTTTTTTGGTTAGCAAGTTGTCATTTTTTCTCATTATTGATGGGCTACACCACTATTTATAGGGAGTCTAACTCCTCTTCATACTACATTTTCCAATGTGGGACTAAATCTCTTATTAGTTCTCAACACTCCCCCTCAAGATGGGCGATAGATATTAATCATTCTCATCTTGTTACATAGCTTCGACAGACTTAATGAACTAAGACCCTTAGTCAGACAGTCTGCCACTTGTTCTTCTGAGCGAACATGATCAATCTTCAGTATCCCTTGTTCCAGCTTTTCTTTGATGAAGAATCGATCGATCTCGATGTGCTTCATTCTGTCGTGCTGAACTGGATTGTTAGCTATACTTATTGCAGCTTGACTATCGTTCAGAAGACGTAACGGTGCTCCCTTGTCCAGCTTCAACTCTGTCAGCAACTCTTCATCCACAGCAACTCCGACACTCCTAAAGCCATTGCTCTGTTTCTGCTTCAGCTGTAGACCGTGCTACCACTGACTGTTTCTTGCTTCTCTATGAGACCAAGTTTCCTCCTACAAAGACACAATATTCCGTGGTAGACCTTCTATCGTCTATGCAGCTCGCCCAGTTTGTATCGCAGTATCCCTCAACTTCTATACATCCATTATTCTTGAACCATAGTCCTTTTCCCGACGTCCCTTTCAGATATTTCAAGATCTCAAACACTGTATCCATATGATCCGTTTTTGGATCATGCATGTAGCGACTTACTACACTCACCGCAAAAGAGATGTCAGGGCGAGTATGTCCCAGATAAATCAATCTCCCTACAAGTCGTTGATATCTTTCACGATCAACTGGCTCTCCTGCTTCTGCTCTCAACTTGTACTTCTGGTCAATTGGAGTGACTGCTGCTTTATATCCCAGTATCCCTGTCTCCTTCAGCAGATCTAGTGCGTATTTTTTCTGTGAGAGAACAATTCTTTGTTCGCCTTTACACACCTCGATACCTAGAAAGTACCTCATCGCTCCTAAATCCTTCACCTCAAACTCTTTCGTGAGTTTTGACTTCAGCTTAGCAATCTCGACTTCATCATTACCTGTGATTACTATATCATCCACGTATACAACAAGTATAGTGATGTGGCCTCTTGCATGCTGAAGAAAGACCGTATGATCTGTATTTGCTTGATGGTATCCCATGCCTGTAACAGCCTTTCTGAATCTGTCAAACCAGGCTTGAGGAGATTGCTTGAGTCCATATAATGACTTCTTTAGTTTGCACACTTTTTCATGCGACGTCCCTCCGTCTGATTCTGTAGCATAGTACCCTAGCGGGAGTTCTATGTACACTTCTTCTTGTAGGTCTCCATGGAGAAAGGCATTTTTCACATCTAACTGGTATAGCTTCCACCCATATTTTGCTGCAATGGAGACCAGAGTTCTTACGGTGCTCATTTTTGCTACTGGAGCAAACGTCTCATCATAGTCGATGTCATATGATTATGTGTATCCTTTTGCAACCAACCTTGTCTTGTATCGTTTTACTTTTCCTTTTGACGTCTCCTTTACTGTGTACACCCATTTGCATTCCACAGTTTTCTTTCGTTTGGGTAATGGAACCAGCTCCCACGTCTTATTTTTCTCCAGTGCCCCAAGTTCTTCCATCATAGCAGCTTTCCACCTTGGATCTTTCTTTGCTTCTTGCCAACATTTTGGCAACGAAGTAGAGTCTAATGATGCAATGAAGGCTCGATAATTCGAAGAAATGTTAGAATAAGACAGGTAGTTGGCAATATTATGTTCATAATCATCAAAACGACTAGGAGCTTTACCCGTATTGATGCAAGAAGATCTCCTTAAGGGAGCAATAGGTTGTGGAGAGATCATACCATCAGAGTCAGAGAGATCCGCATCAGAATTAGATTGATTCAGTGCGGGAGCAACATCTTCAAGAGTTGGAGCAGGAGTAGACGATAGACTTGGTATAATAGGCACAGGACACGGTACAGGCACAGTACTGGACTTCTGCTGTCTCCTTCTGTAGACTTGGAGCTCCTTTTCCATTGTCTGCTGCTCCCCATGTTTGAATATGTATCTTCTTCATCTTCTGTATCGAGTCACTGCTTTCTCCCTCTTTCGTCCAGTTTTCCACGACCGGGCATGGGATCGATCCGACTACCACAGATGGGCGTATTTTTTCCCCCTCACATCTAATATCCTCTGTGTTAGGTGTGTCACCAAACGCGGAACCATCATCCGAACCGTAATATGGTTCCAGTTTTCTGAATGTAACGTCCATGCTTACAAACATCCTTCGCTCAACTGGGCTCCAACATGCGTATCCCTTCTGAGTCGCTGTGTACCCGACAAATACACACTTAACCGCTCGAGGATCCAGTTTGCCAACTCATGGCCTATTATCTTGGACAAAACAGACACACCCAAATACTTTCGGTGGAACAGTGTACGTGGTTGCACCAGTAAGCATCTCCAACAGTGTCTTCCAGTCCAATACCTGAGATGGCATTCTGTTGATGAGATAAGATGTCGTTAACACCGCATGTCTCAATAAGTGTTTCGGGACATTCATAGCCAGCATCATCGTCCGTGCGACCTCCAGCATGTGTCAGTTCTTCCGTTCGGCCACACCATTTTGTGCCGGTGTATAGGCACAGAAAGTTTGGTGTAGTATTCCATGAGTGGATAAATACTCAACAACCTTCTTATTTGTATACTCCGTCCCATTGTCAGACCGTAAGCACTTAATTTTAGTGCCATATTGAGTTTCTACCCGACGATGAAAGTCTCGAAATGTCTCAAAGACGTCACTTTTATTCTTCATAAGGTAGACCCATGTCACGCGAGTATAACAATCAATAAAAGTGACGAACCATCGAAAACAGTTAATACCGATTATAGGACAAGAGTCCCATACGTCCGAATGTATCATATCAAATGCAGTTGAACTTTTCCTTCCTGAACTCACATACGTGCTTCTGGTATGTTTACCCAACTCACAAGCATGACAATAACTTCTCTTTATTAACCCTTTGGTATAAGGACGGATACATTCGACTAATAATTTTAAAAGAAGAATGATCGACACGCTGGTGGTGGAGTAGCAATTCATCTTCTACACTGCGCCGTGAATCTTCCGTTGGTGTGTCTGCTACCAGAGATGCCAATACTTTGTTCAGTCCAGTCATGTCTAAGTACCACAGCCCCTTATGCCATGTGCCAGTCCCTAGTCGTCGTCCTGTCCCCTTCTCCTGAAAAGTCACTGTAGGAATGTCAAAGGAAACAGTACAGTTAAGATCAAGAATAATGACACTAATAGAAATAAGATTGACAGAAAAAGACAGAGCATGCAAGACATTGGTGAGAGTGAGAGAAGGGGTGCATGCGACAGTGCCTTTACCCATGACAGAGCTGGAGTTACCATCAGCAGTCTGAATGCTCTCCGGCGTCGATAGGTGAGTATAGTCCTGGAACTCACCGCGGGACCCCGTGACATGATGAGATGCCCCAGAGTTCATAATCCAACCTGGTTGGTGGACAGCTGCTGCAGGAGCACGTGCAGGAATACCTGTGCTGGTTTGGGCAAAGCAAGTGATGTGGTCCCCCGAGGTAGATGACGCCCCATGACTGCCTTTCGAACCCGGCTTCGTGCTGCGTAACCTCGCGAGGAACTCCTTCTCAAGAGGGGTTAACTCAGCCAGGTGATTTTCTCCCCCTTCCTCCGCCAGATTAGCTTTGTGTCCTCCAAAATAATTTCCTCTTCTACCAGCATAACCGCCTCTACTACCTCGACGTCCTCCGCGGCCCCGTTCACGATCACTCGACTGACTTTGTAGGGGTTTTAGACAAAATTTGATGTAATGTCCTGAGTCACCATAGTTGTGGCAAACACCGGCCAAAGAGGGAGGCTGATTGAAGGCAGCAAGGGCAGACTTGTTAACAGCGGCTAGCTCCCCCTGGAAATAGTCCTTGTTGGGCATCAACTTCAAGCGAGCCTCTTCTTATGCCATGGCAGCTATGACTTCTTCTAAGGTTGGAAGCATGGGCTGTGCTAGGAGTACATTCCTTCTATGCTCAAACACAGGGTTAAGACCCTTCAAGAACTTCATCATCCGTTGTCGCGAAATATAATTCAAGAACTTTTGGAAATGTTTCGCAAATGCTGGTTCGACTTGGGCATCTTCCATCCCAAGAGGATCATAGTGATCCAGATCAGACCAGTACTTCTTCAACAGTGCTGCATACTCAGAGATGATGCGGCCGTCCTGGGCCACCCTATCAAGTTCATCCTGCAGTTGGAAGACCCGCATATGATTGCCTGAGCCTGACTACATATCCTTCAAAGTCCGCCATATATCAGCAGCAGCCTCCATCGCCTCTACATTGCCCGACACCTGGTCGGCAAGGAGGCTGTTAACCATCCAGCCACAACATTGTTGACAATTTTCCAAATAGCAAACTCCTTTGAGGAGAGATCATCTGGCGCCTAGGTTTGGCCATTGACGTAGCCAACCAAGCCACGTCCCTTCAGTGTCCGCATGGCAGGGAGGGGCAGGGGGGTGTCGGCAGGGAGGGGCAGGGGGGTCGGCAGGGGGGGCAGGGGGGGTCGGCGGGGGTGGTGGGTCGGCAACAGGAGGGGTCGGCAGGGGGGGAATCGGCAGCAGGGGGCGTCGGGGGGCAGGGGGCAGGAGGGGGGGTCGACGGCAGGGGGGCCGTCGGCAGGGGGGTCGGCAGGGGGGGATCGGCAGCACGGGGCAGCAGGGAGGGTTCGGCAGGTGGGGGGGGATCGGCAGGGGGGGTGGGTTTGCCGGGTTGGGAATTTTTTTTTTTTTGGTGGTTATGGCTCTGATACCATGTAGAAAATAATTGTTGTATTTTATTGATGGGCTACTCCACTATTTATATGAAGTCTGGCTCCTCTTCATACTACATTTTCCAACGTGGGACCAAATCCCTTATTAGTTCTCAACACAGACAATGGCTTACAAAACAAAAGTTGCATTAAGGTTCCCAATTTACATCCTTATAAACAATGAATTTATAAATCTAACAACAAAATAAGTATTTGCAACGCCACTTACAACACAACATGTTGCATGTATTTATAAATCCTTTTTTTTTACCTTCCTTTATGAAACACAAAAGTAACCAATTCCTTCCTGCAGTTTAATCAGATTATACATGTAATATTAGATAAGCGAAGATTGATGGACAAATCTAGGTCGAACCACAACTGTTAAATAGATGAGTGTGTGTGTGTGTGTGTGTGTGTGTGTGTGTGTAAAAGAGGATTGAGGCTGTGTAAAAATGAATCTGAAGATTTCCAATTTAAAGAGGAACAGTTCACCAACACAGTCAATATCTCATGTCACAGTTATAACTATCTTTATAACAACACAATAATTAAGCACCATATAATGGAAACAGAGCCGGCCCAGAGGTTTGGGTTGCCCTATCCTGGAGCTAATTTTGGTTGCCCTTTAGCCCTTTGGTGGGGTTATGCTGAGCCTAAGGGGTTGCCCTAGCAGAGAGGGATTGTCCTAGCAGAGGGGGGTTGCCCAAGCCCCAAGGCTTGTCCGGAGGACAGGCGTGGTCTGACGTGTAGTCGCATCATCCGAAATGGGGAGTGGAGGCCGGATTCTTATCGGTTCACCGAGGAGCTGGGTGAGATCATTATGTCTACATCCATTGATCTGGCTTTGCCTGCGGATCGGTGGATTTGGGAGCTGACAGATGCATCTTCGGGAACTGGGGAGTTCCAATTCCGTAGCTGCTACAACCTTATCCGGCGTACCTTCCCTCTGAGTCTCGATTACGAGTTCGTTTGGTGCAAGGGTCTGGCTAGGAAGATGCAGTTGTGTGTTTACAAGCTTCTACTAGGCCGTCTCTTGACTAGAGATCGCCTGAGTTCGTTTGGTATGCCGGTTCCGTATCCCAAGTGTGTGTTTTGCTGTTTGGAGCCTGAATCTATAAAACATATCTTCTTCGAGTGCACTCTGGCATGGCAGATCTGGTCGGAGCAGAGTCGTGTATTGGGAGTATGCGCTCCGGAAAAGGTATTGGGGACATTTTCACGGTGATCCGAGACACTACCAAAATAAGTCATATTACCGACGTAATTACAGGAAAAAAACAATTTAGCGACGTTTTTTTATAACGTCGCAAGACGTCATTATTAGCGACTGACAGCGACGTTCTGCGACGTATTTAAACTACGTTTGCGTTTTAAAGAGCTCATGTCGCGTATAAGTCGGTAAACGTCGCTAATATTAGTACTATTAGCGACGTTTACTGACGTATTTATTACTTCATCGCTAATATCACTGATATTAGCGACGTTTACCGACGTTCTAATATGACGTTGCAAAATTGAAAATATAGGTCAGGTCCGAGTTTTCATTCTCCCTATTATTTTTGTCCCCAAATTTCTTTCATCCTCCCCCCCCTCCCCCCCCCCCCCCCCCCCCCCCCCCCCCCGACCCCGATCCGGCGACCCCCACCCACTCGGCCCCCGACCGACCGCCCTCGGCGACCCCCACCGACCTCGGCGACCCCCACCCCCCTTGGCGACCCCTCTCCTCTCCCCAACCCAAACCATTCCCTCTTCTCTCCCCAACCCTCCCCCTCCCCCCATCAGCTCCCCGACCCCCTCCTTCGGTGACCGCCGCTCCCCGACCCCCTCCTCCGGAGACCGTCGACCCCCTGCTCCCCCTCGCCATCGCCGTGCCCGATCCCTCGTTCGAACGTCCCTCCCGTTCGCCAGAGCCAGCTCCAGCCACATCCACCGCCGCTCCCCTTCGCCGCTCTCCCTTGCCATCGCCCCTCCCCTCATGCCACGGTTGATCAGGTAAACCCTAACCCTAACCGGCTCGTATACACACAGATACGACACTTTGACACATGACACAACACTTTGACATACGACACAACACTGACGCGCACACACAATAACACCTATGTGCTCAAATTTTAGCTAAATTAGGGTATTCTAGATATAAGATAAATAATATGCTAAATTACTACCCAAACTTTATTCTCATATTGATACATAATATTCACAAATATCCTAGTTACAGACATTACTATTGGTGTTATTGGACTCCTAGCTTAGCTTAGCCCATTAAGCCCTAACCCATATCTTATACTTAGTATATGATTATGCAGAGTAACTCCTCTAATATGACTTATGCAGAGTCACAGTCTTTCTACTGAAGCTAACTCATACAAATATCCATCTTCTTTCACAGTTTAGTTAGTCTACATCTAACACCAACTGTTTGGCATTCCATATACTAATATGGTTGTCTGAAATAAATCCAACTACCTAATGTTGATTCACCACTTCATAAACCATTCCAAACATCATTCCTATTGTTAACATTAGTGCAACCTTTCTAGGTGAGTACTCAATTGGAAACATTAAATGCTTACTCTCAGCTAAGGTTAACATCATTAATTTGACATGGAGAAGGATTCAGTTATGATACTTGACCATAGTGTCAGAGTCTTAATTGTAAAGGATCACTTGCTCGAACCTGCCTCTATCCACTTCAATATCTGCAACCTAGCATTCTAAACCAACTGATTTGCCAACATCTGATTCAATATGCCTAGGACTATAAGTCCAAAAGTTCTTTTAGTAATACTCTATACTTGACTTATAAAGTTATGTTAGTATAAAGTTGACTCGGTTTAGCTTTGATACAATATAGCTAGATACATAATATATAGACTAATATCCTAAAACTTGACTTATACAACTTAGAAATGGCTAGTTTGACCAAGTTGGACTAGTTTAGCTTAGAGTTGACTCGGTTGGACTATACATAATATATAGACTAATATCCTAAAACTTGACTTATACAACTCAGCCTTTGAGTGATATGCCGCCGCGATTGCTGCACCTATGAAGGAGGGGGTCACTGAGGGGGAAGGGGTCACCGAGGGGGAGGAGCTCGTCGAGGGGGAAGGAGGCGGGAGAACGAAAAGTTTGGGTGAAAAAATGAAATCGATCGAGCAGCCAATCCTATATGAAATATTGTAGCGACGTCCTTATGTAGACACGGGTGATATGCCACCGCGATAATCTCTGACCACCGCACGCACAAACACGCGAAACAAAAGTTAGCAATGCGAAAAGAAGATGACCGATAATCTCTGACCATTTAACGTAAAATGTCATGTGTACATATACTGCGAAAAGTGTAGACCGCATGAACTGACAAACGAGAATTTGGGGATCAAAGGTCTGAAATTTTTAGATGGATATGTTTCGAACTTGAGAAGATGTGTCGACCTCAAGGAGAACAAACTGACAGGTATGAAGAGCCATGATTGTCACGTATTCATGGAGCGGTTAATTTCGATTGCATTTCGGGAATTCTTACCGCAGGCAGTTTGGGATCCATTGACGGAGCTTAGCATATTCTTCAGGGACCTTTGTTCTAAGAAATTGCTCGTTGATCGTCTAGAAAAGCAAGAAAAGGACATTGCGGTAACACTGTGCAAGCTAGAGAGGGTGTTCCCTCCTGGATTCTTCGATTCTATGGAGCATTTGCCGATTCATCTTTCCTACGAGGCACGTGTTGGTGGACCTGTCGAATATCGATGGATGTACCCGTTTGAGCGACATTTGAATCACCTAAAAAGAAAGGTGAAAAATAAGGCTCGGGTCGAGGGTTCTATTTGTGAAGCCTATATTCTCGAAGAGATTACAAATTTCTGCTCCTCCTATTTCAAACCTCATGTTGCTACGAATAGAACGAGGGCTCCGAGAAACGACGACAGATATCAAGAATTTAATGATGGAATACTGAAAGTATTCAATGCATCCGGAAAGCCTTCGGAAAAAATGAAGAAGAGATATTTGAATGACGAAGAGCTAAGGGCTGCTCAGTTGTATGTATTACTCAATTGCGACAAGGATGAAGTGGAGAAGCTAGAGGGGTAAGTAAGGAATGATGAGTTTACGTCATTTCAATGTAATAGTATAAGCTAATATTATTGTACTAATCGGCGGTTGCTTTGTTGTTTTCCAGTACATATAATAATGAGTTGAGGCTGGTTAGACCCTACCTAACAGACGAAGCATTAGAACAAGAAATGAGACGTCATTTTCCTTTTTGGTTGAGCGAATATGTAAGTAGCTCGGTAATTACTGGCCTCTTCTAATGCAAATGCGCAATAAATAACTTATTATCTTTTCTTTGATATTCAGGTCGATCGTCTAATTTCACCCGAGATTGAATTAATTAGAACTCTTGCCAAGAGACCAATTACTTTTGTTAAAATATGACCAAGTTACTGTGTCAATGGCTTTCGGTTCAAGTCGACAAATGCTCCGATTAGAGACAGCTTTCTGGATCTTGATTCCACGAAAAACAGTTGTTTGTGTATCAAGTCTTCGAACTACAAAGACGTCGATCCAGGAAATGATTTCTTTGGCATCTTGCGAGAGATTGTGGAGTTGTCATATAATAATGGCAGAGAACCTGCAAAGATCGTGTTGTTCAAGTGTGAATGGTTTGATCCGATTGAAAATCAAGGTTGGAAAATTGACAAGCATGGTCTTGTGGATATAAACTACAAGCGTAGATATCAAGGCTACGAACCGTTTGTCCTAGCAACTCAGGCTCAGCTCGTGTACTTCACAGCTTATCCGAGACGGGGAGCAACGAAGTCTGACTGGTGGGCAGTATGCAAGACTAAAGCAAGAGACGCCGGTTTACTTGTCGGATTTATTTATTACTTGTAAAGGCCATTGATAATTATATAATAAAGAGATCATTGTCATATTGGTTTAGTAAACCTTTATAGGACCAGCTTGGTGTCGTTTTATTGTCGGATTTATTTATGTGTTTGGTGTATTTTTAACCATAATATGGAATTTGATAATATATAAAAGATTAAATATTACTCTTATAATTATATTAAAATATAAATAATTATAATTTACGAAAATTAATAATTCTCATCTATGTTAATCCATTAAAACAATTGAGAGCAAGAGACTGTATACTTAACTCATATAAGGCCTTTAAAGCACTTGTGGTTTAGTGAACCTTTATAGCTCGGCATTTTGTCCGATTTATTTATGTGTTTGATGTATTTTTAACCATAAGATGGAATTTGATAGTATAAAAAAGATAATATTACTCTTATAATTGTATTGCACAAACTTAAGGCAGTACTGCATCCAGTTTTTCTTGATTAGCACATACTGGGATAACTTGCACACACTTAAGGCCCTATTGCACACCTTTAAGGCCCTAGTACACATCTTTAAGGCACTATGACACACACTTAAGGCCCTATTGCACAGACTTGGGGATGAACTGTACCCAGTTTTTTCTGAATAGCATACTCAAATGACTTGCACACACTTAAGGCACTAATACTCACCTTTAAGGCTCTATTGTACACACTTAAGTCCCTATTGCACACACTTAGGGCCCTAAATATCTGTACTGCTCATTTTTAAGGCCTTATTGCACACCTTTAAGGACCAAATGCTCATCTTGAAGACCCTATTTCACATTTTTAAGGCTGTACTACACCTAGTTTTTTCTGAATAGCAAATACTGGGGGCTATTCAGGAAAAAATGATATGTAGACCCTACCATAATATGGAATTTGATAATATATAAAAGATAAAACACTACTCTTATAATTATATTAAAAAATAAATAATTGTAATTTAAAAAAATTAATAAATCTCATCTATGTTAATCACTTAAAACAATTGATAGCAAGAGACTGTATACTTAACTCATATAAGGCCTTTGAAACACTCTTGGTTTATTAAACCTTTATAGGACCCGCTTGGTGTCGGTATATTGTCGGATTTATTTATGTGTTTGGTGTATTTTTAACCATAATATGGAATTTGATAATATATAAAAGATTAAATATTACTCTTATAATTATATTAAAATATAAATAATTATAATTTACGAAAATTAATAATTCTCATCTATGTTAATCCATTAAAACAATTGAGAGCAAGAGACTGTATACTTAACTCATATAAGGCCTTTAAACCACTAGTGGTTTAGTGAACCATTATAGCTCAACATATTGTCCGATTTATTTATGTGTTTGATATATTTTTAACCATAATATGGAATTTGATAGTATAGAAAAGATAAAATATTACTCTTATAATTGTATTGCACAAACTTAAGGCAGTACTGCACCCAGTTTTTCCTGATTAGCACATACTGGAAAGACTTTTGCACAACTTAAGGCCCTATTGCACACCTTTAAGGCACTATTGCACACACCTAAGGTCCTACTGCACACACTTAAGGCCCTATTGCACAGACTTGGGGATGAACTGCACCCAGTTTTTTCTGGCATTGGTGACCGAGTGATCCCATTGGCCAGGCATCAGCAGAACTTGTCAAACGGGGAGAAGCCGGTTTGTACAAGCCGTTACCAGTTCCACTTCGGCCATGGGTTGGATAGTTATAGGATTTCGTGGCAGGTCTACTCAAAACGAAGAAGGGTCATGACAGCAACGAGTTAAGTCGGTCTAAGGCTTGCAGCCCCTTAATAACGAGTCTATAGGTTGTGGTGGATCGGTTTTCCAAAATAGCAGACTTCCGTGCCGGAATTACAATGATGCGACACTCGTGAAGACCATCTCTTGAATTTACTGAGTTTCATCGCATACCTCAGTATAGACGGAGATTGAACCTACGGAAATGTGCCTTAGGAGCGATGTCCGGAAAAGCTCCTCGGATTCATTGTTGCCTAAGGTGGGGGAGGGATGGAGGAGGGAAATTGACCCAAAGAAAGAACGATTATCGAGATGCCGCTGCCGAAAGCAGAGAAATAAAGACGGGTTTTGGACTCTGAGCCGATTCATTTCGCAGCTTACGCCAATCTGTGAACCAATAAAAAAGTGTTGCTGCTGAGAAAGAATGAAGATGGGCAGTTGAATGAGGAATGTCAAAAGGCATATGAAGGAATTACAGAATATTTGGCCTGTTCCACCTGTACCGGGTAGACCACTCCTCTTGTATTTGTCAACCACTGACATGTCAATGGGTTGCGTTTTAGGCCAACATGATGATACGGGAAGGATAGAGAGGGCAATTTCTTATCTGAGTCAGAAATTCACGGATTATGAAACTAGGTATTCCCCTCTTGAGAAGACGTGTCTGGCCTGAGTTTGGGCAACCAAAAGGTTTATACATTACATGCTTTCTTATCCAATCCAGTCAAACTACTCGCCAGGATGGATCCCTTGAAGTATCTATTTGAAAAACCAGCATTGACTGGAAGGGCTGCGTTGTGGCAATTCCTTTTTTATGAATAGGATAGGATATAACATAATAACCTATGTTACCCATAAGTAAATAAAGGGGCAAGCAGTGGCCGATCACCTGGCTTCGCACCCATTGCCAGATTAAGAGCCGCTCAGAACGGATTTTCCCGATGAAGAGATATTCTTTGTCACAGAAGAAAAAGCGCCTATGTCTGATGACTGGACGATCCATTTTGATGACACTATGAATAAAGACGGAAGCGGTGTAGGAGTTGTGCTTATATCGCCAGAGATGACCAGGATCCCATTGGCCTGAAAGTGGAGTTTCCCGTGTATGTACGAACAATGTCGCTTAATACGAAGCTTGCATTGCTGGCCTGAGAGCAGCAAAAGAGCTATCAGGAAAGCGTTTTCAAGTAATTGGAGATTCTGGTAATAAGCCTTAGGAGCGGGCAGGGCAAATGGAGATTGGAGAACGAAATCTAAAAAGCTTATATCAGACCATGAGTACTTAGAAAAGCTCATGGAGAAAGAAAGTTTGACTATCTCCCGAGCGAGTAGAGCCCAGGAAAGAGGGAAGCTAGGCTCGGCTAGGCTCGAATGAAACGATCAGTTCAGTTGTTGCAGCTGGTAGTTGCTGCTTTCTGTCCTGTTGTTGCTAGCTAGTGAAAAGAGGGAAGGCGAACATTCTTCTTGCTTGGTATTTTATAGGTAGGAAAAGTCTTTGGTTTAGTACGGTTGAGTGAGTTCGCTTGATCTTTGCTAATTAGCTGACATTGTTATGAATGAGTTTATGTCTTAAGAGAGCGTCTAGTTATGAGTTCGTAGCGGCAGTCAAACTGGAGCTAGGAACGTAGCAGTGAACGCAGTGAACGGACGGGTAAACGAGTGAGCTTAGCCCGTAGCCGGGTAGGGAACAGTTGTTGCAGTAGTTGCTTAGGTCGGATAAACTTAGGCTTAGGAAAGGTAGTTTACTTGCTTACTTGTTAGAGTAAGGCAGCTCAGCTGTAGCTAACTTGCTTGCTAAATGTAGCGCTAGCTAAGTCAGGTTTGCTGCTGCTATGGTAAACTTGAGCTACGAACTTAGGAAACAAGCCAGCTAGTCGCTTAGCGGAGCTCGTTCTATGGACAAGCTTGAGTTAGGCATCGAGTGAAGAGCAAACAAGAAGCCAAGACTGTTTCCCGGCTGACACCCTGGCTTTGAATAGGAACGAGATGAAGAGAGGTAGCTCGCAAGAGGGCGAAAAGCGAGCCAGAAGAAAGCCAACTACGAAGCTGTGCCGATACGAAGCGAGGAAGATAGAGACTAGAGAAAGAGGTCTTAGGGCTTTTAGTTAGAATGACTCTTCAAACCCGGGAAAGGATCATCATTCCTAGAGGTTTTCAATAGTGCTTCCCATCATCTAACAACGCGGTAGAATATGAGGCCCTCATAGCCGGTGCTAGAATGGAACTCAACCTAGTAGGAGTCGACTATCTCGAAGTCATAGGTTCTTCTTGCACCCTATCGGTCACCTCACTATCGCTCGCCTCACTTCGACTCACTTCGCTCGCCTCGCTCACCCTATCGGTCACCTCACTGGAACTCAACCTAGTTGGAGTATGCAGCTATCGAACTTAATTAGACTTTATAACCGGGTTCATGAATCTTTTAAGTCTTTGTGGGAGGATTGGAGACTTCATAAAATACCTAAAGTTCTTCTAAACTTTTGGGGTGTCACAACATCAGCTACATCTTTAGCACATTTGACTAGAACATAATGAGGTTAGTTTCATAACAAAATATTTATACAAAATTTACTGCATTGGTTTTTTCTTGATATTTTATTGTGGACAGGTTCAACCATTAGCAGATCCAGGATTACAATTCACTGGGGACACAATCATAGAAGGGTTCGGAGACAACGCCTCCAAATTTTTTTTAAGTATAATATATATATATATATAAAAATTCACTGGGGGCCCCGTCCCCCAGTGCCAGCCATGTGGATCCGCCACTGGGTTCAACGGATCGTCAGGGGGACAAATCCATTGGTGAGGGGATAGTCTCTCATGTGATTCATCAACTTATTATGCAGCTACAATGGTCTTGAGTTTTTTGGTGCTCAGGAAAAAAAATTATTGGTAACCCTCGTTAAATAAAATAAAATATAAACTAAAAAATTATTAAAAAAATAACACCACTTGGCCTTAAACTCATGTCCTATTATGTAAGAGGTGTTAGGGTTATATACTAAAAGTATTACTTTTTGTATTAACTTTATTTCCTTCATTTTTGAATGAGAATCATATGGGCAAATGTTTGCAAATATTAATGCAAGTGTCTAATATTCTATATCGTATATAATATGGTGTGTGGTGTCACACAGAAGATCATATTACCAGTTCCCTATAGAATATATAAATAGTTCACAACCTAGATGGACTTGGACAATCCATTGGAAAGGTTGTAGTATAATCTGGTATTGGTCTATCTTAACTATAGGTTTATACTAGTACACTTTGTGTGTATTGAACAGGACCACTTGAGGTTGTCCTCTTTGTACTGACTAGATAAGAGAACAAACACCTCTGTTATTATGGATGCTTGTGCTCTTAATCCTAATATAATAACAGACATGTATATGCAGTGTGCATTATTTTAACTCATAAAAGAGTGAGATTCATTATGGGTCAACAACCTCTATGAATTGGGTAATAACATTGTATGTATGATGGACTGTTGATTATAAAAGAAATCCATGTCCCGATACATCAGGTTGATGCTGTCCCCTTAAGGAACTCATAAAGATTGTCATGTAAACCCTGCAGGTGAATTATATCCGACATGATAAATTAAGTTGAGTGGTAATACTTAAGGATAAAAGATGTTGATCAATATAGTTGTCAGTAACTTAATTTGATCGACGGGCATTCGATATCTTAACATGGGGAGACAAACAAGCATATAATAAAAGGAGCCCATAAATATAATTTGGGATTAGGAAGGTAGTGCAACAATAGCTCTTTAGTGGACCGAGCTATTGTTAATGGGTCTGGGTTGGGTGTTCGGGCTGAACACAGGATACCCAGATCCGTTAGGAGACCTAACCCTAATTTCTCCTCTTGGTCCCTGCCGTAGCCTATTTATACCCTCTATTCTCTGGCCGTCATAATCTAATCGAGAATTAGAAATCTGAAGCTTCCTCTAAATTCGTAATTCACGCAAGGAGAGGAAGAGAGGTCAGCCAAGGAGAAGAAAGGTTGGGAGATCGTCGTTCATACGACGTCCAACCCGAGGAAGGAATACGTGCAGAAGATCTTGGAGTCGCCAACGGCTCGAGGTTGCTGGAAACTGTCATCGTCTTCTTCTCATCGCAGGTATAATTCGTGAACCTAGTTTCCGCTATAAAGGGTTTGATCACGTATTAAATTTGCTAAACATTGTTAACCAATACGCACACCAATCCGTGGTCTTGGGAATCCCTATTTCCATTAGTTGGGTCATGCGTTAAGGCGCTATTGCAAGCATGCGTTTAGGCTCTGCTGCAAGCATGAGTTCAGGCGCTGCTGCACGCATGCGTTCATGCGTGTATGCGTCTAGCGGCTGAGCGGTCATGCTTGTACGTGTCTAGCGGCTGAGCGGTCATGCGTGTATGCTTCCAGCAGCGGAGCGCTATGCGGCTAGCGACTGTGCTAGCAGAACGCATAGGCATCCGCTGCTAGCGGCTGTGCTAGCGGAACGCATAGGCATCCGCTGGCGCTGTTTTGCTTGCGGCTATGCGGCTAGCGGCTGAACGATAGAGCGGAACGCATGGGCCAGTTCCATCAAGAGGTGTAAGTGAAAACTAACTTTACTAGGTGAGTCATTCTGTCAAAGCCGTGATCCATCCTACGAACCGTGATCCGGAGGCCTTTAATCGGGTATTCGGGTATCCGAAGGAAATCAAATGTTTGAAAGTGACGGATCTGAGAAAGATAGCGGCGGATAGGTCGCGACCTATTACGGAGAGGAAAATCGCCGTGCTCCTCACGTTAGTTTCATGTTTTATCGCACCCTCCACCAACGGCCAAGTGGTTTATACCACTTATGTTAGGATTGTAAAAAATCTATAGAATGTCAATTCATATGATCTCATACTTTATCGCACCCTCCACTAATGTGCAAGTTGTGGCAGGTTTGTAGAAAACCTGGAGAAGGTCAATTCATATTTTGGGGAGCTGCGCTGCTGGCCATGATATACTATGGAGTCCATAGGTATATAAATGGCACTAAAAAAAACATAGATGGCAACCTTTGGGTGCTTCTGGTAAGTCATATCTATAATGATTTTTATATTTTTTTTTCCTACTCAATTTTGTTTCTTATATATTTCTTGTTTTGATCATTTTCTTTTATTTGATAGGCTTTTTATGTAATCCGCATCCCAAAGTTGCAAAATGCCATCGGCATTCAGTTGGAGCTGCCACACTGCGATGCATATCTGCCTCTCCTGAGCTTGGTTATGGACAGGTTGCAAGTATTCTCTTACAACACCAGAACCAAGTACGGAGACAAGCTGGGTGAAATAATTGGGGGGCTTACACATGAGGTAAAATTAATAATATTTTATTTGATTATCCTCCTTTGCTTGAATAAATAAAGTAGAAACAAATACCTTATTAACTCTATTTTGGATTATTGCTTGTATTACAGGATATTATTTGGAGACCATACAGGCCAACTATGTTGCCGGGTTTTCTGAGAGAGCATATTAAGTTTGGTACTATTTTAGCCCCATTGTTCTGCAACAATTTTGTGGTTTATCATACACCACATCTTGTTGCAGAACAATTTGAGGTATTTGATAAGTATAAAGTGGGCGAGGTGCGTTGGGTCGAACACAGGATCAGGGTGAAGGAGAATAGAGGGAGCATAAAGCAAAAACTTTTGGAACATTACAAGAAAGAGCTTGCTATTTGGAATTTGCAAGAGTTACAATTAGCACAGAAGTTCATGTATTGCGCTGATGACTTTGTTTCTGACTCTGATGAGCCCTCTCCTCGTGACCATGGTGAGGCGTCCGCTTCTCACCATGATGATTCCTCTGCTCCTGACCATGGTGAGCAGTCCACTCCTGGCCTCACTGGATCCTCTGCTCCTGGCCATGGTGAGCAGTCCGCTCCTGGCCCCGGTGGATCCTCTGCTCTTGGCCCCGGTGGATCTGACCATGGTGAGCAGTCCACTCCTGGCCCCGCTGGATCCTCTGCTCCTGACCCCGATGGATACTCTGCTCCTGGCCATGGTGAGCAGTCCGCTCCTGGTCCCGGTGGATCCTTTCATCAGAGCCCCTCACCTCGCCCCGACTTATATGGCTCCCCTTATCAGTCCTCCGTACCTCGTCTTGACTTTGGTGATTCCTCTCATCAGGGCCCCTCTACTCACAGTGGCCCTCAATGCCATGATGGAGAGGGTAGGCCGAGAAGGAAAAAGAAAGACATTGATAGATTAACATATTCGAAATATCATGTTAGGGCGCAAAAACATAAGAGGAAGAGGAAATGACAATTGTTTTTATTTGTTGTATGCAAGACATTCAAATTTTTTTTCTATTTTGAGGTTTCTCTGCTTAAATTTGTTCCCTTTAGCTGATACAGCAAGCAGATGGAAACAGAGAGCTCCATTTTTTAGCTGATACAACAAGCAGATGGAAACATTAAAGTTGATGGGTGAAAAGACTGGCTCGACCACTTTTTAAATAAGACGAGGTGAGGGGCTCTGATGAAAGGATCTACCGGGGCCAGGAGCAGAGGATCCACCGGGGCCAGGAGCGGACTGCTCACCATGGCCAGGAGCATAGTATCCACCGGGGCCAGGAGCAGAGGATCCAGCGGGGCCAGGAGTGGACTGCTCACCATGGTCAGATCCACCGGGGCCAGGAGCAGAGGATCTACCGGGGCCAGGAGCGGACTGCTCACCATGGCCAGGAGCAGAGTATCCACCGGGACCAGGAGCAGAGGATCCAGTGAGGCCAGCAGTGGACTGCTCACCATGGTCAGGAGCAGAGGAATCATCATGGTGAGAAGCGGACGCCTCACCATGGTCATGAGGAGAGGGCTCATCAGAGTCAGAAGCAAAGTCATCAGCGCGATCCATGAACTTCTGTGCTAATTGTAACTCTTGCAAATTCCAAATAGCAAGCTCTTTCTTGTAATGTTCCAAAAGTTTTTGCTCCATGCTCCCTCTATTCTCCTTCACCCTGATCCTGTATTCGACCCAACGCACCTCGCCCACTTTATACTTATCAAATACCTCAAATTGTTCTGCAACAAGATGTGGTGTATGATAAACCACAAAGTTGTTGCAGAACAATGGGGCTAAAATAGTACCAAACTTAATATGCTCTCTCAGGAAACCCGGCAACATGGTTGGCCTGTATGGTCTCCAAATAATATCCTGTAATACAAGCAATAATCCAAAATAGAGTTAATAAGATATTTGTTTCTACTTTATTTATTCAAGCAAAGGAGGATAATCAAATAAAATATTATTAATTTTACCTCATGTGTAAGCCCCCTAATTATTTCACCCAGCTTGTCTCCGTACTTGGTTCTGATGTTGTAAGAGAATACTTGCAACCTGTCCATAACCAAGCTCAGGAGAGGCAGATATGCATCGCAGTGTGGCAGCTCCAACTGAATGCCGATGGCATTTTGCAACTTTGGGATGCGGATTACATAAAAAGCCTATCAAATAAAAGAAAATGATCAAAACAAGAAATATATAAGAAACAAAATTGAGTAGGAAAAAAAATATAAAAATCATTATAGATATGACTTACCAGAAGCACCCAAAGGTTGCCATCTATGTTTTTTTTAGTGCCATTTATATACCTATGGACTCCATAGTATATCATGACCAGCAGCGCAACTCCCCACGCATATGAATTGACCTTCTCCAGGTTTTCTACAAACCTACCACAACTTGCACATTAGTGGAGGGTGCGATAAAGCATGAGATCATATGAATTGACATTCTCTAGATTTTTTACAAACCTGACATAAGTGGTATAAACCACTTGGCCGTTGGTGGAGGGTGCGATAAAACATGAAACTAACGTGAGGAGCACGGCGATTTTCCTCTCCGTAATAGGTCGCGACCTATCCGCCGCTATCTTTCTCAGATCCGTCACTTTCAAACATTTGATTTCCTTCGGATACCCGAATACCCGATTAAAGGCCTCCGGATCACGGTTCGTAGGATGGATCACGGCTTTGACAGAATGACTCACCTAGTAAAGTTGGTTTTCACTTACACCTCTTGATGGAACTGGCCCATGCGTTCCGCTCTATCGTTCAGCCGCTAGCCGCATGGCCGCAAGCAAAACAGCGCCAGCGGATGCCTATGCGTTCCGCTAGCACAGCCGCTAGCAGCGGATGCCTATGCGTTCTGCTAGCACAGTCGCTAGCCGCATAGCGCTCCGCTGCTGGAAGCATACACGCATGACCGCTCAGCCGCTAGACACATACACGCATGACCGCTCAGCCGCTAGACGCATACACGCATGAACGCATGCGTGCAGCAGCGCCTGAACTCATGCTTGCAGCAGAGCCTAAACGCATGCTTGCAATAGCGCCTTAACGCATGACCCAACTAATGGAAATAGGGATTCCCAAGACCACGGATTGGTGTGCGTATTGATTAACAATGTTTAGCAGATTTAATACGTGATCAAACCCTTTATAGCGGAAACTAGGTTCACGAATTATACCTGCGATGAGAAGAAGACGATGACAGTTTCCAGCAACCTCGAGCCGTTGGCGACCCCAAGATCTTCTGCACGTATTTCTTCCTCGGGTTGGACGTCGTATGGGCGACGATCTCCCAACCTTTCTTCTCCTTGGCTGACCTCTCTTCCTCTCCTTGCGTGAATCACGAATTTAGAGGAAGCTTCAGATTTCTAATTCTCAATTAGATTATGACGGCCAGAGAATAGAGGGTATAAATAGGCTACGGCAGGGACCAAGAGGAGAAATTAGGGTTAGGTTTTCTAACGGATCTGGGTATCCTGTGTACAGCCCGAACACCCAACCCAGGCCCATTAACAATAGCTCGGTCCACTAAAGAGCTATTGTTGCACTACCTTCCTAATCCCAAATTATATTTATGGGCTCCTTTTATTATATGCTTGTTTGTCTTCCCATGTTAAGATATCGAATGTCCGTCGATCAAATTAAGTTACTGACAACTATATTGATCAACATCTTTTATCCTTAAGTAGTACCACTCAACTTAATTTGTCATGTCGGATATAATCCACCTGCAGGGTTTACATGACAATCCTTATGAGTTCCTTAAGGGAACAGCATCAACCCGATGTATCGGGACATGGATTCCTTTTATAATCAACAATCCATCTACATACAATGCTATTATCCAATTCATAGAGGTTGTTGACCCATAATGAATCTCACTCTTTTATGAGTTAAAGTAATGCACACTGCATATACATGTCTGTTATTATATTAGGATTAAGAGCACAAGCATCCATAATAACAGAGGTGTTTGTTCTCTTATCTAGTCAGTACAAAGAGAACAACTTCAAGTGGTCCTGTTCAATACACACAAAGTGTACTAGTATAAACCTATAGTCAAGATAGACTAATACTAGATTATACTACAACCTTTCCAATGGATTGTCCAAGTCCATCTAGGTTGTGAACTATTTATATATTCTATAGGGAACTGGTAATATGATCTTCTGTGTGACACCACACACCATATTATATACGATATAGAATATTAGACACTTGCATTAATACTTGCAAACATTTGCCCATATGATTCTCATTCAAAAATGAAGAAAATAAAGTTAATACAAAAAGTAATGCTTTTAGTATATAACCCTAACACCTCTTACATAATAGGACATGAATTTAAGGCCAAGTGGTGTTATTTTTTTAATAATTTTTTAGTTTATATTTTATTTTATTTAACGAGGGTTACCAATAATTATTTTTCCTGAGCACCAAAAAACTCAAGACCATTGTAGCTGCATAATAAGTTGATGAATCACATGAGAGACTATCCCCTCACCAATGGATTTGTCCCCCTACGATCCATTGAACCCAGTGGCGGATCCACATGGCTGGCACTGGGGGGCGGGGCCCCCAGTGAATTTTTTTATATATATATTATTATACTTAAAAAAAAATTGGAGGCGTTGTCTCCGACCCTTCTATGATTGTGTCCCCAGTGAATTGTAATCCTGGATATGCTAATGGTTGAACCTGTCCACAATAAAATATCAAGAGAAAACCAATGCAGTAAATTTTGTGTAAATATTTTGTTATGAAACTAACCTCATTATGTTCTAGTCAAATGTGCTAAAGATGTAGCTGATGCTGTGACACCCCAAAAGTTTAGAAGAACTTTAGGTATTTTATGAAGTCTCCAATCCTCCCACAAAGACTTAAAAGATTCACGAACCCGGTTATAAAGTCTAATTAAGTTCGATAGCTGCATACTCCCATGTTTGGTAGGAAGGATGGAAAAGTGTTGGAAACAAAAAATAGTAGAGATATATTTTCAAAATAAGATATTTTGTTCAACTCTGCAAGGAAAAGACTACCATTAAAGCAGCCCAAGCGAGACTTACTATATCCATATTCATCAGGACGAGGTGAGATGTAGGGAATGCTTTTCTGAGTGGAAAAGTACATGAGGCGCTGTCAAGCCATGCCACCTTCGCCAAGGCTTAACTGCGCCTTTCTTCACATCTAGTTAGTCGACTCAGGAAGGCGTTGTATGGACTTAAACAAGCAAACTCCGGCTCGAAATCAATCTGGATGCTATGCTATCCTCGATGGACAGAAGGCATTATTACGGACTGACTCTCAAGGGCTTAAAAGCGCCTCCTCTCTTGCAGTCTGACAGTTGAGACCGATCATCAAGTCAAATAAGGGTCGGATCTAGCTTTGGAAAACCTCTGGATCCTTAATGCTGGATTTTCACTGAAAGATCTTTCACCCGATAAGGGAATAACTCCTTAATGAGAGGTGTGACCGGTCTCTTTCTTTTAAGGGTAGAATTTGAGCTACTTACCGCACTAAGGAATGATCTGTATGGAGCCACTGTCACTGCTTTCTCACTTGAGATTTAGTTTGATGCTCTATAGTGCAATCTATAGTTGTGTGTTCTTTAGATCACATTTTGGAATGGTGACAAAGCCTGACTTCGTGAAATGCGGCTCGAGCCCACTGTCTTTCGATCAAATATTCTCAAACTGAAAAGCCTTGCTTTCTGGTCTCTCTTCACTTCCACACAAAAAGCAAAAATTCTTTCGTATATGATCATGGCCTTAGAGACTAGAGAAACACGAAGATCCTACCATAATATAGAATTTGATAATATATAAAAGATAAAACCTTATAATTATATTAAAAAATAAATAATTGGACTTACTCAATCCTCAAGTTTATTTCATTCATCCATCGCAAGTCCAAACATCCTCGAATTTTTCTTCTCATCAAACCAACAAGTCGAGACAATCAAAGTAGCCACGTCCTGATTTTTCGAGTTCGATCATTCCCGCGACATGTATCACCATGTCAGCGCTCACGCAGAACGATCGCCCTAAAATTCGACGCAATGCATGTGCGAGGCAAGACAAGATCGTCGACGTTGTGGTTATTCGCGTAACCATCAAGATACTTCTGTTTTCATCCAACATTCATTTCAATCAAAATACTAAGTATAGCATCCAACCGAACAATGACACTTGCACGATCGTCATTCGCCGAGTCAGAGTACCCCCGAGTTGTCGCATATCGATCCTTGATACGCCTCAATACCATTGACGATATGCGTAACCTGACGCTCTTCCTTTGCAACCAATTTCGAGTCGTGCGAATGATGCTATCGTCCGACTGGATAATCTCCTCGACATTTAAATTCAAGTTCGATCATTATCCTCGAATCATTCACAACATTAATTTCCTCAAACCCAGGCTTACGTATTGTTCATCCGTCTATCTCAAGTCATAGAGCAACATTTTTCCTCAATTACAACATGAACATCGGTAGCTGTTATTCCTCTAGCCCTTACTAGTATTCAATTCAACGTATGTGTATATACACAAAGGCAGGGGCGGATCTACACTATCAGTGGGGTGAGCTTCCAAAATTTTTTTTTACATTTTTTTCCTTATATATTTTTTATTTTTGATTTTTTTATATAGGTTAGTCCATCTCTAGTCCATCCGAATCCGTTGTAACACACTCCAGCTTTCGTTTCTGGATCCATACTTGCACACAGGACTCCCCTATACACACAACACACTCCCTCAGCACAGTCCCTTCACGCGATTCCACGAACACACTCCCCTCTCTGAAAAAAAAAATCCAGAGTTTTGAATAGGCTGATGACAACTTCCCTTAGTTCCCACCAAGCCTCTGGCGCTGCCACCGTCTCCTCCTTCTCCGTCGCCGCCTCCCTCCCCACCTCCTGCGCCACCACCGCCTCCCCCACCCCCCTACTGCTCCATCCTCCTCCGCCGGGCGCGAGCACGGTTGTTATGAATAGGCTGATGGCAACGTCCCTCAACGACCAAGCCTCTGGTGATGCCACCGTCCTCTCGACCATCGAGACGGCTATCCTCCGTTCCACCGACCATGCGTTGGCTGTAGGCGCCGACGACAAGTACTTGTACAAAATCTTGGCTTTGTTGAGACAAGTCCACAACTGGTATATTAGGTTCATGTGGTTGAACATCAAAAGGAGGTGCATGGCAAGTCCACAACTGGTATATTAGGTTCACTCCTAAAATTAGCAGTATGTCTAGGCGTGGCTAATATTAGCAGCCTGGACAGGCGAGGCTAAAATTAACTAATTTATGTGGTTTATGAATCTCTCTGAAAGATTTGGCAGCCTTTTCTAGAGAAATCTTTTTCTACAAGGTTTGACAGACTATGAATGCCCCTCCCCCATTGCTAGGATGCGTTGATATAACTGCATTTGAGTACAATCTTTTGTATGAAGCTTTGTGTATGATCAAATTTATGTAGGAAGCTGTCTTTCTCTTTTTTTGCATAGGGAAGATATGTTTTCTGATATGTTTTTCTTACTGTTTTTTCTGATGTCCTTTATAGGAAGAAATGGAGCAGCACTTGAATCTCAGGAGGTCTTCTGAACATTTGAATAGTATGCAAGATTGTGATGTGGGCCCACCTATCATCATTTAGCCTATGTTCTATTTTAGTCATTTTCCTGTTTTAGTAAGGAAGGATTATTTTGGTCTTTCACCAATAATAACCCTTCCTTAATAGTCATTTTCCTATTTTAGTAAGGAAGGATTATTTTGGTCTTTCACCAATAATAACCCTTCCTTAATAAGTCATTTTCCTATTTTAGTCAGGAAGGATTATTTTGGTCTTTCACCAATAATAACCCTTCCTTAATTAAGCCTTTGTTTTTCCCTATATAAACTAGGGTTAGCCTTCTTTTATTTTCCATGCTTGTATTGAGAAGAAACTCTCAAGTATCAATAAGAAGGATTTAGACTTTGTCCGTCCACCAAAGTTGGGAGTTTGTTCTTTTCTCACAAAAAGATCATTATCTTTCTCTGTTTCTCTTTTCTACAAATCTTTTGTGAATCAAATAGGTCGATTCACATCAATTGGTATCAGAGCTCTCTACGATCCATGGCGTCCGGCACAAGGAACACGATCGAGGAGAAGATCCAGGGGCTTCGGGAGGATTTCAACATCGAGATCGAAAGTTTGAAGGCCGCAATCAAAGATCTAGCGTCCACACAAGAGGATCTCCAGACCGAGGTACGAAGCATGCGGGAGGAGATGACGTCGATTCCGGCAATGATGAAGTTGTTGCAAAACATCTCGAACAAGATCAATGGCGACGAAGCGGAGGCGGCAACAACCCAAACCCTAGGCGACCAACTAGGGTTTGTTCATACGGAGGGGGAAGCGACCGACGACCACGGAGGACCGGCCGACGGGAGCTGGCCCGCACCCGCCGTCGTCGCCGCGCCGCCGGGCGGGGCCCTGGCGGCCGGCGACCCTCGCCGGACAGCGGCCGAAGGCCGCGGGAGCGTCGCCGCCAACCGCGCGAGCCCGGGCGGGGCCGCTGCTGTTGGGGGCGGTCGCTGGCCGGCCCCCGACCGCCACCCCTGGCCGGTCGGCGCCAGAGGAGCCGCCGGCGAGCGGCCGTGGCCGGACGTCGTCGATCCGTACGGTCCCGGCGGACCGGTTCCACATTCGGGAGAAGCCCTAGGGCTTGGGGCCCCCTACGGGGGTCGGACGATGACAGCGAACTACGGAGATCGGTTCGCGGGTCCGGGAGGGGCTTGGCGGGAGTTCCGGCGTGGACGGGAGGAGCGGAACCGCCAGGAGGAGCGAGACACGCCGGAGGCAGCAATTTCTTTGGGGGAATGGCGGATCCTGCCAACTTCCAGAGAGGGGACCTCCCCCCACGACGACCACCACGGAGGAAGAGGAGGAGAAGGAGGATCCGACGGAGGAAGAGGCCGCTATAGCAACATACGCAGTTCCCAGATTTCCACCTTGAGGACAAGGTGGCTCTTTTAGGGGACGGTATTGATGTGGGCCCACCTATCATCATTTAGCCTATGTTCTATAATAGTCATTTTCCTATTTTAGTAAGGAAGAATTATTTTGGTCTTTCACCAATAATAACCCTTCCTTAATAAGTCATTTTCCTATTTTAGTAAGGAAGGATTATTTTGGTCTTTCACCAATAATAACCCTTCCTTAATAAGTCATTTTCCTATTTTAGTCAGGAAGGATTATTTTGGTCTTTCACCAATAATAACCCTTCCTTAATTAAGCCTTTGTTTTTCCCTATATAAACTAGGGTTAGCCATCTTTTATTTTCCATGCTTGTATTGAGAAGAAACTCTCAAGTATCAATAAGAAGGATTTAGACTTTGTCCGTCCACCAAAGTTGAGAGTTTGTTCTTTTCTCACAAAAAGATCATTATCTTTCTCTGTTTCTCTTTTCTACAAATCTTTTGTGAATCGAATAGGTCGATTCACATCAGATTGGTTGCCATCTCCCTCTGTTTTGCATTACGCAAAGGGAATGGGCTTCGAGTTTCTTGCGGAAAGTGAACATTCGTTGGGGTTGAAGTTTGAGGTTTCCAAATCTATGAAATTAATAAATGTTGTGTTGAAATTTTATGATGATGACAAACAAGCATTTATTTTCAATGATGACGTAACCTTAGTATATGGTTTACATGATTTGTTTTACCACACTAGCTTGCCAATAAGTGGCAAGCCAGTGGTTGGTAGTGAAGAAAACCAAATTCAGAATTTTGTTGATGCATTTGGCTTCGCGCCAACTAATGAGATGAGAGTTAAAAGCTCTTATAACATTAGATTTTCATGGTTGAAGGCTTATTATAAAGAGCGTGGGGTAGAAGTGGACTCCCCGGAAGCATGTTAGAGCCTATGTTATGTATTATCTGGGGAAGTTTGTCTTCCCTGACAAAAATGGCATTCCGATGATGTATTTGCAACTTCTCGATGATGTGACGCAAATACATACCTATGCTTGGGGGGCTGCTGCCTTGGCAAATCTGTATATTTCTCTCGGTCATGTAAAGAAAAATAATTCTTATGACCTTTCTGCTCAATGCTATCCGCTCATGGTAAGTGTGCTTTCATTTTACATCTTAATTATTGTTAAATTTATAATTTGATTATTTATGTTTCTCTTTCGTAGCTCTTTTTCTTTGAGCACGTCCAGCATTTGTACATGAATTTTTGGGACAGATTGCTCCGGAAACGTATTTGCCCACCAAGTTCCCTCTAATGGTAGGGTGGAGCCATGTTTTGCACAAAAAACTGGCAAAACAAACATTGCATTTTGAGGCCATTTGCAATGGCTTAACGAGTGAACAGGTAACTAATGATCTACATTTACATCTTAATTTTTGTGTTGTCTGTTGGATTTAGTCTTTCCTTTTGGGTATCTTAAATTGGTTTGGTAATGATGAGGTCACAATACAATGAATGGCTTCCATTATGTGTTCTACATTTGCTTTTGGGTGTATCGATGAGTAACAGTTCTTTTTTTCCTGCAAATTTTTTTTCTTCCAATGACAATGTATGGTCATCCAGTTCTTTTTTTCCTGTATGAGTGAGTGTTGCTATCAGCCACTGTTTTTTTTTTAACTTCCAATGACTATGGATGGGGCCTCCTCCAGTCTTTATGTTTCTGTAACTAATAACAGTTTGTTTTTTTTTTACTTCCAATGACTATTTGCATCGGCCTGTATAACAACAGTTAGCAGTTTTTTTTTTCTTCCGGTCCTTCACTATATGCATGGGTCATCCAGTTCTTTTTTCCTGTATGCATGGGGCTATCAGCAACCTTATTTTTTTTAACTTCCAATGACTCTATGGATGGGGCCTCCTCCAATCTTTATATGTTTCTGTAACTAATAACAGTTTGTTTTTTTACTTCCAAATGACTATTTGCATCGGCCTGTATAGCAACAGTTAGCACTTTTTTTTTTCAGTCATCGAGTCATTTTTCCTGCAACAGTCATTTATTAGCAATATATTTTGTTTCTTCCATTGACTATATGGATGGGGCCTCTAGAAGAACACAGTGGATTTGGCATCTATAGAAATATAGCCTGCCCCCTCTAGACACATAGCTATATTTTTTGTTAGAGTATCTATACAAATATAGCCTGCTCCCTCTACACATATAGCTATATTTTTAGTCAGAGTATCTATAGAAAGAATGTTGCAGATCGGACATGCAGACGGCTGTCTCTATCAGCTGTCTACTACAGCAGATGTTGCAGACGGCTAGCCTTCCCCGTGAAAGTAAATCCCCCCTTTCCTATGTGTAGAAAATAATGGTTGGATGATTTTATTGATGGACTACTTCACTACTTATAGGGAGTCTAGCTCCTCTACATATAACATATTCCGATGTGGGACTAAAAGTCCCTTATTGATTCTCAATACTCCCCCTCAAGATGGGCGATAGATATTGATCATCCCCATCTTGTTACATAACTTCGACAGACTTAATGAACTAAGACCCTTAGTCAGACAGTCTGCAACTTGTTCTTCTGACCAGACATGGTCAATCTTCAGTATCCCTTGTTCTAGCTTCTCCTTGATGAAGAATCGATCAATCTCGATGTGCTTCGTTCTGTCGTGCTGAACTGGATTGTTAGCTATACTTATTGCAGCTTGACTATCGCTCAGAAGACGCAATGGTGCTCCCTTATCCAGCTGCAACTCTGTCAGCAATGCTTTCACCCACAGCAACTCTGACACTCCTAGAGCCATTGCTCTGTATTCTGCTTCAGCTGTCGACCGTGCTACCACTGACTATTTCTTGCTTCTCCATGAGACCAGATTTCCTCCTACAAAAATACAGTATCCCGTGGTAGACCTTCTGTCGTCTATGCAGCTCGCCCAGTCTGCATCACAGTATCCCTCAACTTCTATGCGTCCATTCTTCTTGAACCATAGTCCCTTTTCCGGCGTTCCTTTCAGATATCTCAAGATCTGAAATACTGCTTCCATATGACCCTTTCTTGGATCATGCATGTAGCGACTCACTACACTCACCGCAAATGAGATATCAGGGCGAGTGTGCCCCAGATAAATCAATCTTCCTACAAGTCGTTGATATCTTTCACGATCAACTGGCTCTCATGCTTCTGCTCCCAACTTGCACTTCTGGTCAATTGGAGTGACTGCTGCTTTGCATCCCAGCATCCCTGTCTCCTTCAGCAGATCTAGTGCGTATTTTCTCTGTGAGAGAACAATTCCTTGTTCGTCTTCACACACCTAGATACCTAGAAAGTACCTCATCGCTCCTAAATCCTTCACCTTAAACTCCTTCGCGAGTTTTGACTTCTGCTTAGTGATCTCAACTTCATCATCACCTGTGATCACTATATCATCCACATATACAGCAAGTATAGTGATATGGCCTCTTGCATGCTGGAGGAAGACCGTATGATCTGCATTTGTTTGACGGTATTCCATGCCTGTAACAGCCTTTCTGAATCTGTCAAACCAGGCTCGAGGAGATTGCTTGAGCCCGTATAGCGACTTCTTCAGTTTACACACCTTTTCTTGTGACGTCCCTCCGTTTGATTCCGTCGCGTAGCAACCTGGCGGGAGCTCCATGTATACTTCTTCTTGCAGGTCCCCATGAAGAAAGGCATTCTTCACATCCAGCTGGTACAGCTTCCACCCATAGTTCGCTGCAATGGAGACCAGAGTTCTCACGGTGTTCATTTTTGCTACTGGGGCAAACGTCTCATCATAGTCTATGCCATATGACTGTGTGAATCCTTTTGCAACCAACCTCGCCTTGTATCGCTCGACCTTTCCTTCTGGCGTCTCTTTCACTGTGTATACCCATTTGCATCCCACAGCTTTCTTCCCTTTGGGTAATGGAACCAGCTCCCATGTCTTATTTTTCTCCAGTATCCCAAGTTCTTCCATCATTACAGCTTTCCACCTTGGATCTTTATTTGCTTCCTGCCAACACTTGGGCAACGAAGTAGAGTCTAACGATGCAATGAAGGCTCGATAATTCGAGGAAATGTTAGAATAAGACAAGAAGTTGGTAATGTCATGTTCGTAATCATCAAAACGAGCAGCAGCCTTACCCGTATTGATGCGAGAAGATCTCCTTAAGGGAGCAATAGGTGGTGGAGAGATCATACCATCCGAGTCGGAGAGATCCGCATCAGAATCCGAGTGATTCAGTCGGGGGGGGGGGGGGTCGGGGGGGTCGGGACTGCTCCGGTGGGGGGGTCGGGGGGGGTTTGCTGCTCCGGGGGGGGGGGGGGGGCGCTGCTCCGGGGGGGGGGGGGCTGCTGCTCCGGGGGGGGTCGGCTAAATTTTTTTTTTTGTGGAGAGAGAGAGAGTTATGGCTCTGATACCATGTAGAAAATAATGGTTGGATGATTTTATTGATGGACTACTTCACTACTTATAGGGAGTCTAGCTCCTCTACATATAACATATTCCGATGTGGGACTAAAAGTCCCTTATTGATTCTCAACACTATGCCCACGTCGTCTTTTGTCTTAACCCTACCAAATTGGTAATGGATAGAGGTAGCCAACTTTGAGCTTAAATTTAGACCATGATGAGAAGGTGTTGCCTTTGAGTCTAAAATCTAGAAATTGCAAATGATGAGTAGGATGGGGGCATCCTTTGAGACAATTTCTAATATTTGGCTTTCCGATACCAACATCAACAATTAGGCTCAACGGAATCACCCCGTTATTATCATCGCCCATTTGTTGTCTTTAGACACAAATACTTATTCGTACTCATCGTCTAAAGTGGAGCTTAAGGCGAAGCCACCAACCTAACCATGTGTCGTGTACTCTCGTGGGTTTCTTTTGTCTAATTTCAATATGTTGTTGGAGCAACCAAAGAAGAGACCTAGCTTAGGAGACAGCAATATGCTTCTGGACTGCTCGGATCCAACACCATATTGAAATTAGGCGAAAGAAACCCACGAGAGTATACGACACATGATTGCTATAGTTGCTTCTGGAAAAATTATAAGAAAGCATGTACAGCTGTAAAGTGTGTTCATGGAGTCGGAAAGTCTGTTATTAAAGAGTTGAACCCAAAGTCTCTGCAAGGAGGGATAGAAAAAGGGGGAGGATATGCCAAAGGACCAGGAAAAATTATGGTGACAGACGATCTTCGTGTTTCTCTAGTCTCTAGATGAGTCTAGCTGAATGAAATCGTTCATCTAGACTCATCTAGATGAAACTCAGGCCAAAACAGGCCTTTATAGGACCAGCTTTAATGGTAGTCTTTTCCTTGCAGGCCAATAAAGGTTACTCTTATTGGCCTGCAAGGAAGGATCCGACACCAAGCTTGGTGTCGGTATATTGTCGGATTTATTTATGTGTTTTTTCGGATTTATTTATTACTTGCAAGACTAAAGCTAGAGATACTTTTGATGTTGACGAAAAAACTTATCAGGAGGACAAGCTGATAAAACACTACTCTTTTAAGTCGAATCTGTACAAGTAAACCGGCGTCTCTTGCTATCAATTGTTTTAAGTGATTAACATACATGAGATTTATTAATTTTTTTAAATTACAATTATTTATTTTCTAATATAATTAAAAGAGTAGTGTTTTATCTTTTATATATTATCAAATTCATTATTATGGTAGGGTCTACATATCATTTTTTCCTGAATAGCACCCAGTATTTGCTATTCAGAAAAAACTGGGTGTTGTACAGCCTTAAAAGGTGTGCAATAGGGCCTTCAAGATGAACATTTGGTCCTTAGAGGTGTGCAATAAGGCCTTAAAGATGAGCAGTACAGATATTTAGGGCCTTAAGTGTGTGCAATAGGGACTTACGTTTGTGCAATAGAACCTTAAAGGTGAGCATTAGAGCCTTAAGTGTGTGCAAGTCATTTCATTATGCTAAAACTGGGTGCAGTTCATCCCCAAGTCTGTGCAATAGGGCCTTAAGTGTGTGCAATAGGGCCTTCAATGTGTGCAGTAGAGCCTTAAAGGTGTGCAATAGGGCCTTAAGTGTGTACAGTAGAGCCTTAAAGGTGTGCAATAGGGCCTTAAGTGTGTGCAAGTCATCCCAGTATGTACTAATCAGGAAAAACTGTAGAAACCCGGGTTTCTATCATGATATATTACTATGAAACAAAATAATAATAATAATTATAAAGTTGCAGGAAATTTTTTTAACTATATTCTCAATTTACATAGATATACTATCTTATCAAATGTGAACACCAGTTAAGTCGAATCTGTACAAGTAAAACCAATATTGTCGATGTGGACTCCACGAAAGTTACGCAATACACGACACATAATGTAGAAGATGTAAAATTATCCGAAGAGGAAGACGAAGCCGACGAAGGCGAAGATGAAAGTGAAGATGAGGAGAAAGAGGAAGATGAGGTCGAGGAAGACGAACAAGATGATTATTCTGAAGATGATTGAGAGAGATATACTTATCTGAACTTAGATGTTTCTTCTAGAATATATTATCTGGACTTAGATGTTTATTGTAAAATGTATTATCATATGTTGTCTTGGTTATTATTTTGCGTTTGTTGTACTTTCATATTTCTAATCTCTATTATTTGTTGTATTATCATATGCTGTTATCAGGTATGGCAGGTCGTCGCGGATCGTTCCGAAAAGGGGGACAACGAGGTCATGATCCTCCGGTACTTCCTACAGGTACTGCTAGAGGACGGGGTTTTCCTTTGGTACCGCCTACTGGTACCGGCTCTGGATCCTCGTCGCCGATTACTCTGACATATCGGACAGTAGCTGGGCCTGCTGGGACGACGTCACGTGGCATATCTCCCGGGACGAGTAGTTCCAGGCCTAATAAGAGTGCTCGTCCGTCTAGCGTTCCTGCTGTTGATACGACGATGGAGACGGATGAGCAGATGGCGGAGGTTGTGCCGACGGCCGAGGCGGCTGTGCCGACGGTCGACCAGCATCATGCAGATGAAGGCGCACCCGGAGGACCAGCACGCTCCAACGCTGTAAGTCGCTGGTTGTATGAATCCATGGTAGATAACAGTCTATCACTGCTCTGGACCATCGAATCCGTCACCAATCTCAGCCTATCGGTCATGGTCACCTGTGCTGTCTGCAGCTCCGTTACCGTGCGCTCTAACCCTCCAACGCTGCGCTCTGTCCTCTCAGTCATCTCCATGAGCTCCATAATGCCGCGATCGAGCGCATCCAATCGTGCTAGCAGCACAGGATCGTCCGTAGGGTGCTGAGACTGCTACTCGATCCGTCGTAGCAGGTTGTCACGGATAGACTCCATCATCTGGTGGACTCGGGCAGACTCTTGGGACGGCTGTGGACCATGCACACTAGCAGGAGATGCCCTAGAGGACTGGGTCGCAACTAGGGCGCCATAGGATCTGTACCGTAGTACGTACCCCTATGGAGTCCACCAGCGGCGGTCATCCACAGCTCGTCCGTCGACGGAGCTTGAGTGGGCTGCGAGGAAGTACCGGCTTCTCCTGCATTAGGTGCACTAGCAGCCACCCGTTCCCGCAGCCTCTGATACTCGGCCTAAAAAGTATGGATAGTACTCTATAATTTCTAATTTCTAATTGATGTACTTATTATTACTAATTACATGAATATTTATTTGCATCATATTTACTAAGTTATATTAAAATTGACACGAAGTATTAAATTAAGATAACGTATTGTAATACTTACATAGGTCTGCTCGGCCCTCTCGTCAATAAGGCCTTCGCTCTTCCGATGGGTGGCCAGGAAGACGGTTACCATGTCGGCGTTACCGACCTTCCTTACCTGTAATTAAATATATTATCTTAGTAATAATTTATCGGATTTGCATTAAAATAATATTTCTAAAAGAGAAAGACATACCAGACGATGGAAATGTTCCGTCATCGGAATCGACCCACCGTACCACTTCGAGGCATGTTGCCTAGCCGCCTTGGCCTTCTCCGACTTCTCCTTTTACCTTGGCTCGTCGAATCGAGCCTTCATCGCATTCCACTGATCAGGGGTGATCCAACCTTGGATCGGCTTTTCGGCATGATCACGATCCTTCTGATCATTAATAGCGTCGCGGATCAGCTTGGTAGCGACGGCATGAAACATCCCCTCGATAAGCTGGACACGGTGCGGTGGATAGAAAAACATATCCTAGAAGAGCGCAAACTAAATATTTATCAGTAATATATAATATGAATTAATTATATGATTCATACCAAAAGCAAATCTATTTTAACCTTAAAGCGCGTAAACCAGTAGTTCTTCCTTTCGTCTGGAGCATCAGAGTAGTTAATCAAAAGACCACCATAATTATGTCTCAGCATGTGGCCTAGGCGTCTCTGTACCTTTGGGGGGCGATATCTATACAGACATATTATATTCATGAAAAAAGTTAATTTATGATAAAAACAGAAAAAAATTATAAACCAAAACATCTACTTTGTATCGTCGGCCCAGATCTCCGTCCTCCTCTCCTCCGGAGGTGCGCACGCATCATCTGCAAGATGCTGGTCGGCCGTCGGTGCAGCCTCTGCCATCTGCTCATCCGTCTCCATCGTCGTATCAACAGCAGGAACGCTAGACGGGCGAGCACTCTCATTAGGCCTGGAACTACTCGTCCCAGTAGATATGCCACGTGACGTCGTCCCAGCAGGCCCAGCTACTGTCCGATATGTCGGAGTAATCGGCGACGAGAATCCAGAGCCGGTACCAGTAGGCGGTACCGAAGGAAAACCTCATCCTCTAGCAGTACCTGTAGGAAGTACCGGAGGATCATGATCTCGTCGTCCCCCTTTTCGGAACGATCTGCGACGACCTGCCATACCTGATAACAGCATATGATAATACAACAAATAATAGAGACTAGAAATATGAAAGTACAACAAAGACAAGATAATAACCAAGATAACATATGATGATACATTCTACAATAAACATCTAAGTCCAGATAATATATTCTAGAAGAAACATCTAAGTTCAGATAAGTATATATCTCTCAATCATCTTCAGAATAATCATCTTGTTCGTCTAACTCGAACTCATCTTCCTCTTCCTCCTCATCTTCACTTTCATCTTCGCCTTCGTCGGCTTCGTCTTCCTCTTCGGATAATTCTATATCTTCTACATTATTTGTCGTGTAATGCGTAACTTCCGTGGAGTCCACATCGACAATATTGATTACAAGAGGTAGCCCGTCCTCCTGGTAAGCTTTTTCGTCCACATCGAGAAGATTGACAGGAAAAGACAGAGCATGCAAGACATTGGTGAGAGTGAGAGAAGGGGTGCATGCGACAGTGCCTTTACCCATGACAGGGCTGGAGTTACCATCAGCAGTCTGAATGCTCTCCAGCGTCGGTAGGTGAGTATAGTCCTGGAACTCACCGCGGGACCCCGTGACATGACGAGATGCCCCAGAGTTCATAATCCAACCTGGTTGGTGGACAACTGCTGCAAGAGCACGTGCAGGAATACCTGTGCTGGTTTGGGCAAAGCAAGTGATGTGGTCCCCCGAGGTAGATGACTCCCCATGACTGCCGTCCGAACCCGGCTTCGTGCTGCGTAACCTCGCGAGGAACTCCTTCTCAAGAGGGGTTAACTTAGCCAGGTGATTTTCTCCCCCTTCCTCCGCCAGATTTGCTTTGTGTCCTCCAAAATAATTTTCCCTTCTACCAGCATAACCGCCTCTACCACCTCGACATCCTCCGCGGCCCCGTCCACGATCACTCGATTGACTTTGTAGGGGTTTTGGACAAAATTTGATGTAATGTCCTGAGTCACCACAGTTGTGGCAAACACCGGCCAAAGAGGAAGGCTGATTGAAGGCTGCAAGGGCAGACTTGTTAACAGCGGCTTGCTCCCCCTGGAAATAGTCCTTGTTGGACATCAACTTCAAGCGAGCCTGTTCTTGTGCCATGGCAGCTATGGCTTCTTCTAAGGTTGGAAGCATGGGCTGTGCTAGGAGTACATTCCTTCTATGCTCAAACACAGGGTTAAGACCCTTCAAGAACTTCATCATCTGTTGTCGCGAAATATAATCCAAGAACTTTTGGAAATGTTTCGCAAATGCTGGTTCGACTTGGGCATCTTCCATCCCAAGAGGATCATAGTGATCCAGATCAGACCAGTACTTCTTCAACAGTGCTGCATACTCAGAGATGATACGGCCATCCTGGGCCACCCTATCAAGTTCAGCGTCCGCATGGCCTGTCGTGACCATTTCAAGTAGTTGGACGTTCCTTCCAACTTCGTCTCCAGCTTGTCCAGCTTCCCCATTTTGTAGGGTGACAGATCCACATCAGTATGGATCACACGTGGGGTTGTCTCGGTTAATCTCTTGGATAAAATATCGTCAACCAAGGTCTTCATCTCTTCTGCTGTCAGTTTACAACTTATCGAATCCATGGCGTCTTCAACTGTGATTCGTCGTCGTCGTCGTCTTCGTCGGCTTCGTCGTCGTCGTGTTCGTCGGCTTCGTCATCGTCCTCGTCTTCGTCGGCTTCGTCGTCGTCGTCTTTATGTAAAGTCTTCAGCAGAGACCTTACGAATGCACTGTTAACGTGGCCAACACCGGCGTGCCCATATAGATCCTAATTTGCAGATCGAGAACGGAAAACAAATAAAGCATTTGTAATTCCGAAGGGCGTAATCTAGGAACAGAAGGTGCAAATAAAGCATTTGATAGCCATCCGTTTTCGAATAACCGCCCACATAATTTCTCTCAAATTATGGTTTTTTTTATTTTTATTTTTTTGAAAAAAACGGGGGTGGGGGGTTTCGGCAGCAGTGGGGTCGGAAGAGGGAGGGGAGGGCGTCGGGGGGGGGTGTCGGCAGGGAGGGGCAGGGGGGTCGGCAGGGGGGGCAGGGGTGGTCGGCGGGGGTGGTGGGTCGGCAACAGGAGGGGTCGGCAGGGGGGGGGAATCGGCAGCAGCGGGCGTCGGGGGGCAGGGGGCAGGAGGGGGGGTCGGCGGCAGGGGGGCGTCGGCAGGGGGGTCGGCAGGGGGGGATCGGCAGCACTGGGCAGCAGGGAGGGTTCGGCAGGTGGGGGGGGAGGGATCGGAGGGGGGGTGGGTTTGCCGGGTTGGAATTTTTTTTTTTTTGGTGGTTATGGCTCTGATACCATGTAGAAAATAATTGTTGTTGTATTTTATTGATGGGCTACTCCACTATTTATAGGAAGTCTAGCTCCTTTTCATACTACATTTTCCAACGTGGGACTAAATCCCTTATTAGTTCTCAACACAGACAATGGCTTACAAAACAAAAGTTGCATTAAGGTTCCCAGTTTACATCCTTATAAACAATGAATTTATAAATCTAACAACAAAATAAGTATTTGCAACGCCACTTACAACACAACATGTTGCATGTATTTATAAATCCTTTTTTTACCTTCCTTTATGAAACACAAAAATAACCAATTCCTTCCTGCAGTTTAATCAGATTATACATGTAATATTAGAGAAGCGAAGATTGATGGACAAATCTAGGTCGAACCACAACTGTTAAATAGATGAGTGTGTGTGTGTGTGTGTGTATAAAAGAGGATTGAGGCTGTGTAAAAATGAATCTGAAGATTTCCAATTTAAAGAGGAACAGTTCACCAACACAGTCAATATCTCATGTCACAGTTATAACTATCTTTATAACAACACAATAATTAAGCACCATATAATGGAAATTAAAACCGGGGTAGGTTGCTTACACTGGATAGACTTGCGAGATTCAGGGTGTAGACAGGTGATGGAGGGTGTGTTCTATGTCGTTAAAACAGTGAGACTATGTATCATATCTTCTTCCAATGTGCGGTTGCTTGGGAGACTTGGCAACATCAACGGAGGAAACTGGATCTGCAAGGCGTGGGTGGCCGGAGGATCGGAGACATTATGGAGGAAATTAGCAACAAGAGAGGGAAGGGAGCCTGATGGTTCAATGAAGCACGTATCCGGCTGGAGTCATCAGTATGGCATGCCTGGAAGGAGCGAAATAATCGTATTTCTAGGGATTGACTACATCGGCTATCGGAATTTTACACAACATTGAGTATGATGTACTGACACTAGTGGATATGCCTGACACTAGATATGCGGGTCCATTCCTGACCGCATGATATTGTACAATGATATATTGAAAATTATTTAGAGAAGCCCCGACGGACAAATCTAGGTCGAACCACAACTGTTAACATTTGGTATAGATGAGTGTATATATAAGTGACTCAGTGAGTTGATGATGTTTTAGAAGCCTACATGCAACGATCAAGGACAGAGATTTCCGCAAACAAACTCAAAAGGAACATAAAAAAATCACAGAGATTCAGCAACATTTGACACATCAAAAACCACATAGATTCAGCAAACCAGAATCAACAGCTGGTTTAATAAATCAATAGAGCACTAAATTAATAGCAACACTACTGATCTGTTGGTAGGATTGAGTGAGGCTGTGTAAAAAGAATATGAAGTTTTTTCCAATTTAAAGAGGAACAGTTCACCAACAACATCAACACCTAGCTAGTAATGGAAGATGATAAATCAAAGTATATACAAAGTATATACAAAGCAATTGTAAAACATCGTCTCTGTCACATCCGAAGGAGCCTATATATATGAGAACAAATTACGATATGTTAAAGCTTATATATACATTTAGAGGTTTACGTAAATATATATATATATAAAAAAAAGTACTGATCAGAAAATTAATGTTAAGCCTCCCGGATCTTACATCTTCTTTCTGTAAGATGAGAAGCTCTAGATCAGGTGAACTCTCCAGGAAGTTGGTCACTACTGCAAAATTGAGTTCCATATGGGATATGTATCCCATAGAGTGTCAGGCTCTTAAGGTTGCGAAATATTGGAAGTCCTGGATTCTACGAAACACGGTGTACATGACAAAAAAAAAGAGAGGATTGATCAGTATTGTTAACAATTCAATCATATTGTACAAAATTGATTGCTATTCAATTAAACGAAAGGAGCTGGTGTCGCATATGCATATTAACATTCAATGTTATAGTACTACTCAAATAACAAAGACTACAAGTTAAAACCAACTTATGCAGTATCAGTTGTAAGTATCGGTTTCTTTTAATTTTGACAGTAAGCTTGATACTTGAAACCTTTGTGAAACCAGAAGGATAAATCTAAGTAACTTGTAAAAATTTATATTTTGTTGGTATATATATGTTAAAATAATAGATATTGTAAATGTTTTCAATATGTTTTTGACCCTTTTGAGTATGCTGACAGTCAAAGAGCTGGTAACAATGCTCAATGATATTGTTAGTAGTCATGGATAATACAATTTTTTTTTCTTCCGATTATGCCTTCTGATTACTAGCCCATGCCAATATTGGATACAAATACGTGTGTGTGTGTGTGTGTGTGTGTGTGTGTGTGTGTGTGTGTGTGTGTGTGAAATAGTAGAAACAGATGTGTGATTTGTTTCTTATTCATTGGACCAATATTTTTTTATTGTTGATTCAAAATTGTTATATCTCGTAATAGATTAGAAACTAGATATGTAAATGCAATTCATTTCACGCGGTTGCAATTTGCATTTATAATACCTTTTTGGTTTCCATAGCTGAAAATGTAAATTTCAATATTTAAAATGGTAAACCCTTGTTTTGTTTGATGTATTTGTTGTTTTACCTTTCTTTATTTCTTTCCATATTTTTGTGTGTAGGATTTAACAAGTAAAGCACATTGTTGGATGATCTAGTTAAATTTTCCACTAAAAAATTAATATGCTTTCCCGTTGCTCGAACGGGCTCGAACGAGTTCTTTCCATGTATATATATATATATATATATATATATATATATATATATATATATATATATTTGATGGGAGCTCCAGGCGACTCCGGCGATCTAGGGTTTCCGCGCGGCAACCCCTTGCGGCCGCCGGATCTGCTTGCAGGCGGGGTGCGGCCCCCGGTAAGGACGGACGGTGCCCCCCCCCCCAGGCGGTGGGGGGGGGGGGGGGCGGGAGCAGGATCGGGGGGGTCGGGCGGACCCCCCGACGCTGGCGCGCGCGGCTGCTCCCCCCATGCGGTGGGGGGGGGGGGTGCGGGAGCACGGGGGGGGGGGGGGGTCGGGTGGACCCCCACGGCAGTCGACGATGCCCCAGGCAGTGGGGGAGGGGGGGCGGGCACAACGGGAGGGGGTCCGGGCAGCCTCTGTTCGGTGATGGGGGGATCGGACTCGCTGCGGAGTGGCTCCATTGCCCCGAACTTTGAATTCGGAGCAGGCTCTGGATCTATGGGGAGCCAAACGGAGGGTGGTGGATGGACGACGGTTACGCGTCGTCGTTTGGCGAAGACCGGAGGAAAGTCGGGAGGCGGACAGGGTATGGTTAGGGATCGTCATCCTGATAGCCGTCAGAACGGGTCAGGGTCTCGTCCATCTGCCCAGGGTCCGGGGGCATCTGCTGGGAGATTGGTGGGTTGGTGGCCAAAGGCGACTGCGGCGGCCAAGGGGAAAAGCAAGGTGGTGGATCTGGATGTTCAGGGATCTGGGAATCCTCGGCCGGAGGTTGGCCCGAGGACTATTGGGACGACCACTCGGCCTGCTGGACGGTCCTGGGCTGAGATCTGCAAACCTGTGGGGCCGAAAATTCCCACATCGATGGAGTATGTTCCGCCGATCAAGACAGGAAGGGACTTCCGGGTCTCTTTTCCTGCGGAGGAGATCCTGAAGGTGACAGCATACTGGGAGAACACCCTCGTCCTGTATGTCTTAGGCAACAAGCCTTTCTACGGACAGATCCGAGGTTATGCAGCACGTGTCTGGCAGCCTAAAGGGAGTATGGAGTTCTATGCCCACGAGAACGGCTTTTATTATGTGAAGTTCGGACTGACGGAGGATGTCGCTCGGATCCTCCAAGGAGGCCCCTGGACGTTCGATGGCAGACAAATCATTCTCAAGGAGTGGACCCTGGAGCTTCGATGTGAGAGGGAAGTTCTGAATGCCATTCCTGTATGGATTCGCTTCCCTGAGTTCTCGGTCAGGTTTTGGAGCATACCTTTGTTGATGCAGCTAGCCAGCTTGGTGGACAACCCGATCAAGGCATATGAAGCTACTGCCTTTCGGTCGCGGTTGATGTACGCGAGGATCTTTGTGGAGATTCGGGCAGGGAGGAGCTTCCGAAGATGGTGGAATATGAGATCCCTTCTGGGAGGTGCTTACCCAGAAGGTGGAATATGATGGGTTCCACCTATCTGTTCACGCTGTTCCTGCTTCGGGCATCTGGCCAGCGCGTGTTCGGAGGTTGGACCTCCGACGGAGCCTACTATCCCTCTTAGTGAGGCTACAGAAGATCCTTGCGATATGAATCTCAGAGATGATAGTGGAGCAGAGGTCTTGGAGGGGGAGGTTACTTATCCTGTGAGTGATGGTGGTTTGAGCCTCGTTGTATCCACTCAGCTTGCTCCCACGAGTGGGGCGATGACCACCTGCCAGGGGCTGAGTAGTATAGTTACTAGAGGTATGGTGGCGTCGGAGATTGAGGTACGAGGGGATGGCGGTTCGTCTGGAGGACAAGTTTACTGTAGGAAGAGACGCGCTGCCGGCCTGCTGAGGGATGGCCCCTCCAGGGTGGTGGGACATACTACGGACGGAGAGGAGGCGGTGTGTGTTGACAACCCTGCCTGGGCGTTAGTTCTATCTCAGGTCGCTCCCCAATAGGCGGTCCCGACTGGGAAGAAGGAGGATTCCTTAGCGACGGATGCAGCACTTTTCCCAGGTGCTGATCCGGTAGTTTCTCAGGGGGACCCTACCTCTCATTAATTAATGGCCATTATCGCCTGGAATGTGAGGGGGACGTGTTCGCTAGGGAGGTGGAGAGAGATTTGTGGGGTGCTCCACAGAGAGAAATATGACATTTCTGTTCTATTAGAATCCAAAATAAAAGGTGAGAAGACTCTTGCTCGGCGGACCCCTTCTCATTGGGCCCAACTGCACAACCTGGCTCTTTGTGACATGGCCAGGATTTGGGTTCGCTGGAACTCGAAGAATTGGGATGGTGACTTGATCTTGATGACGGAACAGTTGATTGCCATCTCCTTCGTGAACAAGGGTGGCTTCCGGTTCTTGCTGGGGCTGTCTACAGCCACAATGACAGAAGGAGACGAGAGTCCCTATGGAGCGACATCTCCCGGGTTTCCTCGGTTGCTGACTTGTCGTGCTTTCCTCTTCTCTTGATCGGAGACTTCAATGCCCTTCTGCATCAAGGAGAGAAGTTGGGGGGTCGCCCGGTTCCAGATTCTATCCTCTATGATTTCCAGAGATGTCTCCTGCTTACGGGGCTTCGGGGATTGTCTCGCTCAGGCTTCATCTGGACTTGGCATAACAAAGCAACTCATAACAGGGTTGCTTGTCAGCTTGATCGAGCTCTGGGCAATGGGGAGTGGTTCCGTCACTTCCCCAACACTTCGGCTGAGGGCCTGGCCGCTGGGACGAGCGATCATTCCCCCATCAGGGTTGGCTTCACTGCTCGGACTCTTGGGAAGTCCCGCTCGTTCCGGTATGACAACAGTTGGTATCTCTCGGAGGGCTACCTAGAGGCTGTCGCAGAGGGCCTTACTAGCGTTCAGGAGGAGACGGCTCAATTCCGCTTGGTTTGTCGTCTCAAGGCCACGAAGAGAGCTCTAAGGAGTTGGGTGAAGGGGTTGCCCAAGTCCACCTTAGAAGATAAGGAGGTGGAGCTGCGGACCTTACAGCTGGATATGCAAGCTGACATGCACAATAGGGACTTGGCGGCTAGAGAGAAGGAGCTGATCGGAGAAGTCAACATCCTGAGGCTGTCGAAGGAGATTAGCTCAGCATAGCGGGCCAAATGTTCCTTGCTTAAGGACGGCGACCGTTGCTCCAAGTTCTTCTATGATGTTATCCGGACAAGACAGAATAGGAATCACATCTCCCAGCTTCTCGATGCAGATGGAACTCTGGTGGGGACGCCGGCTGAGATCCAGGGTGAGGCTGTCAAGTACTATTCTGAGTTATATTTCCAGACTGACTACCTGTTTGTGTTCCCAGAGGTTGTTACGAAGAGACTGGTAACCCCATATGGGAATAACATCCTTCTTGCTCCTGTGACGTTGGAGGAGGTGGAATCTATTATCAAGGTGGCGGATCCCAACAAGGCTCCTGGTCCGGATGGCTTCAGCAGTGGTTTCTTCAAACGACATTGGGACATTCTGAAGCTTCAGGTCGTGGAGGTGGTACAGGAATTCTTCTCCAAAGGGAAGCTTCTGAAAGAACTGAATCATACTTTCCTGACCTTGGTGCATAAGAAGGAGGGAGCGACAGCATTGGCGGATTTCAGACCTATTGCGTATTGTAATTATTTTTATAAGATAATTACGCACCTTATGTGCCGACGGATAGAGGGGATCATGCAGGACTTGGTATCTCCGAATCAGGCTGCATTCATCAAGGGGAGGTCGATCGCAGAGCACAGCCTCCTGGCCCATGAGATGGTGAGGGAATTTAGCAGACCCGGAGGGAAGAAAGCCTGTGTTAAACTGGATCTGAGGAAGGCGTATGACATGGTCAATTGTGACTTCCTCTGTCATCTGATAACCGCCATGGGATTCGCGGAACACTGGGTTGCGTTGATCCGGGAGTGCATTACGTCCCCTACTTTCTCTGTTCTCATCCAGGGTATTCCTTATGGGTACTTCCAGAGCAACCGTAGGCTTAGGCAAGGGGACCCACTGTCCCCTTACCTGTTCACGCTTGTTATGGAATACTTTACTTGCTTGATGGATCTGGCAGTGCACCGTGGACAGCTGGTTCCTCTGTTTCGGAGGATGGATCCCCCAGTTACTCATCTTATCTATGCGGATGATCTACTAGTCTTCATCCAGCCATCGACGGAGGGGTTGCAGACGCTTGCAGCTATTATGGAAGATTTGAAGTCCTTTTCGGGTCTCCAGATGAACAGGTATAAGAGTAGGGTCTACTTCAGCTCCCTGTGTACCCGGAAGGAGGAGCGGGCTGATGTGCTGGGTATCGCGAGGAGTGATCTTCCGATGCGTTACTTAGGAGTGCCTCTCACAGTCAACTATGCGCGGGATCAGGACTGTCATAGTCTGGTGGAGTATGTCCAGAGGAGAGTCGAATGTTGCCAAGTAGCCGGTCTGTCTTTTGGCGGACGCATTGAGCTGGTCAGATCGGTGATCTCGGCTGTGGCCCATTTCTGGCTGCAGTCCATCCTCCTTCCTGTGGCCACTATTCGGCGAGTGGAGCGACTCTGTGATTGTAGTGCCCCGTCCCTACATCGTGCCCCATACTTTGTCCACGGGGTGCGCGAGAAAGGAACACTGTCGCTATCGATTCGGCCGGGACCGATAGGTCGGGATTGACCGAGTCGATCGAAGGGGAACGGTTGAATTAAGATCCATTCCTCGTTATGGAATGTCTTCTTCGGAACCAAGTCCCATATTCAGCGGGTTGCGCCTCGAGGATTGGCTCTGCGGCTTAGTCGGGAGAGACCTCTCGTTGCTCTGCTTTTCACGCCGCTTGCGTTGGTTTTGGCTTTGTTTTCTGAATGCGTTTTCGTGAACGTTTTCGATGGTTTTCATGGCTTGCATTTCGAACTCACATTTCCTATCGAACTCCTTGAATAATGCAGTGTTCTAATCGGTTGCTTGTGCGATTTCAGGTAATCGCGTAGGCGACGTCTAGCGCGACCAACAAGTCCTCTCGCCGAAGTGAACTCAAGGTGAGTGGCTGACCCTTCTCTTCTCGACCCCCTTCTTAAGTAAATCGATAGTGTTGCTATGGATGAAAGCAAAGGCACGGACACGGTAAAATAATCAAGTTTCAAAGAGAAAGTAGGCTAGGCCTTAATAACTAAATGTTGCCTTAACTCGGTCATTGGACAACTTGTCGACAAGGGAGAGTTTCCTCGAGCGACTATCCGGGGCCACGGGATCGACTCGGCCTAGGAGGAAACACGGTATAGCTGTGCTGGATGATAGCACGGGTTAAGCGGGGACTTGCAGCGGGGCTCGCTACTTGCGCTGCAAGGGCCCCGGCTAACAAAGCTATAGTCCAGGATGGCTTGTGATGTCAGTGACCAAACACACGAAATGTTGCACTTGGAAATGTAAATGATAACAATTGACAGGAAAGAACATGGTAAGTTTCAAAGGGCGCGGCCCGCCGGGGGTAAGTTCCAACGTAAATTACATTATGCTTGTCAATGCTCACTTGAAATTCATTAGGATGGTTAGAAACATTCATGAACTAAAGTCATATAAACTCATTCAACCAAATGAGAGCTTAGAAACTTAACTTGCCACGCACCAGTACAAAGTGTAATGTACTGATCCTCGCTCTCCACGCAGGTACCCCGAACCACGAAGGGCGTGCCACCTAAAAAATCTCAAGGCGGCGTGGACACTTTTGAAGCCTCGTCCGTGTGAAGGCTTGTTTCTGGATTCCTTTTGAAGAAGACCCCGCACTCAGTCCAAAGAAAAGATGGCGAATCGGCTTGCCTCGATCGCAGGTGAAAATGTGTAATAGTTTTTGCTTGTATAATGGGGTGTAATATATGGAACGACTATCTCATCGGCGTTTATTTTGTAAGTCGAGTCATGTTGTAGCCCGCGCGGCAATGATTGTAAAGAAGTCCATGTAAAGTTTCTATTATTAATGAAAAAGTCTATTTCTACATCAAATGTGTCATTCAATTTCTCTGCGTACTCTAATTTGATGTTGTGTTTCGGATAACCTTATGACTATGCCTTGTGCGATCGCAATTTAGGTTCGCACGACATCACGCCCGGGGGACGACTATCGATTCTACGGAATCGGGGCGTGACAGTGATGATTTCATTTGGAGAGGGGTATGAATGCGATCTCCTGGGAGCAGCTCTGTCGTCCCAGGAAGGAGGGAGGAGTGGGGCTCAGGCCGTTACTGGAGATTAGGGACGCTTCTGCACTTAAGCTGGCCTGGAGATTCATCAGCGGGGGGTCTCTCTGGGCGGATTGGATGCACAACAGATACGTGAAGCAGGGCAACTTTTGGACGTGTTCTACTGACAACAACCATTCAGTCACGTTCAAGACTATCCTGAGACACAGGGGGGTGCTCAAGTCTGCTATCCGGAGGGTGTCCTGAAGGATGGGTCGAGTACGGACCTCTGACGGGATCCTTGGCTGGATCGGCATTCGCTGTTGGACATCAGGGAAGCCCCGTCTCATCAGGAGGACAGGCGTGGTCTGACGTGTAGTCGCATCATCCGAAATGGGGAGTGGAGGCCGGATTCTTTTCGGTTCACCGAGGAGCTGGGTGAGATTATTATGTCTACATCCATTGATCCGGCTTTGCCTGCGGATCGGTGGATTTGGGCCGACAGATGCATCTTCGGGAACTGGGGAGTTCCAATTCCGTAGCTGCTACAACCTTATCCGGCGTACCTGTAGTGACCCGATCCGCCTTAGCGGAACGCCGATTCAAACGGCAAGTGCAACGACTCGAACGAGCCGTCGACCCAAAGAGTTGGCATCGACCTGATGAAGAATCGATGCAAGGCTTACATTGGCCCGTCAAGATGAATCCAGACTTAGACTTTCAAAGGCGCGCTCGGAGTATCGCTCGGCCGACGCGTTCATCGCTAAGGTGGGTGGCTTCGATGAACCCGTCTTTGCTTAGCCTAGACACATAACAATACGGACACTATCACTGAATTTGCTAGAAAACAACACCGCGCATGCTAATAAATGACCCAACGCACCTAGCTAAGGGATTAATCCCATCTTATATGCTTGTATAGAATATGGAAAAGAACATGGAAAATACGAGAACTCTCGCACCGCGCTCCACGCTCGTGCTAAGGCACAAGCTTGCGTTCAACAATGAAACAATGAATGGGTTACAACAATGAAATGGGAAGACTATCAATATAGTCCTTCCGAGTAGAGTATAGCAACATTGAAAGGCTATGGGACCGATGGGTCGCCAAGGCGACTCCCGCACAAGGAGTTGCGTAATGTATGAATGAAAGAGTAAACGAATAAGTGAATGAATGAATCAACGAATGAATGGACAAGTGAAAAGAAGAAATGAATAAAAGATAAAAAGGAAAGAAATGGTTAGCAACAGGTATGACGGGCACGTGCATCGGGGCTCGCTACCCGCGCTGCACGGACGCCAACCTGGTCGATAATGCATTGGGGCTAAGGGTTAGCCTACGGCTCAGAGACAGCCGTTAAGTTAAAAAGACAAGTTAATACGAAATGGTTGTGGACAAACGGCACGAGCGAGGGGTGGCGAATGCTGTGGCCGTAGAGAAAAAGGGATTCCGCGGCATGATCAAAGGGGGGATATGCCGGCCTAGGCGGAATCAAAGGTGCTTACGGACAACCGGGGTGCGGGCTTGGCCACCACTAGAAACGTAAGTGCGGGGTATTTCAAAGAGACTATCAAGGTGTTCCAGCCGCACGCTTCGATAGGTGAGAAATACCAAGGGGAGAATATGTCCAAAATGGCTTGTGATGCCAGCGACCGGTGCATATAGATTAAGTAGACTTTGCTGGTGGCTATCCACGTGCAAGTCCTTGCATTGAAATCAAAGTAGTCTAAGTTAAATGAACAAGTGCCTATTGAACGGCTTGGAATGTATCACACCAAATGATAATGAATTAGAGAATACACCTACGACGCGCTACAACCCGAGGCAGGGACACGCCCGTGATATTGAAAGTTTACATAAGGCACGTTATGTTATTACATATGAATTGTTGACTAACTTGGTTTACTTGGACAGGGAAGGCCGGACGGTAAGTATGGGTAAGTCATGCATGTATTTCCATGCGACACTTGCATTCGGCAACACGAGATAGGCTATGAAATATGCCATGAAACTGATCCTAAGGCAAGATTAGAAAGACAATGAATGATAGGCGGTGCACAAAAGTAAATAGAATGTGTTTGGTAATGATAGCATTGTGGGCGAGCTAGCCTCCCTACCAGTGCATGACAATGTACTGATAACCCCACAGTCTGCTTGCAGGAAGCAGGAAACGTCGGCGGGTGCGGAGCTTCCATCGAACGTGCTAAGGCGCGGAGCCAACTCTGGGGCCTTGGAACGTTGCAAGAAGCTGAAGCACCCTATACAGGATATAATGTATCGGAACATCGCCATGAATCATTCCATCTTATAAGCCACTTGGCACGCCTTTTATGTTTCAGAGAGAGAGAGCTTGAGCGATTTGTAATATCGGCCTAGCACCGCTTGTAAACTTCTTGAAAATTAATAAAGAGTTTGAATTCGCTTCCATTTGTGTTCATTTACTTTTCGCTGCAAATGGGGACACTCTGTGCGACTCTGTGGCCTAGCTCAAATCGGCCGTTTCTTGGACTTAGCCTTGCACGGGCGCAACCTAGGCCCGTGCGGCATCACGCTTTAGCGAGGACGATCGCTCCTACGGGAGCGAGGCGTGACAGTACCTTCCCTCTGAGTCTCGATTACGAGTTCGTTTGGTGCAAGGGTCTGGCTAGGAAGATGCAGTGTGTGTTTACAAGCTTCTACTAGGCCGCCTCTTGACTAGAGATCGCCTGAGTTCGTTTGGTGTGCCGGTTACGGATCCCAAGTGTGTGCTTTGCTGTTTGGAGCCTGAATCTATAAAACATATCTTCTTCGAGTGCACTCTGGCATGGCAGATCTGGTCGAAGCAGAGTCGTGTATTGGGAGTATGCGCTCCGGGAAAGGTATTGGGGACATTATCACGGTGATCCGAGACACTACCAAAATAAGTCATATTACCGACGTAATTACAGGAAAAAAATAATTTAGCGACGTTTTTTTATAACGTCTCAAGACGTCATTATTAGCGACTGACAGCGACGTTCTGCGACGTATTTAAACTACGTTTGCGTTTTAAAGAGCTCACGTCGCGTATAAGTCGGTAAACGTCGCTAATATTAGTACTATTAGCGACGTTTACTGACGTATTTATTACTTCATCGCTAATATCACTGATATTAGCGACGTTTACCGACGTTCTAATATGATGTTGCTAAATTAAAAATATAGGTCAGGTTTGAGTTTTCATTCTCCCTATTATTTTTGTCCCCAAATTTCTTTCATCCTCCCCCCCCCCTCCCCCGACCCCGATCCGGCGACCCCCACCCCCTCGGCCCCCGACCGACCGCCCTCGGCGACCCCCCACCGACCTCGGCGACCCCCACCCCCCTTGGCGACCCCTCTCCTCTCCCCAACCCAAACCATTCCCTCTCCTCTCCCCAACCCTCCCCCTCCCCCCATCAGCTCCCCGACCCCCTCCTTCGGTGACCACCGCTCCCCGACCCCCTCCTCCGGAGATCGTCGACCCCCTCCTCCCCCTCGCCATCGCCGTGCCCGATCCCTCGTTCGAACGTCCCTCCCGTTCGCCAGAGCCAGCTCCAGCCACATCCACCGCCGCTCCCCCTCACCGCTTCCCCTCGTCGTCGCCCCTCCCCTCATGCCACGGTTGATCAGGTAAACCCTAACCGGCTCGTATACACACGGATACGACACTTTGACGCATGACACAACACTTTGACACACACACACTTTGACACATGACACAACACTGACGCACACACACAATGACACCTATGTGCTCAAATTTTAGCTAAATTAGGGTATTCTAGATATAAGATAAATAATATGCTAAATTACTACCCAAACTTTATTCTCATATTGATACATAATATTCACAAATACCCTAGTTACAGACATTACTATTGGTGTTATTGGACTCCTAGCTTAGCTTAGCCCATTAAGCCCTAACCCATATCTTATACTTAGTACATGATTATGCAGAGTAACTCCTCTAATATGACTCATGCAGAGTCACAGTCTTTCTACTGAAGCTAACTCATACAAATATCCATCTTCTTTCACAGTTTAGTTAGTCTACATCTAACACCAACTGTTTGGCATTCCACATACTAATATGGTTGTCTAAAATAAATCCAACTACCTAATGTTGATTCACCACTTCATAAACTATTCCAAACATCATTCCTATTGTTAACATTAGTGCAACCTGTCTAGGTGAGTACTCAATTGGAAACATTAAATGCTTACTCTCAGCTAAGGTTAACATCATTAATTTGACATGGAGAAGGATTCAGTTATGATACTTGACCATAGTGTCAGAGTCTTAATTGTAAAGGATCACTTGCTCGAACCTACCTCTATCCACTTCAATATCTGCAACCTAGCATTCTAAACCAACTGATTTGCCAACATCTGATTCAATATGCCTAGGACTATAAGTCCAAAAGTTCTTTTAGTAATACTCTATACTTGACTTATAAAGTTATGTTAGTATAAAGTTGACTCGGTTTAGCTTTGATACAATATAGCTAGATACATAATATATAGACTAATATCCTAAAACTTGACTTATACAACTTAGAAATGGCTAGTTTGACCAAGTTGGACTAGTTTAGCTTAGAGTTGACTCGGTTGGACTATACATAATATATAGACTAATATCCTAAAACTTGACTTATACAACTCAGCCTTTGAGTGATATGCCGCCGCGATCGCTGCACCTATGAAGGAGGGGGTCACTGAGGGGGAAGGGGTCACCGAGGGGGAGGAGCTCGTCGAGGGGGAAGGAGGCGGGAGAACGAAAATTTTGGGTGAAAAAATGAAATCGATCGAGCAGCCAATCCTATATGAAATATTGTAGCGACGTCCTTATGTAGACACGGGTGATATGCCACCGCGATAATCTCTGACCACTGCACGCACAAACACGCGAAACAAAAGTTAGCAATGCGAAAAGAAGATGACCGATAATCTCTGACCATTTAACGTAAAATGTCATGTGTACATATACTGCGAAAAGTGTAGACCGCATGAACTGACAAACGAGAATTTGGGGATCAAAGGTCTGAAATTTCTAGATGGATATGTTTCGAACTTGAGAAGATGCGTCGACCTCAAGGAGAACAAACTGACAAGTATGAAGAGCCATGATTGTCACGTATTCATGGAACGGTTAATTTCGATTGCATTTCGGGAATTCTTACCGCAGGCAGTTTGGGATCCATTGACGGAGCTTAGCATATTCTTCAGGGACCTTTGTTCTAAGAAATTGCTCGTTGATCGTCTAGAAAAGCAAGAAAAGGACATTGCGGTAACACTGTGCAAGCTAGAGAGGGTGTTCCCTCCTGAATTCTTCGACTCGATGGAGCATTTGCCGATTCATCTTTCCTACGAGGCACGTGTTGGTGGATCCGTGGAATATCGATGGATGTACCCGTTCGAGCGACATTTGAATCACCTAAAAAGAAAGGTGAAAAATAAGGCTCGGGTCGAGGGTTCTATTTGTGAAGCCTATATTCTCGAGGAGATTACAAATTTCTGCTCCTCCTATTTCAAACCTCATGTTGCTACGAATAGAACGAGGGCTCCGAGAAACGACGACAGATATCAAGAATTTAATGATGGAATACTGAAAGTATTCAATGCATCCGAAAAGCCTTCGGAAAAAATGAAGAAGAGATATTTGAATGACGAAGAGCTAAGGGCTGCTCAGTTGTATGTATTACTCAATTGCGACGTGGATGAAGTGGAGAAGCTAGAGGGGTAAGTAAGGAATGATGAGTTTACGTCATCTCAATGTAATAGTTTAAGCCAATATTATTGTACTAATGACGGTTGCTTCGTTGTTTTCCAGCACATATAATGATGAGTTGAGGCTGGTTAGACCCTACCTAACAGACGAAGCATTAGAACAAGAAATGAGACGTCATTTTCCTTCTTGGTTGAGCGAATATGTAAGTTGCTCGGTAATTACTGGCCTCTTCTAATGCAAATGCGCAATAAATAACTTATTATCTTTTCTTTGATATTCAGGTCGATCATCTAATTTCACCCGAGATTGAATTAATTAGAACTCTTGGCAAAGGACCAATTACTTTTGTTAAAATATGACCAAGTTACTGTGTCAATGGCTTTCGGTTCAAGTCGACAAATGCTCCGATCAGAGACAGCTTCCTGGATCTTGATTCCACGAAAAACAGTTGTTTGTGTATCAAGTCTTCGAACTACAAAGACGTCGATCCAGGAAATGATTTCTTTGGCATCTTGCGAGAGATTGTGGAGTTGTCATATAATAATGGCAGAGAACCTGCAAAGATCGTGTTGTTCAAGTGTGAATGGTTCGATCCGATTGAAAATCAAGGTTGAAAAATTGACAAGCATGGTCTTGTGGATATAAACTACAAGCGTAGATATCAAGGCTACGAACCGTTTGTCCTAGCAACTCAGGCTCAGCTCGTGTACTTCACAGCTTATCCGAGACGGGGAGCAACGAAGTCTGACTGGTGGGCAGTATGCAAGACTAAAGCTAGAGATACTTTTGATGTTGACGAAAAAGCTTACCAGGAGAACGAGCTACCTCTTGTAACCAATATTGTCGATGTGGACTCCACGGAAGTTACGCATTACACGACACATAATGTATAAGATGTAGAATTATCCGAAGAGGAAGACGAAGCCGACGAAGGCGAAGATGAAAGTGAAGATGAGGAGAAAGTGGAAGATGAGGTCGAGGAAGACGAACAAGATGATTATTCTGGAGATGATTAAGAGAGATATACTTATCTGAACTTAGATGTTTCTTCTAGAATATATTATCTGGACTTAGATGTTTATTGTAAAATGTATCATCATATGTTGTCTTGGTTATTATCTTGCCTTTTTGTACTTTTATATTTCTAGTCTCTATTATTTGTTGTATTATCATATGCTGTTATCAGGTATGGCAGGTCGTCGCGGATCGTTCCGAAAAGGGGGACAACGAGGTTATGATCCTCCGGTACTTCCTACAGGTACTACTAGAGGACGGGGTTTTCCTTTGGTACCGCCTACTGTACTGGCTCTGGATCCTCGTCGGCGATTACTCCGACATATCGGACAGTAGCTGGGCCTGCTGGGACGACGTCACGTGGCATCTCCTGGGACGAGTAGTTCCAGGCCTAATAAGAGTGCTCGTCCGTCTAGCGTTCCTGCTGCTGATACGACGATGGAGACGGATGAGCAGATGACGGAGGTTGCGCCGACGGCTGAGGCGGCTGCGCCGACGGTCGACCAGCATCATGCAGATGATGCGTGCGCACCTCCGGAGGAGAGGAGGACGGAGATCTGGGCCGACGGTACAAAGTAGGTGTTTTGGTTTATAATTTTTTTTTCTGTTTTTATCATAAATTAACTTTTTTCATGAATATAATATGTCTGTATAGATATCGTCCCCCTGAGGTACAAAGCTGCCTAGACCACATGCTGAGACATAATTGTGGTGGTCCTTGGATTAACTACTCTGATGCTCCAGACGAAAGGAAGAACTACTGGTTTACGTGCTTCAAGGTTAAAATAGATTTGCTTTTAATATGAATCATATAATTAATTCATATTATATATAACTGATAAATATTTGGTTTGCGCTCTTCTAGGATATGTTTTTCTATACATCGCACCGGGCCGAGCTTATCGAGGGGATGTTTCCTGCCGTCGCTGCCAAGCTGATCCGCGACGCTATTAATGATCAGAAGGATCGTGATCGTGCCGGAAAGCCGATCCAAGGTTGGATCACCCCTGATCAGTGGAATGCGATGAAGACTCGATTCGACGAGCCAAGGTACAAGGAGAAGTCGAAGAAGGCCAAGGCGGCTAGACAACATGCCTCGAAGTGGTGCAGTGGGTCGATTCGGATGACGGAACATTTCCGTCGTCTGGTATGTCTTTCTCTTTTAGAAATATTATTTTAATACAAATCCGATAAATTATTACTAAGATAATATATTTAATTACATGTAAGGAAGGCCGGTAACGTCGACATGGTGACCGTCTTCCTGGCCACCCATCGGAAGGGCGAAGGCCTTATTGACGAGAGGGCCGAGCAGACCTATGTAAGTATTACAATACGTTATCTTAATTTAATACTTCGTGTCAATTTTAATATAACTTAGTAAATAAGATGTAAATAAATATTCATGTAGTTAGTAATAATAAGTATATTAATTAGAAATTAGAAATTATAGAGTACTATCCATACTTTCTAGGCCGAGTATCAGAGGCTGCGGGAACGGGCAGCTACTAGTGCACCTAATGCAGGAGAGGCCGGTACTTCTTCGCAGCCCACTCAAGCTCCGTCGGCGGACGAGCTGTGGATGACCGCCGCTGGTGGACTCCATAGGGGTACGTACTACGGTACGGGATCCTATGGCGCCCTAGTTGCGACCCAGTCCTCTAGGGCATCTCCTGCTAGTGTGCATGGTCCACAGCCGTCCCAGGAGTCTGCCCGAGTCCACCAGATGATGGAGTCTCTCCGTGACGACCTGCTACGACGGATCGAGGAGCAGTCTCAGCACCCTACGGACGATCCTGTGCTGTTAGCACGATTGGATGCGCTCGACCGCGGCATTATGGAGCTCATGGAGACGACTGAGAGGACAGAGCACAGCGTTGGAGGGTTAGAGCGCACGGTGACGGAGCTGCAGACAGCACAGGTGACCATGACCGATAGGCTGAGATTGGTGACGGATTAGATGGTCCAGAGCAGTGATAGACTGTTATCTACCATGGATTCATACAACCAGCGACTTACAGCGTTGGAGCGTGCTGGTCCTCCGGGTGCGCCTTCATCGTCGTCGACTCCGCCGCCTCCACCGCCTTCTTCATCGACACCGACTCTACCGACGTCACTGCCTGCTCCATCGGTATCGATTTCACTTGAGGAGTATGAGTTGTTCTTATCCCTTCGTCGCGGCGGTGCCCCTCCTGCACCAGATCCCTACTAGTCCTAGTTAGGACTGTTTGTTTGTGTTTGTTTGATCCTTTGTTTGTGACTTGGATATTTGTTGGTTGTGTAGACTTGGATGTTTGGATCATATTTGTTGGATCCTATTCTATTTGTTGGTTGTGTGTAGACTTTGGTTATTTGGTTGTAGACTTTGTTATTTGGTGTAGACTTGGTTATTTGGATACTTGTTGGTTGTGCCTATTCTATTTGTTGGATCCTATTCTATTTGTTGGATCACATTCTATTTGTTGCCTGCTACATCGTGTTATACTGTTATTTATGTTATTATTCGTTTCAATTGGATGTTAATGTGCTTCTGTTGTTTACGTTTACCAGTGTTGAGTGTTCCACCGAAGGGGTCGACGAACCCAGGGAGAAAAGGATATCTGTTATACTGTGTCTTTATGGTTATCTTTTTAAACTTTAGGGAGAAAATGACATTCTGTATTTTATTTTTTTATTTTTTTTGCAGATTTACCAATGTTTACCGACGTCCATCGACGTACGTTTGCGTCGGTAAACGTCGGTAAGTCTGCAACATTTTTCAGGGTATCGACGTTTACCGACGTCCTTATACGTCTGAGACCGTCGGTAAAAGTCGGTGAACGTCGGTAATAATCCCAGGAATTACCGACATTTAGTGACATAATAGTCGTTGCCAATCCACCGACGTAACGACGGTAAACGTCAGCAAATTCCTAGTATTTTACCGACGTTTTGCGACATTTTCAACGACGTTAATTCACCGAGTAAACGACGGTAAACGACGGTAAACGTCGGTAAGTTCCCAGGATTTTACCGACGTGTAGCGACTTTCAACACGTCGCTAATCCACTAACGAAACGACGGTAGACGTCGGTAATATCCCAGGATATACCGACGTAATCATACGTCGGTGAATGTCGGTATTTGCGACGTTCGGCGACGTTTTAAAGATCAGCGACTTACGTTTCCGCGACAAGTCCAAAACGTCGGTAATTGCGTCGGTAAATATTTTTAGCGACGTAATTTGTCGTTTTAGCGACGTCTTTAGGCGTCGCTAAAACGACTTATTCTGGTAGTGTCCACGCTACGGTTAAAGCACGCCAGTACCGCAACTCGACGGCTCCTCTTATATGCGCCGACGTGTCAGTAGCCAGACGAACTCTGGCTGTTCTGAACCAAAATTACGACGGGTCAGAATAAGTCGTTTTAGCGACGCCTAAAGACGTCGCTAAAACGTCAAATTACGTCGCTAAAAATATTTACCGACGTTTTGGACTTGTCGCGGAAACGTAAGTCGCTGATCTTTAAAACGTCGCCGAACGTCGCAAATACCGACGTTCACCGACGTATGATTACGTCGGTATATCCTGGGATATTACCGACGTCTACCGTCGTTTCGTCGGTGGATTAGCGACGTGTTGAAAGTCGCTACACGTCGGTAAAATCCTGGGAAGTTACCGACGTTTACCGTCGTTTAGTCGGTGAATTAACGTCGTTGAAAATGTCGTAAAACATCGGTAAAATACTGGGAATTTGTTGACGTTTACCGTCGTTACGTCGGTGGATTGGCGACGACTATTATGTCACTAAATGTCGGTAATTTCTGGGATTATTACCGACGTTCACCGACTTTTACCGACGGTCTCCGACGTATAAGAACGTCGGTACCCTGGAAAATTTTGCAGACTTACCGACGTTTACCGACGCAAACGTACGTCGGTAAACGTCGGTAAATCTGCAAAATAAATAAAAAAAATAAAATACAAAATGTTCTTTTCTCCCTGCAGTTTAAAAAGATAACCATAAAAACACAGTATAACAGATATCCTTTTCTCCCTGGGTTCGCCGAACCCTTCGGTGGAACACTCAACACCGGTAAACGTAAACCACAGAAGCACATTAACATCCAATTGAAACGAATAATAACATAAACAACAGTATAACACAATGTAGTAGGCAACAAATAGAATGGGATTCAACAAATAGAATAGTATTCAACAAATAGAATAGGCACAACCAACAAGTATCCAAGTAACTAAGTCTACACCAAATAACAAAGTCTACAACCAAATAACCAAAATCTACACACAACCAACAAATAAAATAGGATCCAACAAATAGGATCCAAACATCCAAGTCTACACAACCAACAAATATCCAAGTCACAAACAAAGGATTAAACAAACACAAACAAACAGTCCTAACTAGGATTACTAGGGATCTGGTGCAGGAGGGGCACCGCCGCGACGAAGGGATAAGAACAACTCATACTCCTCAAGTGAAATCGATACCGATGGAGCAGGCAGTGACGTCGGTGGAGTCGGTGTCGATGAAGAAGGCGGTGAGGCGGCGGAGTCGACGACGATGAAGGCGCACCCGGAGGACCAGCACGCTCCAACACTGTAAGTCGCTGGTTGTATGAATCCATGGTAGATAACAGTCTATCACTGCTCTGGACCATCGAATCCGTCACCAATCTCAGCATATCGGTCATGGTCACCTGTGCTGTCTGCAGCTCCGTCACCGTGTGCTCTAACCCTCCAACGCTGTGCTCTGTCCTCTCAGTCATCTCCATGAGCTCCATAATGTCGCGGTCGAGTGCATCCAATCGTGCTAGCAGCACAGGATCGTCCGTAGGGTGCTGAGACTGCTCCTCGATCCGTCGTAGCAGGTCGTCACGGAGAGACTCCATCATCTGGTGGACTCGGGCAGACTCTTGGGACGGCTGTGGACCATGCACACTAGCAGGAGATGCCCTAGAGGACTGGGTCGCAACTAGGGCGCCATAGGATCCCGTACCGTAGTACGTACCCCTATGGAGTCCACCAGCGACGGTCATCCACAGCTCGTCCGCCGACGGAGCTTGAGTGGGCTGCGAGGAAGTACCGGCCTCTCCTGCATTAGGTGCACTAGCAGCTGCCCGTTCCCGCAGCCTCTGATACTCGGCCTAAAAAGTATGGATAGTATTCTATAATTTCTAATTTCTAATTAATGTACTTATTATTACTAATTACATGAATATTTATTTGCATCATATTTACTAAGTTATATTAAAATTGACACGAAGTATTAAATTAAGATAACGTATTGTAATACTTACATAGGTCTGCTCGGCCCTCTCGTCAATAAGGCCTTCGCCCTTCCGATGAGTGGCCAGGAAGACGGTCACCATGTCGGCGTTACCGACCTTCCTTACCTGTAATTAAATATATTATCTTAGTAATAATTTATCGGATTTGCATTAAAATAATATTTCTAAAAGAGAAAGACATACCAGACGATGGAAATGTTTCGTCATCGGAATCGACCCACCGCACCACTTCGAGGCATGTTGCCTAGCCGTCTTGGCCTTCTCCGACTTTTCCTTGTACCTTGGCTCGTCGAATCGAGCTTTCATCGCATTCCACTGATCAGGGGTGATCCAACCTTGGATCGGCTTTCCGGCACGATTACGATCCTTCTGATCATTAATAGCGTCGCGGATCAGCTTGGTAGCGACGGCAGGAAACATCCCCTCGATAAGCTCGGCCCGGTACGGTGGATAGAAAAACATAACCTAGAAGAGCGCAAACCAAATATTTATCAGTTATATATAATATGAATTAATTATATGATTCATACTAAAAGCAAATCTATTTTAACCTTGAAGCGCATAAACCAGTAGTTCTTCCTTTCGTCTGAAGCATCAGAGTAGTTAATCCAAGGTCCACCATAATTATGCCTCAGCATGTGGCCTAGGCGTCTCTGTACCTTTGGGGGACGATATCTATACAGACATATTATATTCATGAAAAAAAGTTAATTTATGATAAAAACAGAAAAAAATTATAAACCAAAACATCTACTTTGTACCGTCGGCCCAGATCTCCGTCCTCCTCTCCTCCGCAGGTGCGCACGCATCATCTGCAAGATGCTGGTCGGCCGTCGGCGCAACCGCCTCGGCCGTCGGCGCAGCCTCTGTCATCTGCTCATCCGTCTCCATCGTCGTATCAACAGCAGGAACGCTAGACGGGCGAGCACTCTCATTAGGCCTGGAACTACTCGTCCCAGGAGATATGCCACGTGACGTCGTCCCAGCAGGCCCAGCTACTGTCCGATATGTCGGAGTAATCAGCGAAGAGAATCCAGAGCCGGTACTAGTAGGCGGTACCGAAGGAAAACCTTATCCTCTAGCAGTACCTGTAGGAAGTACCAGAGGATCATGATCTCGTCGTCCCCCTTTTCGGAACGATCCGCGACGACCTGCCATACCTGATAACAGCATATGATAATACAACAAATAATAGAGACTAGAAATATGAAAGTACAACAAAGACAAGATAACAACCAAGATAACATATGATGATACATTCTACAATAAACATCTAAGTCCAGATAATATATTCTAGAAGAAACATCTAAGTTCAGATAAGTATATCTCTCTCAATCATCTTCAGAATAATCATCTTGTTCGTCTTCCTCGAACTCATCTTCCTCTTCCTCCTCATCTTCACTTTCATTTTCGCCTTCGTCGGCTTCGTCTTCCTCTTCAGATAATTCTACATCTTCTACATTATTTGTCGTGTAATGCGTAACTTCCGTGGAGTCCACATCGACAATATTGGTTACAAGAGGTAGCTCGTCCTCCTGGTAAGCTTTTTCGTCCACATCGACAAGATTGACAGGAAAAGACAGAGCATGCAAGACATTGGTAAGAGTGAGAGAAGGGGTGCATGCGACAGTGCCTTTACCCATGACAGGGCTGGAGTTACCATCAGCAGTCTGAATGCTCTCCGGCGTCGGTAGGTGAGTATAGTCCTGGAACTCACTGCGGGACCCCGTGACATGACGAGATGCCCCAGAGTTCATAATCCAACCTGGTTGGTGGACAGCTGCTGCAAGAGCACGTACAGGAATACCTGTGCTGGTTTGGGCAAAGCAAGTGATGTGGTCCCCCGAGGTAGATGACGCTCCATGACTGTCGTCCGAACCCGGCTTCGTGCTGTGTAACCTCGCGAGGAACTCCTTCTCAAGAGGGGTTAACTTAGCCAGGTGATTTTCTTCCCCTTCCTCCGCCAGATTAGCTTTGTGTCCTCCAAAATAATTTTTCCTTCTACCAGCATAACCGCCTCTACCACCTCGACATCCTCCGCGGTCCCGTCCATGATCACTCGACTGACTTTATAGGGGTTTTGGACAAAATTTGATGTAATGTCTTGAGTCACCACAGTTGTGGCAAACACCGGCCAAAGAGGGAGGCTGATTGAAGGCTACAAGGGCAGACTTGTTAACAGTTGCTTGCTCCCCCTGGAAATAGTCCTTGTTGGACATCAACTTCAAGCGAGCCTGTTCTTGTGCCATGGCAGCTATGGCTTCTTCTAAGGTTGGAAGCATGGGCTGTGCTAGGAGTACATTCCTTCTATGCTCAAACACAGGGTTAAGACCCTTCAAGAACTTCATCATCTGTTGTCGCGAAATATAATCCAAGAACTTTTGGAAATGTTTCGCAAATGCTGGTTCGACTTGGGCATCTTCCATCCCAAGAGGATCATAGTGATCCAGATCAGACCAGTACTTCTTCAACAGTGCTGCATACTCAGAGATGATGCGGCCATCCTGGGCCACCCTATCAAGTTCATCCTGCAATTGGAAGACCCGCATAGGATTGCCTGAGCCCGACTACATATCTTTCAAAGTCCGCCATATATCAGCAGCAGCCTCCATCGCCTCTACATTGCCCGACACCTGGTCGGCAAGGAGGCTGTTAACCATCCAGCCACAACTTTGTTGACAATTTTTCAAATAGCAAACTCCTTTGAGGAGAGATCATCTGGCGCCTTGGTTTGGCCATTGACGTAGCCAACCAAGCCACGTCCCTTCAGCGTCCGCATGGCCTGTCGTGACCATTTCAAGTAGTTGGACGTTCCTTCCAACTTCGTCTCCAGCTTGTCCAGCTTCCCCATTTTGTAGGGTGACAGATCCACATAAGTATGGATCACACGTGGGGTTGCCTCGGTTAATCTCTTGGATAAAATATTATCAACCAAGGCCTTCATCTCTTCTGCTGTCAGTTTACCACTTATCGAATCCATGGCGTCTTCAACTGTGATTCGTCGTCGTCGTCGTCTTCGTCGGCTTCGTCGTCGTCGTCGTGTTCGTCGGCTTCGTCATCGTCCTCGTCTTCGTCGGCTTTGTCGTCGTCGTCTTTATGTAAAGTCTTCAGCAGAGACCTTACGAATGCACTGTTAACGTGGCCAACACCGGCGCGCCCATATAGATCCTAATTTGCAGATCGAGAACGAAAAACAAATAAAGCATTTGTATTCCGGAGGGCGTAATCTAGGAACAGAAGGTGCAAATAAAGCATTTGACAGCCATCCGTTTTCGAATAACCGCCCACATAATCTCTCTCAAATTATGGTTTTTTTATTTTTATTTTTTTGAAAAAAACGGGGGTGGGGGGTTTCGGCAGCAGTGGGGTCGGAAGAGGGAGGGGGGGCGTCGGGGGGGGGGGGGGTCGGCAGGGAGGGGCAGGGGGGTCGGCAGGAGGGGCAGGGGTGGTCGGCGGGGGTGGTGGGTCGGCAACAGGAGGGGTCGGCAGGGGGGGAATCGGCAGCAGGGGGCGTCGGGGGGCAGGGGGCAGGAGGGGGGGTCGGCGGCAGGGGGGCGTCGGCAGGGGGGGTCGGCACGGGGGGGATCGGCAGCACGGGGCAGCAGGGAGGGTTCGGCAGGTGGGGGGGATCGGCAGGGGGGTGGGTTTGCCGGGTTGGAAATTTTTTTTTTTGGTGGTTATGGCTCTGATACCATGTAGAAAATAATTGTTGTTGTATTTTATTGATGGGCTACTCCACTATTTATAGGAAGTCTAGCTCCTCTTCATACTACATTTTCCAACGTGGGACTAAATCCCTTATTAGTTCTCAACACAGACAATGGCTTACAAAACAAAAGTTGCATTAAGGTTCCCAGTTTACATCCTTATAAACAATGAATTTATAAATCTAACAACAAAATAAGTATTTGCAACGCCACTTACAACACAACATGTTGCATGTATTTATAAATCCTTTTTTTTACCTTCCTTTATGAAACACAAAAGTAACTAATTCCTTCCTGCAGTTTAATCAGATTATACATGTAATATTAGAGAAGCGAAGATTGATGGAGAAATCTAGGTCGAACCACAACTGTTAAATAGATGAGTGTGTGTGTGTGTGTATAAAAGAGGATTGAGGCTGTGTAAAAATGAATCTGAAGATTTCCAATTTAAAGAGGAACAGTTCACCAACACAGTCAATATCTCATGTCACAGTTATAACTATCTTTATAACAACACAATAATTAAGCACCATATAATGGAAATTAAAACCGGGGTAGGTTGCTTACACTGGATAGACTTGCGAGATTCAGGGTGTAGACAGGTGATGGAGGGTGTGTTCTATGTCGTTAAAACAGTGAGACTATGTATCATATCTTCTTCCAATGTGCGGTTGCTTGGGAAACTTGGCAACATCAACGGAGGAAACTGGATCTGCAAGGCGTGGGTGGCCGGAGGATCGGAGACATTATGGAGGAAATTAGCAACAAGAGAGGGAAGGGAGCCTGATGGTTCAATGAAGCACGTATCCGGCTGGCGTCATCAGTATGGCATGCCTGGAAGGAGCGAAATAATCGTATTTCTAGGGATTGACTACATCGGCTATCGGGATTTTACACAACATTGAGTATGATGTACTGACACTAGTGGATATGCTTGACACTAGATATGCGGGTCCATTCCTGACCGCATGATATTGTACAATGATATATTGAAAATTATTTAGAGAAGCCCCGACGGACAAATCTAGGCCGAACCACAACTGTTAACATTTGGTATAGATGAGTGTATATATAAGTGACTCAGTGAGTTGATGATGTTTTAGAAGCCTACATGCAACGATCAAGGACGGAGATTTCCGCAAACAAACTCAAAAGGAACATAAAAAAATCACAGAGATTCAGCAACATTTGACACATCAAAAACCACATAGATTCAGCAAACCAGAATCAACAGCTGGTTTAATAAATCAATAGAGCACTAAATTAATAGCAACACTACTGATCTCTTGGTAGGATTGAGTGAGGCTGTGTAAAAAGAATATGAAATTTTTTCCAATTTAAAGAGGAACAGTTCACCAACAACATCAACACCTAGCTAGTAATGGAAGATGATAAATCAAAGTATATACAAAGTATATACAAAGCAATTGTAAAACATCGTCTCTGTCACATCCGAAGGAGCCTATATATATGAGAACAAATTACGATATGTTAAAGCTTATATATACATTTAGAGGTTTACGTAAATATATATATATATATAAAAAGTACTGATCAGAAAATTAATGTTAAGCCTCCCGGATCTTACATCTTCTTTCTGTAAGATGAGAAGCTCTAGATCAGGTGAACTCTCCAGGAAGTTGGTCACTACTGCAAAATTGAGTTCCATATGGGATATGTATCCCATAGAGTGTCAGGCTCTTAAGGTTGCGAAATATTGGAAGTCCTGGATTCTACGAAACACGGTGTACATGACAAAAAAAGAGAGAGGATTGATCAGTATTGTTAACAATTCAATCATATTGTACAAAATTGATTGCTATTCAATTAAACGAAAGGAGCTGGTGTCGCATATGCATATTAACATTCAATGTTATAGTACTACTCAAATAACAAAGACTACAAGTTAAAACCAACTTATGCAGTATCAGTTGTAAGTATCGGTTTCTTTTAATTTTGACAGTAAGCTTGAGACTTGAAACCTTTGTGAAACCAGAAGGATAAATGTAAGTAACTTGTAAAAATTTATATTTTGTTGGTATATATATGTTAAAATAATAGATATTGTAAATGTTTTCAATATGTTTTTGACCCTTTTGAGTATGCTGACAGTCAAAGAGCTGGTAACAATGCTCAATGATATTGTTAGTAGTCATGGATAATACAATTTTTTTTTCTTCCGATTATGCCTTCTGATTACTAGCCAATGCCAATATTGGATACAAATACGTGTGTGTGTGTGTGTGTGTGTGTGTGTGTGTGTGTGTGTGAAATAGTAGAAACAGATGTGTGATTTGTTTCTTATTCATTGGACCAATATTTTTTTATTGTTGATTCAAAATTGTTATATCTCGTAATAGATTAGAAACTAGATATGTAAATGCAATTCATTTCACGCGGTTGCAATTTGCATTTATAATACCTTTTTGGTTTCCATAGCTGAAAATGTAAATTTCAATATTTAAAATGGTAAACCCTTGTTTTGTTTGATGTAGTTGTTGTTTTACCTTTCTTTATTTCTTTCCATATTTTTGTGTGTAGGATTTAACAAGTAAAGCACATTGTTGGATGATCTAGTTAAATTTTCCACTAAAAAAATTAATATGCTTTCCCGTTGCTCGAACGAGTTCTTTCCATGTATATATATATATATATATATATATATATATATATATATATATATATATATATATATATGATGGGAGCTCCAGGCGACTCCGGCGATCTAGGGTTTCCGTGCGGCAACCCCTCGCGGCCGCCGGATCTGCTTGCAGGCGGGGTGCGGCCCCCGCTAAGGACGGACGGTGCCCCCCCCCCCCAGGCGGGGGGGGGGGGGGAGCAGGATCGGGGTGGTCGGGCGGACCCCCCGACGCTGGCGCGCGCGGCTGCTCCCTCCATGTGGTGGGGGGGGTGCGGGAGCACAGGGGGGGTCGGGTGGACCCCCAGGGCAGTCGACGACCCCCCCCAGGCAATGGGGGGGCACAACGGGAGGGGGGTCGGGCGGCCTCTGTTCGGTGATGGGGGGATCGGACTCGCTGCGGAGTGGCTCCATTGCTCCGAACTTTGAATTCGGAGCAGGCTCTGGATCTATGGGGAGCCAAACGGAGGGTGGTGGATGGACGACGGTTACGCGTCGTCGTGTGGCGAAGACCGGGGGAAAGTCGGGAGGCGGACAGGGTATGGTTAGGGATCGTCTTCCTGATAGCCGTCAGAACGGGTCAGGGTCTCGTCCATCTGCCCGGGGTCCGGGGGCATCTGCTGGGAGATCGGTGGGTTGGCGGCCAAAGGCGACTGTGGCGGCCAAGGGGAAGAGCAAGGTGGTGGATCTGGATGTTCAGGGATCTGGGACTCCTCGGTCGGAGGTTGGCCCGAGGACTATTGGGACGACCACTCGGCCTGCTGGACGGTCCTGGACTGAGATCTGCAAACCTGTAGGGCCGAAAATCTCCACATCGATGGAGTACGTTCCGCCGATCAAGACAGTAAGGGGCTTCCGGGTCTCTTTTCCTGCGGAGGAGATCCTGAAGGTGATAGCATACTGGAAGAACACTCTCGTCCTGTATGTCTTAGGCAACAAACCTTTCTACGGACAGATTCGAGGTTATGCAGCACGTGTCTAGCAGTCTAAGGGGAGTATGGAGTTCTATGCCCGCGAGAACGGCTTTTATTATGTGAAGTTCGGACTGACGGAGGATGTCGCTCGGATCCTCCAAGGAGGCCCCTGGACGTTCGATGGCAGACAGATCATTCTCAAGGAGTGGACCCCGGAGCTTCGATGTGAGAGGAAAGTTCTGAATGCCATCCCTGTATGGATTCGCTTCCCTGAGTCCCCGGTCAGATTTTGGAGCATACCTTTGTTGATGCAGCTAGCTAGCTTGGTGGACAACCCGATCAAGGCAGATGAAGCTACTGTCTTTCGGTCGCGGTTGATGTACGCGAGGATCTTTGTGGAGATTCGGGCAGGGGAGAGCTTCCGCTTGGTTTGTCGTCTCAAGGCCACGAAGAGAGCTCTAAGGAGTTGGGTGAAGGGGTTGCCCAAGTCCACCTTAGAAGATAAGGAGGTGGAGCTGCGGACCTTACAGCTGGATATGCAAGCTGACATGCACAATGGGGACTTGGCGGCTAGAGAGAAGGAGCTGATCGGAGAAGTCAACATCCTGAGGCTGTCGAAGGAGATTAGCTCAGCACAGCGGGCCAAATGTTTCTGGCTTAAGGACGGCGACCGTTGCTCCAAGTTCTTCTATGATGTTATCCGGACAAGACAGAATAGGAATCACATCTCCCAGCTTCTCGATGCAGATGGAACTCTGGTGGGGACGCCGGCTGAGATCCAGGGTGAGGCTGTCAGGTACTATTCTGAGTTATATTTTCAGACTGACTACCTGTTTGTGTTCCCAGAGGTTGTTACGAAGCGACTGGTAACCCCATATGGGAATAACATCCTTCTTGCTCCTGTGACGTTGGAGGAGGTGGAATCTATTATTAAGGTGGCGGATCCCAACAAGGCTCCTGGTCCGGATGGCTTCAGCAGTGGTTTCTTCAAACGACATTGGGACATTCTGAAGCATCAGGTCGTGGAGGTGGTACAGGAATTCTTCTCCAAAAGGAAGCTTCTGAAAGAACTGAATCATACTTTCCTGACCCTGGTGCATAAGAAGGAGGGAGCGACAGCATTGGCGGATTTCAAACCTATTGCGTATTGTAATTATTTTTATAAGATAATTACGCACCTTATGTGCCGACGGATGGAGGGGATCATGCTGGACTTGGTATCTCCGAATCAGGCTGCATTCATCAAGGGGAGGTCGATCGCAGAGCACAGCCTCCTGGCCTATGAGATGGTGAGGGGTTTAGCAGACCCAGAGGGGAGAAAGCCTGTGTTAAACTGGATCTGAGGAAAGCGTATGACATGGTCAATCGTGACTTCCTCTGCCATCTGATGACCGTCATGGGATTCGCGGAACACTGGGTTGCGTTGATCCGAGAGTGCATTACGTCCCCTACTTTCTCTGTTCTCATCCAGGGTGTTCCTTATGGGTACTTCCAGAGCAATCGTGGGCTTAGGCAAGGGGACCCACTGTCCCCTTACCTGTTCATGCTTGTTATGGAATACTTTACTTGCTTGATGGATCTGGCAGTGCACCGTGGACAGCTGGTTCCTCTATTTCGGAGGATGGATCCCCCAGTTACTCATCTTATCTATGCGGACGATCTGCTAGTCTTCATCCAGCCATCGACGGAGGGGTTGCAGACGCTTGCAGCTATTATGGAAGATTTGAAGTCCTTTTCGGGTCTCCAGATGAACAGGGATAAGAGTAGGGTCTACTTCAGCTCCCTGTGTACCCGGAAGGAGGAGCGGGCTGATGTGCTGGGTATCGCGAGGAGTGATCTTCCGGTGCGTTACTTAGGAGTGCCTCTCACAGTCAACTATGTGCGGGATCAGGACTGTCATAGTCTGGTGGAGTATGTCCAGAGGAGAGTCGAATGTTGGCAAGTAGCCGGTCTGTCTTTTGGCGGACGCATTGAGCTGGTCAGATCGGTGATCTCGGCTGTGGCCCATTTCTGGCTGCAGTCCATCCTCCTTCCTGTGGCCACTATTCGGCGAGTGGAGCGACTCTGTGCTGATTTCATTTGGAGAGGGGTATGAATGCGATCTCCTGGGAGCAGCTCTGTCGTCCCAGGAAGGAGGGAGGAGTGGGGCTCAGGCCGTTACTGGAGATTAGGGAGGCTTCTGCGCTTAAGCTGGCCTGGAGATTCATCAGCGGGGGGTCTCTCTGGGCGGACTGGATGCACAGCAGATACGTGAAGCAGGACAACTTTTGGACGTGTTCTACTGAAATTTGTGTACATGAACATTCAGCCATTCTCAGGAAACTGAGATTAAGTCTCAGGGATAGTGTATAGCAATGACAGTTGTGTATGTGTGTCTGTGACAGTTAGGAGTGTCGAGTGTGTTTTGCATTACAGTTGTGTTAACTCAAAACAGTGAGGGGGAGTATCATGATAGTTCAAACAATAGGTTTTTCAGGATATGAAACCAAGTGACAGTTTCATAACCCAAACCAACCAAAAACCCGTTTCGAAAACCATTTATCAAAAGCATTCCTAACTAACAGTTAACTCAACCAATCATTCCACAAAGCTAAACATGTGATGAATTTATCATGACAAATAAATATTCAAAATCAGTTTAGAAAAGAAGATTAAAATCAGAATGTAAACTCTGAATAGGTATCAGTTGACAGTTAACCATGTATATGTGTGTGAACAAATGGATATGCAAGACAGGTTCATATGGGATGTAGTGAATCAGGAATGAGGTCAAACACAAACAGTGGCTTCATTCCAAGTACCCATGGCCTGCACAAGGCCAGGACAGGTTAATGCAAGTAGTGAACATCAAAGGGCAGGTCTGAATAAAATAAGGTGGAGTTTGAACAATGAAGGATAGACATGAAATTAAAGTGTAATAGTGAACAGACACTTGGGTGGTCATCAAATTCGAATGGTTAGGTATTAAGTGATTTGGTATGTCCTAAGTGGCAGCTGAGGATGCAGGAATATTTGATTATTATGACTGAACATGTTCCATAGGACTGATATCAAGGCAATGGTTGATACAACCAATTTAGCTAAGGACTAACATTAGAGTAGGGATGTCCCAAGGTCCAGTGTGACAATCAGGATGTGCCATCTCAGTTCTCAAGTTTTCAGAATTTGATGTGCAACCACAGTGTCAATGAGTTGATTCTCAGTTTTGAGTAGAGTGGTGTGTGTGTACATGTTTTCAAGTTCTCAACAGTTTCAGTGTGACAGGTTTCAGGAATTTGGAAAAATACGAACACATTGCAACACACAACTCAAGCCAACCTAACACATGAACTATGAAGCCTAAACATTAAATTCAGTTTAACCAATTACATATTAAAACCTGGGAATGAACTGCACATTGGAATTAATAAGGAAAATATAACATGTGCATAGTTTTCAGGAATGAGAGATTCGAACACTGAACTCAGGTTAAAATATGAAAATTAGTTTGAGAAACCTATATAAAACTAAATTGAAACTAACATCATCTCAGGTAAATCGAATTGAATCATTGGAAACATTCAAACAAACAAAAAAAAAACAGTAAACAATAACTCAGCGTATCAGAGTTTCGAGCCCGATACCCCATGCCAAATTCGAATCAAAACCTAATTCAAGGTGTGTCAAGAGTGTAAAGGCATGGGGACGTGTCCCTCGTGTCCAGGGAGAGTCCCTCGTGTCCAGGAATTGGGACACGTAGTGTCCAAAAACCCAAATCAGTTTTCTTAGAAAACTGGAAAAAAAATCGTCGTGCAGCCATGTCAAGGCTTCGTGGGCTCGACACAGTGCTCGAGGTGGGTCGAGCTTGTGCATATGGGTTCGCCCATAGTAGGGCTAGGAATCCCACACCCTGACCTGGGTCGAGATCGTGTCGTGTCCAAGTTAAAACCCCGTATCAGTGGTCGATTTTCAGTGTACACAGTGTATTGAAAAACCCGTGCGTGCGTGATTTCTCACCATCTACTCGACGAAGTCGCCTCAAAATTGGTGTGCATTCTGGCAGTGATGGCCCGCACGTGTCGACCAAAAATTATACCATGCGAATCCGTGTCGTGTCCTACAGGACACTCGGGCAGCAGGGGAGCACAGTACTCCCCTGTGCAGTGTCCAACAGCAGGTTCGTGACCGATTTTGGACACGAACAGGGGTCCAACTCGTGCTCAGTCACATACATTTATAATCTACACATGATTAGCTACCCAAATATATAATTTGTTTTGAAAACCAAAAACGAAAATTTCTAAGAGACATTTCGTCGAACACCTATGTACATACATTGATACGTGTCCGATACGAACACCAAACGGACACAAAATTCACCCAAACTTCAGGGACAGCTAGGGGACTCCTAGATCTAACCCTAAATGCAAAGAAAACAGAATATTAGATCAATTTGTGGAGTTTTACCTATAGGTGCAAAAAGTTGAAAAAGCTCCAAATGGGGGATTCCTCCTTGCTAGCCAAATGCTCCCAAATTGTCCTAAAGCTGGGATTAAACCCCACAATCAGAAAATAGGAGAGTATTAGGTTCTAATGCAAGAAACTAGGATTTAAAAGGAATTAAAATGAATTTATGAGAATTTTTGGAAGGGGGAAAAATACCTTTCTTTTCCTATGTGTTGAAATGAAATAAAAGAGGCAAACCCTAATGAATAAGTGTTTATATAGGGTGGGGATCCCTATGTGGCTGGTCATTTAGGGTTTGGTTAGGGTTAGGGTGTCAAATCATGGGCCAAGTCACAAGTCATTAAGTCATTAAATCACAAGTCATTGCATTAAACCATAAGTCATGACTTAATTTCACTAAACCTAATCCCCTCATTCTAAAACCAATCTCTAATGACTAAAATGGGTTAACTCAAGTTAGACTAGGGTTACCACAGCTAGGGTTATTTTCTAGGCTAGTCCACCCAGCCTCAATAAGTCAAAGTCAAAGTATCCACCAAAAATCAATATTTTAATCAAATAATTCTAATAAGCCAAAATGACCAAATTACTCCTAGGCTAAAAATGATAATTAAATCATCCTAATGACATGGTTAGGCTCTAGGTCATGCAGTCTCTAGGGTTTCACTGGCAGCACATCAAAATCACAAGTCATGACTTAAAGCAGTTTTTAAATAGTTTAAAAAAATTAATAAAAATCACCAAAAATTATAATGTGTAATAATTATCAATAAATAATAATTATAATTACAAAATTTCAAAATTACCCTCATTTTAGAAACTGGGTGTTACACACTCCTCCAGTTCCAGCTCCTCATGGGCGGAGGGTGGGCTGGGCTACCCCGGGCTACAGCCCGTGGTCAAATTTTTTTTTTTTTAAATAGGCCCATGCGCAAGCACAGCTGCACAGCAGCCCACCCTTTCCCCTCTTTGACTCTTTCCTCCCGAGTAAACCCCTCTTTCCCCTCACAGCAAGTAAACCCCTCCTTCCTTCCGAGTCTCAAGCGCAAGCACAGCTGCACAGCCCCTTGGCGACTCCGCGGCTCCGCCCCTGCGCCGTCCACTCTTCTCCGCCCGCCGGCGCCAGCCCTCTGATTTCCGGTCAGCCCTCTGATTTTCGTCCTGGCCTCTGATTGAATCAATCGCCCCAAAAAAAATCCAAACATTCACAAAAAATAGAGAGATGATGGTCCTGCGAACTGGTAGCTCCCCATCTTTCCTTTATTTTGGATCAAAATTTTAGGGTTTCATTTAATTTCGATCTGATTTTTTTTCTAGGTTTTCTTGTGAGGACAACGCTGAGACGGACGATTTAATTAGTACTTAATTTTTCTCGTGTCCTCCACGCTGAGACGGGCGCACGGGTACGCAAAGGCCAGAGGAAGAGCGGCCGTCCTTCAAGCTCCCCAGGACCCGAAGGTGAAGGTCTTTCTTTTTCTTCTTTTTTCTGTTATAGACTTATAGTGTCTCCCTGTCTGGGTGGGTAGTGTATGTCAGTATGTGCTAATTTTACATATCAATGTGCTAAAGTTTTATGTGATAAATTGCTAATGTTTGGTATATTACTCTAAATTCTCTAATAGGTTATACACTATAAAGTCTATAATGGAAACTCAAGGAAACAAGAAAGGAAAAAAATATTTTTTCGTTCTTTAAACCGAGGGACGCCAATCTTGATATCCCAGATAGTATCGACCAACATCCTTCCAAAGTTCAAAGAGTTGAAATTGATATTAGTTCTCTTGAACGTGATCCGGGTATTCGTATTCTGATATGGCAACATCCTGTCAACCAAATAGATGAAATCAGACCGGTTTATATAAAAATGGGACCATATCAACCTAATTTGCATGTGTACCCGCGATCCGAATCAGGACAACAATATCGTCGGTTTCAAAGCTCTTGGTTTAAGCAATTTTCATGGTTAGAATATTCTCCTTCGAAGGATGCCACATTTTGCTTTCCGTGTTTTCTTTTTGAAAACAAAAGGCTCGTTATCCTGCATTTACTACTGAGGGATTTAGAAGCTGGAAAAGAGTAAATGATGGAAATAGTTGTTCATTGTAGATGCATATGGAGGTCCTACTTCACCACATAATAATGCTGTTCGTTCTATTGATACTTTAATGAATGTTACTCAGCATATCGATAAAGTGATGAATGCGGAAACTTCGGGAGAGGTTCAAAAGAACCGATTGCGTCTTATGGCAACAATTGAGAGCATTCGATGGCTTAGTATGCAAGCATGTGCTCTTCGAGGTCATAATGAATCCTCATCTTCCAATAATCGGGATAAATTTATAGAAATGATAAGACTTGTGGGAAGAATGAATGTTGACATTGATGGTGTTGTCTTAGAAAAAGCTCCACAAAATGCAAAGTATACCTCCCCGATGATTCGGTAATTCTCAGCTATGAAGCATGTTAAATCTGCTCTTCGCAATAAAATGGAAGAGGAGTTCTTAGTAGATTCTTTGATTGTCTACATCGAACGAGAACTTGCTGAAAGTATCGATTCTGATTCGGTCATTGATGAATTCTACTCTCTGAAGCATCGTAGAGCGCAACTTCAATAGCTTTAATGGTATGTATTTTTCTTTGCTTTTGGTTTGATAAATTTGGGTTTGGAAATAACTTGGATATTGATATGTTGAATATTTATGTAGGTTTTGTGTCTGCTAATGCTGCTTCCTTAATGGCCCTTGTGGATGTGCCCCTAAAAGAGAAGGAAATCATATCAGTATTTTCATCTCTTCTGTTGTATTTTGGACATGTATTTTGGAGGCTTGGATATTTTCATCTATTTGTTTTCAGCTTTATTTTTGCGTATTTTGGAGGCTTGGATATTTTCCACATTGCAGCAGAAAATGCCTTGTATAAGGAGAACAACTTTGGCTCTGTCTCAATGCATGCTGTTTTATTGACCGATAATGTTCAAATGCATGTTGTTCCCCAGCTATTACACTGGCTCTGTCTCATTGCATGCTGTTTTTGTATTTTTGTAGAACATATTTTTGGTTGTTTAATCAAACTTCTCCAAGGAGAACTTTGGCTCTGTCACTTGTCCCTATTAATGTTCAAATGCATGTTTCTTGTCCCTGGATATTTTCCACACTGCAGTAGAAAGTGCCTAATGTAAGGAGAAAAACTTTGGCTCTGTCTCTATTGTTCTTTGATTTAGAAAGGTATCACTAAGCTTTTCTTACTTAGTTATTTCTATTTTGTTGTTTGTTAGTTGGAATTAGTTCTTCGAACTCAATCCTTGAGTGAGTTGTTCTGAATGGTTCTCCATTGGGTCCTACAATGACCTTTAGCATAGTTGCTTGACTGTTATTATTTTTTGCTTTTTAGTTGCCAGAGTTTTTATGCCTTTTTTATGCTTCCAGGTTCAGTACTCTCTTTTGAAGGAACTTGTCCACAAGGCTGCCAATGAGACCCTGGTAGGTTCCCTACACATAAAGCCATTACATTATTGTTACAATTATGAGAATGGTTCCAGGCCTTTTGCTTCCAGGTTCATTTTTGCTTTTTTATGCTTCCAGGTTCATTTTTTTAATGAACTTCTGGTTATATTTCCTTGAATGGCCAAAGTAACAATGTCTTGAAATTTTGGAGTTCCTTTTGCTGAAATTTTGGCTGATTTTTCATTTTTTTCATATTTTGGCTGAATCGCATGAGTACCACCATCCCTACTTGGTCTTTTCTTTGTTGGTTGTATACTTCAGTATTGTTCTCGTTGATGGATTTCCAGGAAATAAAAATTTATAAGGTTATTATTAAGTAGCGCCCCCCCCCCCCCCCCCCCCCCCCCCCCCCCCGGGTGATAGTCCTGGCTCCGCCCCTGCAGCTCCTCGAGTACGGGGCACCCCGCCACCACCTTCTCCAGCACTCCGCGGCCGCCGCAGAAGCGGTGGAGGTGCAGCTTCCTCAGCCGGCTGAGGCACACGGACGGGAGGGGGCCGAGGGTCGCGCCTACGCAGGGGACCGCCAGCTTGAGCTCCTCGAGGGTCCCACAGGTGAAGAGGCAGCTGGGGAACTCCATGGGGTCGTCGACGTCCTCCCCGACCTCGACGTCGAGCTCCAGCACCCTGACGCCGCGGCCCGCCACGTGCTCGACGTTCTCGTGCCAGACCAGGCGGAAGGTGTGGATGTCGACGGAGGGCACGCGGAGCTGCAACTCCGCGTTGACGAAGGAGACGGTGTTCGGGAGGTCGTGGAAGGACAGGTGGGGCATGGAGGCGTGTAGGGTTTTCCACCTCCTGGAGAGTGTCATCGTCCTCGCCACGTGCTTCGTTTCCTACAGGCGGCCGTCGACCGCGCAGTCGAGGAGCTTCGACAGTATGTGGTGGAGGACGGGGTCGGAGAGCTGGCTGATCCTGTCGCCGCCGTCGTCGTCGACTGCGACTTCCAGAACTTGACTAGTACTTCTCGCTGGTGATTCCATGGCGATCGACGTACTGTAATTATTAGAAAAAAGAATCGGATCGAACAAAGTATTTCATGTAGAAGAATCGAAGTCAGCTGAGTGAAATGGAAATTATGGAAGGGTGCGTTTGATTGCAAGGTGGAAAAGATACGGAAAAGAAATTAATTTCATGGAATTATTTTTCTAGAAAAAAATTTCATGGAATTTTAAAAAATTTTTATGGAAAACTTAGTTTGGGTGTTTGATTGTCATTATTTTCCATGGTAAATAGTTATTTTCTATGAAAAATAATATTTTCCTATGGGTTGGACAAGTTTCATTTTCCACCATTTTAGAAGAAAATATGAAAAATGATAGTTTTTTGGAAAATAATTCCATGGAAAATATAAGCTATCAAACACTACAATTTGTGGAAAATTTGTGATGATAATATTTTTCATGGAAAAAAAGCCCAATCAGACACAGCCGAACTGATATTGAAATGCAGTGGAAAATTGAAGAGCCGAACTGATATTGAAATGCAGTGGAAAATTGAAGAGGAGACTGTACTTTTATTTTCAGCAGAAGAAGAGCTCCGAGTGCTATCAAGTAACAGGAAACCCTAATTTGTTCAGAGAGAAAATTAAGAAACGGCTAATGAGGACTTTGTGACAGGCCGGTCGGGTTACGGGTCAGAATCCTATACCCTCCGGCCCATTTACAAACCCTAATAGTCAAAAGTGGTCAGGGTGTTATTTGGTCCGGGCCGGGCCGGTCCGCGGCCCAAAAAATTCGGGCTCGCCGGGCTTGGGCCGGGCCCAGTCCGGACTGGGCGTGAAGGCGGGCCGGGCCTGGCCCGGCCCGGTTGGAATTTTCCAAACCCAGCCCGGCCCAGTGGCCCGGGCGCTGGACGGGTCGGGCCTGAGCGGGACGGGTTTTGGCTTTTTTTTTTTTTTTTCCCATTTTTATCTTCTTAACCTATTATATAAGCTAATGTAGATTTTGAACACACAACTAATAAGGGAAATTGGTTATAGAAGGTGGGTTTTAAAGCTCCAATTCGGCAGGTCTTGGGTTCGAAACCTGCGACATACAAAATTTTTTTCTCAAAAAAAAAAGAAAATTCTTTAAGGGCCGGGCCGGCCCGGGCTCGGTGTTGGGGGTGGGGGGGGGGGGGGGGGGGGGGTGGGGGGTGGGGCGACCCGACCCGTTGGGGGGTGGGGGGCAAGGCCGGTTCGGGCCTCGGAAGGGCCGGGCCGGGCTGATTTGACCGCGGGCCGGTCCGGGCTTGGGCCGGGTACCGGGCTAACCGGCCCACCCTACACCATGAAAAGTGGATGTTAAGGTGTTGTTCCGCCCGGGCGGCCCGAAATTCGTCAACGCATGGCTCAATCAGACCGGGCTGGGTCGGCCGAGGCCCGGTCAACGGACTAGCCAACGAGTCGAGCTGGGTTCTACTACCACTTACGAAAGCCAAGTTGGATTTCACTCTCGAAAAGATGGACCTGGTTTAACCCGCACGTTTTCATAAAATTGGCTATTTCTATTAGTTACTAAGTAGATTGTTAAGAGTTTTTATTTATATTATAATTTTTGTGACAAATGTATATTTGTTATTTGTTCACATATTGCTTACAGTTTTTGCGTGCAATTTTTTTTCTTTCTATATTTCAGTTCGTACAAATCTTATTTTCCCTTGCCCCTGGTCCTGCATTAGCTAAGAATATATGTATATTGAAACTTAAAGGAGCTTAAAATTTAAAACAAAAATTAAAATTATGGATTATGATGGCTCGTTTAAAAGGATTAAAGAACAATATAAAAAGGGGCAAGATGAACTTTGTAATAGATTGGAACCTAAAATGAAGAGATTAATAGCGGGCTTATCTACACAAGTAGAACCAAGAGCATAACATATCCTTAGATTGTCTATTAGTTGAAGCTAATAAGCGTACCATAGTTCAGACACAAATTAGGTTCGTGGTTGAAATTAGGTTTAGGATTAAATCAAAAATAAAATTTAACCTTATATCATTGTTAGAAGATTTAAATAGGCCATAAATTTTATCAATCTAATAAATTTAAACCTATGATGTCTTCTTAATATTTTAAACTTGGCCCAATAATTAGGTCACAATTTCTATTATATATTTGCTAAAAAAAATTATTATTGTTTGCAGTAAATAATAATTGAATGTAGGGATGATGATTTTACAAATAAATAATTACAAATTGTCAAATGTAACAGGCTTGTTTTCCTGTTTGGGAGTTCCAAGGTCTTTGTTTTCAAATCCGGTACTACCATTCCATTCTTATTATTTTATTATGCCAGATTTAATTTATTGTAAGCATGTTTCCTAGGAAACATCTCTGGTTATGATAAACTAAAAAGAAATAGAAGACTTGAACAATTGACTCAATCTCAAAGGGAAAACATCAATAAATTTTTTTTTTATCAAAGAACCAAAAAATTCAATTGAAAAATGAAGTTATTAACCATAATGAAAATGAAAACAACAATAATCTGGACAATAATCAAATTGATCAAAATAATAATGCTAATGATCTAGGCCACAATGGAGATGAAAATGTTGATAACTTTTTGATAACAAACAATGAAGCTAATCCGTTCTTTTAAAGGTAAACATTCATGATCCAAGAACATGGGATAATCTTGACACAATGTCAAGAGATTTCTGAGTATAAAAAGGTCCATTTAGGGACTCGTTAATGGAAAAAATGCCATAAAGTTAAATTATCTAGATGTTTCTCTTCAACATTTTATACTCGACATCTACCGAATTGAGAGAAATATGATAGAAAATAATGCATAATGTATTCAAAAGAAGTAGATAAAGTATTTTGTTTTTGTTATAAGTTGTTTAAAAAGGTTAATCAAAATGGTCAACTGGCCGTAATTAAATGAAGGGTATAATGATTGGGTACACCTTAGTGCAAGACTTAGAGAGCATGAAAGAACATGATGACCACATTTCGAACATGGACACTTGGGAAGATTTGTACGTGCTCAAGGTTAAAAAAGAATGAGACAATTGATATAAGTGTTCAAGAATAAATTAAAAAAGAAAATGAGCATTGGAAGAGTGTTTTACAAAGAATTATTCTTGTTGTAAATATCTTGTGAAACATACTTTAGCATTTCAAGGAACACATGGGAAGCTTTATGATAATAATAACGAGAACTTTTTTGGGTTAATTTAAATGTTTGGTGAGTGGGATCAAGTAATGAAGGATCATATTCAACGTGTTAAAAATCATGAGATTCACTGTCATTATCTTGGTAATGCTATTCAAAATGAGTTTATATCAAATATTAGCTTCTGAAATCAAAAGCCTAATAATTAAAGAAGTTAAAGAAGCAAAGTATTTTTCAGTGATATTGGTTGTACTCCGGATGCAATTCATCAAGAACAAATGACTCTAATTTTAAGATACATGTGTTGATATTTACTCGAGTCCGATAAAAATTAATAATATACTTCTAAAAATTTAGAAGTGAATGATACTACAACTGGGCAAGGATTTTTTGAAGAATTGCAAACTGAGTTAAAAGCTCTTAATCTTGATATTAATGATTAACGAGGTCAGGGATACGATAAATGAGTATTGTGAAAGGCAAACACCAAGGTGTGCAAAAGAGATTATTAGACATAAATACTAGGACATTTTATACGCATTGTGGCTGACATAGCCTTAATTTAACATTGTGATATGGCAAATTATTGTGGAAAAGCAAAGGATTTTTTGGAGTGGTACAATGTATTTACACATTATTTTCTCAATCCATGAAGCAATGCCAAATTTTAAAAGATAGTGTGAAGTGCTTAACTGTAAAATTATTATTGGCGATGCGTTGGAAGTCACAGGAAAGTATTGAAGCAATTATATCTCAAACTCCTGAGATAAGAAAAGCTCTACTAGATGTAATATCCCGCTCCGCATGTGCATTGAGATGAATTATTGGCTCGAAGTATTGTTTGGACTTGGGTTCATGCAGAGCATGTTAGTCAAAGATCTGCTCGGTTGAGGCACATCGATGTTTCTGTTGGAGTGGGAGGGGTTCCCAACCTATGTGGAGAAGACCCCGGAGTGCGACGAGCGCCGTCCGATGTCGGAGAAGCTCGGGAAGTAGGCGACGGAGTTGCTGCTGCTGCTGCTGGAGCTGCTGGAAGCAGGGGATCCGAGTTCGGGCCGAACTCGGTCCCAGGCCGAGTTCTGGCCGAACTCGGTCTGGCCGTTCCAGGGTTTGGCCAGTAGGTGCTGGTTGCCCCACACAGAGTTCTGGCCGAACTCTGTGTCGTCGGGGGCTGTAGCGGATTTCTGGATGAGTTTTCATCATTGGATCTAATCCAACGGTCCAGGTTGGTTGCGGGATTAGGGAGATATATTGAGTTTTCTCAACCCTAACTCATTATCGCAAGTAAACACAACTTTTGAGAGAGGAAGGAGGCAAGAGTGCCATTACAACTTCGGAGAAGAAGACGGAGGATTGAAGGTCGCTATTCGAAGGAGATCGTGTTCGGGTAATCTCTACTCGTCGTTCTCGCTCTTCGTAGCCTTGTAATCATTGTTCTTATCTCTGAGTGTTGTGGGGATCCGATTTGGATCGGGAGGAGTTTGTAGAGGGTGTAATTCTTCTATTCCATTAGTGGAGGCTTCTCAGGGTTGGACTCCGATCGTCCCGTGGTTTTTTTCCGCAAGGGTTTCCACGTCAAAAATTCTCTGTGTCTGCGTGGATTGTTTTTGTGTGTTTGTTTTTGGGTTCGTGCGTTGTATTGCTCGGTCCTCTCGCAGGTACTCTCCGGTTTGGGGAAAGGTTTTCGCGTTTCTTTCCCAACAGAGTGGTATCAGAGCTTTGGGTTCAAAGGGTGTCAGGAGTTGACAGAGGAACCAGAGAGGAGAGATGGACGCGAAGCCAGTGCGCATGGTGAACCTTAATTGCACAAACTATCATTATTGGCGGAGCAAGATGAAAGATTTGCTATTTGTCAAGAAGCTGCATCTACCCGTGTTTGCATCCGAGAGGCCCAGTGATAAATCCGAGGAGGACTGGACATTCGAGCATATACAGGTGTGCGGGTACATACGGCAGTTTGTAGACGAGAACGTGTACAATCACGTTGCCAATATTGAGCACGCGAAGACGTTGTGGGATAAGCTGGAATCCTTGTATGCGAAGAAGACCGGGGTAAACAAGTTGTTCCTGATCCGAACGATGATGGGTCTGCGGTACAAGGATGGGACGTCTATTTCGGATCACTTGAGTGAGTTCCAGGGCGTGGTTGACCAGCTATCTTCTATGGGAGTCAAGTTCGACGACGAAGTTCAGGGACTATGGCTGCTGTGTACTTTGCCAGACTCGTGGGAGACCGTACGAGTATCTATGATCGCTTCTGCTCTAGAGGGCGTGGTCAGTCTGGAGTTTGCCAAGAGCGGGGTGTTGAATGAAGAGATGCGGAGACGATCTCAGGGCACTTCATCCACATCCCATCACTCAGAGGCATTGGTTTCAGAGAGCCGCGGAAGGGGCAAAAGCAGGGGTCCAGGTGGTGGCAGAGACAAGAGCAGGGGAAAGTCCAAAGGTCGGTACGAGGACTCAGAGTGTTACCATTGCGGTAAGAAGGGCCATATCAAGCGGAATTGTTTCGCTTGGAAGAGAGAGAAGAAGGGCGACAAGGGGAAGCAAGAAGAGAACACTACAGCGGCGGCCTCGGTGCATGGAGGCGATGTGATCGTCGTAGGTGATGAGGTCATTACTAACCTCGCCTGCGATGACAATTCTTGGCTGGTGGACTCAGGGGCTTCAGCACATGTATCTCACAATAGGGCACTGTTTGCCACTTACACGACAGGCGACTGTGGCGTGTTGAAGATGGGCAATGGAGATGTGTCGAAGGCGGTTGCCGTTGGAGATGTGCATTTGAGAACGAAGACGGGTGCGGTTCTTGTTCTCAAGGATGTTCGTCATGTCCCTGATATCCGTTTCAACCTGGTGTCGGTTGGAAGGTTGGATGACGAGGGATTCTTCAGTCTCTTCGGGAACAGTCAGTGGAAGCTTTCCAGAGGTTCGATGGTGATTGCCAGAGGAAGCAAGAAGTTCGGTCTCTACTATATGGAGGGGAGCGCAGAGGGGGCACAGGAGGTAAACGCAGTCAGTGATGCGTCTACCGAGTTGTGGCACAGGCGGCTCGGCCATATCAGCGAGAAGGGGATGAGCTACTTGGTGAACAGGAAAGTGATTCCGGGGCTCAAGTCTACAAAGTTGGAGAAGTGCACGCACTGTTTAGCTGGAAAGCAAAATAGGGTGTCTTTCCAAAGTCACCCAAGTTCGAGGAAGCCGGCGTTGCTCGAGTTGATTCACTCGGATGTCTGCGGTCCTATGAAGGTAAAATCTCTTGGTGGTGCTTCTTACTTTATGACTTTTATTGATGACTGTTCCAGGAAGGTTTGGGTCTATGCCTTAAAGACCAAGGATCAGGTGCTGCCTACTTTCAAGGAGTTTCAGGCCTCTGTTGAAAGGGAGACGGACAAGAAGTTGTTGTGTGTTCGGTCCGACAATGGCGGCGAATACATCGGTCCCTTTGATGCGTATTGCAGAGAGCAAGGGATACGACACCAGAAGACTCCGCCAAAGAGACCTCGGCTCAATGGTGTAGCGGAGCGCATGAACAGGACACTGATGGAGAGGGTGCGGTGTTTGCTGTCAGAAGCAAACTTGCCGGGCAGTTATTGGGGTGAGGCTCTTCTCACAGCTGCTTATATTATTAATTTGTCTCCTAGTGCTCCTTTGCAGGGTGATGTGCCTGACAAAGTATGGTACGGCAAAGAGCCGTCATACAATCACCTGCGGGAGTTTGGTTGTAAAGCCTTCGTGCATGTACCGAAGGACGAGAGGACCAAACTTGAGCCGAAGACGAGACGATGCGTCTTTGTCGGCTATGGTCGGGATGAGTTTGGCTATAGACTCTACGACCCAGTGGAAGGAAAGCTCTACAGAAGCAGGGACGTGGTGTTCGTCGAGGATCAGACCATGACCAACACTCAGGATTCCGAGACGCCTTCTGAGGCTGAGGAATTGCCTGAGTTAGAGTCATTTCGCTTCGAGCAGTTTCCAGAGGACATCGCAGAGGATCCAGTTATGGGGGAGCCGGTACATGGAGTTGCTCCCAACCTTGATCATCAGCCTGCTGATGGTGGTCAGGGTGTCCCCTCAGGAGGATGAGCATGCCGGAGAGGTAGTTCCTGAAGGGGCGGAGGCTGTCGGTATACAGCCAGCACCAGTGGCTCCACTGAGAAGGAGTGACAGGGATCGTCGACCATCTACGAGATACTCACCGGATGAGTATGTGCTATTGACTGACGGGGGGGAGCCCGAAAGTTTCGCAGAGGCTATGGAAGACGAACACAGGCAGGAGTGGATGGTGGCTATGCAGGAGGAGATGAGTTCCTTGCACACCAACTCCACTTATGATCTGGTGCGGTTGCCAAAGGGCAAGAAGGCTTTGAAGAATCGATGGGTGTTCAGAGTGAAGCAGACGGATGATGTTACTCGCCCTCGATACAAAGCGAGGCTGGTAGTCAAAGGCTACGGTCAGCGGAAAGGCGTGGATTATGATGAGATCTTTTCGCCTGTCGTCAAGCATTCGTCTATTCGGGTGGTGCTAGCATTAGCAGCCAGTTTCGACTTGGAGGTCGAGCAGATGGACGTGAAGACGGCATTCCTCCACGGTAATCTTGAGGAGGAGTTGTACATGGAGCAGCCAGAGGGATTCTGTGAGAAGGGCAAGTCATATTTGGTCTGCCGGTTGAGGAAGAGCTTGTATGGTCTGAAGCAGGCTCCGAGGCAGTGGTACAGGAAGTTCGAGTCGTTTATGGGGGAGCATGGTTATGCACGGACGACGTCGGATCATTGTGCATTTGTGAGGTATTTTGCCGATGATGATTTCATCATTTTGTTGCTCTATGTTGATGATATGCTATTAGTGGGTCGGAATGCCACTAGGATAGCGGAGTTGAAGCGCCAGCTGGACACGGCCTTCTCTATGAAGGATTTAGGCGCAGCGAAGACTATTCTTGGGATGGAGATCAGCCGAGAGAGAGAGTCCAAGCTGCTACACTTGTCCCAAAAGAAGTACATTCACCGGGTACTTCAGCGTTTCGGGATGGACGGGTCGAAGAAAGTGAGTTCCCCCCTCGCGGCTCACTTTAAGCTCACTGAGGAACAGTGTCCATCTACCGAGGACGAAAAGGAAGATATGGAGCGGGTTCCATATGCCTTAGCTGTGGGAAGCCTGATGTATGCTATGGTGTGTACGAGGCCAGATATTGCTCATGCAGTTGGTACGGTTAGCAGGTATCTTTCAAATCCTGGAAGGGTACATTGGAGTGCGGTCAAGTGAATTCTACGATATCTTCAGGGCACTGTCGGTTGGAGACTTTCCTTTGGTGGTGACGAGCCAAAGCTGGTTGGGTATACCGACGCTGATATGGCTGGAGATGTAGACACGAGGCGATCGACTTCGGGCTACGTGATGATGTTTGCAGGAGGAGCGGTGTCGTGGCAGTCGCGGTTGCAGAAGTGTGTTGCCTTGTCGACGACGGAGGCGGAATACATTACGACGACGGAGGCTTGCAAGGAGCTGTTGTGGATGAAGAAGCTGTTGCAGGAAATGGGACTGAAGCAAGAGCAGTATACTTTGCTTTGCGACAGTCAGAGTGCTATCCACCTTGTGAAGAATCAGACGTTTCATAGCCGGTCCAAGCACATCGAGACCCGGTATCATTGGATACGCGATGTGGTTGAGAAGAAGGACGCGGAGCTTGAGAAGGTGCATACAGACGACAACGGAGCTGATATGTTCACGAAGATTCTACCAAGGGGGAAGTTTGAGTACTGCAGGCAGATCGTCGGGATGACGACGTTCTCCCCATAGTTGTGAAGGGGAAGATTTGTTGGAGTGGGAGGGGTTCCCAACCTATGTGGAGAAGACCCCGGAGTGCGACGAGCGCCGTCCGATGTCGGAGAAGCTCGAAAAGTAGGCGACGGAGTTGCTGCTGCTGCTGCTGGAGCTGCTGGAAGCAGGAGATCCGAGTTCGGGTCGAACTCGGTCCCAGGCCGAGTTCTGGCCGAACTCGGTCTGGCCGTTCCAGGGTTTGGCCAGTAGGTGCTGGTTGCCCCATACAGAGTTCTGGCCGAACTCTGTGTCGTCGGGGGCTGAAGCGGATTTCTGGTGAGTTTTCATCATTGGATCTAATCCAACGGTCCATGTTGGTTGCGGGATTAGGGAGATATATTGAGTTTTCTCAACCCTAACTCATTATCGCAAGTAAACACAACTTTTGAGAGAGGAAGGTGGCAAGAGTGCCATTACAACTTCGGAGAAGAAGACGGAGGATTGAAGGTCGCTATTCGAAGGAGATCGTGTTCGGTTAATCTCTACTCGTCGTTCTCGCTCTTCGTAGCCTTGTAATCATTGTTCTTATCTCTGATTATTGTGGGGATCCGATTTGGATCGGGAGGAGTTTGTAGAGGGTGTAATTCTTCTATTCCATTAGTGGAGGCTTCTCAGGGTTGGACTCCGATCGTCCCGTGCTTTTTTCCCGCAAGGGTTTCCACGTCAAAAATTCTCTGTGTCTGCGTGGATTGTTTTTGTGTGTTTGTTTTTGGGTTCGTGCGTTGTATTGCTCGGTCCTCTCGCAGGTACTCTCCGGTTTGGGGAAAGGTTTCCGCGTTTCTTTCCCAACAGTTTCTTCGTGTGGATGACTTCGATGATTATTCACTTCTTTACCTTCACACAAAATGAAATGATGCTACATATTTAGTTCCTTATGCTATGAACCGTTGCATGCTAATAAAAGAGAAGAACCAAGATAGATAAAGAGAGTAATCTCATTTCCTTTAACTTGTTGAATAGAACATGCAATTTAACTTACTATGATAGGCTTAGATTTTTGTACTGTTGTCTGTTTGAGATTTTTATACTGCTTATATACATGAATTTTGTATTGCATGCTGCAATTATGATATCACATAGATTATAGCTCGATGGTAATGTTTTTATGCAGAATTTGTTGGAATTTTATAGTGCCATGTCGATTCATGAGATGAAAAACATAAATTAAATTGTGAAAGCATACCTGAATCCATTGCTAGGCTTGATGGATCTTGAAGCGATCGTCTCTTTATTGGGTTCGATCTTCCAACTTGCTACGACCCTTAATGACAAAGGCGAATTCGAATCCTTTGTCCCTCTCTTTCTGTTGATGGGGATGCAGAAGAGAAAAAGAGAGAACCTCTCTTTTGGTGGCCGTATAAGTTGGTGACCATAACCCTAATGAATACACATATTTATATATGTGTTGATATTTCTAATTTGGCCCCTCATCAAATTAGAATTATCTCCGGTATCTACACATTAATTCCATGACAATTATACCCTTAAGCCAATTTTCAAATAGACCACTTTAATTTGGCTTAATTATTTAGATAGCCCAAACACAATTAATTTTACATGTGTGGTCCCTTAATTATATATTGAATAATTCCAACAATCTTCCACGGGGCCACATATATAACCTTATAATTGTGTTAACCTTAGTGAGCTCATAAATTGCTATCTTAATCCTTAGGGTATATCCGAACAATCTCGTCCATTAACCATATCAACATAGGATCAAAGCGGCATTCGTCACATATAGCGTAACTAAACCATCAATGGTCACATATACCAATATAGCTAAATGACATAGATCAATCATGGATGCGTAGCATGGAAATTACACGCAATATGATCAATACATGTCTATTTCCAACTGGTCCTCCTTAACTTTAGTGAGATCAATACTTTAACATAATGAAAACAGAATGAACTGAATTTCCATATATCTGATCAGATAAATATCCAAAATACTTTAATACATAAATCTGTCCAAAACCAAATAGCACTCAAATACATAAAATACAAACTCCCACTATATTGCCATATTCTTAATTAACACTCATATGAGCAGTATGCTCATGAAAGACCCTGGGTGATAATGCTTTTGTGAGCGGATCCGCTAACATGGAGTTTGTCCTAATGTGCTATATGGACACTATAACCATTCTGAATTCTTTTCTTCACAACTAGAAACTTTATGTCAATATCCTTTGACTTATACAAGTTTCTGTTGTTATTGGAATACAGTACTGCTGATTTATTGTCACACCATAATTTCATGTGGTCTTTCAACACCGTACTGTAGGCGCAGCCTTATGACAATTTCACAACCATATTCCCTGAATAGATACCCCACATCATGTTATAAACCTTGCTTTCATGGTGGAAGAAATTATGAGTGCATGTTTGATACTCATCCAAAATATACCTCCATTAGTCAGTATAACCTGAAGTGGATATCCTGCTGTGTTGGCATCCAACAAAATCGGAGTCGAAATACCTTATGATCTCCAGAATTATTCGATCTCCTACAAAGAGCATATAATTTCTTGTTCTCTATTAATTACTTAAGTAGTTTGGCTGCTACCCAATGATCCATCCATATTTGCTTAAATATCTGCCTAACATCCTAATATGTACGCAATATCCTGACGCGTACATTCTTGAGCATACATTAGACTCCCTACAACTGATCATGAAGAAAAAATCTATTGTATTTACTTAATTTTAAGGCTAATCTTAGGGCATTTGATTGAGACTGAATTTGTCTCCTTTAACGAGAGGTGTCACCTGGTTTGTACTGAATACTTTAATCATTATACAAAACCAGAAAATTATTCCTACTCCCACTGAACTTGTGATACACACAATCTTCAACAGTGTTCATCTCAAAACCAAACGAGATAATCACTTGAAGTACCTTTGACGAGAAGCTTGCTTGAGTTCATAAATAGATTTTGTCAATTTGCAAATCATATTCTTTGGGTCTTTCGACACAAAGTTTTCTGGTTGCACCATATAAACTGTTTCATCAATGTTACCATTAAGAAATATCGTTTTGACATCCATTTAATGTAATTCAAGATCAAAATGTGCAACATGTGCTATGATTGTTTTAAATGAGTTTTTCAAAGATACCGAAAAAAAACTCTTTAAAATCAATTCCAAAATTTTGAGTAAAGTCACTAGCTACAAGACGTATTTTATACCTCTCCACATGACCCTTCAAATCCTTCTTGATTCTAAATGTCCATTTACAACCAATGGACTTCATACCTATTGGTAATGGGACAAGTTCTTAAACTTTATTGTCTTGCATGAACTTATACTCCTTATTTATTGTATCAATCCACTTTGAGAACTGAAACTTTTCATGGCCTGACGGAAGTTGATTAGATCATCTTCCAATATCCACAGTCTTCCTTACGTTCCTAGAGAAATATGACAATATTATCCGAAATTATATTTCTCATTTCTCTGGTGGACCATCTTAATATTACCGGTTCTTGAGGTTGTTGAGTTTGTTCCTTAGGAATATTTACCTTATCTTGAATGGGGTGCCGCTACGTTGTCGTTGTTAAGGTATCTCAACAATGACTTATAGAGGTAATTCGACATTGTCTTATTGAGGCTCCGAATTCACTTCTTGATCATGACAGGTATAGAATCTTGCACATCGTCAAAAGTGATAGTAGGAATCGTAATTGATTCCTTCTCAAAGACAATAATCCTGACTTTATTTCTTCCCCAAACTCAACATCCTCAAAAACTATTACACTTCTTGTCTCAAAATTTTCTTTTGTGTGGGATCGTTTAATTATTAACCCCTTGATTTGTCAGCATAGCCAATAAAGTAGCTGCTTACAATTGAACTTTGGTCTGTATTTCCTTTACACATTAATATAGACTTTAAAGTCTATAAAGTCAATAAAATCCAAATCTCATCAGACATAAGTCGTTCAACTCTATTTCTAGAGATGTGACCTAATCGCTTATGTAATAATGAGGCTAAAAACATTTATTGTTAATTTTGCGTTTAGTACCACATGACTCCACTTGCAAGGTTTGATTGTAAGATGCAATAGTTTCAACTGAATATAGGTTATCATAAACCTTAAGGGAACCGTTACCAATAATATTTAAATTTAAAGATAGACTAAACTTATTGTTTCTAAATGAACAATGATAACCAGATTTGTCCATTAAGGAAACTGAAACTGAATTTCGTCTAAAAGACGGTACAATAAAAGTGTCTATCAAATTCAAAATAATCGGTTCCTAAAAATAACCTAAAATGTCCTATTGCTTTCATTTCTACCGAATTTTCGTCACCCACATAGATGTATCTTTCACCATCAATTGACTTTCGGTAACTCAGACAACCTTGCCTAGAACATTAATGTGGGTAGTCCCACCAGAATCTAACTACCATGAGTTTCTTGGTACTAAATCTAAATTAACTTCAGAACAGATCAAATTTAGAAATATACTTTTCTTTATACGCCATACGTGGTACTTTGTACATTATTTTTTTATGTGTCCTGTCTTATCATAAAAGAACAATCCTTAGTTTTATATTGTTGTTTCTTTTGATCTGGACCCTTAGCAGCTACTGTATTCATTTCTTTTTGCCCTTAAAGTTTATCCCATTAAACATGAAAATTAAAATCTTATTGGCAGATATTTTAACAACATTAACTGTAAAGAGAACAAAGCAACAAAAACGGACATGCTCTAATTAATAACCAAAGAGTAAAATATAGTCAAACAAATCCAAACAATGGTGAACCCTATCTCAAGATACCTAGTGCATCATTAATATCAAGTCTTTGGACAGTGATATTAACTGCAAGTGGTACTCTTGGTGTAGTGATCAAATGTTGACAATAAGTCATGTCAAATAACAAGCCTATCTTTGGATCGGGTTATTATTCACATATAAACCGTATAATTGTCACACATTTATCACCACAAGTATGTGTGCAATTCGGCCAAGTATTAACCTTCCTTGGGCCGGCTAATACCCGCATGAATATACACACACAAACATCCGACATCCCTCATAGACTATCTACGCAAGAGAGGTCACTTTGGCGACATCTTGTTTCAATGAGTCTACTTAGAATATTGGACAACTATTGCTAGTCTTAAAAGGCACCAAAAAATTGAATGTTGACTGAATTTTACGAAACTGAATCATGTCCAAAACTTTATATACATGCATATTCATAAGATTATTACTCAAATAAAGTAATTAAAAGCATAATCATGAATTTCAATTTGACAAAATTAGATATTATCACTATAACAAAATTTATGAAATAATCTACGGAGGATATGCATCCAAAGAAAAATTTATAGACATTAACTGAAAATAATAACTCCAAAATATATATCCAAAACTGAACATATTTGGTCTAAACTGAGCATTATCAGCACCTCTTTCCTCTTTAAGTATCCAAATATCTAAAGAAAATATTTTTTTTGAAAGAAGAACAAGCAAACTTTAGACCAATTTGGAGACTAATTATTTAATAACCGAATCCATCAATCAAAATATTACTTCAAATAATCCATAAAAGATTGTACCAAAATCTATTTACTATCTCATAAACATGTGAATCTTTTTGTATAATTTAAAAATATTATTTCCATATCATCACATTTATATGTACTAAAAATTGATGGTCCCGATATTACAATATTCTAGATCAAACCCCCAATACGATATAAATTTAGACTAATAAATCCATAAATAAATAATATTAAAACCAAATACTAAACCCAAGCCATCTCATATTCACCATTAGTTCAAACAACGAATATTAAAATACGGATGAATTTACATCTTCAGTATTAAAAATAATCAATAATATTAAAAATTGATGGTCAATTTAGTTCAAACAACGAATATTAAAACCAAATACTAAACCCAAGCCATCTCATATTCACCATTAGTTAAAAAATAATAAATAAATCCATTTGAACTAAATTGACACATTAAATAAATCTCCAAAGTTAAAGTCACCCATATTCGTACTTATTCAACATAAGTATGAATCTCCATAATGAATGCACGATTTCTAAAGCAACATTAGATGTATATGTTCTAAATTGAATGGATCATCATAAAAAAAAAATGTTTGAACAATCGTAACCCTAAATCAAATTAGATGAAACGATTTAGGGTTCCTGAAAAATACTAAAAAAAATTACTCTGAAATTTTGATCTCATAAATCAAACATGGAGGCTCTGATACCACTTGTTGGAATTTTATAGTGCCATGTCGATTCATGAGATGAAAAACATAAATTAAATTGCGGAAGCATACCTGAATCCATTGCTAGGCTTGATGGATCTTGAAGCGATCGTCTCTTTATTGGGTTCGATCTTCCAACTTGCTACGACCCTTAATGACAAAGGCGAATTCGAATCCTTTGTCCCTCTCTTTCTGTTGATGGGGATGCAGAAGAGAAAAAGAGAGAACCTCTCTTTTGGTGGCCGTATAAGTTGGGGACCATAACCCTAATGAATACACATATTTATATATGTGTTGATATTTCTAATTTGGCCCCTCATCAAATTAGAATTATCTCCGGTATCTACACATTAATTCCATGACAATTATACCCTTAAGCCAATTTCCAAATAGACCACTTTAATTTGGCTTAATTATTTAGATAGCCCAAACACAATTAATTTTACATGTGTGGTCCCTTAATTATTGAATAATTCCAACAGAATTTAGTGTTGTTATGGTAAGAATGAAAGATCGAGCAACAACTCGAGTTTAATTGTAGTAAGAATAGAATGATGTGAGCGACAGCTCGTTGTCGTGGTTTTGAGTAGAGATGTGTATGTTTTGTTTCGGATTTGTACCATGCATATATATGATGTAGTTTAACTGTTCACGAGTATTGCATGGTCATGGACAACTTGTGCAAAAGGGGGTGTTCCTTGAACAGTTGTCGGGGCACTGGAACCGGGTCACCCTAGGGGAAAGAGGGGTGTTGTAGCACCGGATGATTCGGGACCTTCAGTGGGACTGTCTATCCGGATTAGATGGATTGTCATCTCACTAGAAGTTCAGAATGACTTGTGGTGCCAGTGACCTTCATATAGTTAGATTGCACACTAGCGTTATCTGTCTGCAGGCCTACTATCTTGGCACGATAACATGGTACTTGACACGATTTCATATCTCATAATGGCTAACGAATGTATTGTACAAGGACACAAATTTTGACACAATTATATTTTTTGATATTGTTGTATGGTAGGGAATTAGGCTGGCAAGTATTAGGTAAGATCAACTCTGTTGTATAACACATTTATTCTTTAGAGACTTGTTTTGTTATGCCATGTAACTGATCCTAAGGCAATATTAGAAAGATCACATAATATTGTTTGTACTCACTAATTCAACGTTTTTGTTTGGTTGTGTCGACTAGAGACCAGTCACCAATACTCATGTAATGATTATCCCCGCAGTTGATGCATGTGCGGGGAGCAGCTTGGGCGTTGCTGAGGCATCGAAGAGTTTGTTGGCGAGCTAGAGCTTCTCATTCAGGACGCCTTTTATTTATAAGAGACATAATATATGGAACATCATTGTTCGTATAGTTCTTGAGTTGTAAGTCTTATGGCATGTTTCATTGTATTGAGAGAGAGAGAGGGAGAGAGAGTGATTGTAATTCAATTTGTACTTTGGCTTCGAGCCGTTGTAATTTTGCTCCAATTATCAATATAGAGAATTGTTTTTGTATATCTTGTGTCGATTCAACTTTTTCGCTTACTATTTTCGTTGCAATGACTTTGTAACTTAGATTGTTTAATCGGTCATATTAGTGCTTGCCTAGTAAAAGTGTAATTTATATTTGTACGACATCATGTCCAGTGACAACTTTCGGTCCTACGGAATCGGGGCATGACACTTGAGCTGGTGGAAAATGAAAATGACTCCAATAAGGATTGAAGGTAAATCTTTAGTAGCGCATATTGAAAATTTTAAATTTCTATTAGGAATGATAATTTGGTATGACATATTATTTGATGTAGACTTAGTTAACAAAACTCTACCGTCTAAGGATATGCTTATTGATGTTGCTATATACGATGTAAAGGGACTTATTACATTTTTAAAAAATTCTTGAGAAAATGGGTTTGTAAATGATTGAAATGGAAACCGATCATGTCTTTAATGTAAAATGACAAATTCATAGAAAAAGACATTTTGATGACAACAATAATAAAGAGAATATAACATGTGAACAATCATTTAGAATTAATTATGTTTTATATATTGTAGATCAAGCAATTGGTTCACTACAGAAAAGATTGAGCAATACAAGTCATATGGGGATACTTTTGGATTTTTATTTGATTCAAAAAAGTTGAATTCACTAGATGATAATGATTTGAAAGAATGTTGTGATAAACTTGAAAATATTTTGAAATTTGAAATGGTTTATGATATTGATGGAAAAGTTATTTGGAAAACTGAAAATATTACGAGTGATTTTACCGAAAGAAATAAAAGCAATTGAAAGCAAGACTGTTATTCGATGACAATGTGTTTCTTATAAAATTTTATTGACCAAACTTGTTACTGTTGCATATCTTCCACTATATAACGAGACTTCAAAACGGCTTACTTTTGAGCCGTCTAAGCCGTTATTATATCACGGTCCATTTTATTTGGAACAAAATAAATTGTGTAAAAAATTGTTGAAAAAAGTTTAAATTTGTCAACATGGATAATCGAACTCAACCAAACAAGAAAAATACATCATATCCTAACCACATGAGTTAGAAGAGATATTTGGCTATAAGTGAATAATATTATTATTATACGTTATTATACGTGCAAAGCACGTGCATTTTACTAGTGCAGATAAAAGTTTTTCAAAATTGAAGTTACTAAATCATATATGAGATCCACCATGTTGCAAGGACTTAATGGACTAGCTTGATTTCTATAGAAAATGGATTTCTTGAACAAATCTTTATTAAAAATTAACTAGTGAATTTGCGGGAAAAAAAAAACAAGAATAACTAAATCTAAATAATACATGTGCCAATCTTGCGATTTCTTTATCTTTTGGAGATTTGATTTAATGGAATTGCAAGAAGATGTATATTTGAAGACTCGAGACGTGTTTGAAGATACAAGGATTGCGAGAAGATGTATAAGATTTTTAAGGTTCAATGTATTTGACGATAAAAGAAATATTGGAATTTTAAAGGAGATTTTTAATAACAAATGTGGAAAATGTTGATTGTTTGGCGAACAAAGATGTTGAATGGATGTTAAAAAAAATTCTTTACTAATTTAAGTTCTTTTTATGTACACTTTTAAGCGATTATAAAAGTATTTGTTTTCAATTACGACATCTAAATACAAATGATTTACCAATACAATATTTTTTTAGAGTGGTTAAAAAAAGTTATTTTTTTAGTATTTGCACATGATCTTAAAATGTCAGAAAGATCTTGTACATACATGTCACGTATCGGACACGTCATGGACACGTCAAAATAGGTAATAAATCCATATGGTTGTAAAAGTTGGAAGCTGGATAACCTTGATTGCAGAAGCTCGAATTGCATACATTAAGATTTTAGGAGCTAGCAAAAGTAGGCTTCTCAACTCATTAAGACCTAACCCTAAAATCTTAAGATTCATTCAAGATAGACTACACTCTGAGAAACACCTCAATACCTAACCCTAGAAAGGTTCTGCAACGGCCTTGTTACACCAATGACACAAACACAACACCTTCATCAGAACTGGCTTCCCTCATAATTCTGTCCAAACTGCCAATTATCCGGCACGGCGTTCACCGACTCCACCGACCGCCCGTCGCTCGTTGTGACCCAGAACGACAAGCTCTGCCCGACCAGCGGCACGCCGGTCTGCCAGTTCTGCCCCCAGTTCCTCGTCATCCCGATCCACCCGGTCCTCGACCCCTTGACCGACACCGCGGTCACCTCCCCGGCGCCGGCGACGTTGTAGACCAGGACCAGGGTCCAGTAAGGGTTCCCCTTGAGCTCGAACCTCATGCCGCCCTCCTTGGCGCAGGGGACCCTGCGGTACATGACGGGCACGATGCCGACGTGGTAGTCGTTGACGAGCTTCAGGAACATGGGCATCGAGAGGTCGAAGTGCTTCCTCGGGGGGTTGCACCAGCCGCCGTCGTCGTTGGGCTTCGCGTAGTTGGGCGGGCAGAAGTTGGTGGCGGTGATGGTGATGGTGTTCCTCGAGCAGTACTGTTTGTTGTTGTAGCAGCGGATCTGGTAGCACGCGCCGCACGTTCGGCCGTCGTTGAAGAGGGTGGTGCTTAGCGCCGCCGTCTCGAGGCCGTAGCCTTGCTTGAAGAGATCGCCGTAGCCGCAGGCCCCCTCTGCAACAAACATAAGTGTTGTTAAGAAAACAGTTGTCCCGGAGTTGGGTTGGACGATCATCCATTATTCCGACCTCTATTAGAATCACGCTGAGCATGAGCATGGAGGTTGTCATAGGTAGAGAAGGGTTGCCCGAAGTCTCGGCTGACTTACCAGTGGGCCTGCCCTGCCCACAGATCCTGTGTCACATCATATAAGACCAGGGGCGGATCTACCTAGGCGGCGGTACTGGGGACTGGACCCCAGTGAAATCTCATCATCATCATTATTATTATTATTATTATTATTATTATTTAGAAAACATACCATTGGAAGTCTTTAATTTATTAATCATAAATAAGGTTTTTAAATGATTGTCTTAATAGAAAAATAGTTGCTTAGTATTACAAATGATATTGTATTTAAATATTTTGAAAGTTTAAAAATCCGTAGAGAACAATTATTAAATGTAATATTTTATTGTATACAAATAATACTATTTAATATATATTATATTATTATATCTTTAAAAAATTGGGGAGCTTTGTTTTCGAACCCTATTATGATTGTGCCCTCAATGAATTGTCGTCATGGATCCGCCACTGTATAAGACATTGAATCTCGATACAATAAATCTACTAGAGAGTCTAGGAGACAACAAAATCAACATCTCCTGTCACGTTGTACTCATCTAAAAAATAACGATAAATTGTAATGTAAGCAGTGAACTTTAAACTTATTTCGTAAAAGGAATCAAGTTTGGAGTAATTGCAGGTTGAGCATCGTTGCGCCAGGGCGCGAATTTTTTACGCCCTAATAATGGGCGTAAAAAACAAAGGATATGGGATTATGAAATGGATTAGTAAAGATATGGGATTAGGAAATGGATTAGGGAAATGGATGTAAAATGGGCACCCATATTTTGGGCGTGAAAATGGTGGGAAGTTTGGCGTAGATTTCTTGTTTGTTTGTTTTTTTTTTTTTCTTCGTTTGTTTTCAATTTTTTCTCCCTGTACTGTAATAAAAATCCATGGGTAATCATTCTGTTCCCATCTATTTGCCAACAGCTAAATTGAAAACATTGAAAACAGTTCAGGCGTGGATTTTTATTCCAACGCCTGAACTTCGAAGTTGTGGGAGAAAAAAAACCCACGTCTGAATCGTGAATTTTTCAATTTAGCCATGTATGCATCTGGTTTTGAAGTTGTGCATAATAAAAATCCACGCCTTTTTCAATTTTTTCACGCCCCTTTTTGGGGCGCCGATTTTCCCAAAAAAAATAAAAAATAAAAATCCACGCCTTCCAAAATATTTTCTACGCCCTTATTTAGGGTGCCTATTTTTAGTGCTGCTTTATTTGTTTAATCTCGTTTTCTATTTTAGGACTAATCAAAAGTGTTGAGGAATTTGGAAAATTTTAAATTTTTACGCCCCTAAATAGGGCGCCAAATTTTTTCATGCCCTATTTTTAGGCGCGACGGTGCTCTTCTCGTTATTTTCATAAACTTAGTGTCTTTTACACAATTTTCTTAAATATTTATGCTTCTCATGAAATTTCTCGAAAAAATAAACGAGAATATAATATAAATTAAAGAAATCAAATCAAATCAAATGGTCAAGGAATGAACAGGTTCGTGAACCACTGACGACAGTCCGTTATATAATTAATTTGAAAAAATGTGACAAATTTTGGAAATGAACGTTTTAGATGGTATGTTAATATTAATAGTAGTGCATAAATTAATCAAGTAATTGATGGAATTTTTTTCCTAATTAATGATTTATCTTTTTGCAACAAAACAAAATGGAATGAGTGATCAAAACACGAAAACGTAGTATGAACACACAATTCATCAAAATTTATTTGTGTAGAATTATTTTTATTCATTACTAATTACAAGCAAAGGCATATACTTATCTTCACTAACAATAACAATTTTAAAATGTTAGAAAAAAGAGTGAATTTGCATTGTAAAATCGTTCAAAACTACATGTACTAGAATTATGTGATGATAAAATTGAATATATATATTAATATGAACTTACGCATCGTCTCGCCGCCGCCCATGTCGCCGTAGAATGTCGCAAAGGCCGAGTACCACCCACCTCCAGCGGCCACCGGTGAAGCTAGAAGAAAGAAGAATGTCACCACAACAAATGAAACTAAAGCCATTGCTTCCTCTCTTTGTAAACTCATCTTAGAGTGTTGCTCTAGCTATGTCATGTTGAGAAAGTTGCAAGAAACTTATATAGTGAAAGGAGGAAAACTATTAGTCAATATGGCAGTAAATATTTCATAATTAGTGACACAATATTAATGTGATCCGTTTACTAATTAAGGGAGATTCTTAATTAATTACAATTGGATGAATGATTAACGGATCAAATTTAAATGGTATTGTATAGTTTCTACTTTCTATATACACATAGATTTTAATTATTTTTGCATAGAAATGCTTTCTCCCACGTGACAAATGTGCTTTTGCATGTATGGCAAGGATGCTCCAACAGTATTCCAAGTATCGGACACACCAAAAATATTGCAAAATGCACTAAGACACATCAAAATAGGTGTCATATGTATCCTCCTTGCAATATAGTTGTTCATTAGACAACCAGATCCGTGTACTTTAAAGATATTTCCAGGATGTATCAACTAATTAGTGTTGGTTCATGTCTCAACTTTTTTTGTTTTGACACGCATATACTTCACTTTAGTTAATCACCTCTGCCTTGATCTTTTACCAAGAGCAGCACATTAATTAGTGGACCAGAGATGATAGATGTTGGAAATAATCTAAAAAGTTAAAATGAATATTTTCAATGGTTGTCTATTGGAAAATGTGCGTCCAATTTTCAATGGTTGTATCTATTGGAAAAGATGCGTCCTTTCCAAACACTGTCTATTCACATTTGTGTCTCTTCGTCAGTTATAAAAGCATAATCCTATCAGTGTTTGATTGATTCATCAAAACAGCTCATTCACTCATTAAAGCATTCAATCCAAGAGTGCGAGACTACCTTCATTGCTTCGATCGTTCAGTTCCTGCGATGTGAAATATTACTACCGAAAGTTCTGTTGTATCATGGGAAACTAAATCGCCATTCAACCAAAAGCACCTGTGTGAGACGAATATAGTCTTAAGGACATTGAAGTCATTGAACCAAATTCAAGCCTCGGCTTCGGTCTCGGTCAAATTATTTATTTACGTTATTTACATTCCTGACTATATACAATACAGAGTCGAAAATAACAATCTTAAGACAACAATTTTTTTAAAAAAATTTCTACTTTTTTTTGCTATGCTATTTGGCTCCCAAAATTTTGGATGATGCCATCTCCCATTATGTGGCATCTGACGTGGCAGCTGACATGTCATGTTTTAACCCAAAAAATTAATTATCCAAAAAAATTATTGTTAATGTTAATGTTAATGTTAATACTAATGCTAATTTTAATTCAATGTTAACATTAATGTTAAAATTAATGTTAATGTTAATTATGTTAATATTAATATTCATGTTAATTTGATATTAATATTAATTTTAATGTTAATGTTAATTTTAATTTAATATTAATATTAATTTTAATGTTAACGTTAATATTAATGTTAATATTAATTCCCCTAAAAAAATATTAATGTTAATTCTAATATTAAAGTTAATGTCAATTTTAATATTAATGTTCATGTTAATTTGATATTATTATTAATTTTAATATTAATTTTAATTTTAATATTAGTTTGTCAATTTTAATTTTAATATTAATGTTCATGTTAATTTAATTTTATTATTAATTTTAATATTAGTTTTAATGTTTAATTTTGACATGTCAACTGTCATGTTATCAGCCATGTCATATGCCACATAATGGAAGATGGTATCATCCAAAATTTTTGGAAGCCAAATAGCATTTTTGTTTTGGTTCAGAGAGTCAAACAAAACTTATATTACAGTGCTCATTGTCCTCTGGTTTGATAGTTAATTCGTAGTGTAATTGGCTCATAGTGGTATTTAATCAATAATTTTATTCCACTGATGCAGAGACCATCCGACCAGTACTCATAAATCTTTTTCATTCCTTTTCATGTATAGTATATATTTTTTTTGTTCTGGCAACATTTGACTACTCTGGGCTTGAGTTCAGTCATTAATCATGTTTTATACTATATATTTTTTGTACCGTTAATGTCTTCATCTTTGATTGTGTTTAGTCAGCAATTGGTTGCCAAAGGTATGACCTTATGTGAACTATTTCAGGTAGTCTCTGTAATTGAAAAACTTGATCACCTCTCATGAAGGATTATAAGAATTAGCTAAACATAAACGTAAGAATATATATGCCAATGACAGATCTGATTGTCAAGCTTAAAATAGAAGAATAACATGAGCACTGATAAAACCTCTTCTATAGAAGCCAGGGCAAATGTCTTAGGGACATGACAAAAGGGGAAAAGCGCAAACAGATTGGATGCTCCGGTCAAGGGAAGTACTCCGGTCGAGGAAACTATAAAAAGTTTAAAGGAAAATGCCACGTATGCAAGAAGATGGGATATAAAGCTGCAGATTATCGTTGTCGCAAGAAGAAGAAGAAGAAGAAGAAGAAGAAGAAGAAGAGACATCCTTACCAGGCTCATATAACTGAAGATGAGCATTTGGCTAAGGGTGTTGAAGACCTGGTTCTGATGGCTGTTGTTTTTAAAGTAAACATGATAGGAAGCAACCCAAGAGAGTGGTGGATTGACACTGGAGCTACCCGTCACATCTGTACTGACAAGGCTATGTTCAATACGTACAAAAGTTTCGACCAAGGCGAACAACTCTTCATAGAAAATTCTTCATCATCAAATGTTGAAGGACAACAGATGATCATTCTGAAAATGACATCGGAAAATGAATTAAAGCTTAACAATGTTCTGTACGTACCTGATATTTGGAAGAATCAGATTCATGGATCTATGTTAAGCAAGCATGGATTTAAATTAATATTTGAATCTGACAAATTTGCACTTACCAAGAGTGGAGTTTATGTGGGGAGGGGTTACCTCAAGGAGGGCCTCTTCAAAATGAATGTAACAACTGTTATGCCAAATAAGATGATTAATTTTCTTATATTGTTGAGTACTCTCATATGTGGCATAGAAGATTAGGTCATGTTAATTATGATTCAATCACGAAACTAATGAACATGGACTTACTTCCTAGATCTATAATAGATTCAAATCAAAAGTATGAAATATGTGCAGAAGCAAAATTAACCCGTACTTTCTTTCAAAATCTAGTTAAAAAAGATACATAATCGTTGGATTTAATCCATACAAATATATGTGATCTAAAAGACATACAAACTAGAAATGAGAAGAATTACTTCATCACATTTATCGATGACAGTACTCGATATTGCTATGTCAATCTAATGAAATCAAAAGATGAGACAATATATATGTTCGAGCAATACAAAACTGAAGTAGAAAACCAACTTAATCGAAAGACTAAGTTCTCAAAAGTTATAGAGGTAGTGAATATGAAGCACCCTTTACAGGATTCTGTACAGACATGAAATTATCCACCAAACTACTGCACTATTTCACCACAATCTAATAGTACTGCTGAACAGAAAAATCGAACAATTAAAGTAATGATGAATTATTTATTATTAATTTCAGGTCTACCATATAACTTGTGGGAAGAAGTGGTACTTACAGCTAAATATTATCTTTTAAATAAGTGCCCCACAAGAAATAAAAGATTAGACTCCATATGAATTATGAAAATGAAGAAAACATTTCTATAAATACCTCAAAGTTAGGGATGTCTTGCACAAGTGGCAGTTCCTTTGCCTAAAATGTTAAGATAGGTCCTAAGACATTTGACGACATATTTATAGGATATGTTGAAAATATTTCTTCTTATCGATTTCTCATACATAAGTCAGGCATTATGGAGATACATAATAATATAATTATTGAATTGAGGAATACCTCCTTCTTTGAGAATATCTTTCCATTTAAGAAGATACATGATAGAGAAACACTAAAAAGGAAATCATTATGATATTAGATATATTGGTCAAAAGTTTGCAGATAATGAATTTGCAGATAAGGAAGATGAGCCTAGACGCAGTAAGAGGTATAGAGTACCAAAGTCCTTTGGACCTGAATTTCTAACCTTTATGTTAGAAAATGACCCGTCAAGTTTACAAAGAAGCAATATCTACACCAGAGACGACACTTCGGACAAAAACTATAAATAGTAAAATAGAGTCCATTATGCAAAATTATACATGGGAACTGGTTGTTCTCCCTCCCTATTAGACTGCAAATGGATATTCAAATTTAAAAGAAGATGAAAGCTGATGGAACTATTGATAAATATAAAGCAAGACTGGTTGTCAAATGATATAATCTTATTTTAACACATATTCACCAGTAAGGATAACATTAATTCAAATGTTAATTGTAATTACAGCATTGCACAATCTTGAAATACATCAAATGGATATAAAGATCGTGTCACGATCCGTATCCGCTTTTCAGGATACGAGTACGTAGCCAAGTCTAGCCTACGTTGCAGCATCAACGATAGTATGATGTCTAGATCTCAATGTCAAACTCAAATATAACAAAATTATATCTAATTGCTCATTCACAATAATTATTCAAATTACAAATTCCATAATTCATAAAAATGACATTCGGGAACAAATCCGCTAAAATAAAAGAACTATCTAATCTATAATCTAAGGTTGGCCTTCAAGGTCCCTATCTCTCCCGTACAGTCCATAACGCAAAAGTAGGAAGCTTGTCAAGTCACCTACAACGATCCAGTCAGGAAAAGAATAAAGTACAACCCTATTACATTTATATAACTTAATACAAAATAAAGCTAGACAATAGAGATACAATATAACAGTAAAGGAACATATATATGAACTGGAAACGATAACATGTACAAGAAACTACAAGCAGGAACATGTATGAACAAGACAACTGGAAAATAAACCTGAACAAGTAGAACTAATCAAATTAACAGTACTTTAAAATATCTTTCGACATGTGAACGGTTGGGCTAATACGACACATCGTACGATAGCTATCATACATTTTTGGTATGGCTAACCCATACGTGAGGTATATGACTTAGCTATCATTCATTAAACATTTATTGGAGTTTTTTCACACGTTTAATTAGCATTTCCCCTCCCGACTCACTAAAGATTCAATAAACAAGCAATGATACAATCAAGTCCATCTGTCATAATCGTGTCTTAACATGATACTTAATGAAATACAATAAAAGATAGCATTATAATATAATAAGCACATAAACCAATAGTGTACTTGCCTGAATTCCTGAATGAACTGGTTTCACAAGTTGATGACACGATGAAGTCTGGCCTAGAAAGCTATCAAATCATACAATACCAGCGTACCACGAACCCGTGCACAAATAACCACAAGTTAAGTCTAAAATCCATTCTAAAAGTCATAGAAAGTGGCTAATGGTTTAACCTAATTAATTCTTTTTAATTCTGGAATAAACTACTTCAAATCTAGTTTAACCTAATAATAATCTAAACAAAGAATTTTGGCTATAGAAAGTTACGATTCCAATTTTGGAATTTATGACACGCAAATCGAGACGTAGCATTGACTAACGAGTCAAATATTATGAACTCAAAGATTTTAGGGTACATTGTGGTAGATTTCAGCGTCCCGAGTGCACCGAAATTGACCGTGTCACAAAATCATGATTTGGTCAAAAGTTATCGTCGTTATGGCTAACCGTAACCAAATCGGTGAATTACTAATCAAATCTGACTTTAACGAAATAAATAAGATACTAAACAACTTTCTAAATTATTGGAAAAACTATATATTGTAGATCTTCATGTCATCTATCCAAAACTTTAAACGGATTGCGAAACGGAGTTCGAAATCTCCCAAAAACTCAAAAACAGTGCGATGCATCAATTTTTGGACAACCGACACTCAAATAAATCTCCAAAAATTTACGTAAATAATTACAGAAAACAAATTATATTTTTGGAAAGTTAATCTCAATACGATTATAACAAAAAAAAAACGGTACTCGAAACGGACGTCGGGGTTGATCGCAATCGTCTCGTGAAGTTGGAGGATCTTCAAGATCAAACCACAAAGGGGGCTGGAATAAAAAAAACTAGAATTTTTGGTTTTAATATATATATATATATATATATATATATATATATATATATATATATATATATATATATATATATATATATATATATATATATATATATATAGACAGAGAGAGAGAGAGAGAGAGAGGCGGTTTGGCACCGACATGTGGTCCGAGTATGGCCGACTATGCTGCTGACTGCATAAATACTAATTTAAATTCAAAAAATTATTTAAAAATTATTTTTAACTCCAAATAAATTGCAAAAAATTTCTAAAAATTTTTAGAAAATATTTATAAGTGTCTAGAACCTAAATAAAAATACTGTAACACAAAATATCATTGTGTAACCCCACAATAAATTTCAAACGCCTATAAAAAATAAATTTTATTGGATTTAATTATCTAAAAATTACAAAAAAATCTAAAATAATTCCAGAAAAATTCTAGAATATTTTAGAAAATATTTCTAGTCATCTAGAGCCCAAATAAAAATATTTGGTCCCGAAATACTCCCGAATAACCTTACAGTAAATCCTGAAAGTCCAAAAAATAATAAATTCTTAAATATTAAATACCTAAAAATATCCAAAAATTATAGAAAATATAAAATAGCTAAATAATACATATATAAGTTATCTAGAGGTCATATGACCTTAATATGGTCATAGATCACCTACATGTTTCGACATGACTCCCAATGGTCATAAAATTAATCATAATCAAATAAATTTAAAATAAATTTAAAATTTTGGGAAGTGGGCTTACAAATCTACCTATCTTAGAAAAATTTCGTCCTCAAAATTTCAAAGAATAAGATTAGACATGACTAAGAATATAATCAAAAAAATGATACGATTAATGATCAAAATTGGTCAGCAAATTAGGCACGATCATAGAATGAAAATCCAGATGTGATTATGAATCTAGTGGAATAGAATCAAATATAGTAATTGGTTCTAAATGATTACTAGAAAGAACTAAATGATGATTTTCGAATAGGAAATATAGGAAAGGAAGAACTACTAGTTTATTGCGAATACGATAACAAGAAATAGAGAATATCAAATCAATTTGGAGTGGAAGTGCAACATTTGCGGATCATAAAAAAATAATAGTCATGTGCCAATAAAAAATATAACATCTATGGTATTCGAAAACCGTATGCATATCTGAAGTTATTTCACTGAGAATCTATGCCTCGCTAGTATACATCTGGCTGCAGTTATAAATCCTTGGTTTTATGACTCAAATATGATATGTATCGAATATTCTATTACCTTTATCCAATATTGACATAATAACTCAAAGATCAAATAGGACAACTATGACATAGTTTAAATAATATTCAATAACCTACGCTTACTTGAAATTACTTCAACTTAAGGACATGCCTTGCCAGTGTGCGACTGGCCATAGTCTCCATAATTCAAATAAATGGTGATAATGCGCATCTGCTTACCATTATAAGTCATCGAATATTCTTTCAAACTCTGTCCATAAGAATTTTTAAGGAGCTTTTAGAAATTCAACAAGTTGATCATGATAAAAAATTGTAAATATCTGTCCTTGAATGAAAGTATCAGTTTTGAAAATCGTATGATTGATTAGGAAGAAGACGATCAAAGGCAAGAGAAATATAAATCATATATATCTTAAATTTCAGTGAAACAGACTCGAAATAAATATATGGATAATTGGATCATGTTAGGCTCAAACTCAATGGATAAAAATATTGACTCCTAGAGAAACAATTATTTTATGGCCAATGGAAAATAACTAAGTAATACGGATCTTACGATGTTTAGAGAGGGCAGAAAATAAAATTGCACAAATAATCCAGATTAGGAATTGAATCCTAGGAAGTCCTAATTTACCAGGCGATACCATCATATCGAAACACATTCTAGGAAAATTTCTCAAGTTATCTAATACGGTTTAGAATTTAATAAATTCCTACGTAAATCACATGGCTTAATTATGAATGAGCACTTCCTGGTCGCAGGCTCGTAATAGTACGACTAACTTAACTACTATCACGAGTTCGCACAATTTTATGAAAACAGACCTACATGGGCCACCAAAAAACTTGTCACGATCCGCACCCGCTTTTCGGGATACGAGTACGTAGCCAAGTCCAGCCTACGCCGCAGCATCGATGGTAGTACATTGTCTAGATCTTAATGTCAAACTCAAATATAACAAAATTATATCTAGTTGCTCATTCACAATAATTATTCAAATTATAAATCCAATAATTCATAAAAATGACATTCAGAAACAAATTCGCTAAAATAAAAGAACTATCTAATATATAATCTAAGGTCGACCCCCAAGGTCTCTATCTCCTCCGTATAGTCCATAGCACAAAAGTAGAAAGCATGTCAAGTCATCTGCAACCATCCAATCAGAAAAGAAGTAAAGTACAACCTTATTGTATTTATGTAACTTAATACAAAATAAAGCTAGACAATAGAGATGCAATGTAACAGTAAAAGAACATGTACATGAACTGAAAATGATAACATGTATAAGAAACTACTAGCTGAAACATGTATGAACAAGACAACTGGAAAATGAACATGAATAAGTAGAACTAATCAAACAGTACTTTGAAATACCTTTCAACATGTGAACGACTGGGCTAATATGGCACATCATATGATGGCTATCACATATTTTTGGTACGGCTAACCCATACGTGAGGTGTATGACTTAGCTATCATTCATTAAATATTCACTGGGATTTGTTCACACATCTACTCTGCCACGTCTCGATTCGGGGAATCGTTCGCCACCGCTTGATTCACGTCGAATCATTCGTCCTCGCTAAGGCGTGATGTCATACAAGTCTGGAATTACACTTGTACAAAGCGTGCTCATGTTCCTTCTATAAAAGAGACATTTTCAATCGAAATTTGCAGCAAGTTCACAAAGAAGTTGGACAACACATATATGATCTGAATAAGCTCTTTATTGATATCTTTGAAATAGAAAACATAAAGCTCTCAAACAGTCGAGATAAAATGCCAAACTTAGCTATAACTTGCAGAAATATTGAAATAAGATACAACTTGTTCCATACATCATATCCCTTTATTAATAATGCGGCAATAACCACCTTCAGCAAAATCCCTTCTTCTTCAAGTGGAAACTTGAAGGAAGTATGAAGCTTCTAAAGAGTCGGACAGCAAGCCTTCAGCGTCTAAGATTATCCTCGGGGTTCCCGGCACCTGTGGAGACGAGGGTCAGTATATTGTAACATATGTACTGGTGAGCGACCGTAACCAATCTCACCATAAATCGACAGTAGTAAATTATGTGAATGTACACTATTGATTTATGATCATTCTATCTTGCCTTACGGTCCATTAACAATTCATATTGATAGGAAACATAAGAAGCATACATCGATGTTAGAAACATAAGCAATTCATATTGTTCTAACATAATCAATTCATATCGTTCACCAATTTGGTGAATCTTACCCACGATCGACAACCATCCATGTATATCTATGAGTAACACTTACTCTTACCTGCATAAGACATTGTTAGCTATGCCACCTGTCTATATGAAGGTCACCGACTACACGCCAACTTGGACATCATGGTCAGACGACTCTCCTTCAGCGGTGGGTAGCTAGCCCAATCGGAAGGTTCCCGAAAGACCGTGCTACTACTTCAGCACTGTGCTACTACTTCAGCACTGTGCTACTACTTTAACACTATTATTCCACCTAGGCCGAATCGGTTCTGTGACCTCGGAGTACCGTTCGAGGAACTATACCTTGTATACAAGTTGTCCATGACCATGCATGTAAATGCAACTTAACTAAATAAGAAACATGCATGCATGATAACAGAATTCAAGTACGTAAGCCACAGTTCTCATTCATCTTGCCATCTTACCATCTTACCATCTCGTCTTAAGCCATAGGCTCACATACTCGTTTATCCAACGAAGGGACTATTCATTTGTGTTATCATTCTTTCGAACCAAAGTTCGATATACTTACCGTTCAGTGTTTGGGACTTTGCATCACCTGTTCAACAATTCACATCGCAGCATACAATGCTTCATTTATTTACAACGTAAGCCTAGTCATGTGATAATTTATCTTTCATTATCTTTCCGAGTTATTACTAGGCATCTTTTATTAAGCACCAAACACAATAACAAGTCTACCATTGTTACACGTGAAGATTAAGAATCGTCAAAGGATTAAAGCTACTCATTTGTTGGTGAATTATCGAGAGAAAGAGGTCTTCCACGCAACGTCATGCTCGGTTCACTGCGTTAGCACCTGCATTGGCACCAACGTCTGGTCAGCATACTTCTTCTCTTTCTCTCAATGATTCGATATAAAATGCGTAGACAGTGAAAATAAATCCAGGAAAAAATTCATCGTAAACAATCACGAAAATGCACACAAAAGCCAACAGCAAAAGCGACATCGAAAACCAGCAGGATAACGGTCTCGTGGCAAGCGACTCTTATATAGAACTCTTTCCCCAAGATGCACGCCACTGTATCTTGGGCATTATTTCAAAAGAGTCCAATCCATAATGAGGAAAGGATCTTAATTCATTATCCCACGATCCTAAAGTTTTCCAATTCTCATCCGACTCGGCCATTCGGCCGCTAGTTCGATTCGTGCTCCGAAACGGGATTCAGGGCATTACATATTAATACACTAACAAAAAGTTATGTCCCCGAAACTTAAACACAAACCCACCTAGATCGAATAACGAAGAAAACTTTTCCTTCATATCCGCTTCAAGTTCCCAAGTCGACTCCTCGACAGAATGATTTCGTCAAAGTACTCGAACTAAAGGAACAACTCGATTCCGCAAAACTTTATCCTTCCTATCCAAAATCTGTACGGGCTCCTCCACATAAGACAAGTCAGCTTTTAGTCCTAACTGACCGAAGTCTACTACATGGCTTGGATCATGCACATACTTTCGTAGTTGGGAAACATGGAAGATATCGGGCACTCCATCCAATGCCAGTGGTAACGCGATCTGATAGGCAACTGGGCCGGCTCGTTTAAGAATTTCAAACGGGCCAACAAATCTCGGACTTAACTTCTCCTTCGTACCGAATCGCATAACTCCGTGCACTACTAAAATAAGGTAAATTAGCGACGTCAGGATACGTCGCTAATTAAAGAAAATACGTCACAAATTAACTCCTCCTTTCAGAAATATGTGATCGTCCACCACAAATTCCAATGGTCGTCGATGAGTATCCACATAACTCTTCTGTCGACTTTGTGCCAAAAGTAACTTCTTCCGAATCATGCAGACCTTTTCGACGGCCTGCTCCACCATCTCTGGACCAAGTACCTATCATTCACCAACTTCATCCCAACAAATTGGAGACCGAAATTTTTGTCCGTATAATGCTTCATACGGATCCATCTTTATACTCGACTGGTAACTGTTGTTGTAGGCAAATTCTGCTAGCAGCAAGTGTCTCAACTGATTTTCAGATCAATTGCACAAAGCCGTTAGCATGTCCTCAAGTATCTGATTCACCCTTTCGGTCTGGCCATCGGTTTGTGGATGGTATGCAGAACTGAATTTCAATTGCGATCCCATGGTCGAATGTAAATTGCCCCAAAAATGCGATACAAATCTTCCATTCCGATCTGATACTATTGATGCCGGCACCCCATGTAATCGGACAATTTCATCCAAGTATAGCTGGACTACCCGATCGACGCTCCATGTGGCTTTGATTGCGATAAAATGTGCAGATTTGGTTAATCGATCAACGATTACCCAAATTGTATCTGTCACGCCTCAGAACCAGAACACTGGAGAGCGGGGGCAGACATAGCCCGCTACGTATAACGGAATGGAATCCATGCTGCTATACGGTCACGGCTGTCTAGATATGTGAGGGTTGTACTACAATCTATCAGTCTCTTAAGGTCATAAAATAGCCTATTGTCTCAATCTCAACCAACTAATAATAGTTACAAGATGTCAGACCACCAAATATACAATAGTAAGGCGTCCCATACATTACATATTCGGAATGATCATGAAGCTAGTCGTTACAAAATGTGAGGACTAGCAAGAGTTCAGTCATACATGATCAACCCCCGGGGCTTGTCAATCATGTTACAGCCCGTAGGCAGACAATAAGTAAAAGCTGCAGTCGAGCTAACACTTGCTCGTCGGCTAAACGCCTCAAAAGAATAATTTACAATATTACAGTAGGAGAACAAAAGAAACCCACTCGATGTCCTGGTTACGCCTGGTGATCACCATCGGGCTGGAAAGCAGGGAGATCCTTTGGTGCTGCTCCGGTATCTGGCCATACAAAACCAGCTGGGTCAGACCCCAGAAAGAGCAAGTGCCACAAAGGAGGCTTCACTTAAGGACTAAAACCAACAAATCATTAGCATTCAACATGTAAGAACACAATAAATAACACAGATTGAGATTTGTGCACTACCAATGCACTTATCCCAATCAGAGAAAATAATTAAGTGAAGCATCTTTGACATGAGACAACTGGAGAATCATGCTAAATAAAATATAGCTGGGCAATATATGAAGAGAAGACGAAGGTACTATTCCGGAAGCCAGGTTACAATCCTTAAACCAAACAAGGACCGAGATTGTAACCCTTCGCCTGAACAGAACTTAGTCTCTGATCATTTATTGCTAAAGGTGACAATCATTACGGTGAAAATGAGAGAGTACAACGATAAAAGTGACAATGAAGAGTACAATACGCTAGAGTGACAATAGAGTACAATCATTATAGTAACAATATGGAGTGATAATCATTCAATCATTCTGGTACAATCTTTCAATCAATCACTTCTAGACAATACTATACTGGACTAGACTCCATCCAATCAATCACGGCCAATCATTGCCTACGGCTTTCTACATTAACTAACTAGGGTTATCACAATCCTAGTTACTAGCAAGATGCAATAAGATGCTCCAAGTAGTCACAGGCCCTGCAGCTATCCAGGTTATCCAGGCGAACATTATAGTGACAATTTAGAGAGTTCAATCATTAAAGTGACAATCAGAGAGAGAACAATACACTAGAGTGATAATAGAGTTCAATCATTAAAGTGACAATGGAGGGTGCCCCACATGACAGTAGGCTGGAAATGTGCCCTACTCGTCGGCAGGCTACAAGTCCAAACATTTGCGGCCGGAATAACGGGATCGCCTATAACTGGGAAACATCTCTTCATGACTACTGAATTATTCTAGTCATTATCTTAGTTTATTTCAATATGTATCCCTGACCGTGGTACTCAGGGATCCATGCCCTAGACATGATGCAAGACACACTGGTTCATTTATCAATACATTCACAAGTCACCCACGGTGTCCAGGTCAATATTACATTATCATGTCAATAGAGCCGTCGCAACGGCGCTCGATAAACTATGCCAATCACTTATCTGGAGTGCATCACCACGGGTCACTATCAAGCTGCGCACAGAATTCAATACATCAACCATGCTATGCTCACATTGTGCTCATATCAATGTCGTGTCAAAAAGGCGTAAGGATATAAACAGGAAATACCATGCACTAAAAGGAGATGAAATAAAACATAATGCAAATAGGTGCCAAGACTAGACTGCGCTGGGCAGCCAGGGTCAGGTTGCGCCAGCACAAGGAGTGCCAAGTTGCGCTGGAACACAAGGGAGCAAGGGGCGCCAAGGTCAAGGGGCGCAGGCCATTAGGTGGCGCCGGGCTGGGTTGCGCTGGGAGGGGGTAAGATAGACTGCGCCAAGCTGGATGGCGCTAGGCTGGACCGCGCCAGTAATGGATTGTGCCAGGGTGAATTGCGCTGGAAGGGGGCAAGCTGGACCGCGCCAGGCTGGATTGCGCCAGGGCGGATTGCACTGGGAGGGGGCAAGCTGGACCGCGCCAGGCTGGATTGCGCCAGGGCGGATTGTGCTGGGAGGGGGCAAGCTGGACCGCGCCAGGCTGGATTGCGCCAGGGCGGATTGCGCTGGGGTGAACTGCGCCAAGCTGGGTTGCGCTAGGGCGAACTGCGCCAGTACCAAGAGGCGCTGGGCTAAACAGCGCCAGCGCTAAAGAGCGCTGGGCTAGACTGGGTGAGTGGCGCCAGCGCTAAAGAGCGCTGGGCTAGCTGGATTGCGTCCGGGACAGGGGGTCTTCTTCCCCAAGGCTGAGAGCAAATGGCCATGGAACTCAAAACTTCAAAAGACCATAACTAGGTCAAATCTTAATGAAAATCCACTTTGCAAAGGTCTAAGTTGTGTAAAATTAAATTCTCTACAACACGGAACAATCAAAACATGAAAATAAACAAGTTTTATAGATCAAAAGCACCAAAATCCGAAAATACTTCAATCCTAGATCTACAAAATTCTAAGCTCCAAATGGAGAAAACCCAAGTTCTAATGTTGCTTAAAATGAGCTAATAAAGCTATTAGACAAATAAAATGTAGCCCTCAAGTGATAGCAAGATGCAACTTGCCTAGGTTGGTGGTGTGTTAATAGTGGAGAGGAAAGAGTAATGAGGAAGAAGATGAAGAAAATAAATGAGGAGAGAGAGAGGGAAATTGATATTTATAGTAGGGTGGTGGTTCTCCATGTCAAACCCAAAATAAACCAAGCCAAGATAAACCAAGGTGAACCAAGTCAAGGCCAATAAACTCTCTCTCTAGCAATCTAAACCAAATGAATCATGAAATAAATCAAGCCTATCAATGCCAATAAAACCAAGCCAATGCAAAATAAACCAAGATAACTAATCATGACTAAAATAAAATATGGGTCCAAAACATGTATACGTACACTAAATACGTATCACGAATTTGGGATATTACAGTATCATTCTTCCGTGGCGTCTTCGGCAAGCCAACTATGACTACCAAAATATGTCAAATTAGCGACGAATTTAGCGACGCCAGTTGAAAATGTTGCTATGTTTTGTGTATTTAGCGACGTATGTAAATGACATCGCTGAACGTCACTATCAACGACGTTTAACGACTAGTAGCGACTGTAATTATAGCTTGAAAAGAACAAGTCGCTATGTAGTCGCAAAACGTCGCTGATGTATTTTATTCAGCGACGTTTGGCAACATTTAATCATGTCCGTCGCTATCCTATTACTTAACAGCGACGTCTAGCGACGTCTCACTTAGACGTCGCTAAAAACTTTTATTTAGGGTTCTGGGAACCCGATCGATTTTATTTTATTTTCCAAATTTTCATTCTTCCGCCGAGCGCTCTCGTTTCTCTCCCCCTCCCCCTCCCCCTCTCGTCTCCGGCGACCGCTCCCCCCGACGAGCTCCTCCCCTCCGGCGAGGCCTCCCCCCGACGACCCCTCCCTCCGGTGTTGCCTCCCCCCGACGATCGCTCCCTCTCGTTTCTCTCCCCCTTCCTCCGGCGTTGCCTCCCTCCCTCTCGTCTCCGGCAATCGCTCCCCCCTGATGACCTCGTCGTCGCTCCTCCACCGTCGACGCCCTCGTCCCCTGTTCCGCTCCGGCGACCCCTACCCGACCCAGTCCAGGTATACCTAATCCTAACCCTATCTCCCACTGACACGGCACAGACATTTTCAACCTGTGAATATCGATTTTATACAGTGCCTATGATTGTATACACACACACATTTTTAACCTGAAATATGAGAACAGTGATACTGATTTTGTGTACACTGTTAACACACACATCTACACACACTACACAAATCTGAATGTGGATACACACACACTTTTGCACCACTGTTAAATCTGAATGCAATATGCATATATGTATGCAAATGGGAATACATGGATATATGCAAGTTGGTAAGCACATATGAATGCAATATGCATATATGTATGCAAATGGAAATACATGGATATATGCAAGTTATAAATGCAATGTTTGAATAACATATAAAATGTAATATATAGGTAAGCATTAATGTAGGTAATGACATGTAATCATGTAATGCATATATATAAAGAATAGAATGGTGAATGTATTATGCATGTTTAGATAACATATGTGATAGACATATATGTATGCATAAATGCCATGAACTAATAATCAAGTGTAATGCATATATGTTAAGAAATGAATGCATGAATGAATGTAGAAATGCAAGCATCTATGTAAATATGCCTATGATTGAATGAATGCAAGTTCAAATATATAAATGTAATGTAAGCATGTATATATATGTAATATGTGTTCTCTATGACTTGTGATGGTATGTGTTTGATTGCCTAGGCTTGGTTAGGCCTAGTGAGACTTGACTGGACTAGGATTGACCTAGTTGACTAGTGTAAGCATGTATATATATGTAATAGCGACGCTTACCGATGTCTTTAGTGACGTCGCTTATGTTTAGTTTAGATTCTTATAGTTTATGTTTAGATTCTTATATGAAATGCACACTCATATTTGTGTCATACTAAGTGATTTTGATATCTAATATACTAAGGAGTATCCTAGTACCTACAGTGTATAGAGTATCCTAGAAGTGTAGGTATGATTGGTATATCGTATTACATAGAGTGTATAGAGTATCCTTTCGGTCTATAAGAGTTACTTCACTCATTTTGTCAAGACAAGTAAACTTTTTAAATGTTGACGGTATATATACCGTCAACATTTGGTTTTGCCTTGTAGCTACAGGCAGTTGCCTGCATTTTATCTTATAACTTGGCCTTTGGCCTGTGCTTGAGCAGTGTGGACTTCCAGGTTAGGGTGTTAGTTCATGATTAGCATTATTTAGAAATTAGTTTCAGTTAAAGGGTTAGTTTATATTAGGATATTAGTTTATGTTAGAAGGAATATGAGAGTTAGTAGATGTTAAAGTAGGATATTAATTTATTAGTTAGGATAGATAGTTTGAGTTAGGATACTGCTCAAGCATAGGCCAAAGGGTCGATATTGAATATTAATTTAAAAAGTTTTACCTTTCTTGACAAACTGGGTGAAGTAACTCTTGTAGACCCAAAGGATCGATATTGGACAGTTGGGATGAGTATCAGAATCGGTATCGGATTAGTATCGACCGTATCGGATTAGTATCGGTCGTATGTACTTAGTGTCGTGTACTCCTACAAGTATAATTATACCTCGACCGTATGTACTTAGTATCGACCGTATCGGATTAGTATCGGTCTATCGGATACGACACTTTGACACAAGACAGTTGTTTTAGCCCCAACACAGTTGTTTTTGTTTCTTCCTTCAAATTCTTTATTTGTAATATGTGGAATGAATGAACAGTTTATGTTACGCACCCATATCTAAACTGCCTTAACATTCATTCACTGACTGCAATGTGCATGTATCTATCATATAGAATTATCCTCAATTGGATATGGATATGAATTAATACTTACGGAATCGTTCGTGGATGTACAACCGTCATCCTGATGACATCACTACAACAAAAAGACCTATTAATGACGCTTGATAAGTGAATTTCATGACGGTTGATAAAGAAGCATCATCAAAGTTCAGCAAGACTATATTTTATGACGGTTTTCTATATAAACGTTATTGATTGTCTCTCAGTGATACGAGCGTTATGAAAAAAATACCAAAATTTAAGTCGAAACCTTGACTCTCCCGTACTTACTCCCGCACTTAAGGAAAAGTCTCAACCCTTCTCCTTCTCTCTTTCTCCTTCTCTCTTTCTCCTCCCGCTCCCCGCTCCCGAACTCCCCTCAGCCCGCTCCTCTCCCGCCGTTATAATGCCCTCCTCTCTCGTCACTCTTCCTCTTAGTTCTCTCCCGGGCTTTCTTCTCCCTCCTTCCTCCTTCTTCCTCCATCCAAACCCTAACTCTAAAAAAGCAAACCCTAACCCTAATTTATCTCCCTCGATGTGAAATTGGACGAGATCGATCGTACTCCCCACTGCAAGATCCGGCGACGATGGCGCTCCTCCGTCGCTCCCTCGCGATCGGACTCTTTGTCGGCTCCGCCTTGGCGTTGATCTCTGGGGTTTCCGCTGCGAATCCGCCTATAGTCGACGGACGAAGGGATCTATCGGAGAAATCCGTTCCAGGTCGGTGAGATCACTAGTTATTTCTCTCGATTTCTTGACCATTGTGGAATTTTGAGTACTGGGGATGGATTGGCCTGACCCCTTAGTTACATTCACACTATCGTGTCGTAGTTGATCTTTGCCTGCTGTAAGTTCTTTTAGCACAAGCTAATTGATCATGTCCTTTCACACAATTGACTAGTTGGTATTGCTTCAATTTAGGTGAGGGTTTACACAACATCTCAAGTCTTTGACACCTCTGGCTCTATATATTCCTTTGAGACATATTGTACTAACTAAAATGGTTTTCTTTCTTAAGATATCAAATTAAAGACCAGTAAGATATAGGATCTTAAATAATAAGTTCAAAGAAATTTTAGATTACAGCTTCACATGAGATATATTACATTGTCAGTGGAAGGTTAACAATTAAAAAGTAGGATAAGAATTAAGAACTTTTTGACCTAATTCTGATGCAAAGTTGTCATGATGCGCGAAGATTGATGATTACATTAAACTTTTATAGTTTATGCAACCAGTAAGTCCCTTGTAAAATTTATGGTAGTCTATGTTAGAGTGTCCTTTGCTCTGTTTGGGCCAAGTTTTGAAGCTATGCCAGTGAATCATGTTTCCCCACTAATAATGTGTATGTTTGAGCATATAGGAAGCAGGGACACTCCAAAAATCTGATTCGTTGTTTTTCGGAAACATATCAAGGAGAATACAAAATACACTAGGGCATTCCAAAATAGGTGTCATGTCTGTGTCCGTGTCATTGTAGATATACACATGTGACTATATGGATATACTGTTCTGGCCATTTTCTACTCCTATTTAGGATCCAACATACTGCCTTGTCCATTTTATATCTTGTATCTTGGGTTCCTTTCCATGGTTCAAATTTTATGTTGTATATTTTTATGTTTGATGAGAACTCATAAAATATGGAAAAATGGTAGATAATGATGCCGTAATGGACCAACCTATGGGTGTATATTGTGGTAGTAAAAACTGTTTTTGTCATATTCGAAGAGCTCTATGAATATGTTGATGCTCCGTTTGCCTTTACATGTGTTTCTGTTGTGCGTAGATATAGGTGAAGCAGGACATGATCGATAGGAACTCTATGTATATTGTCAATATGAATTTTATGGGTTAGGAAGCTTAACCTGAATAAATACTATTATGTTGGCAAAATTGCATAATATAAAAAATGAACTACAAGAGAAGTGATTACCAAACTGGGATGAGAACACAACGATTGGCACCGGATTCTGGCACAGGAACAATTTTGGGTAGCAGGTTGGTGGATTGATCGCCTCGGTTAGATTTCTAAATCTGATAATCTGACATAGTATTGGTTATCTGATCGAATATATGATCTGATACATCGTTGGATATTCATCTCGACCCAATTGGATTTGGTTTGACCCAAACAGAGGTCCCACATGAATAAGGCTTATCAAATTTGCATGATTCTAGTCTTCTGATACCATCAGTGACATGACTTATCTTCTTATTGTATTCTACCAGATGGAAAGGCAACGACGTGAAGATGAGCTAAAGAACCGATCCTCTAAGAAAGTACATGAGGCAGAGGGTGCCATTTTAAACCGAGTGAGTTTTTGCCCTTTCTGTCCACTTTATGCAATAACATGTTATAATAGGCTGGGTTTTTTTACTTGTAACTGATGCATAAATATGTGCTTAATACTTTGCATATATTTGTTTGTTAATTATTTACAAACAAGGCAACAAGCCCCCAAACAATGTCAACTGGTGGTAGCTTGAAATCGATGAAAGAGAAACCCAATCAAACGTATAAAAATGCAAAAGAGGGATCTGGCTTGTAAATTGTTGGACTTTAGCTGAGATAAATTGCCATCCCATCATCCAAACATAGAAAGACGATCCTCTACAATCAAGCACATAACACTTTAGATATACATAACAAAGAAGAGGAAATCAGTATGGAACTGGATCGATTTTTGGTAAACGTATGACATGGTATAATATAAAATGCTAGCAGCACTATAAGAATATACAGACAAAACCTAGGTTGCACTCTAAATTCTGTTTATGCGTGTATTCAAATGACGAGGCCTATTGGCAGATATAAATATATTAATAGAAGTGGTGCAGTCTGACCTTAACTACTTCAACTGTTAATGAAAATGAAAATTTTTGTAAAAGAAAAAGTATAAAAAAATATAAGATATCAGATACATAAGGGTTCAGTCAAATAACTGCTAAAAATGAAAAATATGCAATACCACCTCCACTTGCATACTCATAGGAAGTACAAAAGTCAATTTCAAATCTCAAGGCATTCTATGTTTACTGCTTGGTTGTGCGAACTTAAATCCCATGGACTTGTTTTTAAAATGAAATGTAACTTGTTTTTAATCTTTGATGAATGATACATGTTAGGCTTTTCATCTTCACCTTGGCAATGTTGGGTACTACATAGATGCAAAATTTACTCCTATGGCTCTGGATGAGAAACCATTAAGCCAGCATATGTCATATTAGAAAATGTTGTTGAAAGTAAGTTATAGGAACATATATTGTAAACTTCAGTGTCTTTGGATTATAATAGAGCTTTAGTTAATATGATAATCACATATTCTGATATGAGCTTTAGTTAAACTGATAATACATGAGGTGTAAAGTACATGTACGTTTTTAGTGTTGTAACATATATTTTATTCTTTTGGGCTATGTTTAATTTCAAATTTTCTAATCATAGGTGGTGGGTAGGTACCATCAGTATGTAGCACTTGGAATGTTTTAGGACATGCTACAATGCATCAATCTAGGTTGTTCCATACTCAATGTACTTTAAGAGAGGCTAGTTACTGGGAGAGCAATTGATGTTACTGCAGCAGAGGTTGCACTGAGACTAGTGAGGCCTGGGAAAAAGGTACTTGACACAATCTTCTATATGCACCATTAAGCTCTTGGGATATACTATTTTTTGATGTTGTGTTAATTCATTTGTTAGTGCATTGTATAATTTGATATTATTTGTTTGGTCTTATTTGTGGTTTACAAGGTTTGTATTTACGCAACAATTCCTTCATGTATGTTATGGGATCTATACTAAAGTTTTACTATTTGTATGTTGTATATGCCAATGTGATTATTTCTTTTTGGTTATTGGTTTTGATTTCATTCTTGATAATACATTATGTTTAGAAATTGTTGTGTTTCCTCCTATTTGTTTCTCAGGGAATGCCACTCCCTCGAGTTGTATTGATCTGTTTATGTGAATAAAATATATGATCGATTGATTTAGATTTTTATTTGCTTTAAATGCTACTTTACATAAAATCTTTATTGACTTCATAACAACATTTAGGTTATACTTTATAGACTAGGTATCATGTTTGTATAATGTCAGAACTCATTTTCAAATCTGAAAACAATATTTGTGGAAGTAAATATTTGGTTTCCAATAGACCCAAATGTGCTACAAATAACCATTTAAATCCTAATTTATGTTTCTTATTCATTGTAGGGACCATGTCATACACCATGACATTTTCGTTGTGTATAAACAGTATAATATCTTTCAGGATTTCAGCAATCCATTCGATATATTCGAGTCATTATTTGAAGGCATGGGCGGAATGGGCGAAAGCAGAGCTGCTCGCAACAGGCCAATGCAGCGTGATGATGAAAGCTACAACCTCGTCCTTAACTTCAAAGAAGCAGTATTTGGTGTGGAAAAAGAGATTGAGGTAACCAGGCTGGAGAGTTGCAGCACCTGCGATGGCTCTGGGGCCAAACCTGGCACAAAAGTGACCAAATGTAGCACATGTGGAGGCCAAAGACAGGTGATACAATGACCATATACAGATGTTGATGTACCCTATTTTGAGACAATAAAATTTAGCTAGCTAAAGTACTCTATATCTGTGAGATGTTGATGTACCCTATTTTGAGACAAAGAAATGGAGAATAGTATTTTATATTACATTTCAATGTTTTGTTGTGAATATGGATCAAAGTGGTTGTTTTCGAATTGAATTGAGCAGCGTTTGGAATGTATAACATGAAGTATAGAGCGTTATAAATGTGATACAATGACCATATACAGATCATCTATTCATAACGCTTTCAAAATGTCCAGACTACTAAACCATATTAACTATTCATAACGGTTTTACATAAATATCCATAACGCTTTGAAAATAAAACGTAGTAGAAATTCAATCTATTAATGACGTTTTTGGAAGAATTATCTATAACGCTTTCAAAAACATTTATAACACCCGTTTTTATAACGGTTGGATTGGAAAAAAAATGTCATGGTTCTTAATTAATGACGGTTTTTAGCCGTCATTAAAAGGTATTTTTGTTGTAGTGCATGTGCGGTGTGCGGGATGAATTCATAGAGGGTGTACAGCAGTTCTTGCAGTTTGCCAAGGCGTTACCTCAGTACATGGACGGTACCAAAATTAAGTGTCCGTGTGTGAGATGTCGCAACTTGAAATATCATCCAGAAGTGGAAGTCACGTATCATTTATACTTGAAGGATTTCACGCCGAACTACTATCATTGGAGCGCGCACGGAGAACTTGTGTCTTTAGCATCATGGTATGCATCTTATGTGGATGTCCACAACAATGCTGCTTACGACGATGGGTTGGTGAACATGATTTTTGACGCGACGGGACCTAGTTTCGATTCGGACGATCATGATGCACCTGAGGAGGCACCGAACGCCGATGCTGCACAGTTCATGGAGTTGCTGGAGAATGCAAGGACTCCATTATATCCTGGTTGTGAGGATCATTCACCGTTGGAGGTGGTTACAAGATTGTTGAGCATAAAGTCCGATTTTAACATGTCGCAAGATTGCTACAACCGTCGTAAACTGCCCTTCGGCAAGCGGCACAAAGTAGCATCGGAGGTGAAATATGCTTCTCTTGGGGCGATATCTTCCCTCCTTGAGGGGTGGACTGTGGAGACTTCACTGATTGCTTCCCTTTCCCCTTATCTTCAATGCTGTGTCTCTCCTGCCTCTTTTACATGAATAGCCTACATTTTCGCTTCGTCAAAGCAGAGAAGAAGACCATTCATGTTCAAAAAATGCTTATCCCGGTTGTCCTGTGAAGACCTAGAAGGAAGCTTTCTTCCCTCTCCCTTACCTAATGAGCTGCTTTCGCTCCTGTCCCTATCAGATGAAGCCGTCTCAGAGGCCAATCTATCTTGCGAGAAACTAACGATAGACAGGTGTCATGGGTCTTTCCGTCTTTGCTCGGTGAAAGGTTAGAAAAAAGGGCTCCCAGTTGCTGCTGTTGGGCCTGAAATTGCTCCATCAACATTGACCTTAATGTAGCCCGGTGGGGGAAGCTTCCAACCATCATTTTTTAGAGGGACAGACCGTGGAAAGCGACTCTCCTAAACAGAAACAAGCAAGGGCTTACCTTAGAAGCTCTTTTGAAGTTGCCTTTTCACTATAAAGAAAGGGCCTTCTAGCGATAGAGACAAACAAGGGAACTTACCAATACTAAAGGCGGATCGATCAGGCTGAAGCTATTGTAGCATCTCAAGCTTATCTTTCTTTTGCACCCACCTACCCTGTACTGCCGAACGTTTGCAACAGTTATAATCTTCTATAATAACTAATAAACCGATTTAAGTGATTGAAACACAGGACCCTTTTCTACAGTTACAGGTATGTTACGACAATTGTTGATACCGATCAAGTTGTACTACTTGCTGGTAGCATTCCTTGAGTTAAGGACGGATAGTAGCAGTCTTAGGTCCTGTAGTAGCTCTCCTGATGGTACTTCTGTTATGAGAGAGAGGTTAGCGATAGCTACGGGGAAGAGCTCGATGACTACGCTTGCGCGGACGCACGTACGAAGACCGGACCCTAAATAACCACAAAAACATAGGTAAGCTCCCTAACAGGGGCCGCCCTTCCTCTGAGCCTTCCCGTCCAGTAAGTTGTGCTGCACGTACGCGCATGCACACACGGGCGCAGGTACACACATGCGTACGTACACACGGGTAAGTCGCAAAGCTGAAGATGAGGACGTTGAAGGTCGTGTTAAGCAAACACTTCAAGGTATTCATCTCCCGACCGCAACTTACCACAAACCCGAAACTGGAACGGTATAGGACGTCGGTCGGTTTTGGCATGGCGATGTTCCTATGTTGACCAGTCTTAAGAAAGGTTCGGGTGGGGCGTTCTATTTCTTTATAATAAGGAAGAGAAATGGATGATAATTCATCTCTTCATGCTAATAGAAGAGCGGATCCAATACACATCAGAATTCTCAGGAAATGCAGCAAGTACTTAAGGAATTTGGGGATGTACTGCGAGACAGCGAATGAGACAGCATCCGAGTCTCGCTTAGTCGTGAGCGCTCATCGGACGGACCGAGTTGGTAAAGACACAGAGGTTCCGAAGGAACGAGCCGTGAAGGTAGGCGAGGGACAGTGAGGTGACCGATAGGGAGGTAAAGCGAGCAATCATCATACAAAAATGAACCAACTCAAAGCGGCTTGCACACTTATAGAAATATTTCCTGAGGGTGCTAAGTTGCCTAAAGACTTTTACCGGTCTAAGAGGATGGTGAGATCGCTCTGGATGGAATACGAGAAAATCGATGCATGTCGCAACGGGTACATGTTGTACTAGAAAGACGACAAAGATGAAGACGCCTGCAGATTTTGTGGTGGCGATCGCTACAAGGGCAGTGGTAGAGAAAAGTCTGTCGGTGCCAGGAAGCCTACCGATTCGATGCACTACTTGCCGTTGACGCCGCGGTTGCAGCGGTTGTTTATGGTGAAGGAAACTGCAGAAAATATGAGTTGGTTGTTTATGGTGAAGGAAACTGCAGAAAATATGAGTTGGCATAAGCGGGAACAGACCGAAGGAGTGTTGGATCACCCATCTGTTGGAGAAGCATGGAAGCACTTTGATCGAGAGTATCCAGATTTTGCTTCTGAACCGCGTAATGTCAAATTGGGTCTCTGCTCCGACGATTTTACCCCATTCGGACTTTCGGGATCCCAGTATTCGTGTTGGCCTGTGATCGTCACTCCGTACAATCTACCGCCTTGGATGTGCATGAAGACTCCGTATATGTTCCTCACCATTATTATCCAAGGTCCGAACAATCCGAAAAGGAACATCGATGTGTATTTACAACCATTGATTGATGAGTTGAATCAGCTGTGGGAAGTAGGTTCCAACACGTACGATGTATCTAGAAAATAAAATTTTCAGATGCGGGCAGCACTTATGTGGACCATCAATGACTTTCCGGCCTATGGTATATTATCTGGATGGAGCACGCATGGTCGTCTTTTATGTCCGTATTGCATAGACCGCACTAAGGCTTTCCGTTTGAAACACGGAGACAAACCGTGCTTCTTCGATTGTCATCGACAATTCCTGCCGAATGATCATCGGTACTGGAGGAACATGAATGCTTTTCGTGCTGGCGTTGTAGAGAAGGCTAATCCCCCGTCAAGGTGGCCCGGATACACGATATGAGAAGAGGTAAAAGATTTACCAAGAGCTATTGAAGAGCCTGCTACGGGCTACAAGTGTGACGGATTTGGTCGCATTCATAACTAGACGAAGAGGAGTATATTCTGGGATCTGCCATATTGGAGCACCAATCTGATTAGACATAACCTTGATGTCATACATATCGAAAAGAATGTGTTTGACAACATAATTAATATTGTAATGGACGTAAAGGGGAAGACGAAAGACAATCCAAAGGCTAGATTGGACTTAAAAAAAATATGTAGACGTCCTGCATAGCATTTAATAGAGGACGGGAATGCGAAGTTGAAGCAGCCTAAGGCAATTTTCTCACTGGAGAAGGAGGATAAAGTGAGACTTTGTAGGTGCATTCAAGGTCTGAAATTTTCAGACGGGTATATTTCGAACTTGAGAAGATGCGTCGACCTCAAGGAGAACAAACTGACAGGTATGAAGAGCCATGATTGTCACGTATTCATGGAGAGGTTAATTCTGATTGCATTTTGGGAATTCTTACCCCCGGTTGTTTGGGATCTATTGACCGAGCTTAGCATATTCTTCAGAGATCTTTGTTCTAGTAAGTTGCTCGTCGATCGTCTAGAAAAGCAGGAGAACGATATTACGGTAACACTGTGCAAGCTCGAGAAGGTATTTCCTCCTGGATTCTTCGACTCCATGGAGCATTTGCTAATTCATCTTTCCTATGAGGCACGTGTTGGTGGGCCCGTTGGTTATCGGTGGATGTACCCGTTTGAGCGGCATTTGAACCACCTAAAGAGGAAGGTAAAAAACAAGGCTCGGGTCGAGGGTTCTATTTGTGAAGCCTATATTCTCGAGGAGATTACAAACTTCTGCTCGACGTATTTCAAACCTCATGTTGCTACGAATAGAACGAGGGCTCCGAAAAATGACGACGGTTATCAAGAATTTAATGATGGAATACTGAAAGTATTCAATGCGTCCGAAAAGCCTTCGAGGAAAATAAAGAAGAGATATTTGAATGATGAAGAGCTAAGGGCTGCTCAATTGTATGTATTACTCAATTGCGACGAGGATGAAGTGGAGAAGCTAGAGGGGTAATTAATTAATGATGAGTTTACGTCATCTCAATGTAATAGTATAAGCTAATATTATTGTACTAATCGGCGGTTGCTTCGTTGTTTTTCAGCACATATACTGCTGAGTTGAGGTCGGTTAGACCCTACCTAACAGACGAAGCATTAGAACAAGAAATGAGACGTCATTTTCCTTCTTGGTTGAGCGAATATGTAAGCACCCCGGTAATTACTGCCTCTTTTAATGCAACTGCACAATAAATAACTTACTATCTCTTCTTTGGTATTCAGGTCGATCGTCTAATTTCACCCGAGATTGAATTAATTAGAACTCTTGCCAAGGGACCAATTACTTTTGTTAAAATATGGCCAAGTTACTGTGTCAATGGCTTTCGGTTCAAGTCGACAAATGCTCCGATCAGAGACAGCTTCCTGGATCTTGATTCCACGAAAAACAGTTGTTTGTGTATCAAATCTTTGAACTACAAAGACGTCGATCCAGGAAATAATTTTTTTGGCATCTTGCGAGAGATTGTGGAGTTGACGTATAATTATGACAGAGAACCTGCAAAGATCGTGTTGTTCAAGTGTTAATGGTTCGATCCGACTGAAAATCAAGGTTGGAAAATTGACAAGCATGGTCTAGTGGATATAAACTACAAGCGTAGATATCAAGGCTACGACCATTTGTCCTAGCAACTCAAGCTCAGCTCGTGTAATTCATAGCTTATCCGAGACGGGGAGCAACGAAGTCTGACTGGTGGGCAGTATGCAAGACTAAAGCTAGAGATACTTTTGATGTTGACGAAAAAGCTTATCAGGAGGACGAGCTACCACTTGTAACCAATATTGTTGATGTGGACTCCACGGAAGTTACGTATTACACGACACATAATGTAGAAGATGTAGAATTATCCGAAGAGGAAGACGAAGCCGACGAAGGCGAAGATGAAAGTGAAGATGAGGTCGAGGAAGACGAACAAGATGATTATTCTGAAGATGATTGAGAGAGACGTACTTTCATTTTCTTATTATGTAGAGTTGGTTATTATCTAGTCTTGGTTATTATCTGAATGTACTATCTGGACTTAGATGTTTCTTGTAAAATATACTATCTGGACTTAGATGTTTCTTGTAAAATGTATCATCATATGTTGTCTTGGTTATTATCTTGTCTTTGTTGCACTTTCATATTTCTAGTCTCTATTATTTGTTATCTTTGTTGTATCTCATCATATGTTGTTATCAGGCATGACAGGTCGTCGTGGATCGTTCCGTATTTTCTGACATGGGGCACGGGATACTGATACTGGCAGAGGACAGGGTACTCCTTCGGTACCTACTGGTGGTACTGCTAGAGGACGGGGTTCTTCTTCGATACCTCCTACTGGTACCGGCTCTGGATCCTCGTCGCCCAGTACTCCTGTGTATCGGACAGTAGCTCCGCCCGCCACGATGCTACGTGGCATATCTCCTGGGACGAGTAGTTCCAGGCCTGAGACTGCTCCTAAGAGTAGCGTTCCTCCTGCTGATACGACGATGGAGGCAGATGAGGAGATGGAGGAGGCCGCGCCGACGACTGACCAGTATCAGGCAGATGATGCCTGCGCACCTCCGGAGGAGATGAGAACGGAGATCTGGACCGACGGTACAAAGTAAGTATTTTGGTTTATCATTTTTTCTGTGTTTATCATAAATTAACTTTTCTCATGAATATAATATGTCTGTATAGATATCGTCCCCCGTCGGTACAGAGACGCCTAGGCCAGCTCCTGAGGCAAAATTATGGGGGTCCTTGGATAAACTACTCGGATGCTCCGGACGATAGGAAGGCCTACTGGTTTGTGCGCTTCAAGGTTAAAATAGATTTGCTTTTTACATGAATTATTTGATTTATGCATATTATATATTACTGAAAAATATTTGGTTTGCGTACTCTTCTAGGATATATTTTTCTATCCACCGCACCGGGCCAAGCTGATCGAGGAAATGTTTCCTGCTGTCGCTGTTAAGCTGATCCGCGACGCTATCAATGATCAGAAGACTCGTGATCGTGTCAGAAAGCCGATCCAAGGTTGGATCACCCCTGATTAGTGGGATACGATGAAGGCTCGATTCAACGAGCCAAGTGTCACGACCCGGTCCCCAAATACTTGGGTCGAATCGGATCATGCCCAGCCTGCACCGTTGATGAGACGGCGGCAGTAAGCTGTAATCCATATTGCAGGTCAATCAACAACAAGTTTGAATTTAAAAGTTGCCACAACATTTATTTAACGATATTAAAACTTGTTCCAAATACAAGGTTCACAACTGAAATTAAAATAACAACTATAAACTCTCAAAATACTAAGTAGCATCTAAGTTGATGCCACATCATCCTCCTCAGGTGGAAGTACCGCCGGGTACAGGTCAGGATCGTAGTAGCTACTGATCATCATCTCAGAGTCGTCAGGAGTACCTACGGGGATCCAGTCAGGAAAGGAGCAAAGTACAATTCATGCAAACTTTTAACAATTAAAATGACAATTAAAATCATGCATTTTTAAACAATTTAAAGGTGAGCAGTTTTGAAATAATACAGTATAGTGATGTGAATAGGTAATGAATATGACCGGGTTGGGTTACATTAGTATCCTAGCGATACGATATGGCTTGTCCCCGTGTGAAGAGGGGAAAGCTAACACATTCATTATCCTAAGTTTGGATTTGGTCATATCCACTACTCTACTCCCCCAGTCCCCAACAATACGATCAATGCTCCCGAAGGAGTTCGTGTAAACAGTGGTTTAAACTTGCAATGAAACAATTGTGAAAATAATTGTAAAATCTACATAAAATGTACTTGCCTTATCTCCTTGGTTTGAAAAGTTGGTACTTCGGGATTTGGAATAGTCACGCTCTTCCTCGAAATCCTACATTTCGGGAACTTGTTTCAGAAGCAAGCTCAAACTGTCTAGTTACAATTCTCTATTTGTCTTTCCTAGTTAATTTTAGTCTTGCATTAACCAATACCAACATCACAATCAAAGCACGTTTTTCTAGTGTGTTATATTTTAAAGAAAATTCCAATTTCTATTCTATTTCGGAAAACTCGTAATTTACCAATTTATTGGAAAAAGATTGGTATTTCTTTTATGACTATATATATAAAATATATTTTCTTAAATGAGAAAATCGTGAATTTCTAATAAATATAAATATTTAAAATTAATCCTACGCGTTCATACAACCCAATAAAATAAAATTACTTCCTACTTATTACAGGCCTGGGCTTATGCCCTTACAATATTTAATTACAATAAATTGAAATAAGAAAGGAAACAGGTTAGTCCGAAAATAACCTATAAATTAACAAAACTAATAAATTCCAAAACATTATTTAAAGAAATTCATAGGTCTCAGACTCTGGTCCAAACTTCATTTTCAACTACTCTGCCTCAACGTCCGGTCGAGCCGGTGCGTTTGCATTTCGTTGGGGCCCAGTGACCGTTAAGGTCGTCGCCAAAAATAATATTATTACTGAAAATCATTTTAAAATCATTTTATAATTTTTATAAAAATTTCGGCAACATTTCCTCTGTTTTCGGTCAACCCAAAAACTGGGAAATGCTTCCGATATACCTGCAAAATAATTCCCAACCCAAATATATATGAACTTCCACAGAATGAATTTTTTCTCCGAAACCAATTCAGTATCCCAAAAATGAAAACGGAATTCCCGAAATATCGGAAAACCCGAAACCATATCGGAAACCCAAAACAATATCAGAAAATTTTCACAGAACTCAAACTTCCTAAAGGGAATAAACCACAGGATACATATCCGAACCCCATCACAGGGACTAGAAAACCAATTATATTAAATTTTATACCTCCAAATTATTCCCGAAAATTCTCGGAAAACCCGAGAATTGAAAACACAGAACCTTCTCCGAAATGTTCTCGGAAATCCCGCGAATATCACAGAACTTTGTTCTGTGCTAAATAATCCAATTATTCACAGAATCAAACCATCAGCAAAACATTTCCGAAGAAACTTCGGAAAAACTAAATCGATAACATAAACGTAACGTTACCGAAAAATTCGAATTCTCGAAGAATTCAGTTGGACCAATTTATCATCATAGACAAGAAAAATCCGAATTAAATATGAAATCCAGAGTTTACCCAACCCGATGGCGAAACGGAAACTCCGGAATACGTGGAACGTGTTCAACAGCAGATCGGGATAGCGGGAGCGAACGGGGACGAACGCCGACAGCGAACGGTGGCGCGGTGGCGGGCGGCCGCTAGAAAAGGGCGCCGGATCGGAAATTTCGCCGGGAAGCGGCGCCGGTGATCGGACGCGCCGGCTTGGGTTCGGCTGGCGCTGGAGGGGCGGCCTCGGGGAGAGGTGCTCGGCCCAGAGGGGTCGACCGAACAGATCGCCGGAGACAGTGGTGGCCGGAGTTAGGGATTTGGGAAAAAACTTTGGGGAAAAAAAATGATGGTGGTGAAGAATGGCTAGTAGGGATGGTTTATATAGGAAGAAAGGGATGGAAGTTACCACATGAAGAAGGTGGAGAGCCATGACCGGCCAGAAGGTGGTCGGTCGCCGGTTACCGGCGGTTACGCCGAGGAAGGGTCGGCCAACCGAAGAGACTTCGGTTTCCATAAACCAACAGAGAATGGAAATGAGACTTAATGTCTCACTCTCTCTCTCCCTCTCTGACAATGAGTTTTAAAGAGAGGTTAATGGGTTTACAATTGGGCTTTAAGCTTAATGGATGGTTTGGGCTTGATTCACTAATGTTATAAATTGGTTTAAAACAAAAGAAAACAAATGGGCTTAAGGCTAACTATGGACTTGGGACTTGGTTGAACTAAAAGTTTGTGTAAAATTATTTGGTCCAAATGGAAAAATAGCTTAAATTTCTAATAATTTAAAACTCTAAAAATATTTTATGTTCCAATTGGGTTTAAACCGGATTCGGGTCTGGGCTATCAGACAAAAGTCCATGTTATTTATTTTGAAAAATAATTTTATACCTAATAATAATAATTTTAATATTTAATCTATCAATTTAAAATGATAACGTTATTCTAATAAAATTAACATGCAAATTAAAAGTACGGGTTTCACACCAAGGTACAAGGAAAAGTCCGAGAAGGCCAAAGCGGCTAGGCAGCATGCCTCGAAGTGGGGCGGTGGGTCGATTCCGATGACGGAACATTTCCGTCGTCTGGTATGTATTTTTCTTTCAGAAATATTATTTTAATGCAAATCCGATAAATTATTACTAAGATAATATATTTAATTACATGTAAGGAAGGTCGGTAACGCCGACATGGTAACCGTCTTTCTGGCCACCCATCGGAAGGACGAAGGCCTTATTGATGAGAGGGCCCAGCTTGCCTACGTAAGTATTACAATACTATTTGTTAATTATAATACTTCGTGTTAATTTTAATATAACTTAGTAAATATGCATGCAAATAAATATTCATGTAGTTAGTAATAATAAGTAATTAATTAGAAATTAGAAATCATTCGGTACTATCCATACTTTCTAGGCCGAGTATGAGAGGCTTTGGACCGGGCGGCTGCTAGTGCACCTACTGCGGGAGAGGCCGGTACTTCCTCGCAGCCCACTCAAGCTCCGTCGGCGGACGAGCTGTGGATGACCGCCGCTGGTGGCCTCCGTAGGGGTACGTACTACGGTACAGGATCCTACGGCGTCCTAGTTGCGAGCCAGTCCTCTAGGGCATCCCCCGCTAGTGTGCATGGTCCACAGCCGTCCCAGGAGTCTGCCCAGTCCACCAGATTATGGAGTCTCTCCAGGATGAGCTGCTACAACGAATTCAGGACCAGTCTCAACACCAGTCGGATGAGCCTGTACTTATAACACGATTGGATGCGCTCGACCGCAGCACTATGGAGCTCCAGCATGTGACTGAGCGGACAGAACAGAGCGTCACCGATCTTAGAGCATCGACGGAGCGCAGCGTATTGGATCTGCAGGCATCACAGATGACCATGGGCGAGAGGCTAAGATTGGTACAGGATTCGGTGGCTGATAGCAATGATAGAATGTTATCTACCATGGATTCATACCACCAGCGACTTACAGCGTTGGAGCGTTATCGTCCTTCGGGTGCGCCTTCATCGTCGTCGACTCCGCCGGTGCCACTGCCTTCTTCATCGACACAGACTCCACCGACGTCACTACCTCCTTCAACGGTGTCGATTTTACAGGAGGACTATCAGCTTTTCTTATCCCTTCGTCGCGGCGCGCCCCCTCCTGCTCCAGATCCCAGTAGTCCGAGATAGGACTGTTTGTATTGAGTGTTTGAGTACTTTTTTTTGTATTTGTTTGTGACACTTATTTGTTTGTGACACTTGTTTGTTGGTTGTATAGATACATTGGTAATTGGTTGTGTAGACCCATGATTCTGTGGAGAAAATGATTCTGTTGGTTGCATATATCGTGTTTTAGATTAAACTGCAGGAAGAAAATGATTCTGTGGAGAAAACTGCATACTGCAATTTAATTTTTTATTTTTTTTCAAATTTAGCGACGTCTATCGACGTTTACCGATGCTTTCCGACGGCACATTGCATCGGTAGACGTCGCTAAACTGGCATATATTGCCAGGCTACCGACGTATAATGACGTCTGTTTCGTCGGTACGCGTCGATAAACGTCGCTATATGTCGGTAAATATCCCAGGTTTTACCTTATTTTTTCAGGATATACCGACGTATAGCGACATCACAAAACGTCGGTACTATATACCGACGCATAACGACATCAAAAACGTTGGTAATTTTCCCAGAGAATACCGACGTATAGCGACATCATAAACGTCGCTATTTCATCGACGAAACGACGGTAAACGTCGGTATATTACCGACGTATCCTTGCGTCGATAAACGTCGGTGTTGGCGACAATCAGCGACATCTTCCCAAACACCGACTAAGGTTTCCGCAACAAGAGGAAGACGTCGCTAAATAGGTTTAGCGACGTCTTTAGGCATTTTAGCGACATCTTTAGGCGTCGCTAAAATGACTTATTCTGGTAGTGTATAAAATCCATAGTTATATGATCCCACTTCCATTCTGGGATCGTGAGGTTCTGCATCTCTCCGTCGAACCTCTGGTGTTCCACTTTGACTCGTTGACAAGCTAAGCATCATGAGACAAAGAGGGCCACATCTCGTTTCATACCATGCCACCAGAAGGTCATACACAAATCTTTATACATTTTTGTACTTCCAGGATGCAACAAATACTTGGCATAATGAGCCTCCGTCAAGATTTCTTTCCGGAGTTCTTCATCCTTCGGGACACATAGCCTCCCCTTGAGTCGCAACGATCCGTCCTCGTGCCTGATGAAGTCGCTTGCTTCACCATTTTCTATCATTCCGATAATCTTAATCAAGAACTCATCCGTCCTCTGTGCAGTCTTAATCTTTTCTAACAAACTCGGCTCAAGTTGAAGTTGTGCCAGTTATGCATTTCAGGGACGAATCTGGAGCTCAATTCCCATGCTCTCTAATTCCTCCAGTATTCGTTTATCAATACTGATTGATCCCACAAAGTTCTGACTCAATACGTCTGCCACCACATTGTCCTTTCCTGGGGTGTATGCGATCGTCAAGTCGTAATCTTTTATAAGCTCCAACCAACGTCTTTGTCACAAATTGAAATCCTTTTGAGTAAAGATGTACTTCAGGCTCTTATGATCGGTGAAGATCTCGTAAGCCACTCCATAGAAGTAATGCTGCCATAATTTTAATGCAAAATACTATCGCTACCAATTCCAAATTGTGTGTTGGATAATTTTTCTCATACGGCTTAAGTTGACTTGAGGCATACGATATCACTTTCCCTCTCTGAGTCAATACACATCCCAAACCCAATCCGGACGCGTCATTGTATATCTGAAATTCCTCGACACCATCTGGAAGTGCAAGAATTGGCGCCGACACGAGACGTTGCTTCAGATTTTGAAAGCTAGTCTCGCACTCATCAGTCCAATCAAATACAACTCCCTTCTAGGTTAATTGAGTTAAAGGCGCTGCCATTTTCGAGAAATCTTTGACAAACTTCCTGCAGTAGCCTGTCAAGCCAAGAAAGCTTCGGATTTCGCTCGCCAATGTGGGTTGCTTCCAATCCACTACGGCTTCAAATTTTTTTGGGTCAACGGATACACCTTCTGCCGAGATAACATTTCCTAGAAACGATACGCTACTCATCTAAAATTCATATTTGCTCAACTTGGCATAGAGCTGATTTTCCCGTAGAGTCTGTAACACTGTTCTCAGATGCTTGGCATGGTCTTCTCTGCTTTTCAAGTATATTAGGATATCATCGATGAACACGACCGCAAATTTATCCAAGAAGGGCCGGAAGGCTCTGTTCATCATATGCATGTAAGTGGCAGGGACGTTGGTCAGTCTGAAGGGCATGTTCAAGAATTTATAGTGTCCATATCTGGTTCGGAATGCGGACTTAGGAACGTCATCTGGTTTGATCTTCAACTGATGATAGCCTGAGGGAAGATCAATCTTTGAAAATATAGACGCCCCTTGTAACTGAACGAAGAGGTCGTCTATTCGAGGCAATGGGTACTTGTTCTGAATTGTAACTTTGTTTAGCTCACGATAGTCGATGCACAGCCGCATCGATCCATCTTTCTTCTTTACAAATAGCACCAGAGCACCCTATAGAGAAACACTGGGTCTGATATACCCCCTATCCAACAATTCTTATAACTGCACCTTGAGTTCCTTTAGCAGGCACCATCCTGTACGGAGCCCTTGAGATCGGACGAGCATCTGGAAATGTATCGATAGTGAATTCAATCTCTAAGTCTGAAGGCATTCCGGGTATCTCATCAGGAAACACATCAGAAAATTCTGCCATGACTTCAGTGTTAGCTGAGTCTGCACTATTCTTGCGTGTGTCTCGCACAAAAGCAAGGTACCCTTCGCAGCCAGAATGTAACATTCGCCGGGCCGTAGTAGCTGAAATCACCATCGATGTCTTCGCCGATGAACCGACCGAGTAAGAGAATTCTTTTTCTCCGGGTAGACGAAACACAACTCGCTTCCTCGCACAGTCTATCATCGCACAACATGAACTTAACCAATCCATTCCCAGAACGATATCATATTTCTTGATATCAAGTACGATTACATCCAACGATAGCTTCCTGTCTCTGATATATATGTAACCATCCCTACATATCATGTTAGTAGGCATCTCCACTCCTGATGGAGTACTAACACTAAGATATACATTCAGCATTGACATTTTGATTTTATGTTCCCTAGCATAATCTTCAGATATGAAACAATACGTAGCACCAGAATCAAATAAAGTACGTGCAGGAATGCCATTAAATAACAATATACCTGTCATGACAGTATCTGATACAAGTGCTTCCTCTTGAGTCAATACAAAGACTCGGCCCTGAGCACCAGGCTTCTGATTCTGTGGCAGCTGCTGGGGTCGTGGTGCCTGTCCACGATTATGTTGATACTGGTGGTGATGCTAATGCCTCAGAGGGTTATGATGGCCCCTCCCGGACAATCTCAAAATCTGTGGCCCATGCGACCACATTTGAAGCATCCACCCTCTAGCACCTGACATTCATTAGCGAAGTGCCCTCTGTTGTGGCACTTATTGCAGAATGGTCTACCCTGGTTGGGTCGTTGATAGCCACCGTGATTCTGGCGCTTTGGCACCTCATACCTACCACCAATGTTTGGTCTCTTATTATGCATACTCTGCGACGACACTTGCACTGGCGCCGTCGCAGGAAAGTGTGGATCCAATTCCTTTGCGTGTTCATAAGGCTCCTGGAAAGTCTTGTACTTTTGGACTACAACTTGAGCCTTCAGAGCAGGCCTCAAGCCTTGTTCAAACCTACGAGCCTTGGACGCTTCGTCGATAAACTTCATAATAGCATACTGAGCCAGTCTTGAGAATTTTGCCTCATACAGTTTCACCGTCAAGTTTCCCTGCTCGAGCTTTTGGAACTCTAATTCCTTTGTTCGTTGCTCAGTCGAAGAGAAATACTGAGACAGAAAGGCCTCCCGGAACATCTGCCAAGTAATTTTTGTTGTCTCATTCACCCCCGTAAGGATCATTTTCTGACCTTGCCACAAGTAGCGTGCGTTGGAAACCAGCAGTAGTTTCACACACGATACCCTCTTGGATCCAGTTATACCCAAGGCTTCCAGATGGTCCTCCACTTCAACTAGCCAATCCATAGCAATGGTGGCTTCCTCTTTCCCTTTGAATTCCTTGTTGCAAATGTTTTTGAACTTTGTAATGTCGGTCACAGCAGTTGTTTTCTTAGCCGCTTGGGGTTCTTCTGCCTCCACAATCTCGCTCTCCCTTAAGACTGGATTTCCTTGAGCCCCATTGTTCACTACTGATCGGACCAACTATTGTAGGGCATCTAACTGCTTTTGTTGGACTTCAAATTGCTTTGCGTTTTGCCTCTGCTGGCTTTCCATCATAGCTAGCATCCTCTCCATCGGGTCGGTTGAGGCTACCACCCTTGAGCTACTCGCATTATTCATGGTACCCGCCTTTCGTCATCTCTATAACACAGAGAAATTTGTTAGTCTCAGAAAATATTTATGGACTTATTTTATGGAATATCTCATTTCGGGACATTTAAAACCAAAATTTTTCAAGAAGAAATAAAGCTTGTGTCATTTTTGAAATCTTAAAACCAAGAAATTCCCAAGAAAGTAATGTCGTGCTCTGATACCAAATTATCATGCCCCAATTCGGGAAATCGTTCACCTCCGCTTGATTCACGCCGAATCGTTCGTCCTCGCTAAGGCGTGATACCGTACAAATCTGAAATTGTACTTGTACAAGGCGTGCTCGTGTTCCTTTTATAAAAGAGACATTTTGAATAGAGATTCGTAGCAAGTTCACAAAGAAGTTGGACAACACAAATATGATCTAAATAAGCTCTTTATTGATATCTTTGAAATAGAAAACAAAAAGCTCTCAAACAGCCGAGATAAAATGCCAAACTTGGCTACAACTTGCAGAAATATTGAAATGAGATACAACTTGTTCCATACATCATATCTCTTTATTAATAATGCGACAATAACCACCTTCAGCAAAATGCCTTCTTCTTCAAGTGGAAACTTCAAGGAAGTATTAAGCTTCTAAAGAGTCGGACAGCAAGCCTTCAGCGTCTAAGATTATCCACGGGGTTCCCGGCACCTGTGCAGATAAGGGTCAGTATATTGTTACATATGTACTGGTGAGCGGCCGTAACCAATCTCACCATAAATCGATAGTAGTAAATTATGTGAATGTACATGATTGATTTGTGATCTTTCTTTCTTGCCTTAGGGTCCATTAACAATTCATATTGATAGGAAACATAAGAAGTATACATCGATGTTAGAAACATAAGCAATTCATATTGTTCTAACATAATCAATTCATATCGTTCACCAATTTGGTGAATCTTACCCACGATCGACAACCATCCATGTATATCTATAAGTAACACTTACTCTTACCTGCATAAGACATTGTTAGTTATGACATCTGTCTATATGAAGGTCACTGACTACACGCCATCTTGGACATCGTGGTCAGATGGCTCCCCTTCAGTGGTGGGTAGCTAGCCCAACGGGAAGGTTCCCGAAAGACTATGCTACTACTTCAGCACTGTGCTACTACTTTAGCACTATTGTTCCTCCTAGACCGAATCGGTTACGTGGCCTCAGAGTACCGTTCGAGGAACTATATCTGGTATACAAGTTGTCCATGACCATGCATGTGAATGCAACTTAACTAAATAAGAAACATACATGCATGATAACTGAATTGATACTACAAGAATAAGGGCTTTTCTTGACGGGGATTCCCCGTCAAGAAATGGGTATCTTGACGGTTGCAGATCCGTCAACTAGGCTGGAGTCAAGAAAAGACCTCCCATTTTCTTGACGGTCGCTGGCAGAGCTTTTCTTGACGGTTTTTGGTCGTCATATGAAGTAGACATAGGCAAAAACTTTTCTTGACGGTTTTTGGTCGCTGGAAAATACCCCCCTTTTAGAAACCGTCAATATAGGCAAAAACTTTTCTTGACTCTGGCCTAGATGATGGCTATTAGCCGTCAAGAAAAGTCCTTTTGCTGCAGGATTGAGTTAATTATTGACGTTTTATAACCGTCAAGAGAAGCTGAACTCAAATTTTTATTTATAATTATATATAATGAATCAAACACACACATAATATCAACAATACATAAGATATACATACATCAATAACTATAAACCCTAAAATTTATATTATTAAACAGCATATTGTTCATATACCACAAACTTCCAACACATCCAACACTTGTCCAACCCCAAATATATTAGACCAAAGTATGTACTTTCCATACATCTTAAACATCCAAAACTGATAATTATACAAATAAAATCAAAACAGGTAGCAAATCCGGCCGGAGCACATCCCTCCATATTCACAGCACCTTCATTTTCCATGTAGTTCCGGAGAGAAGAACATAGAAAAATGTAACAAAAGACATGAATCTGGAAACTACTACAGAAGAAACATCTAGGTTTGAAGTTAAACTTACAATCAAAATGAGACTTCAGAATTTCTTTGTATCGTATTTCTTAATGACACCCTTTGGATCAAAATTTCTTACTAGCTGTTTGTAGCATCATCCATGACTAAAGTAAGGAAACCCATTATTTTCATGTAAAGAGAAGTCATAATAGTACCAACAAGGAACACCAAAGCTATAAATAGACTGTCAAAAAGATGTATGGTATTTCTTAATGACACCCTTTGGATCAAAAAGATGTATGTTGTTAGTGCTAATTGTAGTTGTCAACTTAAACTGCTTCTCTAGACCTTTTTGTTTGGCAGCAATCAAGAAATTAGGATTAAGAAACAAACTTAGGACAAATTCATGAATATATGTGTGTGATATAAAAATGAGTACATTAATCCATATGCAAACTAATGACTATTTGTGCATAATATACTAGATCCTGGATGTAAATAGGAAAAGAAACAAACTTTAAGGACAAACTCAATGACTAGTTACCTGGTAAGCAACTTGATAGCTCCTTGACCATTCTATATATCAGAGTATTAGTTTACTCTTTAACTACATACTATATATTAGATGCCACTTGATAGCACCTTAACAAATTTTGAGTATCAGAGTGTTAGTTTCCTCTTTGACAACATACTAGCTACCATTTGATAGCTCCTTGACTATTCCAGATAGCATTCGCTCAACAATTTCCATAATAGAAGTAATAGTTAATTGGATAATTAGAACTTGATAGTAAAAAGGATTTCAAAGGTATCCTACTACACAAGATTTGGTGTGTATGATTCTGGGAAGCACAGACATCCCAAAATCAAATGGCATAAATTCATGAGACAGGTAGCAAGCATATTGCCGAATGTAAACATATACGATACCAAGAACTCTGTATCGATCTGTATTGATCCGTATCGGATACCTATCTGCCGATACAGACTGATACCAAAATTTGGCCGCTGGTTTCGACTGATACCGATAATTTTAGGTAGTATCGAATCGGCGGGGCCAAGTTCGATCTGATACAGCCGATACGTATCGGTATAGGCCGATACTTTGATCCTTGCTAGAAACCATCTTGGAACACCTAGGTCTATAATTTTTACATTCTAGCCAAACATCCTTAATTTCTTGTATTTGTTATTTTGGCTAATTCCTAAGCTCCTGCTAACTTTTAACCACACGCTACCTAGGAATTATATCTCAATTCCAACCATACCCTCCCTAAATCCTTCTTTTTCTACTTTGGCTATTCCTAAATTCTTGGTTAACAGTGGAACGGGAAATAGCTTCTAATCCGAGGTATAAGGGCCTAATTCCTACAACCATAATCCCCGGATGGCAAATTGGTATATGTTTGTGAAAGTTACGAATTATTTCTCCTATGACTTAGATAATTCCTATATTCCTTGATACAACAGTGGCTTTAGTTTGATATCAGGACAAATTGCAAGACAACACCCCCAGAGTTCTAACCAGAGAAAAGCAAGGTAGGAAACATGATAAGCAACCCCCTTAGAATTCAAAGTTCAGCATTTAGCTAGAAGGGAACTAGTATCCTAAAAAAAAAGAGTAACTGGGAAAGTGTGTGAGTTTTTAGACTGACATAATTATATATTACCCCAAATAGAATTATTGATTATTTGCAGATGATATTCATAACTTAGTTGAAATGGGGTAGGTCTGCATCAATTGTTTGTCCCTTCTAATTAGCACTACACTATTGGGGTGCCACATGCCTGTTTCCCTGCCACAGCCATCTTTTCAAAAATTACTGTCCCCCAGTGTCACATACTGATTACTGAGTATATTATCCTTGAGGAAGGGCTAATTGAACTCTTAAAAAGTACTCCAGTCAGGTTATTGATAATGTGTTAATAAATAATGTATTTTTCCTATCGAGCATCACCAAGAAAAAATAACATTGGTGAACTCAATCAGCAATAAATGGAGTCGTACATGACTTGGTGATAAGTAGACATGTATAAAATTGCAAATTTTGTTCACAAGAAAAGAAAATAAACGAAAGAAAGACACTTTTTCTTAATTGAAAATTTATTAAATAGTAAGTTTGGCATAGTTTTCTATATCAGTTATAATAAGACTGATACTGCATAGATCATGAAACCCAATACAGATTGATGATCTGAATATAGGTCCTAATCATACAAATGAACCTGCAAGCAGTTGTAGTGAAGACACAAGATGTAAACTAGGCAAGTATTTTATGATACTTACAAGAATACCAGCTGGAACCAAGAATGCTAGCACATTGATGTCCATGAAATAAGAGGGCCACGTTGGTGGCTGATGCTCACTAACACTCGCAATAATGGGTATGTATTTGCTTGCATATGTTTTGTCCATCAAAGAGGACAAAGAGACTAACTCATAATGTTTCTTATTGATATTCTCAATGGAAAAGATCTTTTCTCACCGAGGGGAAATAAATAAGCCAAAAAAAAAAATTAGGAATAGAAATTAAATTTTACTTTTGAAATAAAAAATAAAATTTTTACAAATGCAAGTTAACTACATATTTCTTAAAGAAATTGCATTTTCTCGCATCAACTATTTTGATTTGATGACTCTACAAACCAAAAATAGTTGGAGGAGAGTGCATCCTTGTATTTGTCCATTCTCCTAATGTATAGTACAAAATTTCACATAATTAGCCGACTGTAAGCAACTACCTGGAGAAGAGTGCATATCTGCAGATAACTTCCAAATGGCCGTCTTTCACATAATAACCTTTTTACACAGATACGAACTAGAAAAATGTATCAAGGTTGTGGGAGGAAAGTTCAATTTGCATATATGAAGTCTTTTTTGGGGATAGAGACTCTTTGTATGTAATCCTATTGACCAAAATCAAACTAAAATTGGGAAGGAAGACAGTTCTGCATACATGTATTATGTAAGTTTACTTCTTGTACACAAACATACACACATAAATATCTATTTTTAGATATAAATTTCTAAAATGACCTAGTCTCCCGGAGTTTAAATTTAAGGTTTCAGGATACATATTTTCTCTTGTATATGTTGAAGTTAGAATTGATTTTTGTCCATTCTCCTCGTACTGCTAGATACATATGTGCAATATGCCAAAACCTTTCATAAACGGTTAGCTACAGTGCGTAAGTGTAGTGTAACATGAGTTCAGAAAAATAAAAATAATTCATCACTGATTAGATCAAAAGGTCAAGCTTTATGCAGAATGTAATGAAAAATATCTACTGCTTAGTAAAATGAATGTAAATGCTTACGGATCAAGAAGACTCAAGCTACGTCCACTCCATCCTTTTGTTGGGCTTGAAGCAACCAATGCTACTAGTATAGCTAAAACTCCAAAACATATCGCCCTACAAAATGTAACTGTAAATTAAAAGTTGAGCTATATACACAAGGTTAATTATTCTAATAAATTATGAAATAAGAGATTATATCACTCGGTGAAAACATCATCCACGTAGTAGTTAGTAAATCTATTAAAACAAACACAAAATATAGAATAAAATGTTAAGAGACAGATATTCACTTAATAATATTCTAATGCTCGATTTCTTATGCACGAACTATGGAAAAAAATGATATGCCGACAACAATTCGAGTGAATATAAAAAAATTGTATGCTTAAATAAGTTCCTTTATTAAACTCTGACGAATGTTAATAGAAATATGCTTTGCCATCTATCGCTAGCTAGGAGTCGTCGCCGATGTGCTCTGCCGTCTCTCAATAACAGAAGATTAGGACACATTTTAAAATACGTGTCGTGTTCGCACTGTGCGTTCGTGCAGTATTTGTGTCCATGCATCATTCTTGAAAGAGTTCATATTTGCTCAATGGATCGAACACATGGTGTGCATGATCGACGGTTTGTGCAGATTGTAGATGGAGAAGATGGTCATCCTGGGAGGCTATCGAGGAGTGGAGAGATGTCGTCGTCTCATGCAGACATATTGACCTCCACCACCGCCGACCCCCTCCTCCACCGCCACCGTTGCCGCCGGCATCGACCAAAGCCATCTCCATCTCCGCCAAATCTCATTTTTTGAGAGGGACAAATTGGAGAGAAATTTTAGATTAGAGAATTCCAACAAATCGAAATTAAAAAATGGAGGAAGTCAAAAGAAAAAACCTGTCAATAATACTAGCAAAAAAAATCCAAACTTCACTCACGAAAATCATATATTTTCACTCACAAAAAACCCTAGAAAACCCCCTAATTTTACTCACAAATAGGTAAGGGCAATGTGCTGAGCCAGGCACAGCGGGCGAGCATCGGCGGAGCCAGACGCAACGGGCGACGAGCGCATGGCCTACGGCGGTGGTGAGGAGGAGCTGCGCGCAGAGGATGTCGTAGACCTTCCTGACGAACCCTTACCGGAGCTCATTCTCGCAGCGAGGGAGCCTCGGGTACAGCGTGCTGCTCCCTCCGGCCTCTAGATCCAGCTCATGGACCTTTTCTCTGTCACCGCCATTGACCTCCTGCTCTAAGAAATAGAAAGGAAGAGAGGAAGGGAGAGTAGAGAGTTGTTGACTAGGGCTAGCTTCTGAGAGATCGGGGAAAAAAATTGTTTTCCTCCTCAATAAAAAAAGAACCATAACCGTCAATAGATATAACAAAAGTTGAAATAATTACAATAATGGCAGCAAAAAAATAGTGACAATTTTTTCGCATATGCATTACTTGACGCTTATCAATAAATCGTCAAGTAATTCAACGGTTTTTTTTTTATGCTTCCTCTGAAACCGTCAAGTATTTTGGTAAAATTTTGATACATAACAAAAAAAGGGTATTTTTTTGACGTATGTCTAAAACTGTCAAGATAATCCATCTTCTTGACATTTTTTCACGACCGTTAAGAATAGCCTTTTTTCTTGTAGTGTGAAGTACGTAAGCCACAGTTCTCATTCATCTTGCCATCTTACCATCTAGCCTCGAGCCATAGGCTCGCATACTCGTTTATCCAACCAAGGGACTATTCATTTGTGTTATCATTCTTTCGAACCGAAGTTCGATATACTTACCAGCCAGTGTTTGGGACTTTGTATCACCTGTTCAACAATTCATATCGTAGCATACAATGCTTCATTTATTTACAATGTAAGTCTAATCATGTGATAATTTATCTTTCATTATCTTTTCGAGTTATTAGTAGGCATCTTTTATTAAGCACCGAACGCAATAACAAGTCTACTATTGTTACGCATGAAGATTAAGGATCGTCGAAGGATCAAAGCCACTCACTTGTTGGTAAATTGCCGAGATAAAGAGGTCTTCCACGCAACGTCAAGCTCGGTTCACTGCGTTAGCACCTGCATTAGCACCAACGTCTGGTCAGCATACTTCTTCTCTTTCTCTCAGTGATTCGATATGAAATGCGTAGACAATGAAAGTAAATCCATAAAATCATTCATCGAAAATAATCACGAAAACGCACACAAAAGCCAACAGTAAAAGCGACATCGAAAACTAGCAGGACAACGGTCTCGGGGCAAGCGACTCTTATATAGAACTCTTCCCCCAAGACGCGCACCACTGTATCTTGGGCATCATTTCAAAAGAGTCCAATCCATAACGATAAAAGGATCTCAATTCATTATCCCGCGATCCTAAAGTTTTCCCAAGTAAAGTTTCCCAATTCTCATCCGGCTCAGCCATTCGGCCGCTAGCCCGATCCGTGTTCCGTAACGGGATTCAGGGCTTTATATACTCAGCATTTCTCCTTCCGATTCACTAAAGATTCAATAAACAAGAAATGATACAATCAAACTTATCGTGTCATAATCATGTCTCAACAGGATACTTAATGAAACACAATAAAACATGGCATTATAATATAATAAGCACATAAATCAATAGTGTACTTGTCTAAATTCTTGAACGAACTGGTTTCACAAGTTGATGACAAGATGAACTCTGGTTTAGAAGCTATCAAACCATACCATACCATACCATCATACCACGAACCCCTGCACGAATGACCACAAGTTAAATCTAAAATTCAATTATAAAAGTCATAGAAAGTGGCTAATGATTTAACCTACTTAATTCTATTTAATTATAAAATAAATTACTTAAAAATATAATTTAACCGAATAATAATTTGAAATATAATATAAACAAAGGATTTTGGCTATAGAAAGTTACGGTTCCAATTTTAGAATCTATGTCACAAAAATCGAGATGTACCGTTGACTAACTAGTCAAATATTATGAACTAAATAATTTGAGGGTGCATTTTGGTATATTTTAGTGCCACGAGTATACCAGAATCGACCGTGCCACAAAATCACAATTTGGTCAAAAGTTATCGTCGTTATGGCTAACCATGACCAAATCGATAAATTATCGATAAAATCTGAGTTCAACAAAATAAATAAATTACTAATGAATTTTTGAATTTCTGAAAAAATTATATGTTGTAGATCTTCGTATCAACATTCCAAAACTTCAAACGGATCATAAAACGGAGTTCAGGATCTCCCAAAAATTCGAAAACAGTGCGACGCATCAATTTATGGACAATCGACACTCAAATAAATCTTCCGAAATTCACGTAAGTATTTACAGAAAATAAATTATATTTTTGGAAAGTTTACATCGATACGTTTCTAAAAAAAGGGCAATCGAAACGGATGTCGGGGTTGATCGCAATCGTCTCGTGAAGTTGGAGGATCTCCAAGATAAAACCACAAAGGGGGCTGGAATAATAAACTAGGATTTTCGATTTTAATATGTATAAAAGAGAGAGGCGATTTGGCGCTGACATGTGGGCCCGAGTGTGGACGACTGGGCTGCGGACTGAGCAAATGCTAATTTAAATTTAGAAAATTATTTTAACTCCAAGTAAATTGTAGAAAAATTCTAAAAAATTATAGAAAAATATTTCTAAGTGTCTAGAACCTAAATAAAAATATTGTAACCCAAAATATCATCTTGTGACCCCACAGTAAATTTTAAAAGCCTATAAAATAAATTTATAGATTTTAAGTATATAAAAATTTTCAAAAATTCTAAACAAATCAAAAAAATCCTAGAATAGTCTGAATAATATTTCTAGTCATCTAGAGCCCAAATAAAAATATTTGGTCCCGAAATACCCCTAGATGACCTTACAGTAAATTCAAGTCCTTAAAAATAATAAACCCTGAAAAATTAAACACCTAAACATTTTCAAAAATTATAGAAAAATATAAAATAGCTAAATAATATATATAAAAGCTATCTAGAGGTCATGACCTTAATATGGTCATAGATCACCTACAACTTCGACATGACTCCAAATGATCGTAAAATTAATCATAATCAAATAAAATAAAATAAAAATTAAAAATTAAAAATTTGGGAAGTGGACTTACAGGCCGTCTTTCTAAATAATATTATTTGGAAGAAAAAATCTACATGCATCAACCAGAAAAATTCATAATAGCTGTAAAGAAAGAAAGGTATGCAAATTAGTTAAGTCACTATATGGACTTAAACAAGCACCTAAATAATGACATCAAAAGTTTGACATTGTAATGATGTCAAATAGACTCAAGATTAATGAGTGTGAAAAATGTGTGTATTCTAAAAAATACAAACTGGATATGTCAGTATATGTCTATATATAGATGATATGCTAATAATAGGCAGTAATCATAACATGATCCAGGACATAAAGAAGATCTTAATTAAAAACTTTGATATAAAAAAATTTGGGAGTTGCATATATATATTAGGAATTAAGATTTTTTTTAAACTCCAGATAGGCTGATATTATCTCAATCACATTATATTAAGAAAATTTTAGAGAAATTTAATCAAAACGATAATAATATTGAAACACTCCAGTAGATTTAAATCTTCATTCAATGAAGAATACCAGAGAAAGTATTTCATAAGTGGAATATCCTCGTATAATTGTGAGCCTAATGTATGTCACGAATTTCATGTAACAGAATATAGCTCAATCGGTTAAACAAACTAAGTAGATATACGAGTAATCCCGGAGAAAATCACGGAAGACTATTATTAGAGTACTCAGATATCTAAGATATACTAAAGATTACGGATTCCATTATACTAAATACCCAGCTGTACTTGAAGGATACAGTGATACAAATTGGATATCTGATACTAAAGACTCAAAATCCATAAGTAGATATGTCTTGACACTTGGAGGCACAGATATATCATAGAAGTCCTCAAAACAAACATGTATAGCCAGATCAACTAGGGAATCTGAATTCATAGCTATAGATAAAGCAAGTGAAGAAGCAGAGTGGCTTCGAAACTTTTTGGAGGACGTTCCAATATGGCTAAAATGCGTACCAGCAATTTGTATACGAGTAATGCTATTCGTACCTCCAAATTATTCCTCCAAACTATCCCTCCTTATGTGGCAGCTGACGTGGCATGTTAAATAATATATGTGTCATCTGACATGACAGATGATGACATGGCAAATTTTAACCTAAAAAGTTAATTACCCAATTTTTTTCATGTTAATTTAACGTTGATGTTAATATTAGTATTAATTATTGTTAATATTAATATTAATATTAATATTATTGTTAATATTAACATTAACATTAATGTTAATGTTAATTTTAATGTTAATGTTAACATTAATTTTAATGTTAATTTTAATTTTAAATTTTGCCACGTCAGATGCCACATCAACCTGCCACATCAGCTGCCACGTAAGGAAGGATGGTTTGGAGGGACAAATAGCATTATTCTTTGTATACATTGTGATAGTCAATCTACTATATATAGGACACTGACGAGTATTAATTACTCCTATTATTCTCTAGGATGGCAAATAATAGTATTTTCCTGCAAAGAAAACTAGGGTAAGCTTTGCTTTTAATGATTCCTATAACTTGAAATTCTAGGGGAGTATAGCAGGATACTCTTATTAGGAAGTCATCTATGTGAGTTTGGAAGTGGTGCCGCTTCTATGAGAATTATAAGGATAAATCCTCTAAAAATACTCATGAAACCAAGCAAATGTTCAGGGCCAAAAAAATTGAACAAATCAATAGAAGCAATCTTGATCGGAAAGAAATTGTGTGATATTTATTAACTCAAGTTTACAATAATAGCTGAACAGTTCAAGACATCAAGTTCACTAGATAGCCAGTAAATATTTGATCTTAACCCTCAATAATAATATAAATTTCAGATCTCTGTTTCTAAAAATAAATCTTCCAACAACATAAAAGTATTGAAATAATAATAATACAAAATTTTGATGTAGTGACATGGACCTCAACGACACCCCAAGTTGGTCCATGTTGGGATGCACAAGTGGCAATGGCTATTAAGCGGTAACTTTTGTATGACCTCTTCTAGCTATTGCGCTAGCCAGTACTGCATGTTGGGATCCGACACATCCCACAAGCACTCTGATACCGTATCTGAAACTGATCGCAACGAAAACTTAGGCCAATCCAGCTGAGATAACTAACCCAGTCGAACACGAGTACCAAGAACAGATAAGAACAACATATGGTCAGCGACTACGTCACCTGGATAAATCTTAATCTATATAACTCAAATAAAATTACAAGTGTTACGACCCGCACCCTGTTTAGGGAAACGAGCACGTGGTTCGTCCAGCCTACGCCGCAGTATCGACGGTAGAATGCTGTAAAGGTCATCTAGAATATATAGAATCTAAGACACAATAATATAACCTGTTATCTCCGTACGGAGGAATATAACCACAACTCAATCACATAATTCTAAGGAAGATAAACACGATAATAAAGATAAAGATAAAGATGAGATAAATAGTCTGAAACAATGCTGAGACGCAATCACAAGTTCAGAGACCAAGACATAAACAAATATCCCAAAATAAATACTACAAGTCTCAAAGTATCAAACTGGAATGTAATCAAGACAAAATCTAGGTGAACTAGGTCATTACTGGCGGTGCGTCCTCTACGAGCACCGGGTCCACAGGCTGGTCCTGGTCGTAGGCTCCATCTATGCCAAACCCGTAGTAGGTCGGGCAATCTGCATCTAAATCCTCTGAAAAATAACGGGGGGTTATCCTGTCAGGATATGAGCAAGTACAAACACCAAGACTGAAAGTAAAACGGTATAAGAGAACTGGATATCATGTCATGTGTGAGATATAAGATAAAATTGGAATATAAATAAAAGTAATCTGAGGTATGATGTAAACATAAAAATAAAGTGCCATGAGATATTAGAGCGTTATGTGATCGGCTTGGGTCAAGATCAGGCTGTTCCATTTGACCAGCTATGCACAAGTAGTATAATAGTATAGGGATCAGGCCGGCCAAAATAGAAAGCTATGCACAAGTAGTATAAGGTCAGGCTATACCCTACATGTGGTGAGGGTGGAGCTATGCACAAGTAATAAACAAGTAGGGGTAATGATCACATAACCTCTAATAACTCCCCCATCCCCAAGTAGTTTAATGAATCCAGACATGACAGGTCATGACACGGAATTCGAAGAGCAGGGGTCCAGTACACTCCCAAATCAGTGTCTATACAAGTACAGGAAATAATATCGAACAATGTACACATATACCAGGTAAACCGGAAATGACATCTCATGACGAGATTCAAAGTATACTAGTCCGTGTATCCTCGTATCGAGAATCAAGTATAACACTACAACTGAATCGGATATAGTAGATATCAAAGCAATAAAAACTATCAGAGAATATACTTGCCTGTCGTCCTGAGCTACTACAACCCACTCAATGAGCCACGAACGGTCAACTCGTACAACTGTCACCTAATGATGAAATAGACATTACCAACATTCTCAGAATGGTCAAATTAGCTAGAAATGCCTACCCATAAGTCCAATTTTGGATGCAGGGATAAAACGGTAATTTCGGGTCAAATGGTGTCCGCCGTTGGACCTACTTTGTACCAAAAAATGTGTCATAACCTACGATCTCTAACGTCATCAAACTATATGTCTACAGGTCCAGTTTGACGAGACAAACCCAACCGTGTGTCCAAAGTTAGATTCTGGTGGGCCGTGCACAAATTCACCCGTTGGATCGGGTCACGGGTCCGCCAAAATAGCGTTCCAATCGACCGTCTCAGAATCAGACCAAACTTGGCATACAGGACCAAAAAAATGATACGGTCATGTTGGCACAAGTTTCGTCTCGATATGACGAGCGTGCACAAAGTAATTGACAAATTTGGAAAAAGGTCGATACGATAAATTTTGACGGATACGCATCAAATTCGTCGCGCACACGCGACCAATTTGAATTCCGTCAAAGTCCACACGTCCACGAAGTCGATATGCACATTTCGATACTTTTGGTTCGCGTCCACGTCGTCCGGATTAACAGGACGGACGGCGTATCGGGACAATTTTTCTAAAAATTCAGTTTTGAAAATCAGTTTTTTCTCCAACTTCATAAACCAATAACTTTCTGTACAGCACATGAAATTTAATTCTATAAAAAGGGTTTTAAAGCCCTATAGGTTGTCTATAAGTCTCTTCAAACCAATTTTGAAAACTCGGAACAAGCTGGTCGCAAATCGGCTACAAAGTTGGGATTTTGGGACAGTTTCTAAACCCAGAAAATCGTGTTTTTTCTCGATTTTGGAACTCGTTTTTCGTCGCACATGATGCGAATCGGCACGAACTATTTGAAGGGAATTAAAGGTGTATATGTTGGGATCATATCTGACTAAGTGGTTCGCAAAACGACAGAGCAAGGAAGAAGAAATCTATTTCCGAAGTTGGCTCTTCGCTGACAGTTTCCGTACGCAGGTGGGCTGCTCGTTGCACGTTTCCCGACGATGGACGGCCGCGGGTTGGTTGACGGCGACGTTGGGGCGCACGTTGGGTTGGGGGTGACGGCTAGGGTTTAGTTTTTCTAAAAATCTCTCTCTCTCTCTCTCTCTCTCTATATATATATATATATATATATATATATATATATATATATATATATATATATATACACGGTATATATATACACGGTTCGTTCGGTCTACAATAGGAAACGTGGGGGGGGGGATCGGAATAACGCAGCTACTGCTTTGTTATTGCTTGTGTGCGTGTGTGAGTGCTTTTGTGTTTTGATTTTGACCATCCAATCCTATTTTGACTTTTTTTCTTTTTTTCTTTAAACTTTATATATATATATATATATATATATATATATATATATATATATATATATATATATATATATATATATATATATATATATATATTTATTTATATTTATATATATTTATATATATATATATATAAATATATATATATATATTTATTTATTTTAAGAAGAGACTTTTATTGATGAGACGCAAAATGCCGAAGCCTATACAAGTAAACGCGCCTTGCGCGAACCAGAAACGAGGAGGAAAAACAGAAAAACCTGCCCTCAAAATGGCTGCTAGGCCGAGCAGCGGAAGATAAGACGCCTATAGGCAGGAGACCATTCCAAGACCCGCGGCCGACCAAGCCCGAAAAGGCCTGGGGCTAGAGATCAAGTTTCGACCAGAATGAACTCGTACTGTGGGAGCACCCTATACTCCTTTTGCGGCATTGGCGGAAGACTTCTTTAATGAGCTGGTCAGCTGTGTATTGGTGGCCCTTCGTATCTCGCCTTACTGCGATTCTTCCAAATAGCCCACGTGGCGGCCGCTGCGACGATCTGGTGGCCATAGGAGGCTGAACCCCAGTGGACCGCGAGGTCGTGGAAGCGTCCCCCTCTCGGTCCCATGCTGAAGAGCTGGTTGAGTGTCCTCCAGATACTGTCAGGTAGGTTACCCTGGCAAAAGATGTGGTCAATAGTCTCACTCTGACGTTCGGAGCAGCACGTGCAGGCTGAGGCTAAGCTGATTTCGATGGTGTTGAGGATGTCGTTGGTGGGAAGTTTGAGTCTGATGACTCTCCACATCAGGAATAACCACTTCTTTGGAATACATGATTGCCAATAGGGTGCAATGGGATGGTGCGGACGACCGTAACCCAGAACGGTGTCTCTCGCCGAACGCACCGAGAATTCTCCCGAGGCTGCGATAGACCACCTCAGCACGTCGGCCTCGCTGCCGATACATAACCCGCTCCGACGGATGATATCTGTTGTATCATTACCGCACCAATCCCTAATTTTATCCCAGTTCCACTCGTCGGTGGAGGGGTTCCACAGGTCTTTAATCCTACTATCTCTCGGTGTCTCCACGATGTTCGGGATCAAGCTATCCCCTACCCATCTCTCGAGGAAAGGATTCGAATCGCCCGCCCCCAATTATAGTCTCATCGCTGGCTCCGCCAAGTCACGGCCGATGAGGATACAACGCCAGGCCGCCGAGGATCTGCTGTTGGAAATGGCCATAGAAGGGTGGGAGTGCTTGAAGTACCTGGCCTTCAAAAACCTGGTCCATAGATTGTCGCTCGTGCGAAGTTTCCACCATAGTTTCATGGAGAAGGCTTTGACGATATGAGATAGCTTGGGAAATCCCAACCCCCCTCGATTGTAGGATGAGCCATGGATTCCCAGCTGGCCCAATGGTGCTTGTCTTGTCCGTTGCTATGCCCCCAAAAGAAATTGCAGAAGATCTGTTCGATAGAGGAGAGAACCTTCATGGGCGGGGAGCAAGCGGCCAGGGTATGGATAGGGATGGAGGTGAGGACGTGGTTGATGAGGATCATCTTGCCACCAGGGGATAAGGTAGCATTATGCCATCCTTCAAGTTTCTTCCTGATTCTAGTAGTCAAGTTTTCAAATATGTCAGAGCTGGACTTCCCATACACAAGAGGACAGCCGAGATAGTTGAACGGGGGATGGTTAACGGAAAAGGAAGTTAAGTTGGAGAGGTTACTCGTGTGATCTCTCCTGATGTTGTGGTGGGTGTAGATGACGCTCTTGGAGGGATTGATCTTCTGGCCAGAGCACCTGGAGTACCTCTGCAGGGTGTTATGGACCACCCCTACCGCTCCTTCGTCCCCGGATGAGAATATGAGTAGATCGTCGGCAAAGGCCAGATGGGTGATGACAGGGCATCCGCTGGAGGTGTGGTAGTGTTGGAAGTGCGGGGTATTAACCATGTTGTTAAGGTTTCTGCTCAGGGCGTCGGCAGCAATGATGAAAACGGTGGATGATAGAGGGTCGCCTTGTCTAACCCCGCGCTCAGATTTGAAAAACCCATCGATTTGGCCGTTGATGATCGTAGAGAACCATGAGTTACTAATGGATCTCCAAACGATGTTGGTCCAGTTTTTCGAGAATCCGAAGGCCCTGAAAACCCAGATCATGAATTGCCAATCCAGCCTGTCGTAAGCTTTTTCCATATCAATTTTGACTGCGATGTTGCCTCCTCTCAGCGGGAATTTCATACAGGTGATAAGCTCTTGGGCCAACATGATATTGTCTTGAATGTTTCTCCCTTGAACAAACCCGCTTTGCTCCTCGGATATGATCTTGGAGAGGAGACCAGCCATCTTGGTTGCGATGATCTTGGAGATGATCTTGTTGGTGAAGGTGCAGAGACTGATGGGTCGAAAATCCCAAAATGATTATGGGTTGTCTTTTTTAGGGATAAGGATCAGCTTGGCGCCAGAGATGGCTCTGGGGTAAGTTGCTCCTTCGAAAAAGGCAATAGCCGCTTCAGTGATGTCGAGTTTGATGATATCCCAACACGTGCGAAAGAAAACCCCCGAAAACCCGTCCGGGCCTGGCTCACTATGCCCGTTCAGTGCCCACACAGCCTCCTTCACTTCCTGAGCTGTGGGGGGGCGCTCTAACTGGGCGTTGTTGGTTGCGTTAATGAGGAGGGGTATTTGTTCAAGGAAGGAGTTGTCTTTGTGGACCGTCTCTTTGCAGAAGAGTTTGGAATAGAAGTTCGTGGCCTCGGCTTGAATGCTCTTTTGGTCCGACCTGATGGTCCCGTTGTCGTCGACAATATGATGAATCGATAGCTTCTGTCTGCGACCGTTGACGCAAGCATGAAAGTATTTGGAGTTTTTATCCCCATCGTATCCCATTTCAATATCGCTTTCTGCTTCCAGAATTCAGTCTCGACTTTGATCCTGAATTTGAGCATGGCCTTGGTGAGATTCAGAGCTTTCCTGGCCGTAATGGAGCGATCCGAAACGAACTTGGCTTCAGCGCAGGAGACATCGTCCTCTGCGACCCGGACAGCTTGAAAAATATCCCCGTACGCCTGTTTGCTCCAGAGGGATAGAGCTCGCCTAGTAGCTCTGAGCTTGTTACTAACCCGGGAGAGTGGGTTGGGAGAGTCCTCGCGATTCCATGCTTCCGCCACGATGCCCAAGAATTGCGGATGCTCAGTCCAAAAGTCGAGAATTGGAAGTTTTTTTTGAAAGGATTAGTAATGTTGTTAATCTCAACCAATAGAGGGGTGTGGTCCGATTCCGTGGAATTTAGGTGGGATAGGTTGGTATTGAGCCCCATTCCGTGCCAGAATGCGTTCGCGAGGCCTTTGTCCAGTCGGAAGTATTGACGGCGGTCGCCTTCCTGCATGTTGCACCATGTGAAGGCGTTGCCGGTGAACTGGATGGATGCTAGCTGGGCGTTGAATATGAAGTTGTTGAAATCATGCATAGCCGACAAAGGGGGAAGGCGACCTCCGATTTTCTTCTCACTGCAGGTAATCGCATTAAAGTCTCCAATGCAGAGCCACAGTGTGTTGCTGTGATGGAGATGGATGTCTAGAAGGTCGTTCCAAAGGTGTTTTCGCTCAACCATATCGCAGCTGTCGTGAACCGCTGAGATAATAGCGCGCTCTGGGATCATGGGGTGTTCGAACCAGCAGGAGAGGGCCTGTCTGGCGTCCTGGATGACTCTAATGTTGACATCCTTCGTGCAGTCCAAATGTCGTGTCTGCCTGCTATGGCCGTAGGGAGGCCCAACTGCAGCTGTATAGATTTGATTCTTTTGGGGGGGGGGGGGGGGTCGTGTCTGCCTATATATATATATATATATATATATATATATATATATATATATATATATATATATATATATATATATATATATATATAATATATATATATATATAATCAGAATTTATTTATAAACAAAAACTAAATATTTTATTTTATATATTTTAAATATATTAAAGCTTTTTTTTATAAATAAAACTCTATCAATAAAAATACCTATTTAACTAATAATATAAAAAAAATAAAAACAATATTTAAATAATATTAAAATTAACGAAATATTATAAATGACTATAGTAGGCCTATTCAGGAAAGTGGGGTGACAACAAGATTGAATAAAACCAATGTTGAACCTTTGCACTGTTAGGTTCAATTCTCTCACCACACTAGAGAAGAAAAGATGGAGATTACAATGAAATCATCTACCCTACCCGTAGCGATCTCCCTGAACGAAGGCGATGATTCCTCGTTCAGATCTTTTCTTCCATCTATCTTGGATGTCGAGCCCTAAAATTAAAGTATGGACTTTCTCTTAGATTTTCTGGAAACAAGTACCCTGAATCTTCTTCTTGTGTCGTTCTTTGTGCCTCCACCCTCAACCCAAATAAATAGGATGAGAAACCTATTTTAGTTCATACTAGAAGTCCTAAAATAGTCCATCATCATATCTGGCTGTCAAAAAAATCCAACGGTAAAACCTAAAACTTATCAACCCCGACGACACCAAATTTGGACAGAGTTCAGTTTGGTCCATGCCGATAGGTTATGGAACAAACTGACAGAACTCAGGCAGAATTTGTCCCTGACCGAACTGAGGCTGAGTTCGATCTCGTCTTGGCAGAACTGCCTCGACACCAGACTAGGCTCCAACAAGTACTATATTGTCGTGACAGAAGCCTCATATGCCACTGGCATTGCCACTTTTTGACAACAAGTACTGCATAAATTATATATATTCTCATTTTCTAAAATAATTCTTCCATCTAAAAAAAGTATTGAAATAATTTAAATTTTCAACCCTTGGTAATAAAATAGATTATTGATGTCGTGACATGACATCAATGGCACCCCTCTCAAGTTGGTCCATGTTGGGATGCACAACGGCAATATGGGCTAATAAAGCGGTAACTTTTGCATGACCTACTTCTAGCTATTGCGCGAAGCCTCATTCGTCATTGTCACTGTTATTGCCACTTGTTGACAAATCTTATATGAAAAATGATATTAATTCCTTCAAATTGTCCCTTCAAACCATTTCTCTTTATGTGCCAGGTGATGTAATATCTGACATGGCAGCTGACATATCATATTTTAAAATTAAAATTAATATTAATATTAACATTAATTTGGACGATAAATTTTTTGGGTTAAAGTTTGTCATGTCAGATACCACATAATATAATTTAACATGTCATGTCAGCTACCACATAATAAATGATGATTTAGAGGGACATTTTCGAGTAACTAATAGCATTACTCTTCTTTTATATATACATATATATATATATTTTTTATATAATATAATTTAACATGTCATGTCAGCTGCCACATAATAAATGATGATTTAGAGGGACATTTTGGACTAACTAATAGCATTATTATTCTTTTATATATAAAATATATATATATATATATATATATATATATATATATATATATATATATATATATATATATATTAAAAGAAGGTAAACGCTCCCACTGGGATTCGAACTCTTGACCACTCGGGCCGCATGCCTCACCACAACCACTAGGCTAGGGATCATTATATATAGCCAATGATCCCTAGTCTAGTGGTTGTGGTGAGGCATGCGGCCCGAGTGGTCAAGAGTTCGAATCCCAGTGGGAGCGTTCGTCACAATTACCTTCTTTCAATATATATATATATATATATATATATATATATATATATATATATATATATATATATATATATATATATACCAAAACTATGGTGTTTGTTCACCATTCATTCAGCCAACATAAAACCACTTCCAAAGTGGTTTTCACTTTTAATTTGACACGTGTCATTTTTTTAGTGGAGGGTGAAAAAACACCATAGTTTTGGTGGATGAACAAAAATAGTTTTCCTCTTTGGATACCAACAACCATATTGATCAAGAAGGTTGATTGATTGTCAAAAATTGTTGGGCTTTGGTCTTTTTCAAAGTGATTTTTAGTCCCACATCGGCTAGACCAAAGGACTTGTATCTCTATATATTAGCTTTGCTAGTTTAGAGATGCACATGTGGTGTAGAGGTGCACATGGGTGTTCCATGTGGGGTTATTTTTCTAAAGGGAAAAAGGCTAAATCAATAATTGAAAGCATTCATGCTTTTTGCTCTTGGAAAATTTATTTTCATGGGAGCTAAGCCCCGTAGGGGCTTAGCAACTCGGACTCGGACTCGGGCTCATGGGCTCATGAGGCGTAATGTGTCATTATGTTGGCGCACTTTGCACTTAGCACATCGCTAGGCGCATAGTGCGCTTTAGTTGCGCTCGGTTGCACGGGTTGCGCGGGCGCGCTGGTTGTGCTGCGTGCGCAGTGGCGCAGTGCGCGCAGTGGCACAGGTTGGCGCAAGTGGCTCAGTGTGCGTAGTGCAAGGAGCGTAGGGGGCGCACAGTTGGCGCAACTTGCAGCAGAACGTGCGTTTGCACGTTCTGGGCGGTTGCTACATGTTCGGGGTAGTTTTTACCATGTTCCTAACTTTGTGGCAATCGAGCAGTTACTGCAGGGCCTATATAAGGCATCCTCTCTCTCACAAGGCTACCGATATACAAGTAATAGAAGCCACCACAGAAAGTTTATAAAGTATTTTTTAACACAAGTAAACAGAGAATTCAGAAGTGTTCTTTAACACAGTTCTGATCGGAATTTGCTTGCGAATTCCAGTAGCCTTCGAGTGAGAGGAAAGGCACCGCACCAGCATTGCTTTTGCACGGAAGTTCGTGTCCATCCGAGGAGTCAGAAGAGCAGGAGTGTTCCAAGTTCTTCGACGAACTTGTTGGTTCCTGGAAGCTGTTCGTGTAGGGCGAATAAAGCTTTGAGCAACGGTGATTATTCACCCCAGCAGGAGTTCTTCCATCTTTCGCCAGTCACCTTCTTCATTGTTGCGAGTAATTCTGATTGTATCTTCCTTTTAGAAGTACTACGATCGATTGTTGTGGATTACGAAATCTTTTTAGATTCTCGTAATACTAAAACGAGATCTTTTTAGATCTTCATTATACTCGCACAACCTTCCTAGAAGTGTTACGTTGGAACATTGTTTTTACAATTGTTTCATCTTCTCAGTTTTCTATCGAAAAATTGTGCCCCGGCACTAACAAAACTAACATTCCCAGAAAATCGGTAATGATAACACAATAATAAGGGATACATATTTTGTAAATTTATGCTATACATATGAGACACTTCATATTATTATATGAACCATAAAAAATGTTACATAAACAGATATTAGATAAATTACACAAAACAGTAAATTAATTGATCAACATGAACCGATCGAAGGAGCTAGCTAGATATCTAGCAGAAGAGGAAGCCGCCCAAGGCGAGGGCTGCAAGTGACGCGATAGCCACAGCCGGTGCGGAGACGAAAAGCCCGTCGGAGGTCATGGGGCTCGGCGCTGGCGCATCTGCAGCGGCTGCCATCTCCATGAACGTTGATGCCATCACCACGACGACGAAGACGACGACTAAGATCTTCATTCTCTGTGATTGTGATGCCTCCATTTATTAATTCCAAATCATAAAATTTCTTTTTAGTAATGTCTTCTTCTTTTTTCTTGAAAAAATGGTTGAAGGATTAGAGAGACGTCGGAGGGAAATTTATAGTTGGGAGTTTGGGAAGGAAATGGGGACGGGCAGGCTGCCCGGGCTACCCGAGGAGAGACATGCGGCTGGCTATTGGTTGTTAGAAGCTTCTTTTTTAAGGGAGTTTAGTTGTGGGACAATGATTGGGTGATGCACATGTCTCGGACGGTGACCGACAGCTGTCATGACGATTATGGGACCCATTTAGAACTTTAGGATGTTTATTTTGGTTTTTTCTAAGGGCACCACCCTTTTTGCTAGGGGCTAGCCCAAAAATGTTTCAAAATATTACAAGTTTGCCATCAATTTTTTTTACTTGGGGCTAGCCCAAGCAAAGGTATAAATAGCAACTTTTGTTTTGTTTTGTTTTTCTCTCTCCCTCTACTATTTTCTTTTCTCCCTCAACTCTTTTTTTCTCTCCCTCAACTCTAGGTCAAAGAATTTAACCCCAAGTTTTTTTCCAACCTATATTTTTTTCCAAATTTTTCTCTCCCTCAACTCTAGGTTATTGACGTACTTCTCCCATTTATTGGTAAGTCATCGAATTAATATATGTTTAATATTTTAAACATGAATTTCACATATAAAAGTTGAATTATGTGTTTAATGTAGAAAAATATTGAACATAGAACAATCGGGATCATCAAATGTTTTATACTCTCCGCTACGTCCGAAGAACACTTTGATGCATCGGAAGCCCTCTTGGTAACTAAATTTTAACTTTTCATCGGGTGAAAAATCGTATTGTGACACAGAGGACTGTCACCTCTCTGGCAGTCCCAATCATAGATTAGGACTGCCAGAGAGGTGGCAGTCCTTCATATGTGTAGGACTGTCAGGGGCCTGGCAGTCCTACATATGTGAAGGACTGCCACCTCTCTGGCGGTCCTAATCTATGAAACCTATTTGCTTTATGATGTTATCTAATTGTATTAACTTTTAAGTTCTATTGTAGGACTTGAGATCTTCCGATTTTGCGGTACCTGCTCCAATTGCAGTCAATGTAGCCCATTTATTCTGGACCGATCTTTGTTTTGAATCAAGCGAGGGTGCGGTACATTGGTGTCGAGAAGTTGGACGAGAAAACAACATAGTTCTAGTGATATCCAGATCGGCCCGAAATCGTCCGGGACGACAAACTGTGGTGGTTGGCTATGAAAGAGGTGGTGTGTTCAGAACGCACAAGAAAAACACAGTTATCCAAAGTAAAGTTCCAAAAAAATGTTAGAACGAAGAAATGTGATTGTCCATTCACGATACATATTAGAAACGAAGAAGGAAAATGGACAGTAGAAGTGAAGAATGGAACCCACAACCATGAGATTGCCGAGACACTATTGGGTCATCCGTATGTCGGACGGTTGAACAATACGGAGAAGAAGATAGTCGAAGACTTGTCCACCTCCGGAGTTGTCACGCCCCGATCCAGCAGAGTCCTTTCGTCCTCGCTTCGGGCTCTTTGGGACCGATCGTCCTCGCTAAGGTGTGATGCCGTGCAAGCCTAAGTTGTACTTGCACAAGGCCAAGACCTGAAGCAAGACAAAATAGACAAATTGATAATACGCAGCAAAACATATTGCAGATAATTGAAGCAGCAGCGGACATATTTCAGAATACATGCATTGAACACAATGGTAACAAGAAACAATTCTCTTTATTGATTTCATTTGAACAGATTACAAGCTCTCGATTCTCTCCGATATAATGTTATATTCTCTCAAAAATTTACAGATTACAATGATCCCGTTCCCATACATTACATCTCTTTATATACAAAACCAACTCTTGTAACAGATGTCCATCTCTTGACATCTCTTCTGATTTCTGGCTCCTTGGATGAGGCTCGGGCTATCGCTTTGGACTATCCTTCTCGATGCATAGTGCACCTGCATGCAGACTGATGGTAGGTCAGTATATCAGCATACTGGTGATTGTGAACAAAGAGCTACATTTGTCTGAAATGATCACTGCTCAATTAGTGAGAAAACGTTTCTTATGATGTGAACTTGCTACTTTTTACCTATGTTCATTTCATGCATACAGAGTCAGTTTACATTCTTTGAAAATATCTTTGAAAGCCACAATTCATTTCTTTACAACTCAAGCATACATGGGACTATTCAGTTCAAGCACAATGACTATTCATTTCTATGAAGTGCGCAGCGTGTTTCATGAGCGTATTTATTTCTCTGATCAAGCAACTATTAGGGACAATTACAAGCATGATACATTATCTTTTCTTTAGTACGACATATCATTCATGGCAAAAGGTTAATCTCTACAAACATTTATATAGGAACTTAAGCAACACATGTATATCACTTTTCAGTGACTCTTACCATAGCCGATGGTCCTTCCCTGCACAAGACAAGGATTAGCATAAACATGATAAAACCAACATTGTTCCCTGTTCCTCTCTACATCGTTAGCTTTTAGCGAAACATATAATAGACACATGCAGACCGATTGGCAGCTGTGACTCTCCGGTTCAGCTCTGCACCAATCCACACTTACCTATATGATGGTCTATGGGAAACCCATGATTAGTCGCTGTGACTCTTTGGTTCAGCTCGTCGCTAAGGACATTGATGCAACACCCGAGGCCCTTGCACCTCGTAATGTCTAGACAATCTCTCCTAGGCCGATCAGCTCCCAGTGCCCTGGAAACCATCGAGAGATCTAGTGACCTTGTATACAAGTTGTCCGAGACCAATGCATGAATACAACATCTAGCAGATAAACTCTTTGAGGGGCAATAATTCATCTTTCTCTATATCAATCTTTGTAACAACAGAGCTATGACTCTGTCTTCTCTCTTTGTAACAACAGAGCTATGACTCTGCCTTCTTTCAGATTAAGCATAAACATTCTTTCTTTGCAAGCATACGAATTTAGGACATGTGAGCAATCTTTTTTCTTTTCTTATTAAGCATGGCAATAGTTCTCTCTTTTGAGACAATATCTCTAACTTATTTAACATGGCAGGCATCTTGTTTGATTTAACATAGCAAACATTAATTTCTTTTTATCAGGCAACAAGCTTTTCTTTGACATACAGGCATCAGTTCGTTTCTTATTAGCAGGCAACAATTCTTCTTTAGCATACAACTTATCTCTTTTCTTGTTCTTAGCATGACAACATGTGGATTCTCTTATAAGCATACTCAATGATTTACTGTCTTGTTATTAACATAGCATTCAATCAAAAACTCAGATTCTTATCAGGCGTAAGCGAATCAGCAAATGAGACTTCGTCCACTCACCCAGATCGATCGTCTTCTGTTACAAAGCCAGCAATCCGATCTTTCTGTTTATCTAGTACCTTCGCGGAGCGGGGCACTACATAAGTTGCACCGAGACAAATATATTCTGTCATACGATATGAAGATGAGAAGAACAAGTCTACAATGAAGTCAATATACAACGTCCTATCTTCTTCGAACGCTGTTCGGACGAAATCAAGAATGGCGATGCAAGAAGTGCTTAAGTTGCTTGCCGATAATCATTATGTTGAGTTCCATAGAAGAAATCTCCAGAGTAATGAAGTAATTTCAATCTTTTGGGCTCATCCCGATTGCACAAGTTTGGCCAGGTCTTTTACCGACGTGTTAGTCCTTGATTGCACGTACAAGACCAATAAGTTCAAGATGCCTCTCTTTCATATTGTCGGGTTCACCTCTACTTGGAAAATATTTCCAGTGATATTTTGCTTCATGAAGAGTGAGAAACTTGAAGACTACACATGGGCATTGGAAAAACTGAAAACACTTTACACCGGTCATACAGAGCCATCAGTTTTTGTTACCGACAGCGAGTATGCACTAATTAATGCTATTCGTATTGTTTTTCCTCAAGCGGATATATTACTATTCACTTGGCATGTCAATCGTAATATTCAAGCCCAATGTAAGTTGAAGTTTTGGAAGGAGGATGGTAAAATTGACATACAAATTTTTGATGAATTCTACAATGATTGGAATTGTGTGTAGCGAGCCTCTACGATTGCCAGTTACGACGTCGCATGGTACTTGTTCAAGCAAAAGTGGAAGACGAGGGAGCCGACATGTATTTCTTACATCAAAGATACATGACTTGAACCGTACAAAGAATAATTCGTCTTAGCATGGTCGAATGTGGTGAAGCATTACGGCATGACAACTACCAACCGTGTCGAAGGAGCACACTCTTTATTGAAGAGACAACTAAAATAATCTCTCGACAATTTTGTCTCTGTTTGGCAAGCTATACATTTATCAGTAGACCGGACGGTGAATGAAATTAAGGCATCATTTGAGATGAGTTTGAATATAGTCAAGCATGAGCATAGAAAGGAAGTACTCTTAGATGCTTTAATACGCGTGGTATCTCACAAGGCGTTAGCATTAATAGTTGATGAGATTGAAAGGTCAAAGTTTATCGAGTTTGATCCCGAGGTTTGCGGGTGTGTATATCGACATACACTGGGCCTCCCTTGTGCACATCAGATTAATGAATAATGCCGTGAATCCATTCCTATTCCAGTAGATGCTGTCGATCAACGTTGGAGGCAATTGTCTATGATGCCCCTGGTGAAGACAGACGATGATTTCTTCTCTTTGTCACAAGTGAAACTTCTCTACGCAAGGTGGTGTGCCTCAGTAGGAGCGAAACGGATGTCCATTGAGCTTAAAATCCAAAAAATTGCATGTCAGGTGACTACTAGAATGCATGAGCCATCCATTGTTTCCAATCCTAAAGGCAAGCCTCAAACAAGATTGACTAGTTCACAGAAGAGAAGGCTGGAGTCAACTAAGAGAGATCCATCGTCCTTTGAGCATGTTGAACGAAGCTTACAGCAACCTCCGCCTGCACGGAAGGGCAAGCTTGTCGTTTGCCGAAAAATAGAGAAAATGGACCTCCCAAGAGAAGATATCGTTGCAAGTCAAACACCGAGTTTGTATATTGACAAATTTTAACCAGAGCTTTGCAATTACATTTGGTCTATTGTCGATGTCCCCAGTGATGGCCATTGCGGATTTTATGTGCTTGTAAGACATCTTGGTTATGATGACAAAGACGGATGGAGACGGGTGAGGCAGGAGCTGTACGAGGAGTTAAAGACTCGTCTTCCATTCTACTCCCGCATCCTAAGCGAAGAAACAGTTGCAAGTTTGTTGTTAAGTAACCCTTGTACCGACAGTGTTACCGAAAAAGACCACTACATGTCAGTCATGTCTGCCGACTATTTATTTGCTACTATGTACATGATACATGTTGTACTTATCTCGCCGGGTATTAGCAATACATTCTTTTTGATGTGTGCTCCTCCGACGGACCACGTATATTCTAACCTATGTACTATAGGTCTAATCGGGGATCACTTCGTTATACTAAAGATGATCGCTCATTCTCCAATTCCTCCACCTTCAACAGTTTGGTACAAAAGGGCACCGGTCGAAGCCATCGCTTGGACCACACCTTTCGTTGATCAGATCAACCATTGTAAGAAATTATTGAAGTTTGAGGAGCCAAGAGACTTACCTGCTGACCACTACAACGTCGAAATCGACTGAGTATGGATATATTTACAGTTTGACATTTTGTAGATGGAGGACCACTTTTGTATACAGTGAAATATAAAGTCCACTAATCTATATGGAGTAAATTTTATATAGAGTAAATTTCGTGTATTGGACTTACCTATATATAGAGTACGACTTTTGTATACAGTAAAATATGAAGTTTAGTATGTTATATGTGTTTACCTGTGTGCTATCTGTGTTATATGTGTCTACCTGTGTGTTATCTGTGTTATATGTGTTTACATGTGTATTATCTGTGTTATATGTGTTTACCTGTGTGCTATCTGTGTTATATGTGTTTACATGTGTGTTATCTGTATTATATGTGTTTACCTGTGTGCTATCTGTGTTACATGTGTTTACCTATGTGCAAGTATGTGTGGCAAAATATACCAATTTGTTAAAGTATCTGATCCAGTATCAGGACTGCAAGTATGTGTTTACCTATTTGTAAGTCTCTGTGATGAGAGTTTTGAAACTCTCTATCACAGAGAGTTTCAATTAGGACTGCCACCACCCAGGAAATCCTACACAAAAGGAGGACTGCCAGGGTGCTGGCAGTCCTAATTGAAACTTGTTGTTACTTCTAGTTTCAATTAGGACTGCCAGCACCCTGGCAGTCCTAATTGAATGTAGGACTGCCAGGGGGTGTCAGTCCTATTTATAAGTCTCTGTGATAAGATTCAGTTTGAAACTCTCATCACAGAGTTTTATAAATGGTCATTCTCCTGTGTTCTAACATTTGAATGGCCATTCTCCGTGTAATTTAGCACGGAGAATGGTCATTCTCCTATGTTTTAACACTGGAAATGGCCATTTTTCGTGTAAATTAACACGGAGAATGGCATTCTTCGTGTTTCTAACACGGAGAATGGCCATTCTTCTGCGTTTTAACACTGGGAATGGCCATTCTCCATGTTAATTATTTAACACGGAGAAGAGAATGGCCATTCTCATGAGTTTTAACACTGGAATGACCATTCTCCGTGCTAAATTACACGAAGAATGGTCATTCTCCATGTAAATTAAGAAGGAGAATAGCCATTCTCCGTGTAATTTAGCACGGAGAATGGACATTCTTCGTGTAAATTAAGACGGAGAATGCCATTCTCCGTGTTACTAACACAGAGAATGGCCATTCTCCATGTAAATTAAGACGAAGAATGCCATTCTTCGTGTTACTAACACGGAGAATGGCCACCCTTATGCGAAATTAACATTCTTCGTGTTCTAACACGGAGAATGGTCATTCTCCTGCATTTATGGTCAGTTGAAACTTTGGAGGGCCATAACTTTTGACTGGGAGGTCGAAACGAGGTCCGGTTTGTCGCAAAATGAGCGTATCTTCGAGGAGCCTGAGATTAACAGCTTCTTCGTTAGATGGCCTTCCAAAATTTTAGAATCACAAAAAAAATGATATTTGGACCTCCGTTTTAGTACTTTTGCCGTTTGTCTCGGTCTTTTCCTATTTATAAAAGAAAAATAGGATTGCCACCCCACAGTCCTACACTTATGTAGGACTGCCAGCACCCTGGCAGTCCTCCTTTTGTGTAGGACTGCCAGGGTCCTGGCAGTCCTAATTGAAACTCTCTGTGACAGAGAGTTTAAGTTTCAAACTCTCATCACAGAGAGTTATAAATAGGACTGCCACCCCCCGGCAGTCCTACACTTAAGTAGGACTGCCAGGGTACTGGCAGTCCTATTTGAAACTCTCTGTGACAGAGAGTTTTATTTTGAAACTCTCATCACAGAGGGTTTCAATTAGGACTGCCAAGACCCTGTCAGTCCTACATAAGTGTAGGACTGCCAGGGTCCTGGCAGTCCTGATACTAAATCAAGAATATCAGGAATTGGCCAACAACTTAAGTTTCCAAACGTAAATAACAACTACATATCCAACAAGTACATAAATAACAACATAAATTACAACTACATATCAGACAAAATATCCAAATTCAAAAAAACAACGTAAGTGTCAACTACATATCCTTCAAAAGTCTGCCCAACAACTTAAGTTTCCAAACAATAAATATATCTTTCAAGTTTCAAACAACAAAAACATCTTTACAAAAACATCCTGATTACGTCTAACTAATGATCATTGCACATCCAACTACATATCATGCCGGGCCTTTGAACGAGACTCACTATTATTCATGAAGAGAAACTCAACCACGTCATTGATGCGATCAAGCTCGTTGGCGACCGCAATACTAGTGTCACTTTGGCAACCTCTCCGAAGTGTCTGAGTCAATTCCTTCACCTTTTGAGACTGTAAATGAAAGTATAAGTGAATTAAGTCTACAAACATGGAAATCTCAGTCTAATTATAAATACGGAACTCACCATCCTCACCAACCCAGCATACAAGACGTTGGAAGGAAGAGCTCCAATTGCTCCGACGGCCACGGGACCCGGGTTTGTAGGGTTTGACAACTTAGGATGTCCGACCCCCAGGAAGTACGGCATGTAGTCCTCGCTGCAGTCGGCCATCAGAGTGACCGGTCGTCTTTCACATTCCCGAAGTACATGTCGTTGCCACTCGGAGTAAAAATCGGTCACCCAGTCGAAATTTATCGGTTAATAATTTAAAGGTTGGGTTCCGCGCGGAGGCTCCAACATTCGTAGTGTGCGCTTCGGCACAGTTTGCATAAAGCCAAACTGACGAAGTACTCTATCGGGCATGTACGGCTCTGTGATATCATAGCATGTGATCATGCCATGAAATAAAGAAACTGGTTGGACCTCACGATTCTGCTCACGTAAATCCCAGTATGGATTCCAAAAAATATGTAGGAAAACAGTTAACAACAAAACAAAATTAACATAAAAAAGTAAGTCAAAATTTAGTACCTCTTCTGGCACCAAATTGTCTAGTACTTCACGAATGGAAGCCAATATTTGCCAATTTTTGGTTTCCAACTGGGATGGCCTCCATCGAGACACTCTAGAAAGGTTTTTAACATACTCTGGGTTCAGGTCACCCCGTCTGAGCATCGGAAAGTGCTCGTATATCCATGCCTATTCAATTTTCAAATGAATAGTCAAAAAATAAACAACAAAATAAAGTATACAAGATTAAATTGTTAAAAGTTTTCTTACATGTAGCAGAGTCTGACAGCTGGCCATTGTCTTAGTTCCGACACGGGATGCGATGCCGAGCTCGCGGTAAAGATTGGCTAGGATACCGCTTCCCCAGGATATATCAATGAAGTCATATACTTCAGATAAATTGAGCATGTACCTAGCATGTATCGACGTTCCGGACTTGTCCGGAATGTCGACCGTTCCTAGGACGAACAACATATACGCACGGGCCACCGCATCGACTATATCATCGTCATCATCATCCACCTCCATATCCATGAAGTGGTCCACCAAAAATGACAGAGTATTTCCATATGACTTCTTGAAGCCTGGCAGAGTTGTAAAACTGGTAGCATGAAGTCCAAGGTGACTTGAGACAAACTTGATGATCTTTTCGTACCATTTCACGGATTTCTCATTGGTATAATGTTCCTTGGTCATGACGTGCCCGGTCACTGGTAGCTCCAGTATCTGGTAGACGTCGTCAAGTGTAATGGTCATCTCCCTTGCTGGGAGATGAAATGTGTTGGTCTCCGGGTGCCATCTCTGCACAAAGGCGGATATGAGGGCACTATCCATTGTCCGATAGGCGTTTTGTGCCAAATTGTGCAAGCCACTCGGTATAATTTTGCTCTGGATGGCCTCCGATAAGCTTCCAAACTGCCACGACACGGTTTTCTTCCCATGACTCACAGCCCTAAGGATACGATATGTCCTCTGTATATCGAACAACAGAAAAACATAACAATTATGAAATATATATATATATATATATATATATATATATATATATATATATATATATATATATATATATATAGGGTAAACGGGATATGAGCCATAGGCTCATACTCTTATATGAGCCATTCCACGTGGCTTCCATATGGACCAATAAAAATATAGTGACTTGGAAAAGATAATTTAAGTAGATAGAAATAAAGGATCCCATAAAAGATCTGCTAAATAATAATTTACCATATCTTTACCTAGAAACTTACCTAATATATTTGCCTATGAATTTAAATAGATAAAAATAAAAGATCCCATCATGTTAATGTTAATATTAATATTAGTGTTAGTGTTAATATTAATAGTAATATTAGTATTAATATTAATATTAATTTTAATATTAATTTTAATATTAATTTTAATGTTAATATTATAATGTTAATATTATTGTTAATATTTAATGTTAACATTAATTTTAATTTTAATTTTAATGTTAATATTAAGTTTAATATTAATATTAATGTTAATATTAATATTAATATTAATATTAATATTAATATTAATATCAATGTTAATGTTGATATTAATATTAATATTAATATTAATATCAATGTTAATGTTGATATTAATATTAATTTTAACGTTAATATTAATGTTAATATTATTGTTAATATTAATTTTAATGTTAATATTAATGCTAATATTAATATTAATATTAATATTAATATTAATATTAATATTAATATTATTGTTAATGTTAGTTTTACTTTTAATTTAATTTGGAGAGACAAATGACATTATTCTATTTTAAATTCCTAGACAAACATATTTGGTAAGTTCCTAAGCAAAGATTTGGTAAGTTATTATTTATCAAATCTTTTATGAGATCTTTTACTTCCATCTATTTAAATTTTTCCTTCAAATTACTTTACTTTTATTGGTCAAAGAAATAAAAAAAAAGATAATATTCTTTTATGAGATCCTTTATTTCTATCTGTTTAAATTTCTAGGCAAACATATTTGGTATGCAAAGATATGATAAGTTATTATATATCAAATCTTTTATGAGATCTTTTATTTCTATATATTTAAAAAAATTCTTCCAAGTCACTATATTTTTATTGGTCCACATGGAAGATATGTGGGATGGCTCATATAAGAGTATGAGCCTATGGCTCATATCCCGTTTTCCCATATATATATATATATATATATATATATATATATATATATATATATATATATATATATATATATATATATATAGTATACTAAACTGGTAGCTTACAAACGTCATGTACATACCGGGTTCTTCCATATTTTATACGCAATGTGGTTCTCAAAAGAAACCAACATTGAGCAACTGGGCAGACGGACAGGCGGCTCAGAAGGACCGGCCTCCTCAGATGGAGCAGAACCGCCTTGACATGATAGGAGTCGGCCAATTGGCACGTCGTCGTCGTCGTCATCGGAAGAACGCGTAGGAGTAGGAGCTCGTTGCTTCGACCGAGCTTGACGTGCCGGTGGCGGCGTCCGAGACCGAGCTTGGGGCGTCGGTTCGAAAATTGTTAGCGGACGCTCGAGAGGACGTCCCGCACGTTTCTTCCGCTTTGACGCGGTGGGCCGTATTCTTTTGTTAGCGGCCGGTGGACTGCAGGACAATATACAGTTATTAATTAGTAGAAATATAAATAGGATATGCAGTTACCCTCCGCATATGAGCATCATGCAGTTACCCACCCCCATATCGCATTACAGTAGGATTGCCAGGCCTGTGGCAGTCCTAATGTATATCAGGACTGCCACTGTCCTGGCAGTCCTCTTTCACAAGAGGACTACCAGGACTATGGCAATCCTGATTTACATTAGGACTGCCACAGGCCTGGCAGTCCCTGTATTCAAACCCGAACGGCCAAAACGAGATGCTCGTTTGTCGTGTTCTAGGGTTAGGATTTCAAGATAAATGTGGGTTTCTTGTGTTCGAAAATTCCTTTCATGAACCATAAAGATATTCTAAACCTAATTTATCAAAACTTTTTAGAGAATTAAAAATATTCTAGGGTTTTGAATAGAATGTACAAAATTCTTGAAGAAATTAGGGACGAACGTACCTAGATTCTGGTTGCTTCGACTTGCGTGTCATCTCTTCGAATCTACGAATGTTGTTGAAGAAATATTGGTGGAGAAATTGGGAGTGGAGTGGTGGAGGAGAAGAAATTAGGGTTTTGGGAGAGGGAGAGGGAGAGTTCTCTTTTTTTCTTTTGGTGGAGAGAGAGTGTAGAATGGGTTATGAGAAAAAATGAAGGGTTTGGGGGGTTGGGCTGCCCCCTAGCAAAATTTGGGTGTCCCCTAGCAAATTCTCCACCTTCTTGGGCTGCCCCCAAGTAAGGGTTGCCCCCTAGCAATAATGGTGGTGCCCTTAGAAAAAACCTTTATTTTGGGTTGGCAATTAGGGTTGAATATTATTCCATTTTTTTATGAACATCGAACTTAATTGAACCAAACAAAGTATTGGGTTCGGCTTTGATAAAATTTTGTTTTGAAATACTAAAATAAAAAAATCGATTTCGGTTTTGATTTTGGGTTTTGATTTTCGTCCAAAATTAAAATCAAATAAGATTTATACAATTGCGTAAATACTTTCAAATTTATGCATATTTTGTTATTAAAATATGTTTATTTTGAAACAATTTTATTTATATGTTTCGAAATCCAACTTTGATCATTTAACAAGTAGTCCAACTTTGGATACAACTTTAAAATACAACAATTGTGTGTATAAAAATTATAATTTTTATTATAATTTAATCACGATACCAACTTTCTGAAGTGATCTAAGGATAGGAGAGATCCAACGAAGGCAAGAGTTTTCACAAGACAAAGTCTGCACTCTTGCCAACACCGAGAGAGGTGTAGAGTTTTTGGCAAGACAAAAAGTCTACACTCTAGCCAACTCAAATGAAGAACTAATAACGGTTACAAACTGACTTCAAGAAAATACAAAATACATCAACAAAAGAAAAAGTGTTATTCTCTTTACGTTTGCAGACGTTATAACAAGATAGAAAAAACAACAAAGAAAACACAAAGAGAAACTACTCGCTGGGGTGAACAAGTCACCATTGCTCAAAGCAAGATTCGGCCTACATCCGATCTGCTCACAGGAACCAGCAAGTTCAAGAAAGAATCTCCGGAACGCTCTTCGTCACCCTCGGATTAACTTCGAAACTCAAAAAGAGAAGGGAAAGCCCTATGCGCCCATAGGCTCGTATTGCTGCTGCGGCTGGAGCGGGAGGTGCATAGACTCTCGGAGTGGAATTCGTGGCGAAGAATGGTGCTCTTTATATAGAGCAGGCTGGCACCTATGGACGCATAATGATGCTTATGCGTCCATACGTGCCGGCCAACCAAATTCCATCAAATTCGGGGCTTAGCCGTCGACACAGCCGCCCACACAGCAGTGTGTCTCGCACCGACAACACCGCCCACGCCGCTCATGCCAACCACTTTGCACCCTTCGTCCGAGTCTGAGTTGCTAAGCCCCTACAGGACTTAGCTCGTGGTGACAAAATAAAGGTTTGTTCTTTGTGATTTATACTTAACCCTCTAGAAAAATTCACCCACATTGGCCACCACACTCCAAGTGCATACTCCAACACAAGCATAGTTATATATATTGAGGTATACACTTTGGTGGTTTTTCAATATGGGACTAAAAGTTTCCAAAAGCAAGTAGAAAACACCAACAAGATCCGACCCATTAAACATAAAATATTTCAACCGAACAAACCAAATAAATCGAATTAATTATTTGGTTCAGTTCATTTCAGTTTCGGTTTTGACTAATTTCGATTTTGAATTTTTAGATTTTTGGTTTATTCGTTTTGACTATTTCGATTTAGTTGAAACCGAATAAACTGAACATTCACCCCTCTAGTCAAAATTTTTGTAGTTATTACAACTATCAAAATATTAACCGTCCTTTTTATGCAAACACGATCAATATTGACATTCGTTTGTATAGCAAAGACTGGCAAATTTTGCGGTACCTTCATCGAAATTTGTGGTGCCAATAATATTAACTTTATTTTGGAATTTTCAAATAGTTGGTTCCCTATACCTAGGGTTAGGGTGGACCTTCACGGGTAACCTCTAATTTGCAACAATCTAAGGAAAATTTTGGTGGCTTCCAAAAGGACGGTTTACAGTATAGTTCACTTGTGATATGATATGGTTCAAAATTGTATTAGTATATTGAACTGACATAAATTTGATTAATTATATCTAATATAATTAAGATGTTAAAATAATCTTAGCTACTATGCTTCCAAGCTACTATAAACAAACAAGGAAAGAAAAAGAAGAAGGATGTTGTAGATAGGTAATTTTTTTCTTTTTCATTTTTCTGATGAAAGATCCTTGTATATAATATCTTGAGCTTATTATATAACTCAAGTACTAAGTTTATTATTATCAAAAAAAAAAAAAAAAGTTACTAAGTTTACATGCGTGTTAGAATGCACACATGAATGTGTGACACATACTATTAACAATTCTTAAAGCTCTTTTTTTTTTTTTGAAATTAATTCTTAAAGCTCTTATTTTATCCAACGTGGAATATAAAAAAATGAAAACATACATGAGCATGTATATGCACATGTTTTAATTTATGTATGATATAAAAATAGTCTGTCCAGTGGCTACAATTATTTGTTGTAGCTGGCTTAACGAATAGTTTTTATTCTTGTATTTAGGGAGGGAGTCATAGTAATTTAATGGTGACGAGCAATAACATGAGCATATATTTTCATAAAATTTTATAAGGATTATTGTTCAATTTTTTTGAATAAAATGTCGTTCAATTTTTTCAAAACCATGTTCTTTAGTATTTCCTATAAAGATGATAGGAATGTTGTCCTCTTTTTCAAAATAATGAACGACTGCAATGACATGTGGCGCTTTCTTAGGTCTGTTCAAGGAAGTCATTCTCCCAAGATAACTCTTGTTAAGAGCATCTCCAACCCTATTGTCTTGTTAAGTGTTGTGAGTCTTATGTGGCTCCTATGTGGCATGAGCCACAAGACAATGTCTTGTTTATGTGGCAAAATTATATCTCAAAAGACAATGAGATAGAAAAATTTTCTCCAATGCAAAAGTATTGAGGAGACAATAAAAAGTATTGTTTTCAACTTCCAAGGCAACTTTTAAAACAACTACTCATCTTCTTTCTTTTTTCTAATATTTTTTTATTCATAATTGATGACATGGAAGAGAAGACATTGTCAAGTGCATTGTCTAGAACAAGACAATCAACTTCACAATGTCTTCTTTAATTTTTGCCACATAAGCTTCACAATTGACTTGAGAATTGCATTGGAGAAGAACTTTTGAATAAAATTTTGTCATTCCTATGTGGCATTAACTTTTTTCCAAAGTCACAATAGGGTTGGAGATGCTCTAAGATAGGAGACGATTAGCTCTTCAAGAGCAGCAGCGGGAAGCAAAACAAGCATGAAGGAAGAAAATTTCTTGAGAGGGATATTGGGAAGAAGAGAACAGGGTTCGAGTCCCCTAACTGTAAGAACCTGTAGGTGTGTGTGGGTTATAATAATAAAAAAAAAAGAATAATGCTATTTGTCCCTCCAAATTGTACTTCCAAACCGTCCCTCCTTATGTGGCAGTTGACGTAGCATGTTGATGTGACAGCTGACGTAGCAAAATTTTAAATTCAAATTAACGTTAACATTACAATTAACATTAAAATTAATGTTAATATTAATATTAATATTAAAATTAATATTAACATTAACATTAACAATAATATTAATATTAACATTAATATTAATATTAACATTAATTAAAATTAATATTAACATTAAATTAACATGGACAAAATTGGATAATTAACTTTTTGGGTTAAAATTTGCCATGTCATCGGCCATGTCAGCTGTCACATAAGGAGCAATGTATTGGAGGGACAATTTGAATGTACGAATAACATTACTTAAAACAAAACCACTAACTATAGGTCAAACTAGGGAAGCGTTGGTTGAAGTTGTTGATAAGGACCAGGATGTAGTTGAACTAACAAATAATGAGAAAAACTATGAGGCTAATTTGTAATTAAATATTCTTACTTATTCTGGGTGCCAACTTGATACTTGTAAACTTTTTTTATTAGTACGTGGATTGCTTTCAGATTTTTCAATAACCTTTAGCTAGTATTTTCTGTCACAATTAACACACTACGTACTTAATAGCTGACAAAGCGCAAGATGGACGAATTGTCATATTACTGCCGATCGAATTGTTATTTATATTTGTAAGTTCAATCAACGTCAGGTCCTATGTTGGAAGAGAGTAATGGACATTTCTCTTTTTCTTGCAAGTATGGGAGTTACAAAATAGTTTTTACAGTAAACGCCTGTTTGGCATGTTTGGTATACATCCAACAAAAACCACTTTCAACGTTTGATTAACGTTGCAATCGTGTTAAAAGTGAAGGATTCCTGACAAAATCTAGTTTCTTGTCCCCTCCATTTTGCCAATTTCATTTACAACCTATTTGGGGAGGAAGTCATTGCAACTCGATGGATCTGGGGGGTTTTGTTGCCGGGAGTTTCCGTATCCTTGCAACTTGGTGGATCTGGAGAGTTCTATCTAAACAAGAAAAATGTAAAATTGTACAGTTACGGAAAACAAAATGGTGTCGAACCAAACATTATTAATAACTCAAAATAAGGTACAGATGTAATGGTGTAACTCTCACTTTCACACTTCCTTGGAGTTGCATTCATCCAAACAGGAATACGAAGTCTACCTCATTTCCCAGCTTTTATATGGCTCATGAAGATTGATTACCCACACAAAAAAGCAAGCTTAGACCAGTCTTGATCTAAGGACCCAGAAAATATGGTTCATGAAGATTGATTACCAACAAAAAAGCAAGCTTAGACCAGTCATAATCTAAGGGAACTTTGACATCTGATTTTCAACACTATCGAAATTAACTCGAGGAACGCGAGGAACATTATTGAAAATCTTGAAATCTAATTAAGTTATTAAGATGATCGATTCTTGTTGTTTTATTGCAATAGTGTACTTTTCTTTCCTCACTATATAAGCAGATACTCATGAGGGCAACAGAGTTACAGGTGCAGCAAACCATTTGGCAATTGAGTTCTCGAGTTCTCTAACCACCAAATGACAATTTTATGCCAATTACTGAGAATTGGGATTTTTCTGCAGTTCCAGTTCCTTTCAACCCCTCCTCAAACTCTATTTCCAATATCTTCTATGTATGACTAAATTTCATTAGCTAGTACAGAAAACAAGCAGCAAGAAAATAAATTTGGTATGGCTGACCTGGAAGAGCAATAAGTAACTAGTACATGTCCTGAAATTTAGTCCTACATGGACACAGTTGCTAACACAAAGATTCATGATATCATTTTTAGCAACAAACTCTATCCGAGAATTTATCTTTCAGCAACAAAATATCGCAGCTGAGCAATCAGAGATGAAAATAATTCAATTTAAGTTGAACATGAGACACAATGCAGTAACCAACTGTTGTATTAATATACAAATTGATGAAATCCTCAAAAATTTACATTCTATGATGATCATATCTCATCTGCTCCAGCTCGAATAAGAAGAATTACGGACATTACACAAGAAAGATGCGTAACCTATAGAGAGCATAAAAAACTATTCTCTCAACCGATTCAAAGCACCCTCCGTTTTCCTCTCATCGTGTGATTGAAGCGGTATCATGAGTTTCTTGAAGACGAGGATTCACCAAGTGAGACGGAGGCCAGAGAAGAAGCCCACACCCGAGCATTATTCGCACCTTTCTGGAAGTTCCTCGTCTTGTTAGAGAGCCTGAGCTTGCTCCAGAGCCTCTTCAGATCAATTACATGGAGAACCCGCTCCAAGAGATGACTCCACTCCCCAAAGATCCCGAGATTCAGATTCCAAGCATAAACGGCCATTAAGGCTTTCAGGCGGGAGATGATTACAGGGAAGAAGAACACAAGTGCCTTTAAACAGATAAAAAGTACAGAAAATGCTAGATAGGGCTCCGATGTCATGATTTCTCCTAGAGATTTATTCCATGGATTCAGGACCTGAAAGTTTCCTGAGTTGCTGGATGGTTCCTCCACGAAATATGCAACTGGCTCAAGACCTACCAAAATAAATAGTGAGAAAGGCAAATTTCATGCAATTAATTAATTAGCAAATACTACAAATTGAGGATACAACACTCGAATAAGAAAAGTAAGTAAGTTTGATTCAGCTGGGTACAAGATAGAGTCCATCTCCCTAAATTAATCCAACAAGGACTCGATAGCACTCCTTTCATTTATCTAGGATCTCATACTTACATACTAAGTCTAAAAAATTACAATTTCATATGATAGCTTTCCCAGCTCATATTATATGTTTGCTTCCCAATTTCTAATAGAAAAAAGAAAGCAATTAGCGACAGGAAAACTCATGACACCTAAAATAAAGCATTCCTCTATATAATGGTAACATTTGCAATACAATATGCTTACTTACCTTACTGAATATGGAAAGCTTACACCAATTGGCCTCTAATGATCATGATCATAAATGCAACCACCAGGTATCTGCTATTAGGGCTAGTATGGTTCCCATTTGAAATGGAGCATTGGACGTTTCATTTTGGCCAAAAAGGTTACAAAATCTGTCTGCTTCCTAGCATTTGCCATTTTCACCATACAAAAGTGGTCGAAAACGGCAAATGCTCGAGAGCGCATCCATTTGGCATTTTCCATTTAAAATTGAGCACTTACCATTTCATATGGGAACCAAACTATCCCTTAGAAGCAGTTGCTGACCATACACAGACCCAAAAGACTATTATATACCTATTTTAGAATGTACTTTGCTAATGCACAATATGCTAAACTTAATAACACAGACTGAAACATATTTAGTTTCATACATAGTTCATCTGTTGTATTCTCAATTTGTCAACCTTTTTTTAAAATCTAGACATATGTTAACCAAATTTGTCAACAATTTTGTAGTTCTAAGCTTCTAGCTGTTCAGTGCATTAACAAACCTAAATAAGCTTCTCAGCTCCAGTTATCCAGCCTAACAATTTATAACTAACAACTTGGAAGGCATTCAGCATGTGAGGTATCACTGAAGTCACAACTTCAGAAGCTCTGTTGTAAGGAATGCTGTAATTAGTTGCCCAGATAGCATCATATATCATTTGCAAGTCTAATCTACACTAGCAATTGTTAGTTTGCAAGACTTTTACCAAACTATATACAGTATAAAATCATTCAAAGAAATAGCATATATTCTAGCAAATATCAAAATCACCTGTAATTTCTCTATAGAAATCCACAAGGGAACTGAGATCTTTTGAACCATGATACTGCACCCTTTCTGACCCATTAGCCATCAGTATAGATGGAAAGCTGTGGACACCGAATCTTGAGAAATCACTGCAAAAACATTCACATTTATGTAGATATTATAGCATCAGCAAATAAAATATTATAATCTACAACAACAAAAATGAAATATTATAATCTAACAAACAAAACAAGGAGATGAATTATCATGTTCATACCTTGGCATGGCAGCAGATTCTTCAACTGCTAGGTGTCTAATTTGAGGAAAGATGGTGCTGAGAGCATCAAAAGTGGGCCGAGTTTTGTTTGAGAATGGACACCAAGATGCATAGAAAAGAACAGAATAATAAGCACTTCCTCGAACGTTACTCAACTCTATGTCAAGAGTATCTCCATTCACCTACCAAGTAGAAAAGAGTTTCAGTTTTCCCCCACACTATAATAAACAAGCCACTGCTCTAAGATTAAGTTTTCAGTAGGTAATTCAAACGGACTCATGAGACAAAGCAGAACAAATAGCACAAAATCAATTACCTTAACCTACAATGATATTCACCGACAAAAGATTAATGTTATTACTAGTTTACGAATAATATCTCAAGTACGGGTCACAAATGGTTTTAGAAGGTACTGAACTTCAGATTACTCAAGAAAATGATGGTGTACTCAGAGAAAGAAGAAATCAATTAATCTATACCTTCTTAACACCTGACATTAACCAAGATCACCACACAATCAACCTCTCCAGTTACTATGGGAACAAATTAGGGATCAGCAATCTTCGAAAGATAGGTGTCATAAGCACTTGCCTAACTTGATCAATCATCTGCTTTCCTCAAATCCTTGGACAAACTTTCTGCCCAATGGCATTCGAAAGAAATATACACAGGCAATAAAAGGTTTGTGCACAGAGAATCTGTACGCCAAACAATTTTCGTGGGCATGTGAAGAATAGTAAGTAAAGAAAGGTTCAAGTCGTTCTCTTCCTAAATCAAGACAGCTCCTAGCCTTAAAGGTAGAAAACAAAGTTCATTGGTCTGTCGTATTGTCCCTCGACCTTGGCATGAGGGTCTGGTAATTAACCACAAAATAAAAACCCAAATAAGATGATCCAAAAGGTCATCATCAAGCTTATATACAAAAGCCAACAGACGCAACCCTAGTAAATGTGTACGCAAAATTAGCTTATTAACCGAGGTTTTATTCACGTCAGGTCTAGACAAGGTAACTTGCAATGCAAGAAACAGATCCGCAGTGCATTATCTATAACAAGCAACTGCAAGTTAAAAATTGACATGACTTCATGCCCTTGGAAACTTGTAAGAAAACAATCTAAAGTGGACATAGATCATCTTAAGAAATCAGTTCTCCAAACCCGTTAACAATATTCTCTTGGGCAGAAAAATTATTTCAGTGACAAACAAAAGCATTTCCCCAAGTATAAAAGTTTCAGAAGGTTGCTGGAATTCCACTAAAGCCCGAGAAGCACTAATAAAAATAGTACAAGAAACTTCCAGCTAAAAGTTAACAAATAAAAAGGAATAAGAAAGTAAAAACTTATAACGTATTTGCTTGTTCGGAACAGAACAGTTATAGTAAGAAGTTCAATCAATATAATAAGCAACCTTTGTATAGATCAATAATGCTTTTCAACCACCGTGGTTGTGTGAAGGATAAATCCATAAATATTCATTGGCATAGAGTATTCACAAGAAAAATAAGTAAACAAGATAACCAATACATGTGTGGCCAAATAGCTATCACATTAAAATTCAACAATCCACTAGTCCCGCGATTGGATTTATTTCTATAAATGGACAAAATCGCTAGCATATTCAGGTTGATGTTCCATGGTGTATTTTGTTTACCGATGGCTTAATCTCCAGAAGAAATGTGCATACAATTTTTAAAATCTAGAGGATTAAGAATTAGCACAAAAGAATATGTTATTGTACTATTTGTATCATTTTTTAAGTGAATTGTACCTATTTATTATGCTAGAAAGTAGGTCAGTACAAGTCATGTCTGAAATGGACATGAAGGAACACGAGGCCAACACTCTAAAATATGCTACTATGTACCAAAATCAATGTTGCGTCAGTGTTGAAGTGTCCACACAAGTTCCACCAGAAGTCGCTACCGATGCAACGACTAGTGTTCCAGAACTATGTAGCAACTCAATTTTATGTACACATCCAGAAGTCGCTACCCTATTTTCATGTACACGTCCACGATAAGTTCTATTTGACAGCTCAATTTTATGTTCTCAAGTCCAGATACTTATCATTCAACATTAAATGTAATACTTCCGTCTCATAAAACATCTTACCATGTACCAGAGATAGACTATCACCTTGACACCTTTACAAGTATAAAAATTTGTATGGATCTATAAATCACATAAACTTGTAAATCCAGCCATTATGCATTCTAGTATATTTTTATTTTTATTTTTATTTTTATTTTATGCATTCTAATATATATATATATATATACACATAAATATGTACATATATACCTAAATGCATAAATACAATTTTAGATTAAACATGTAAGAGTCAGTTAGCAAGTGGATTGCACGCCCATTTGGGAGGTGGAAAGAAAGAACTTTGGCAGTTCCATCAACAGTCAATATAGGAAGCAAGGTCAAGCGACGGAGCAAAGGAAGGAGTGATTGGTCACCTAGTCAGAGGTAGCGTGGGGACAAAGTCGAGTAAGTCATACCCAGCCTTAATAAGCAGTGGAATCCCGAGTTACTACAGAGAATTAGCAGCTTGTGGAAGGGCAATGAACATGGTCAATTTACATCGTGCGAAAGCAAAAGCAGTTTCCATCTTCATTTCTAGCAACTTGGCCTCGAGGGCCAAAACCACATCATCTAACACGAAAATGAATACAGCAGGACCCACAGGTTATATAGGGATTTACCATTTAATATGCATATATACATCTATAGCTTATCAAGATGAAGCCATATATTACCAATTGGCAAAATTTTCTGAATGACTTAGATATTAGAATATACAAAGGCCCAGAGGGTGACAAGGTAACATCAGCTTCAACAACACAGTCAGCCTCACCTGGTTCTCAGCTCCATATCTCAAATAGTCTTTTGCAGGATACTCCAATTGCTCATCAAGAATAAGCAAAAATATTCTGATTAAAGTTTTATGTAAGTTGCCACAAGAAAATAAATTGAATTATTGAATGTTAGGCAACGTATATCAGCCATGCATCATAATATATTATTGGTTGAGATTCAACATGTATCAGGCATGCATCTTAAGATATTATTGAGATTCGAATCAAGGTTACGAATCAATTTGCATAGGACATATATCCTATCCAGTAGCGAATCATGTCATTATCGAGTAGTGAGCACTCAAATATGCTTAAACACATAACTAATGTCATCCTTTGCAACAAAAGATCAAATTGATCAATAAATTCATAAAAATCATGATGAATTGGTTGAGATTCAACGTGTATCAGCCATGCATCTTAAGATATTATTAGATTTGAATCAAGGTTACGTATCAATTTGCATAGAACATATATCCTATCCAGTAGCGAATCATGTCATTATCGAGTAGTGAGCACTCAAATATGCTTAAACACATAACTAATGTCATCCTTTGCAACAAAAGATCAAATTGATCAATAAATTCATAAAAATCATTACGAATTGGCCAATCCTATTATACCATGAGTTATAGTCTAATCTGGATGAAAAGATACCATGTTCGATTAAAGTATGGAATAGGTTCAAGAAGAGGACGATTTGGCACCAGAATTGCATCTGCAACATGACATGAAGCCAATAACTAAACATAAATACCATTTTTTTTACATTTACATCTTTAATATTACATAAATTTATATTACCAATTAGACGGAGATCTCCAGAACAACTCATACCCCGCCGTTGTCATGTCGCTTCCAAAAATACGTGGTACCTAAATGCACCGCCCTCTAAACAATAACAAAGACCCCATCCCAAAATTTTGGGTCCATGAACTGCTCACCTTTAAATTAAACTATGCTCTATATACCCTCAAATAATCTTTTCTAACACCTATGTACATCATTCTAATTAACAAGTCATATTATCTTATATAGTCCCTTCCAAATGTCTACTACTCTTTGCATATTGAGCTTAAAGATGTATGCGACATGAGACCAGACAATGGCACATACATCCAACTATATGGCTTCACAATTTAAACTGTTACTTCAATGCCATTAAAGTTCCTAAAGTAAACCAAACTAACATCAGAATGTATGGAACAGATAAAGACTGCAAATATATTTATATATGTAAGTACCAATCAAACAACAACAATACAATCACTAAATACCAGAGGAAATCATCTAATATAATCATAATATGACAAATTACAGATTGTAGTGGTAATTGCAAGGGTTATTGGCAAGAGGAAAAACAGAGAATATATAAATTTCAGCTGCCAAGAGCATAGAATCAAATAAACGAGAGCAGATAGACTCACTCTTTGAAAACAATGGACTCAAGGATATGTGTGTGGGTTTCATCATCAAATTATAAATATCTAAATTCTAGAACAAGACCGAAACACCAGAAGCACACAAGGATAAGGCAAGCACAGAACAATAGTGGTAAACTAGGGTCAAGTCAGGTCAATTAAAACAATTTTAATCTTGTTAATTTCAGTTGAATAATAATTGTATCTTCTTATGGTTGACTATAGCAGGGGGGATTTGCAAAAGTAGAGATTTAGATGTAGATACAAAGAATCAGTCTTTCCGTAAATGGTTGGAACTGGATTCAGGAAAATGTTAAAAAAATGTTACGACTGTATGATTAGTCATTGAATCAGTCTTTCCGTAAATGGTATATGGACATCATTTTTCTCCTTCTGAATGCTTTGTGGGCGTCTAATTCTAGGGTTTTCTCGCAGAATAAGAAATGGTTTAGGATAATTCCAATAGAATCTAGAATTTAGTTTGTATGTATTCATCAACACCTAATTTATCATCTCATTGATTTTCAATATTTTCACTCTTCATCAAATTTAGTACCATGAAAATCTAACAACCAGCCTAGTGACACAAGCTCCTGCCCAGGTTGAAAGAACAAGTAAGGATGAGATATAGATATGGTCCCTTGACATGTATGATACAAAGAAAAAACTCGATGAGTATGGACTGCCTTGAGATTTCTAATCTACGAACCAACCGACACTGGACAAATCACAAGGTCAGTTGTCAGTGTATAAGTGCAGAAGCTATCTTACTAGAGGTAACATCAGCCTCAAAAATGATACAATGAGTATAGCCTGCCTTCAGATTCCTAATCTGTGAACCAACCAACTCTGGACAAGTTAAGAAGGTCAGCCGTCACTGTATGAGTGCAGAAACTATCTTGCTAGAGACTTGTCAGCTTCAAACAATGATCTGCCACCTAACTGAATTGGTACCTCTATGAAACCAGACGTGGAAAGGAAGATGTGTACTACACTTTCTACATTTTCCCATTATATAGCATATTCATCGACAACAGGAAAAATAAACATTTGGATATGCAACAAACAACCGGCATAACCTCAAAATAAATACTAAATGCTTCAATACTTCAAAATCATGGTAGAAGCTTGCATCAAAGCTGATGTGGTTGCATAGTAATTTTCATGGGAATTAAAAGAAAACAGAGAGGACAAAAATAACCAATCTTCTATTCTTCTTTCCCCTTTTCAAAATATTTAAGTGGGGAACCATGGTCAGTTGAGTTTTCAAAGTTCTCCATGTTTCTGCTTTTGTCTATTCCACACCATTTCTGTAAAACTGGGACAATCAATCAGTTAACTACTTTTCTTATATTGGCTATTATTTCCCACTTTTTCAACACAGATTACAGATATCTGGAAGTACACTAGGAAAACCATCAAGTTCTGCTCTGCCAAATCATTTTATGGCAAATGAGTTGGGAGAATGAAGTCCTCGGTTCAAAAAGGATTAAATGTATTACAGTATTACCGTATTACTAACAACAACAATAAACTTTGATATAGGCAGAGATAGAATGTGAAATAGTCCATGGGTCATGGCAATCTCAGTTGCATAGGGCCATAAGCAAACTACTGACATCAGCAACCCTAAGGGGCCGTTTGGTTCAAGTTTTGGAGGCTTGGGAATGGGTTTTGAATTCCTTCCCATGTTATGTTTAGGACTGGGAATTGAGAGGGAATACGAGGGGCTTCATTTTCCTATTGCTATGGGAAAGTAAAACCCAAGGCCCCCAGTAGGGAAGAGTGTTGCTTTCTTGGGAATGTTGTTTGGCTGTTTTGTTTGGACGGTAATATCCTCCCTTTACTTTCAAAATTCCAACTTCTATCCCAAACATGTGAATTTAGGTAATAGAAGCATTATAAAATTAATGAAAGGATATTTATGGAAAACTAAACAAATTAAGATTCTTATTCCTGTCTGAACCAAACATGTGAATGAAAAAATTGAATTTTTCGGGCTATATATTCCCAACCGAACCAAACATGGGTATGGGAATGTTAAATTCCTTTCCCATGGGGAAGAAATGGGAAGTAGATTCCTAGGAGTACAAACCTTCATCCAAACGACCCCTAAGGACAACCCAACGAGTCATCACAAAGTTGCTCTCTATCTCCATGCATGTCCTCCAACGAGAAGGAGTTGGCACCCTTTCATTCACTAACTTAGGAAGCTTTCCTCCATCCCTTTTTCACGCTAACTTGGTTCATGAGAAAGAAGAACGAAGAAAGACTTAAAACAAAATTTCCCGTTAACCTTATTAACCTTAATGGTGGAGGCAAAGCTCTGGTTTGGACTTCCCCTTCCCTACTACTGTCAACTGATGTCCAAAATCAACATCGTTTAATACTACAACACTACAAAAAACATACAAGCATTAGACTAAATTGATTTCCCTAATTCATAGCCCCAAATTGCTAAATTGGTTTCCCCAATTCGTAGCTCCCATCTCCAAGACCCAAATTTGCCTAATCTTTTGACAGTAATAGACATTAAAAAACCTAACCCCGCAATTGTTTTTTTTTTCCCAATATTTCAACAATCACACAGAAGAAGAATACCCATAATCCAAAATACTAACTTTAGGAGAAACCCGATCCCAAGAACCGAACTTTCCTACGGATTAGACAAAATCACACAAATTAGCCGAAACCCACAATTTTTTTCCAGAAGGAAACGCGGTTCCGAATAGCACCCACAATCCCAAATGCCCAATTTAAGAGAAACCCCATGCCAATACATATCCCCCTCAGCCCAAGAACCAAACAAACGAAACTTTAGGAGAAATCCCCGTACCTCTTCCGCGGAGGACCGCTCGATCCACGCCGGGCACTGCGACCGGAGGCCTCCGGCGAAGAAACCGAGGTCGAATCGGGGACAGACGGAGGACGCGGCGGTGGCGTGGTGGAGAGAGAGGGAGAGGATGAGGAAGAAGAAGGAGAGAGCGAGAGAGAGAGCCATTAAAAGTTGGAATTTTTATCTTCTGGAGAAGAAGAAATGGAATTTTGGGGCTCTCTCTCTCCTCTTTTTTTTGGCCTATATTTTTTAGGGGTGTCCTCTCAAGTCTCAAGCACCAAACCGAAAAGGCTGCCTTTTTTAACAAACATGAGAAAGCTGGTGGTTTTCTTATTGTTTATTACGGTTTATAATGTATAATTAGGTGTACTACTTTGGCAAGAATGATGGTTTAGGTGTACACAATTCTCTTTACATACTCGTTAGTCTCGTTAATGTGACAGTACATTATTGAATATCAATATCGAATAGGTCGAACTGACAGTATATTATTGGATGTTAATTATTACTAGAGCTGTCAAATGGATCGGACCGGACATGGACCGGACCGGACATAGGCCTCGTTTGGTTCGCGGAATCTCCCGGTTGGAAAAGGAAAGTGATTACTTTCCTATGTTTGGGTGTCCAAGAAATTGAGGAGGAAAGGAAAGTGATTCCCAATGGAAGGAAAATTAGGGGGGAAAGTGATTCCATCCATCCAAGGAAGGAATCACTTTCCCACATTGAAGTATTCACTTTCCTTTCCAAATTCTTTGGCATTGCCAAACATCGGAAAGGAAAATCAATAGGAATTAAAGTTTCCCAAAGGAAGGAAATAACAAGGAATTGATTTCCTTTCCCTTCCATTCCGCGAACCAAACGAGGCCATAGGCCGGACTTCTCAGGCCCATGTATTTTAGCAGGAGGAGCCAGGTCAGGCCTAAAGGTGAAAATCTAAGTCCAATCTGGCACATGACTCACGATCCGGTGGATTTTAGGTTGGGTTGGGCCAGGCCACGGGTCGGAGAAGCTTCCCTCCATGATGTCACGTGGACTAATACTTATGTGTGCATTTCTATATAATTATCATCACCAGCTAAGCATACAAATGGAGCCTATTGCTTTCATCTGCATGAAAAAATATGATACAAATGGAGTCTACTGTTTTCATCTGCATGAAAAGGTATGATACAATGGAGCATACAAATAGCGTCCACCACCTATTGAGTCTTTATTCAAACTCGTGTCCTCTTTAAGTTATGGTATAAAATGTGGCAAAATCCCACATACCAATATATTACAGGCGGGATGGACAGGTCCGGGCCTCGGTTCGGGACGGGCTGGGTGTTAGCTGCTGCTTTGTCATTAAGCAAAAGTTCAATTCCTTGTACATTTTTTAACATATGTTTTTCGATCTTCTTTATTTATTTTTGACCGTTGCACCAATTAATTCAGTAACGGTTATTATTCAAATTCTATTCAGGTTCAATGAACCATGTTTTTAACATGTGTTTTTATGTGGTGTAACGTTCGAATTAAATTGGCTAATTAAAACTACGTTTAATTTTTCTCTCCATTGCAAGCCTATATATTGAGCTCCTTTTTCATTCTCCATATACATAGAAAAAAATTTCTTTCCGCAACTCTCCCGAATTCTTCACTCCTTCAAAATTCTGTTCGTTGTTTCGCTCTGGGCAGAGCTAAGTTGGTGGTTGCTCTCTCCAAGTCGTGTGCGGCAAAGAGATTCCGGTGGAGCGAAAATTTTACCACTAGGAGCGTTCGGATACCGTCTGCACATAGACCCGAACTATCTCTTAGGGCAGTGCTTCGTACGCGACTTCCCCGGAGGCCGGTAACTTATAATTTACTTTATTTTGTTGCAGATTTTAATCCGAAGAATTTGAAGAAAAATCTAACAATCTAAGAGATAAGCCGTTAATCCTTGCTGTACAAATTTCGTATATATATATTTTGTTCATCCTTGTCGTCCGATTTGCTGTGAGCATTTTAGCTTTAACAAGTTGTAGCTAAAGATTAACACTTATTTATCGTTAACAATTTGCTATAGGCTAAAGAAAGTCTTTGCTGCGAGCTAAAGTATTATATGCTGTGAGCTAGAGTATTAATAATAATAATAATTGGGTAAATTGCAAAAAAAAATTCGTTAGATTCTCGCTTTTTGCACTAAAAGACCCCATGCACTACTAAAATATCATCTAATAGCGACGTAATTTAGCGACGGCAAGAAATGACGTCGCTATTAGCGACAGCTTTATAAACACGTCACAAAACGTCGCTGCCTAGCGACGTTCTGCGACATGAGTTTCCTACGTCGCTGAATACGACGTTCAGCGACAAAGTATAAGTATATGTCACCATTTTTGCGACGTTTAGCGATGTGAACATGTGACATCGCTAAGTTATTTTACTTAGGGCACGCCGCTGCCTTCTTTCCCCCTCACTCTCACTCGAAAACTTACGAAACTTTTAATTCCCCCCCCCCCCGGCGACTCCCTCCCCCTCTGTCAGTGCCCTCCCCCCCCCGGCGACCCCCTCCCCTCCGGCGACTCCCTCCTCCTCCGGCGAGCTCCTCCTCTTCAAGCTCCTCCTCCCCCAATCCGAGCTCCTCCTTCTCTTCCTCAGGTAAACCCTAACCTAACTCCTCTCCTTCCTCCTCCTCTCCCACGGACACACACACACGGACACACGGACACACATCGTGTCCCCAAAGAGTTTGGTTTGTTTTTGGACACATTGTATCGAGTATTTGGACACGAGTTTGGTTTGGTAGACACGTACACACATGACACGATTAGTGTGAACATCACATGCGCAATGATGGAGCTTGAGTGTGGTTAGGACATGCAAGAAAATCATTATATACATTTTACGTCCCCTCTTCTTAGGTCATGGTCTCATTATTTAGACATTGTTATTGTTGGCCCATTTGGTCATATGGTCAAACCTGATTTTAATAATTGAATAAACTCTGTCTGGATATACAAAGCTAGTCGGAACATCTCGGACTCTTGAACATGATCAAGAATGGCTATCCACTGAATTCAAGACCGAAGATCTGTTTGCCTACTCGAGTCTGTAATTCCTTATGCAATATATTTTCATTTTATTTGAGTCTAGAAATATGTTGTAAACCGAGTCGTACTGGCAAATAGGCTACCCTCAAATGAGTTCAAAATGTTTTTAAAATGACCTCTCAAAAAGGTTTACAAAAAAGTTTTCAAAAAGGTTTTCAAAAATCACCAAAAAGCTTTTTCAAAACCCTAACTAAACCCTGACAGAACTCGGACCGAATTCGGCCAGAGTTCGGTTAGTGGCCGTTGTGATTTTGAATCCTTAGAACTTGGTCCTCCTGCAGTTACGGATTTGACCGAGATTTGCTCATAGAGTTCTGCCCGAATTCTGTCAGAAGTCTGCCTTTGAAATTCCTATAAATAGAGAAGGATTTCGATCATTTCAACTCACTCATTCACTTTCAATCTTCTCTCTATCTAAAGCTTTCAGTCTTTCAAAGAGTTTTCTAGAGCTTTCAATTTCAGATCCCAAGCCAATTACAATCCTCTAGTCGATTTGCCAGTGCGGTACGGTCTAGAAGTTTCTGAGAGATTGTAATCAGAAGGCTTGATTGAAGAATACCTCTTCACATTTGAAGTTGGACGAGTTCTTCGTATCAAAGCTCGCGTTGTAGAAGTTGCAAGGACTTCGTAAGAAAACTTGCAGTTTTTCCAATAGTGGATTCAACTGGTAGCAAGAGTTCTACCGACTGGATTAGTCCTCAACAAAGGGATACCAGTATACATCGCTGTCTTTGCGTTTGCTCTCTTAACTCTGTCTTTACTTTATTTCAGTTGTGATTAATATTCTGTGATTGTGCTGCTAACATTTTTAATTAGCATTATTCCGCTGCCAACTCTATTCACCCCCCCTCTAGAGTATTACGCTTTACTATTTCGTTCCTATAATTGGTATCAGAGCGGGTGTTACAGGTAAAGCAAAGGTAACAGTACAATTATTTATTCATTTTAATTAACTGTTATATATATCACAGCACAACACATGGTAACTGTGAAATTCACAAGTGAAGGCCATGCCACAAACAGACCCCCACTGTTTGATGGTACAAACTATACCTATTAGAAAACACGGATGAGTTTCTTCTTGAAATCACTTGACTTTGATTTATGGTCCATTGTTCTTGATGGCTATCAAAAGCCACCTCGTATAAATGTTGATGGAGTTTTAGTTGAAAAACCCCACAACAGATATACAGAGGAAGAAAAGAAAAAGGCCAGTCTTGACGCACGTGCCATTAATGCTCTCTTTTGTGCTTTAGACAGAACTGAATTTAACAGGGTGTCTATCTGCACAACGGCTAATGAAGTGTGGAAGCTACTTGAAGTCATACATGAAGGCACGACTCAAGTCAAAGAATCTAAAGTCAGCAGACTTACTCAAGAGTACGAGGCGTTCAAGATGAAGCCCAACGAAACAGTTACACAAATGTTCGAAAGATTCCTGGATATTGTAAATCCTTTGTCCTCCTTAGGTAAAGATTACAGTAACCATAAAAAGATTCGCAAACTCTTGCGAGCACTTACCAAGAACTGGATTCCGAAGGCTACTGCAATCATTGAAGGGAACAACCTCACAACTATGTCCCTCGAAGTACTCATGAGTAAGCTACTCACTCATGAACTGGAGCTACAAGATTTTGAAGAGCCTGCACCAAAGGAGAAGACGATCGCTCTCAAGGCTCAGCACAGAAAAGATGCTGAAGGTGACTCAGACAACAGTGGATCTGACGCTGAAGATCAAGCACTCCTAGCAAGGAAGTTCAAAAGATTCATGAGACATGAGAAGAGAGTCAAAGAGAACAACAGCAACAACTGGTATCAAGAAGATGCTGTTTGCTATGGCTGCAAGAAGAAGGGACACATGAAGAAGGATTGTCCCACAAACTCATCATCAAGCAAGAAGAGCAACAGGTATGAAAAAGGGAACCTGAAGAAATCAACATCTAGGAGATATGCCAATACCAGCATATGGCATGAAAGTGAAGCCAGCGACTCAGAAGACGAACAATCAGAAGATGCTGTAAACGTATGCTTTATGGCATCCGATCAGGTACCTACTGAACCTGTAGTTGATACTTATGATGACTTCACCTTTGAGCAATTAGGAGATGCCTTCAGTGACCTGATGACTGATTGCAGGAAACTGTGTAGCAAGTATCAGACCGCTAAGAAGGTACTCAAAGAGTACAAAGGTGAAATAGGTAGACTTACCGACCTACTAGCTAAGGTTAGAAATAATGTTAGTGAGTCTGGTGAGCTTTCTTCAACAAAGCTCTTATTACACGAGACTACCAAGTCATCTGAAGAGAAAGACAAAATTATTGACCAACTCAAGGAAGAACTTTCTGTAGAGAAGAAAAGTCTTCGATGTGCACAAATCAGAATGGAATCACTCACTTCTGATTATACTAAGTTGTATGACACTTCTAAAAGATTGGAAATTAGGTTAGAAAAACAGCCTGAGCCTGCTGCTTCCTTCCCTAACACGTGTCACTTATCGAAAAATCGAAACACTTCCAAGCCAAACACTGTCAGACCTAACCATATAAAACCTTTACCCCAAAAGGTTAAGCCCAAACAAGATTATAGGTATGCTTTCTTCTATACTAGAAAACCTAAACCTACCAACCATGCACGCCACTCAGCTTTCAACACTCGACATGCATAATGTCATTATTGTGGCCTCATTGGTCATATTTCATCTGCATGTAGAATGAGAAAGCTTGTTGATTTAAATGTTTATGCTTGGATACCTAAAGCTAACAATACAGGACCCTACAAGAAATAGATACCAAAAATTTCATCTGTAAACTGTTTTGTAGGTGGAACACCCTTCACATGCTAGAAGCAAATGGATCCTCGACAGCGGTTGCTCACGGCATATGACCGGTGATGCTATCCTATTTGCAACACTGTCGAAGAAAAAGAAGGAAGGCTGTCTCCTTCGGTAATAACTTGAAAGGGTATATTATTGGTATCGGTGATGTTGGTAAGTCTCCCTATCCTGTGATTAAGGATGTCTGTCTGGTTACCGAGTTGAAACATAATCTACTCAGCATAAGTCATCTAGCTGATCATGGTTATGGCATCAACTTTGGCAAAGACAAATGTACTATAGTTGATAGCTCAACTGGTAGTACTATCTTTGAAGGAATCAGGGAAGACAATATATATGTTTTCTATTTGTTAGAAGAAACTAACATTTCAGGTAGATGCCTAATGGCCAAGAGTGATGAGAGTCATCTATGGCATATGAGACTCGGTCACGCAAATATGGATACGATCTCAAAATTATCCACAAAGAAGCTAGTACGCGGTTTACCGGACATTACATTCAAGAAGGACTCGGTATGCAGCCAATGTGAAAAGAACAAAGCTACCAGATCCACATTCAAGTCAGTAAACGCAGTATGTACTACTAGACCTCTACAATTGCTTCATATGGACTTATTTGGTCCTAGCAGAGTTGCTAGCCTCGGAGGTAAACTTTATGCTTTCGTAATTGTAGATGATTTCTTAGATACACGTGGGTATATTTCTTGACACGCAAGAATGATGCATTATCCAAATTTATCGCCTTTTGCAAGAAGGTACAGAATGAAAAAGGTTACATGATCACTCGCATAAGAAGCGATCATGGTGGCGAATTCGAAAATGCTGATTTTGAGCAATTTTGTGACACACACGGTTTTGTACACGAGTTCTCCTGCCCTAGGACTCCACAACAAAATGGAGTTGTGGAACGTAAGAACAGAACTCTAACCGAAATGGCCAGAGTAATGTTAAACCAGTTTAGTCTACCCAAATATTTCTGGGCTGAAGCTGTCAACACAGCTTGCTTTGTACTCAATAGAGTTCTAATTCGACCCAAATCGAAGAAGACTCCTTTTGAGTTATGGTTTGATAGAATTCCATATGTTTTATACTTTAGAATATTTGGCTGTAAATGTTTTATTCTTAATACAAAAGACAATTTGGGAAAATTTGATGAAAAGGCCGATGAAGGTATATTTTTAGGTTATGCGGCCAAGAGCAAAGGATACAGAGTCTTCAACAAAAGAACCATGATCATCGAAGAGTCAATCAACGTCACATTTGATGAACTAAATCAGATGACGATTGATGACAATGACGAAGATCCAACTGTACCAAGCTCAACATCAGCTGATCCTCAACCAAGCTCTGCACTAGCTGAACCTCCTAGAAAAGATCCAGGAACCAGCTACCTTCAGAATTTACCGAAAAGGTTGAAATTTACAGCTGATCATCCAAAAGATTTGGTAATTGGTGATATTACCAAAGGAGTAAGTACTCGTACATCCAGTAGAGATATTGTTTCTAGTATTGCATTTATTTCACAACAAGAACCCAAAACTATTGATGAAGCATGTAGTGATAGCTTTTGGATAGATGCTATGCAAGAGAAATTAAACCAATTTGAACGGAATCAAGTTTAGGAACTTGTTCCCAGGCCTATTGATCATCCGGTCATTGGCACCCGTTGGGTATTCCGAAATAAACTAAATGAGAATGGTTTAGTGACTCGTAATAAGGCTCGACTCGTAGCTCAAGGATACAATCAAGAAGAAGGTATCGACTACGATAAGACTTATTCCCCAGTTGCGAGATTAGAATCCATTCGCATGTTATGTGCATTTGCATGTTTTCATGATTTCAAACTATTTCAAATAGATGTCAAGAGTGCTTTTTTAAATGGTTTTATAAAAGAAAAAATTTTTGTAGCATAACCTCCAGGTTTTACGGATTTTAAAAACCCTGATCATGTTTTCAAGTTGAAGAAAGCCTTATACGGTTTAAAACAAGCCCTCGTGCTTGGTATGATCGTTTAAGCTCTTTTCTACTTGACAACGATTTTTCAAAAGACAAGGTTGATACTACACTGTTTATTAAGTCTTTTAATGGCAAACTTCTTTTAATTCAAATCTATGTTGATGATATTATATTTGGATCTACTGATGAATCTCTGTGTCAAGAATTTTCTAAGTATATGCAGAATGAGTTTGAGATGAGCATGATAGGAGAGCTGAAATTCTTTTTCGAATTGCAAATCAAACAAACTGATAATGGGACATTCATAAATCAAGCCAAGTACACAAAAGACTTGCTAAAGAAGTTTGATCTGGACAATGTCAAACCTATTGGCACTCCAATGGCAACTTCAACAAAGCTTGATTCAGATGAACAAGGCAAGCCAGTCGACACACGTAAGTATCGAGGTATGATTGGTAGTTTACTTTATTTAACTGCTAGTCATCCAGATATAATGTTTAGGGTTTACCTGTGTGCACGTTTTCAAGCTAACCCAAAGGAATCACATCTGTCCGCAGTTAAGCGTATCTTTCGATACCTTAAGGGCACTTCTTCTGTTGGCTTGTGGTATCCCAAAACTAAGTCCTTTGACCTTATTGGTTATTCGGATGCAGATTTTACTGGATGCAAAGTTGATAGAAAAAGTATCAGTGGCACATGTCATTTCTTAGGCAAGGTTTTAGTCTCATGGTTTAGTAAAAAGCAAAATTCTGTAGCCCTATCAACAACAGAGGCTGAGTACATCGCCGCAGGACGTTGTTGTGCTCAGATTTTGTGGATGAAACAAACCCTAGAAGACTACGATTTATTTTACACACATATTCCTATTTTCTGTGATAACACGAGCACTATTAATTTGACTAAGAATCCAGTATGTCACTCTCGTACTAAATATATCGAGATTCGACATCGCTTTCTTAGAGATCATCATCAAAATGGAGATATAAACCTTGTGTACATAGATATTGAAAATCAACTAGCTGACATCTTTGCTAAACCTCTAGCGGAAGATCGTTTCAATTATTTACATCGAAAATTTGGAATTTTGGACGTCAATAATATTAATTAATTTTGTTTTATGATTATATATCATTACGCAAAAACTGTGTTAGAGACAAGCTAATAAAGAGTTTGTCTGTCACCACAACTACGGTTGAAGCGAAGCGGTACTTAAGAGTTCCCCGGTGAACCTCCGCCAGTTGGGACAGTACTCCTACAGCTAATCTGAAACAGTCGCTGTGTAACGACATTTAATCTATAAAATAATATTAATTATGTTAATTGAAGTTGAAATGACTAGTCTTTGAATTAAATATTTGAAATGAGACAATGAAAAAGAATGGCTAAAATCAACTTTAAAGAACCCTAGGCGAATTCGGCCAGAGCTCTGACCGAATTCGGCCCGAGTTTGGTTGAGGGTATCAGGTTATATATACAGAACCCGAGCAGCCCTTCTTCTTCATTGCTTCCAAACCAATCACAACAGCAGCAGCAGCCGCGAAGGAGCCCCGAACCCTAGCTTTTCACCACCCTCATTCTTCCAATCCAAGGGGTGAAATCCATCCAAAATTTGGATTCGTGCGGAGTTCGCCGTTCTCTTCGACATACTTTGATTTCGGGAGGTATAACCCCATCTTTCTCCACTTTTCAATTAGTGCATTTTTATTTCAATTTGCACAAATGGCACCCAGATTCAATCTATCAAAGAGGAAGAAGACGAACCCTAGTGAGGAAGGGTCATCTTCGCATCCGCATACGGATTCCCTCTTCTCGCCGGTCCAAACGAACGACGGTGCGTTCGACGGGTTTTTCTTTCAAACCCTAGACCAAGCCCTACTGTGGTATGGAGACTTCTCCATGAGATCCATATGCACAGGCGCTCCAGTCAAATGGACTGTATTTTCTGATCATCGTCATTTCTTTGAGGCATTAGGGTTACATCTTTTTGTTAAAATCTGCTTCCCTATAGCAACTAATGTCATTAGATTATTTTATTACAATCTCATATTAAACACTTTTGATGTGAGCACTCGTATTGGAGGTATTGATATCAATTTCAATGACGACCTCTTAGCGGAGATCCTTGGTATCCCTAACGAAGGTGAACCGCTAGTTGACATCACTGAATTTGATTTTTCCGAAGGCACGACACTCGCCAGTTTCAAAGCGAAACTCTGTGCACCTGATAGAGTACGCTCTGGAAAGTTTAAGGCTAACAACCTGAACTTGTTTAACTATGAATTGCATCGAATCATCTATTCCACTATCCTTCCAAAGTCCACTTCAAAGGATGATGTGACTTCTCTTGAGCTGTCCGCCATGTACCACATTCTTAAGGGGATTCTATTTTCTGCCTCTAAGACCATGATTCAGATGATGGGTCGTTGTCGTGCAAGAGATAGAAATCTCTCTTACGCGATGATTCTCCCACACATCTTTCAGCGCTTCGATATCGATCTGTCGACTTGTACTCAGGACCCTGAGCCCAAGTTTCTTCAGTTATCTCGTCGTAGCATGACTGCTTCAGCTCCACCTACTGCTCCTCCTACTGCACCTCCTCTACCACCTCATCAGTATGCCATGACATTTGAGGGCATACATCAGCATTTATCTGCTTTACATGTCTCGATGACGGACATGGCTCACGAGCGTGAGTTTCGCGACGTCACCCGCTATCAGGCACTTGCAAACTCTTTAGCTGATCTTCGTTTTGCCCAGACTGGTCATTCAGCCGGTTCCATCCCTAGAGATCCAGCTTTCTTCGGTTACCGCTGTGAGGATGAGGCTGTTCATGCCTACTTCCAGTCCGGTAACGGTACCGTCCTGACCGTGCTCCACATCGTAATTATGTTGGTGAGTTCTATGCTGGCGCCCCTCCACATCCTTCTGGCGCTGGTACTTCTGGAGCTGGTACTTCAGGACATGCTGGTAGAGCTGCTGATGATGATGACGAGGATGATGATGAGGAGATGTAACTATATAATTTTGAGTGATATTTTATTGTGCACTTGGAAATGCTCCGACATTCCAAGTTATTATCAGTACTTTTTTATTAGCACTTTTTAGTATGCTTCAGTACTCTTTTCTTTCATAGACATGTTTATTATGCCTCAGTTTATGGCATTCAGTTTATTTCAGCACTATGTTTCAGTTTCAGCTTATGATAGCACTATTTCTTATATTGCTTCATTCTTTATAACTGTCTGTGAAGTTACATGCATGTGATGATTTTCTTACAATACATACCTGTGATATTTCTCTAATTTTATGCCTTATTTCTTTTATATAAGTTTTCTCACTATTTGTTACTTATGCATTTGATTGCGGGGGAGCTTTATCTTTTGCAAATATTTTGCTAAGTGACAAAGGGGGAGAAAATTAAAGATCTAATATTTTTTTAAGATAATACAGGATATGAACAATCAATTCTACTTCTTTTTGATTTTTGAACAAGCTTAATGTTATATCATTCATAGTTTGTCAATTCTCAAAATGGGGGAGATTGTTGGCCCATTTGGTCATATGGTCAAACCTGATTTTAATAATTGAATAAACTCTGTATGAATATACAAAGCTAGTCGGGACATCTCGGACTATTGAATATGATCAAGAATGGCTATCCACTGAATTCAAGACCGAAGATCTGTTTGCCTACTCGAGTCTGTAATTCCTTATACAATGTATTTTCATTTTATTTGAGTCTAGGAATATGTTGTACACCGAGTCGTACTGGCAAATAGGCTACCCTCAAATGAGTTCAAAATGTTTTTAAAATGACCTCTCAAAAAGGTTTACAAAAAGGTTTTCAAAAAGGTTTTCAAAAATCACCAAAAAGCTTTTTTAAAACCCTAACTAAACCCTGACTAAATCCTGATAGAACTCGGACCGAGTTCGGCCAGAGTTCGGCCAGAGTTCGGCCAGAGTTCGGTTAGTGGCCGTTGTGATTTTGAATCCTTAGAACTTGGTCCTCCTGCAGTTGCGAATTTGACCGAGATTTGCTCATAGAGTTCTGCCCGAATTCTGCCCGAATTCTGTCAGAAGTCTGCCTTTGAAATTCCTATAAATAGAGAAGGATTTCGATCATTTCAACTCACTCATTCACTTTCAATCTTCTCTCTATCTAAAGCTTTCAGTCTTTCAAAGAGTTTTCTAGAGCTTTCAATTTCAGATCCCAAGCCAATTACAATCCTCTAGTCGATTTGCTAGTGCGGTACGGTCTAGAAGTTTCTGAGAGATTGTAACCAGAAGGCTTGATTGAAGAATACCTCTTCACATTTGAAGTTGGACGAGTTCTTCGTATCAAAGCTCATGTTGTAGAAGTTGCAAGGACTTCGTAAGAAAACTTGCAGTTTTTTCAATAGTGGATTCAACTGGTAGCAAGAGTTCTACCGACTGGATTAGTCCTCAACAGAGGGATACCAGTATACATCGTTGTCTTTGCGTTTGCTCTCTTAACTCTGTCTTTACTTTATTTCAGTTGTGATTAATATTCTGTGATTGTGCTGCTAACATTTTTAATTAGCATTATTCCGCTGCCAACTCTATTCACCCCCCTCTAGAGTATTACGTTTTACTATTTTGTTCCTACAGTTATGGCTAAACCGGAAATTGCTGAAGCTTGGAACATCTACGGAATTTACTTTAGGGTTATTTAGTGATAGAGTTTCACATGATATTTAGATCTTCGTATTGTCCAATGTATGTCCGATTATATAATTTAACGCATTGCATGTGCCCCGATAATGTATATAGATAACAATGTAGTTATTTTAAATATAGTCTAGTATTAGATAAATTTTAATTAAAATTTGTTCTTTGGATATAAGTTTAAATATAGTTTAATATTAGATAAAATTTTATTAGAATCTGTTCTTTCGATATATGTTTAGATAGTATAATGTAGTTAATTTAAATATAGTTTAAATATTGAATATAATTTAAATTTATTTGTACAACTTTTGATATGTTATTTCTGGATAAATTTTTATATAATAGTTTAAATATTTAATATATTTTAATTTTAGTTTGTTATATATATGTTTATATAATTTGATATATGTTTAGAAAGTTGTAAGGATTTAAAGTTAGTTTTACGTGATGATTTACATAAGGCACGTACGTTGGTTGTTAATTATAAGGATTAAAAAACAAATTAGTGCGTGATATACAAACGGCTTGGATGACTCATTTCAGAGTCATTTTAATAGACTATCATTAAATGTTCAACACTAGCTGTTATTAGGCCTCACTTAAATCACGAGTTTGGTTTGGACACTTGACTTTGGTTTGTTTTCGGACACGACTCTGTGACACAGGACACAGGACACAGGACACACACACACAATACATACATATATACCTATATATATAAATACCCAAGGTTCACAATATCGGTATCGGAATCGGTATCGGACTATTCCTATGAGTATTGGTATCGGCGATATCGGTAGTATCGGCGGTATCGTATCGGAGTATCGGACTTTGGTATCGGAAAACAAATAATTATTAATAAATTATTTACATTTAAAAACATATATTTTATACATTTAGGCATAATTTTAAGTATTTCAGCGTTATTTCTTAGTAGTTTTGAAATTATATGAAATAGTAGTCACCCTTACCGATTGGTTTTGCCGAATTGACCGGAACAAAGACCCCCAATGTCGGTATCGATCAATATTTGGTATCGGTCGGTATCGGATCGGAACATGCCAAACCGTATCGGTATCGGTCGTATCGGATCGGTATCGGTCGATACTTTAAACCATGGTTGTCACATTAAGGGTCTTTGAGGAGGTGACATGTTGTGAAAAGATATATGCTTATAGTTCTCCTACGTAATGGTAAAGAAAATCCGTAGGAGAACTATATATAAGGATATATTTTTTCACAATATGTCATCTTGTCAAAGATCCTTAATGTACCAACCATGTTACCGCGGTATTGGTATTTGGATACCAATAGCGATAAGGTAAAGGGTACCAATAGCGATAAGGTAAAGGGTACCAACTTAAGGTATTGGTATTGGGATACCAATAGCGATAAGGTAAAGGGTACCTTGGTAGGTAATGATTAGAAATAGGATATTTGTGCTTGTTGGATAATGTGTGTCTATCTTTGTAGAATTATTTCCAAATGGATATGAATTACTACTTGCGGAATCGTTCATGGATGTACAATCGTCGTCCTGATGATATGTGTGGTGTGCGGGATGAATACATAGCGGGAGTAGAGCAGTTCCTGCAGTTTGCTAAGGCGTTCCCTCAGTACATGGACGACACCAAAATTAAGTGTCCGTGTGTGAAATGTCATAACGTGAAATATTATCCAGAAGTGGAAGTGACATATCATTTGTACTCGAGGGGTTTCACGCCTAATTACTATCAGTGGACCGCACACGGAGAACTTGTGTCTTTAGCATCAGAGCCGGAGCTTTACGTTGAGTCGTATATGCATGCGGGACCTAATTTTGTTTCAGATAATCATGCATACGATGACGGGTACGTCAACATGGTTTTCGATGCTGCGGGGCTTAGTTTCGTTCATGATGCACCTGAGGAGGCACCGAACGCCGATGCTGCACAGTTCATGGAGTTGCTGGAGAATGCAAGGACTCCATTGTATCCTGGTTGTGAGGATCATTCACCGTTAGAGGTGGTTACAAGACTGTTGAGCATTAAGTAAGATTTTAACATGTCGCAAGAATGCAATAACCGAGTGTTGGAGTTGATTATAGAGATCTTGCCGGCGGGTGCTAAGTTGCCTAAAGACTTCTACCGGTCTAAGAGGATGATGATATCGCTTTGGATGGGATACGAGAAAATTGATTCCTGTCGCAATGGGTGCATACTGTACTACAAAGACGACAAGGACGAAGATGTGTACAGATTTGTGGTGCTGATCGCTATAAGACAACTAGTACAGGAAGGTCTACCGGTGTAAGAAGACCGACTGATTCAATGCACTACTTGCCTTTAACGCCGCGGTTGCAAAGATTATTTATGGTGAAAGAGACGGCCGAAAATATGAGTTGGCACATGCGAGAACAGATTGAAGGAGTGTTGGATCACCCATCCGATAGAGAAGCGTGGAAGCACTTTGATCGTGTGTATCCTGATTTTGCTTCAGATCCGCGTAATGTCAGGTTGGGACTATCTTCTGAAGGTTTTACTCCTTTTGGTCTTTCAGGATCCCAGTATTCGTGCTGGCCTGTGATTGTCACTCCGTATAACCTACCGCCTTGGATGTGCATGAAGACTTAGTACATGTTTCTAACCGTTATAATTCCTGGTCCGAACAATCCCAAGAGGAACATTGACGTGTACTTACAGCCTTTGATAGATGAGTTGAATCAGTTATGGGAAGTAGGCGCTAACACGTACGATGTTTCCAGGAAGCAGAATTTTCAGATGAAGGCAACCCTTATGTGGACCATCAACGACTTTCCGGCCTATGGAATGTTATCTGGATGGAGCACTCATGGCCGTCTATCATGTCCGTATTGCATGGACCGTAGTAAGGCTTTCCGCTTGAAACACGGAGGAAAGCCGTGCTTCTTTGATTGTCATCGACAATTTCTGCCAAAAGATCATCCGTTCAGAAGGAACATGAATGCATTCCATGCCGACGTTGTAGAGAAGGGTGATCCACCGCCAAGATGGTGCGAAGCCACGATATGGAAGGAGGTTAAAGATTTTCCAAGTGCTATCGAAGATCCTACAACTGGGTACAAGTGCGATGGATTTGGTAGAGATCATAACTGGACAAAGAGGAGCATATTCTGGAATCTGCCATACTGGAGTACCAATCTGATCAGACATAATCTTGATGTCATGCATATTGAGAAGAATGTGTTTGATAACATAATTAATATTGTGATAGACGTAAAGGGAAAAATGAAAGACAATCCCAAGGCCAGGTTGGACTTAGAAGAAATATGCAAACGCCCTGCATTGCATTTGATACAGCTGAATGAAAAACAGTTCCTGCCGAAGTCAATTTTTTCGCTGGACAAGGAGGATAAAGTGAGACTTTGTCGGTGGATCCAGGACCTAAAATTTCCAGACGGATATGTGTCAAATCTGAGAAGATGTGTCGATCCGAAGGAAAACAAATTGACGGGTATGAAGAGCCACGACTGTCACGTATTCATGGAGAGGTTAATTCCGATTGCATTTCGGGAATTCTTACCGCAGGCAGTTTGGGATCCATTGATGGAGCTTAGCATATTCTTCAGGGATCTTTGTTCTAAGAAATTGCTCGTTGATCGTCTAGAAAAGCAAGAGAAGGATATTGCGGTAACACTATGCAAGCTAGAGAGGGTGTTTCCTCCTGGATTTTTTGACTCTATGGAGCATTTGTCGATTCATCTATCCTATGAGGCACGTGTTGGTGGACCCGTCGAATATCAATGGATGTACCCGTTCGAGCGATATTTGAATCACCTAAAAAGAAAGGTGAAAAATAAGGCACGGGTCGAGGGTTCTATTTGTGAAGCCTATGTTCTCGAGGAGATTACAAACTTTTGTTCGATGTATTTCAAGCCTCATGTTGCAACTAATAGAACAAGAGCTTCTAGAAACGACGACGGAGATCATGAAAGTAATGATACAATACTGAAGGTATTCAATGCTCCAGGAAAGCCATCGGGTAAAATGAAGAAGAGATATCTGAACGATGATGAGCTAAGGGCTGCTCAGGTGTATGTATTACTCAACTGCGACGAGGAGAAAGTAGAGAAACTGGAGGGGTAAATAAATAATACGTCTACATTATTTTAATAGTGTTGATTATTATACTATTACATTAATTGCACGAGTTGTTTTCAGCATATTTAATGATGATGTGAGGTCAGGTAGGCCACACATAACAGAAGAAGAACTAGAACAAGAAATAAGGCGTTATTTTCCATCATGGTTGAGTGCATATGTAAGACTTCAGAACTCTGTAATTACCTTTCTGTATATGCACTTGATTGAGAATGAGCTTAATTGCTTCTTTCGTGGTATTTAGGTCGATCGTCCATACGCAAGACTTGAGAATGAGTCTATTAGAACGCTAGGCAAGGGACCAATTTATGCTGCAAAAATATGGCCAAGCTACTGTGTTAATGGGTTTAGGTTCAAGTCAACAACTTGCCCGATCAGAGACAACTTTGTGGATCTCGACTCCACCAAAAATAGCTGTTTGTGTATCAGATCTTCGAACTACAAAGATGTTGATGCGGGCAACGATTTCTATGGCGTGCTACGGGAGATCGTGGAGCTGACATATAGTTATGGAATAGAGCCTGCTAAGATTGTGTTATTCAGGTGTGATTGGTTCGATCCGATTGAAGGTCAAGGTTGGAAAGTAGACAAGCACGGTCTTGTTGATATAAACTATCGGCGTCGATATCAGGCCTATGAACCATTTGTCCTATCAAGTCAGGCTCAGCTCGTGTACTTCACAAGTCATCCTAAACGGGGAACAACAAGGTCGGACTGGTAGGCAGTATGCAAGACCAAAGCTAGAAATACCTTTGAGGTTGACGATATAGCTTATCAACAGGATGAACTACCTCTTGTAACAAATATTATAGAAGTGGATACGACGGAAGTTCCTCATTACACATCTAATTGTGTAGAAAAAGTAGAATTATCTGAAGAGGAAGATGCAGATGAAAGTGAAGATGTAGAGGAGGAAGAAGAAGAAGATGAGCTAAACGAACTAGATGAATTTTCAGAAGAGGATTGAAATCTGTGATGTCTATCATATAAATATATATTTTTGTAATAATAAATCTGTGACACTTTAGTGACACTTTTATCTGTGACCATGATATTTTTCAAAAATCTGTGATGTCTATCATATAAATATGTATTTTTGTTTTATTGTCATATGTTATTATCAGGTATGACTAGACCAGGAGGACGACGCGGAGGATTTTATATTAGGCAGTCCCGTCAGCCTCGGCCTGGGGATGGAGAGGGCAGTTCCGTACCCTCATCCTCATCTTCGAGTACGCCAGTGTACCGTTCTGTTCCCGGTCCATTACCGGGACAGGACAGTTCCAACAGGTTGCCGACTCCTACCTCGTCGTCCAGCCTTCCTGATCCCGCGTCCAGCAGGTTACCGACTCCTTCCTCGTCGTCCAGCCTTCCTGATCCTGCGTCCAGCATCCCTGATCCCCCATCCAACATTCCTCCTATCGACGGCTCTATGGGGGAGCCGACGCCGAGCATATGGAGGACGACGATCAGACTGATCCTGCCCAGGTAGGAGGTGAGAGCGACCCTCCATGCGCTCCCCCGGGCGAGACGCGTATGGAGATTTGGACGGACGGGCCTACGAAGTAAGTTAATTAATTAATATATATTTCTTAAATGATTATATGTACATATATATTCATAAAAAATTATTATTGTATAGATATCGGCCTTCTGCAGTACAGAGACAGCTGGGGACATTTCTGAGACAGAACTATGGTGGGCCTTGGATTAACTACTCAGATGCTCCCGCAGATAGGAAGACCTTTTGGTTCGCCCACTTCAAGGTAAAAAATTTGTTTATTCTTAAATTTTAATAATCATTTGTGTATATTATACAACTTTTGTATTTTACTTCTTATAGAGGACCTATTTCTATCCACCACACCGGGCGGCGAGGATCGAGGGCCAATTTTTTGCCGTCGCAGCCAAGCTCATCCGTGATGCGATCGACGACCAGAAGCGTCGTGATCGCGCCGGACAGCCGATCCATGGTTAGATCATGCCAGATCAGTGGTCTGCGATGAAGGCTAGATTCAGCGAGCCCAAGTACCAGGAGCGGTCTGAGAAGGCCAAGGTGGCGCGGTCGAGCGCCGGTAAGTGGTATGGTGGCTCCATTCCGATGACGGAGCATTTTCGTCGTCTGGTACATTTTCTATGACGGACATTAATTTATATATAGTTCGATAGAATGTTTAATACTAATAATAGATAATATATTTTAATAGGTAAAAAAGGGTGAGGACCCGAACATGGTGACCGTCTTCCTGGTCATCCATCGGAGGGCTGGGGAGTTCATTGACGAGAGGGCGACGCAGGCATATGTACGTTCTATTCTTTATATTAATTTACTATAACTTAGAAAACATGAAAATAGATATCAATATAGACTTTAGCAAACACTTACACGTTAGCAAACATGTTCTAGGCCGAGTTTGTTCGGCTACAGCAGGAGGCGGCTGCTGCTGCTAGTACGCTAGCAGAGGGAGGGGCTGGTAGTTCCTCCCAGCCGCCTACAGCTCCATCGCAGGACGAGCTCTGAATGACCGCCGTTGGTGGTCTTCAGAAGGGTACGTACTACGGTACGGGATCCTACGGCGCGTATTTGGCTTCGGAGTCATCCCGGGCCCCTACTGTCTGTGTGCAGTCTCCGGCTTCGCAGGCGTCGTCACGAGCTGAAGATATTCGTCGTCAGATCGAGGAGCTGCATCGCGAGTTGCAGCAGCAGATTTTTGATGTGGTCGAGCAACGATTCGACCCTCCGATTGTCACCGGACGATTTGATGCGGTCGAGCGCATTATACAGGAGCTGATGAGTCTGCATCAGGCAACAGCTGCCAGCTTGCACACGCTCACCGAGTCCACGCAGCGCACAGAGCTTAGACAGGTCGAGCTGGAGGGATCGCAGAGGAGCATGTCTGCCTCACTCACTCAGGTTTCGGCTTCGCTTGAGGCGAGTACTCAGAGGGTGGTGAGTACCCTTGCTGTGTATGGTGAGCGACTGCGAGAGCTGGAGCAGATACGTCCTCCCGGTCCATCGACGGCGCCGACTCCAGACACTGCACTGCCTCCGGCGCCGACTCCAGACATTGCACTGCCTCCTACTGCCCCTACGGTGCAGTTCATTCAGGAACAGTATGACTACATTCTATCCCAGTTGCGCGGCAGGGGTCCGTAATGATTTTATTAATTTTTTATGACTTTTATGTATTGGCCCTATGGGCAAATTGTTTATTGGTATACTTTCGTTTATACACTTGGTGGGAGACTTTTTATCATCTTCCATTTTTATTTGACTCTATTGGGTGTTTGTGAGGATGTGTGTCTGTGATATTTACTTTGCACTGCCTCTTATTTTTATTGTGATATTTACTTTGTGATATCTGCGACGGGGATGACAAATATACCTACGCTGGGTTATAAGCGATGATCTGATATACAAAGGAGGTGCTGCCGAAATTTTAAAAAAAATAATATGTATTTTTGTGACGATGTGTCTGTGTTTACAGTGAATGTGAAATGCAGTGTTCGGAACCATCGACAGTTTCGATTACTGTTGTATGTTTTATCTTGGATAGAAAGAGCAACAGTTCAGGGTGTACTTCTGAGAGCTTCATTTTTACGTCCTTCACTTTCTTCGGACGTCGTAAAGGTTCCCGAGAAGGTAAAGGACGTGAAGAGGAAGCTCTGAGAAGTGCTCCCTAAACTGTTGCTCTTTCTATCCAAGATAAAACATAGAACAGTAAGCGAAACTGTCGATGGTTCAAACACTGCACTTCACACACACTGTAAACACAGACACACAGCATAACAAAAATACCAATTATATTTTTCTAAATTTTTTTATAATATCTGCGACGTATAGCGACGTTCTGTGACGTACAGTGACGGAACGTAGATGTCGCTATACGTCGCTAAATAGTGACGTAACGTCGCTAGACGTTGTAAAACTGCTGACGTGGGCTGAGGGCGTACGTCGCTAACGATGTCGCTAGGCGTCGCTAAATTGTCCACGTGGATGCCATGATATGTCATCATATATAAAGTTTACAGCGTCGCAAAGTGGTCGCTTTACGTCGCAAATTTGGCGACGTAACGTTACGTCGCTATCTGTCGCCAAATTTGCGACGTATAGCGATACTGGACGTAGCATCGCAAATAGCGACGTTTTGCGACTGAAGTGTCATCTGCGACTTGCCTATAAGCGACGTCAAAGTTTCTTCACTAAATACGTCGCAAATAGATTTTAGCGACGTATTTTTCTTATTTAGCGACGTCTTCTGACGTCGCTAAAATGGGTTATTTTAGTAGTGATGCTCTTAACAATCCAAAAAGTATAAAATATGCTCATTTAGCCCCTAAATGACAATTTTACCCCTCCCCTCCCCCCTCCTTCCTCGGCTATTGGGGCTGCGATTGCCGGCGATGAGGAGGAAGGGGGGCGCTCGCCGGCGAGGAGGAGCAGGGGGGCTCGGGGGGGTGGGGGATCGCCGACGAAGGAGGAGGAGGGGGGTGGGGGGTCGGGGGGTAGGAGGCGCTCGCCGGCGAGGAGGAGCAGGGGGGTCGGGGGGGCTGGGGGATCGCCGGCGAGGGAGGACGGGGGTCGGAGGGGTGCTCGTCGGCGAGGAGAAGAGGGGGATGGGGGATCGTCGACGAGGGAGGAGGAGGGTGGTCGGGGGTGGGGGGGCGCTTGCCGGCGAGGGGGGGCATGGGGGTCGGGGGGCTGGGGGATCACCGGCGAGGGAGGAGGGGGTGGGGGGTCGGGCAGGAGGGGTCGGGGGTGGCGGTCGCCGATGAGGAGGAGCAGGGAGGGTCGGGGGGGGCTCGCCGGTGCCGCCGCAGCCCGGAGGGGGGGGGGGTAGAGTGGGCAGGGGCATTTTAGATATAAAAAATACTGGAGGGGCCTAATCGAGCGAATTTGTAATATAAAGAGAGGCAAACTGCCAAAAAATTCTAAAAGGTCTTTCTACGCAAAAGGAGTATATTTAACGAGGGGGTTTTTGTCATTTACCCATAATAATTTAACATTCTCTTTGTACTGACTCTACAAATTTCTAATATATACGGTTAACTTTTTTCTTCTATTGTTAACACTTATTTACTGTTATCGTTCAAGTCTTTACCAAATTTGCTAACAAAATTATTTTTCTATTCTGTTAACAAGATTTGTCTACATTTTGCAATAAGTGGATTAATATTTTGTTAGCAATAAATTATTTATTTATCTTGGTAAATTTGTTGTTACCATCTAAGCAATAAAAAAACTCATTTGCTGTTAGCAATAAAACTTTACTAGTCTACAGAAACTTATTTTCTGTTAGCAAATGTAAAGAGATTTTGATCCAGTACACCAAAATACGGTTGGAAACTTTAAATGTGAACAGAATATAAAATTGAAATTTGCTTAATATAGTTTACATCATATAAAATTTTTCTACTTGTTAACACTTAGACAATTGTCTTAATTTAAATATTTGCTTATATTAATATTTTTTTACCAATTATATCTCTTAATAAATATTCATTTATTAAGAATTGCCTACTGAATTTCCTACTGCAAACATTCTGTTAACTCTCTTAATAATTTTTTAATAAATATTCATTAATATATTATGGGTGAATGCTTTATATTCTCTATATTCATTGAATGCTTTAATTTCATTAGATCAGTGGATTTTGTTAGGCAAACTTTGTTATCACCATTAGATCAGTGAATGCTTTATATTCATTATATAGTGCTCTCATTAACAAGTTGTTAAGCAAACTTGTTTTTAAAAAAGTTATCAACTTGATTTGCCATATATTATTGCCACATATTTAGTAATACTTTACTAAAAAATTGTTTAATATATGTCAAAAGATTTGTCACACTAGCAACAATTGTCATTATTGGCTAAATTGACACCTTAGATAAACATTATTGTGTTACTATATTTTGTCAATACTAGCTTTTTTCCTACTCAATATTTCAATTTAGGCTAAAATAAATAGGTTATTGATTTAGTAAATTCCTTTAATTTTAAAGTTCTAAAGTAGAGATTTGTTTGGGTACAAGCCGAAAGGGTCCTTCTGTCAACAAGGCGAAAAATCTTCTAAGCGACCGGTACTTAAGTGTTCCTAGTGAACCTCCGCTTGCTGGGATCCGGCCCCTACAGCTAACCCAATCTTATCAAAACTTGAAAAACCAAAATTTTAAAGGTAAATTACAAAAATCATTTAAACCGTTAATTTTTAGCGTAAACCATTTTTTTTGAGTAAACCTGTTAGAGATCCATGGCAAACCCAAGCCTAATCACCAAGGAGACCTCCTTCAAAGGGAAAGGCTCTAACAAGCTAGAGGCTAACATGATTCTGAATAGACTTTCTAGCTCCTTCAGGTCTATAAGCTATCAACCTATAATGAATATTTTTTTACCATTCTGATGATTGGTGGTTGGATTCTGAGCAAATGTTCATGTTTCTTTTGATCGCTCTAGTCTTTCAAACTATCAGGAATTGGGTAGAGGAGATGTGACCCTAGGAGATGGCTCAACAGCACAGATTGTAGGAATATGAAGAATAAATCTGAAGATGACATCAGGAAAAATTCTACCTCTCCATGATATGCTTCATGTGCCATCGGTTAGGAGGAACCTAGTCAGTGGATCTCTACTCGTAGCCTCCGGATACAAGATTGTGATGGAGGCTAATAAAGTAGTTTTTTTTTCCAAGAATGACTTATTTATAGGAAAATAATTTGTAAAGGATGCTCTTTTTATTTTAAGTACTATGAATAAAGTTTCAAATCCTTCTCTGATTGTTGCTAATGTTGAATCCTCAAGGTAGACTAGGTCATGTAAATTTAGGATCTATTAAAAGAATGAAGAACTTAGATCTTATTCCTAAGACTCCTATTGATGATGAACACAAATGTGAAATTTGTGTTCAAGCCATACATACTAGACTACCTTTCAAATCTGTCCATAGGAATTCTGAACTCCTAGAACTTATCCATAGTGATGTTTGTGACTCCAATAGGGTCTTAATCCAAGGTGGTAGAAAATACTTTGTCATTTTTATAGATAACCTTTCAAAGTACTGTTACACCTACCTTCTTAAGACCAAAGATGAAGTTCTAGACAGATTTAAGGTTTATAAGTCTGAAGCTAAGAACCAGTTAGATAGAAAGATTAAGATTCTTAGATCAGATCGTGGTGGAGAGTACACCTCAAATGATATGACTAACTTCTGTGAAGAACATGAAATTATTCATGAGGTAACTGCTCCTTATTCACCACAGTCCAACGGAGTTGCTGAAAGAAAAAATTGCACTCTGTTAGACATGGTCAATGCCATGCTTCTCAGCTCAGGTGCTCCTGATAATCTTTGGAGAGAAGCCTTATTGTCAGCCTGTTATATTCTTAATAGGATACCCAGTAAGACTAATGATATATAAGACACCATATGAGTTATGAAAAGGTTGAACCCCTAGGATTAATTACCTCAAAGTTTGGGGATGTCTAGCTAAAGTAGGAATTCCTGAACCCAAAAAGAGGAAGATAGGACCTAAGACTGTAGATGCTATGTTCATAGGATATGCCTTAGATAGCAATGCCAATAGATTTCTTGTAACTCATTCTGAAGTAAATAAAATCTCTAATAACACAATTATAGAAGCTAGAGATGTAGTTTACTTTGAGAATATCTTTCCCTTCAAGGATAGAACCCTTTCATCTTCCTATAATCCTTCTTTTACTCCATCTACTAGTTCTCATGATCAAATACCTAGTTCTCAACCTAAACAAATCATAGAACCTAGAAGGAGTAAAAGAGAAAGGATTGAAAAGATTTTAGGAGAAGGATTCTTCACATTTTTGATAGAGGGTGATCCCTCAACTTATGAAGAAGTCATATCCTCTCCTGATGCCCTTTTCTAGAAAGAAGCTATTAACAATGAGTACAACTCCATCATGGAGAACAATACTTGGTTTTTAGCAGATCTTCCTTTAGGCAGCAAACCCATAGGTTGTAAGTGGATATTTAAAAAGAAACTTAGAGCCGATGGTACTATAGAGAAATATAAGGCTAGATTAGTAGCCAAAGATTTTACCCAGAAAAAGGGATTAGATTACTTTGATACCTATTCTCCTATTGCTAGGATTTCTTCTATTAGAACCCTCCTAGTCTTAGCTTCCATTCGTGACTTGCTGATCAATCAAATGGATGTAAAGACAGCATTTCTAAATAGAAATTTAGAGGAAGAAATATATATGGAGCAACCTGAAGGTTTTATTGCCAAAGGTCAAGAAAAGAAGGTTTACAGATTAGTAAAATCACTTTATGGCCTAAAGCAAGCTCCCAAGCAATGGCACAATAAATTTGACAAAGTCATTTTAGAATTTGGGTTTGTACCAAATAAATATGACAAATGTTTGTATTCTAAAAATACAAATGAAAGTTGTGTTATCTTATGCTTGTATGTTGATGATATCCTTATTTTAGGATCATCACTAGAATTGATAAATAATATTAAGAATTATTTATCTAACCAGTTTGATATGAAAGACCTAGGTGAAGCAAACCTGATCCTAGGAATGCAAGTGTCCAAATGCAAAGAGGGTTATACTATATCCTTAGCACATTCTATTAAAAAAATGCTCAGAAAGTTTGAGTACTTTGACAAAAAAAACTGCCCTTATACCTTATGGCAGTAATGTTGTTCTCAAGAAGAATGAAGGACCACCTATAGAACAACATAGATATTCACAGATGATTGGGTCCCTTATGTACATAACCAATAAGACCAGACCCGATATTATATTTGCTATTGAAAGACTTAGTAGATACACTAGTAACCCAAACCTATCACACTGGACTGCATTAGACAAAGTATTTAGATATCTTAAGGGTACTCTAGATTATAAACTTTATTATACTAGACACCCTGATATCATAGAAGGTTACTCAGATGCAAATTGAGTAACTGATTCACATGATATGAAATCCACAACTGGATATATTTTTACCCTAGCAGGAGCTGTGATCTCATGGGGATCATGTAAACAAACTATCATAGCCAGAAGTACAATAGTTTTTGAAATGATAGCTTTGGACACTACCTGTACAGAAGCCGAATGACTTAGAAATCTTATTATGCATATACATGTTTCTGTTCATCCTGTTCTTGCAATTTCTATAAACTGTGATAATAAATCTGTTATAGAACTACTAAAGCATGATTCTGTGAATGCTAAGATGAACAGGCACCTGCAGCTGCGCTTCAAGTCAATAAAGAGCCTATTGGGCAGATATGTGGTTCTTGACTATATAAAGTCAGAAAAGAACCTTGCAGATCACTTGACGAAGGATCTGTCTAGGACATTGATCCTAGAATCATCGAGGGGATGGGGTTAAGCCCATAGTATAGTCACCAGCAGTGCCAACCCAACCGAGTCTGATTGGAGATCCCAAGAAGCCGGTTCAATGGGTAGGAACAAGCTGTACTAGGTGACAATTATGGAACACTAACTCTGAGATTAAATTCTCTTTAAAATAAAAGCCCACGAGGCTGAACATGTGTACATTAATACCCCATCCCTATGGTGACAATGTTCCTTTTGTGATATGGATAGGGTGAGTTTAAACTCTTAATAAGTCCAAGCATGATATGCAAGGTTGATTCCTATCACCAACCCTTGAGGACTTACCTATATGAGAGGTCGTGAGGGCCGCGACTATAGGACAGGGCAATCCTAGACAACTCTCATGAATGTGTAAAAGTACGCATGGCCAACCAAATGTGCCACCCGATAGACCCAAGTACCTCTAGCGTACTATGTGTGCTATTCTCTGAGTCTGGTTCAAGAAGACTGATTCAAAGTGTAGTCCATCAAGCTCTTCTTCAGACAAAGACAATAGTCACTACGTGAGATTCAAGGCTGTAGTCCATCTCATTTATGCATAATATACAACTGCCCAGAAATTCTCTTACTCCTCTCTTATTTTTTACTTCCTTCTATTTTCTTGAAACTTGAGCTTTTGGAGGGGGATTGTTAGCTGCTACTTTGTCCATAAGCAATAGCTCAATTCCTTGTACATTTTTTAACATGTGTTTTTTGATCCTTTTCATTTATTTTTGACCGTTGCACCAATTAATTCAGTAACGGTTACTATTCAAATTCCATCCAGGTTCAATGAACCATGTTTTTAACATGTATTTTTATGTGGTGTAACGTTCGAATTAAATTGGCTAATTAAAACTACGTTTAATTCTTCTCTCCATTGCAAGCCTATATATTGAGCTCCTTTTTATTCTCCATATACATAGAAAAAATTCCTTTTCGCAACTCTCCCGAATTCTTTACTCCTTCAAAATTTTGTTTGTTGTTTTGCTCTGGGAAGAGCTAAGTCGGTGGTTGCTCTCTCCAGGTCGTATGCAGCAAAGAGATTCTGGTGGAGCAGAAATTTTACTACTAGGAGCGTTCGGATACCATCTGCACATAGACCCGAACTATCTCTTAGGGCAGTGCTTCGTGCGCGACTTCCCCGGAGGCCGGTAACTTATAATTTACTTTATTTTGTTGCAGATTTTAATTCGAAAAATTTGAAGAAAAATCTAATACTGGGTCGGACCTCGGGTCGGTACGGACTTGGGTTTCAGGCGGGCCGGACCCGTCTTATGGGTCGAGATATAAAATCCATCATGTCCTAATATACTGGGCCGGACCGGACTGACACACGGGCCATTTTTTCGGGCCAGACTCGAGTCCGGATCGGCCCATTTGACAAGTCTAATTATTACTTTTCTTGACAAGTCTAATTATTAGTTTTCTAGAATAAAATTTCTTGCCAAGCATCACCCATTTTTTCTTGGCAATATACCGATGGTATATTGTCGGTATATTGTCTAGTCATAAAATTCCATGCGCAACCTACAACAGTTATATTCCAACAATCAAAATATAGCTATTACTGAGCTGGTAGTATACCGACAGTATACCACATGCACAATAACAACTCTATTTTAATCAGAGCTTGTATGCATGTGTTACTTAAAGCACTTGAAGACCTCTTTATTCTAAATTCTTGGAGTCAAAATTTTTTTAAATAAAAATTATAATTAACTAAAGATCTAGAGATGAGTAATCTAAAATAGGTATAAGATATCAACCTCAAATATATCACTTGCGACTTTTTTTACTATTTGTAAGAGTTTTGGTTTTGGAAAGGGTTTGATCCTTAGTACATAATGTGATACTAAAAAGTTTGTTCCAATACTTAAAGTTGCCATACCTTGATCCCGCTAGGGTCGTTCGTCCTCGCTTTGATCCCTGCAGATCGTTCGTCCTCGCTAAGGCGTGATGTCGTGCAAGCCTAAGTTGCGCTTGCACAAGACCAGTACCTGCACAAAACAACTAGATAAAGCAAAACACACGCACACATCACTTTTAATTACAAAAAACCAAAGATTGGACCGAGAGCTTTGAAATGGAAATACTTCTTTTATTGATAAACTTGATAGGAATACAAGTACAAAATCTTTGCAAACTCAGAGTGCCTTTTCATGGCTACATAATTCTCTTTGAAACTCTCTTTTGTAAATAGCTGCAATGTCCATACATCATATCCCTTTATTACATGCTTAAAATGTAAAGACACCTTTAAAGGAAAAGAAACTTGCGACTTGACTAGAAATAAAAAATAGCTTTGAGGTAATCCACGAGCTCTACTAGGCTAGACGAGCTTCAGTGCCTCACTTGAAATCCTCATGTCTCCTTTGCTTACTGAAAAGGATGCCACAACGTGGGTCATCACACATCATGTACTGGCGAGCGGCTTTCGACCAAACTCGTAAATCTCTGCACTAAATTAATATGTGAAGCTAACATTTTACTAGTAATCTTTCTACTTGTCTAGGTTCTTTTTAACAATTCATAAGAACAAGACAGTAGAATATTTCATAAGCAACTTACCATCGCCGACAGCCATCCTTGCATACGACATGTTAGCACAATTTTGCATAACGAATAATTCATGTTTCATTCTTGCAGATATTGAAGTTTATAATTTGGATCATACATGTGGCCTACCTACATGATGGTCCATGGGGTATTCCCATGATTAGCCACTGTTACTCTTTGGTTCAGCTCGTCGCTAAGGACTCAGATATCGACATCCATTTTCACATGGAGGTCATAATCTCTCTTAGACCGAGTGGTTCCAGGTGCCTCCAGATACCATCCGAGAGACAAATATTACCTTGTGCACAAGTTGTTCGAGACCAAATGTATGCTCTAGCAGTTCTATCAGATAAGACAGATTTAGACATGCACATATATATGACACATTCATTTTGCGCCTTTTCTATTATTCATTTCAATACGTACAAGTTCGTCTGTATATGTCTACAGTTTTCTAGCATACTTAGCAACCGAGCAGATGATCATTCTTATGGAGCAAATAGAGTAGCAATACATGATCTTGCGTTTGATTCAATTCAAGTATCTTCTCTTATCTTTTGTTGTTGTGGTATCGTTGATCATAGGGACGAGGCAACATAGTGGACTAGAGATCATTTTTATTAGGCATACAGATCAATGTTTGTCCGGCTGAAGCAACTCACCAAGATGAATCTTAGTTGAAAGAAGGAGAGACTTCACGCACCATTCACGAACAGTTCACACGTCCTACATTAGCACCAACAGTTGATTAGCATACTTCGGTCTCTTTCTCTCAAGATTCGAAATGAATGCAAAATACGATGAAAGCGAACAATGAAAATCAATCATCGAAAACTAACACGAAAACGTATTCATCAAAACCAAGCAGCGAAAGAAAACATCCAACAAAACCCTTGGATTTATTTTAATGGAAGTCAATCCATCAATTGGAAAGGTTCATTGCATTTTATCCGTGATCAATCGATACCGACAAAGATTTTCCCAAGTACTCAGTTCGAGACTGAGTCAGCAAGCCGTGGATATTACATAGTGGACCGCGAGGAGCGGGGCACTACATAATAACCCACTAAGAAAAAGCTTTGTCCTCAAAACTTAAGAAACATGCTCACCTCCACTAGTACTGCATTCAGGATCGAGTAAGGTGGATAGGTTGAAGACGCGAGCAGTAGCGACAGCATTCCGCAACTGTTGATTGTGAGGATTATCTCTGATCGGCGGTGGCTCTCTCAGTAGTCCACGCTCTTCAGCGTCATTATGATTTTGAGCCGTTTTATTCCTTTTCGGACAATTCTTGACAGAGTGACCATGTTGGCCACAACCAAAACAAGCATGATTAGTGGCACGACAGTCCTCCTTGATATGCCCACTTTTGTCACAGTAACTGTAATTCAGACCATTCGCATAGCGACAGTCTTCCTTCACATGCCCTCGTCGACTACAAAAGGTACACATTGGCTTATTGTTCTGTTCCCCGTCAGTCTTTTTCTCTCCATCGTGATATCTCTTAACTGGCTGATTACGACCGTACTGAATTTTAGCTGACGCCTTCCTCGGGCAAAACTGTTCCACCTGTAGCACCGCCTCAAAGGCCTGGAAATACTACTCACATTCTAGGTTCAGCACACTCAACTGAATGTCGTCATTCAGACCTTCAACGAACCAATCTATGCGAGCCTGCTCCATTGGTAACATTACAGTAGCAAAATTTGCCAGCTTGGCAAATTCAGATTCATAGTCCTCCACGGACATATTTCCTTGTTTCAGAGATATGAAGTCATTCTTCATCTTCTTACTCATGGCTGGAGGCAGATACTGATCCAGAAATGCCTTCTTGAACGAGGCCCATAAAATTTTTCCATCCCTAGCCGTTGCGAGCAGCGTCGGCTTTTTCGCTTTCCACTAATCTTTTGCCTATAGTCGTAGTAGCAAAGCGGCACACATTACATTCTTGCTACTCAGAACTCCTACGAATATGAACAGACTCTCTATTTTATCGATTCAGTCCACCATCTTATCTGGTGATGTCCTGCCCTCAAAGCAACTTACCATCGCCAACAACCATCCTTATCGAATATCAACATGTGAAGCTAACATTTTACTAGTGATCTTTCTACTTGTCTAGGTTCTTTTTAACAATTCTTAAGAACATGACAGTAGAATATTTCATAAGCAACTTACAATTGCCGACAACCATCCCTGCATACGACATGTTAGCACAATTTGCATAACGAATAATTCATGTTTCATTCTTGCAGATATTGAAGTTTATAATTTGGATAATGCAGGTGGCCTATCTACATGATGGTCCATGGGGTATTCCCATGATTAGCCGCTGTGACTCTTTGGTTCAGCTCGTTGCTAAGGACTCAGATATCGACGCCCATTTTCATATGGGACCCTAATCTCTCCTAGGCCGAGTGGTTCCAGGTGCTCCCAGATACCACCCGAGAGACAAATATTACCTTGTGCACAAGTTGTCCGAGACCAAATGCATTCTCTAGCAGTTCTATCAGATGAGACAGATTTAGACTTATGCACAGATATACGACACGTTCATTTTGTGCCTTTTCTCTTATTCATCTCAACACGTACAAGTTCGTCTGTACATGTCTACAATTTTCAAGCATACTTAGCAACCGAGCAGATGATCATTCTTATGGAGCAGATAGAGTAGCAATACATGATCTTACATTTGATTCAATTCAATTATCTTCTCTTATCTTTTGTTGTTGTGGTATCGTTGATCATAGGGACGAGGCAACAGAGTGGACTAGAGATCATTTTTATTAGGCGTACTGATCAATGTTTGTCCGATTGAGGCAACTCACCAAGATGAATCTTAGTTGAGAAGAGTCTGGTTATCTTGAGCCATGAGAAGAGCTTTCCGTGCTTCGGGACCATCATACTGAGGGAATTTGACATGAGACAAGTTCTTCCTGTACTCCGAGACATTGAATGCGGAAGCAAATCTTTCAGCATTTGGGTCTTCTCTAAGATCAACTGCAAAGAAATACATGAGCAAGAAAGTTAGAGGCAACAAGAATGTGGAAACTTTAGAGAGATAAGTTGAGCAGACAATTAATTTGCACAACATCTTTGGTTGCGCAAACAATTGAGTTGCGCCACGTCCTGAGTAGCGCGATAACTTGAGTTGCGCCATAAATTGTGTTGCACGAAACTTAAGTTGTGCCATATCTCATGATGTGCCACATACTGGATTGTGCCTCAAAACTTAATTATAAAATATTTTTGATTGCATAAAAAGCTAAGTTGCGCAACAGCATGCGCAACACAGTTCGTAAGAACGAACAATGTTAAAGCAACCATACCCTAAGAAGGGGTGGCGCAAAGTTCGTGATGCGCAACACTCTAAGAAGAGGGCGCAAGTCAATATAAGGATCGAACATGTTCCAGTAATCGTCCCTAATCACCTTCATGTGCTGGGTTGACCATCTCTCGTCGAGAGGAAGGCAGTACATACTGTGGTGCGTGAGCCGACGGGACATGGGTCGATGAAGTGGCGATGCCTTTCCCTTTGTTGGCGACAATCTTCTTGGGGGCCATTACGTCGAGGAGATAGTCGGAGAAAAGAAGGCAAAAGCTCGAAGAATTTTATCAGAGGATTAAAACAGAAGTAAATAATTTAAGTTGGCTAATCAAGGGTTATTTATAGCCTAAAAGACTGAATCCTAACAGTCACCATTTTAACAACTTTACAACAAATTGTGCGGGATGGACGCAACTTGACTCAGTTAGATTCATAAATTCAAAGTATTTCAAAACTTTGAAGTATTCTTAAGTTTCGAAAACTTTGAAAGGGGTCTTGTAGGGCCTAAAAATCAAGTTGTGTCATGTATTTACTACTCAGTAATCATGTTGTGCCCTAAAAATCAAGCTGCGCCACTGTTATAAAGTTCAGAGATCAAATTGTGCCACTGATCAGGTTGCGCCACATATCAGACTGTGCCCAGTCATATTGTGCCAAAGTGTACGTGGCGTCTGACATTTAATTGCCATTATTGCCTAACAGCACTGACAATTGACAGCACAGCAAACGAAGAAAATCTCTTCGAATCCCTCAAATTGTGCCGTTCGAGGAGATTTAATTGACAGCTATCCTACACATCTTATGATTTGTGCCTAGGCGCAATCTAAACAAATTCTTTAGTTGTGCCAAGGCACAATCTGAACAACTTCTTCTCAAAAGCTGCCACATGCCTATGCATTAAGTTGCGCCTAGGCGCAACCCAATCAGGTACAGTTTGACTTGTTGACTGAAGATCGCGCAACCTGATAAAGTTGACACAACTTTTATTTTCTAAAGCTGGATGACGTGGCGCACATGCCACTAATCTCTCAAGATGTATCCACTATTCTGTACACGATCACGCGCATCTCAATTACATGATGCCACGCGTCTAAATACTGTCATGACCCGTACCCGCTTTTCGGATACGAGACGTGTCCAAGCCAGCCTACGCCGCAGAGTCGGCGGTAGAACGCTGTCAAGCCCGCAAGAATAATTGCTCAAAATAAACATTATTGCTCATTCACATTTCTAAATTTATTACAATATTTACAATTAAAAAAAATACAAGATTTTACAATTTATGAAATTGATACAATTGCTTTCTATTTCTAGGTTGTCTTTAGCATACCCAAGTCTTCCCCAGTGCTAAGAGTGATAGTGGCTAAACCTGAAAAATATTGGTTATCCAGTCAGGAATGGAACAAGTACACAAACCGACGACAATACGAAAACACAATAGAATTAACAAGACATAAAAATAACATATGAGATATCAAAACTGGAAGATAACTAATAACATAGCACGATAGAGAATAAAAATAAGGAAAAACTAATAAAAGGCATCTATCTAGGTGGTGTGAAATATCTGTTTCGACATGTGAACGGCTATGGGGTAAATCAGGCTCACTGCACATGTCGTGTGCAGCGGCTAGCATTCACGAAAGATACGGGAGATAGTTTTGGGTAGTCCACATGTCTACTAAGATATTTTCCCTTCCGACTACTCCGTGTGACGAGCGTGTCAACAAGCAGCAAGATATATGTATAGACATGAAATGAAAAGACTACTATGAATCGAAAAGCAATCAGAAAGTGCACTTGCCTGAGGTCCTTAGCTGGAGAAACCAATAATAATATACCACTCAACGAGCCACAATCAATCAACACATGTAGAAGTCTTCGGATACTGAAATAAACATTACCAACGTTCTCAGAATAGTCAAATTAGCTAGGTTTGCCCATCCTTAAGTCCAATTCTGGACACAGGGGCAAAATGGTAATTTTGGGCAAAAACGATGTCCGCCGTTGGACCCGCTTTGCACCGAAAAATGTGCCAGAGTCAACAGTCTCTAAAGTCGTCAAACTACATGTCTATGGATTCGGTTTTCCGATACGAACCCAACCGTATGTCCATAGTTGGATTCCGGCGGGCCGTGCACAAAATCGTTCATTGAGTGGGACCGTGGGGCCCGTATGTCACGCCCCAGAACGAGAATACTGGAGAGCGGGTGCAGACATAGCCAGCTACGTATAATGAAATGGGATCCACTCCACTATACGGTCACGGCTGTTTAGATATATGAGGGTTTATCTAGAAGCCATCAGTCTCTTAGGATCAATAACAAGCCTAGTGTCTCAATCACAAGCAAGTAAGTAAATGTTACAAGATGTAAGATCACCAAATATACAATAGTAAGGCATCCCAAACATTACATATTCAGCTGATTATGAAGCTAGTCGTTACAAAATGTGAGGACTAGCAAGAGTTTAGTCATACATGATCAACCCTAGGTTGCCAATCATGTTACAGCCCGTAGGCAGACAGTAAGTAAAATGTACACGAGCTAACACTTGCTCGATGGCTAAACGCCTCAAATGAATAATTTTACAATAGAGTGGGAGAGCCAAAATAAACCCACTCGTTGCCAGGATTCCGTCTAGTGGTCACCATGTGGCTGGAGATTCGGTAGATCCTCTGGAGCTGCTCTGGTATCTGGCCATACAAAACCAGCTGGGTCAGATCCCAGAAAGAGCAAGTGCCACAAAGGAGGCTTCACTTAGGAACTAAAACCAGCAATCAGCACAAGAGTAATAATATATAATAAAGATAACAATTAAAGAAAAACAGGACAGGTGATATACGATGAGACAACCATGGGACTATTCAGATAACCAGGTTACAATCCGTAAACTAAACAAGGACCGGGATTGTAACCCTTCGTCTGAACCGAACTTGGTATCTCCCACCATTTATCGGCAAGATAAGAAAATAGGTCATGTAATAATCTTGTACAGGATCAATACAAGAATAGACTGGTAAACTTTATCCAACATTTCACGGCCAAGCAATAAGTACGGCTTGATACTTTAACTAACTAGGGTTATCACAGGCCTAGTTACTAGCAAGATGCAGTGAGATTGTTCCACAGCCACAAGCCCTGCAGACCATCTAGGCTATCCGGATGCAATTAGGGGTTGAACTCAAGTGGGTACATCGTCCAGGAAACACATGTACCCTTAGGTGACTTAGAGGGTGCAACACATGACAGTGTGCTGAAAATGTGCCCTACTCGACGGCAGGCTACAGATGCCGAGTGGGGCATCCAGATAACGGGATTGCCTGTAGCTGGAAAATCTCTTCATGACTACTAGATTTATTCTAGTTGTTAGCCTTAGTTGATTTCAGTGGGTACCCCTGACCGTGGTACTCAGGAATCTCCGTCCTAGACATGATACAGGATAAGACGGGTTCATTTGCACAAGCACAATCGTCCACGGTGTCCAGATCATTCAATCTTGTCATGTCGTGTTAGTCGTCGCAACAACATTTCGAGAAGTATCATGCCAGGTTTATCATGTCAAGAGTGCACCACGGCGGGCCACTATCATGTCAGGTATATCATGTCAAGTTATCATGTTAAATTTGTCAGGTCAAGTTATCATGTCGGGAGTGCACCACGGCGGGTCACTATCAAGTCATGCCATTTATCAAGGAGGAGAGAAACTTGCACAATTAAATAATAATATATTAGTATTATATATATTCCTGAAGCCAAGGAGAAACTCTACAACTTTCATGTTGGGAGTGGGAAGAAATTCGGACCATAATTCACGCAAATAAGACATTTAAACAATCAAAGTGGGACCCATGCGGTCCAAAAGTGGGAGAACAAACATGCGGTCAAAGAGAGTGGGAGGCCACCCAGGCGGCTCCGAAATTATTTAAATGCAATCAGTCAAACATTTAAGGCCAGCAAGCCATATGCGGCTAGCATACAATTGTGCATGCGGCCAAGAGTGGGAGGGACCCCATGCGGCCAGGAAACAATAAATAGGCCATAAAATCAAATAAGACAAAAGACAGTGGGACCCTCATTAAATGCAAACTCCCACTTCAGCAAGCAAGTCAACTAAAGGAAGCTATGTGGGACCCCCCACAATTAATGCAATAAGTAAAGGTTCACGTGAGCTACCTAATTAATGGTTCACTTGGCCAAAATATTAGATAGTGGGAGAAGGGAGCCTATGCGGCTCACCTTAGATTCCAAGCAAAATATAACATACACATAATAATATTTAATGGCCAAGGCCATGCGGCTCACCTGCACACTTGCTTGCATAAAGTACAGCAAATAAATAAATAAATAACTAATGATTATGCAGTTGATGGCAAGTATGCTTGGCAAGTGTATGCGGCTGGCTTTCAAAGGGATGTATTAACCATGCATTTAAGGGAATGCAACAATTCATTGAATTTAAATGCTTTAATAATGCATTTAAATGCATTCTGGACCAAGCATTAAATTAATGCTTTAGAAATGCATTGGAATGCAATCCTGAACCAAGCATTAATTAATGCTTTAGAAAAAGCATTTAATGCCTCCTGAACCAAGCATTAATTAATGCTTTAGAAAAAGCATTTAATGCCTCCAAGGCATTGAACTAAGACTTTCATGCGGCATTGAATTAATGCTTTACAAAGCATTGAACAAAGCATTAATTAATGCTTTACCATGCGGCTGAACCTAGTAAATAGGATGCCTTATGCGGCTGGAGCTGCTTGCATGCAAATTTAATATGCCAATAAAATCATATGCGGCTGAAGTGGAGTTCCCATGCAAACAAAGTAGTAAAATCAAACCCATGCGGCTATGATAATTCAAATGGCCAGCAGGTTGCTTGCTAATGCTAAACTAATTAAGCATGCAACTAAAGTATGCATGCATGTATATGCAATTTCCTACGTAAGCAATGCATGCGGCCCATATATTTTTATGCGGCTAAGAATGTTAAGGCCAGCAAGTACATGCGGCTCAAAACCATTAATAAATTCATGCGGCTCACCACTACATTATGTGCATACAATTGCAAGCTGTACGTGGCAAATAATTATTAGGCCTTGCCCAAATTACTATGCTTGCTATTAAGTGTCATCATGTCAGAAAATAATTAATGCTGCCATGCCCCTGCGGCTAGGCAAGACTCCTGCGGCCAAAACAAATACAAGCCAGCAACATTTGTTGCCAACTGAGAAGAGGTTCATGGAAAATACCATGGCTTCTCCACACCACCCAATTTTCCACAGGAGTCCAAATTTGGACTTCCATAGGTCAAAATGGGGTAGAACGAAATCCTCTACAACATGGGACCATCAAAACTTGGAAATAACAAGGTTAAATAGATCAACCCAAGAAAATTTAAAAATACCACAAAACTAGATCTACAAGAATTTAACCATGGAATTGAAAAATGCTAAGTACTAAAGTGGGTTAAAAACATGTGAGGAAGATAATGGAACAAATAAAAATAGACTTCCTTCATGAAGCAAGATGCACTTGTCTAAGCTCTCCCTCTCTCCTGGTAGGTGGAGAAGTAAAGATGGAGAAGAAGAAATGAGTAATGAGTAATAATGGAAGAGAGAGAGTGGGATAGATATTTATGGTGTGAGTGGTGGTAGGTGGGAGTGGTTCTCCACATAAAACCAAACCAAGCCAAACCCACCAAACCGAACCAAACCAAGCCAATGCAATCCCATGATGAACCATGCTAATGCAATATACAAAATAAAACCCACCAAAATACGTACACGTATTCCAAATACGTAATATGAGATGTGGGCATTACACCGCAAAACGGTGATTTTATTAACGGTCTCAGAATCGGACCAAACTTGGCATACATGACCAGAAAAATGATACGGTTCTGTTGGCACAAGTTTTACCTCGATCTGACGAGCGTACACAAAGTAATTAGAGAATTTACAAAGTGTACGATACTGTGAATTTCGACGGATACACATCAAATTCGTCGCGCACATGCGACCAATTTGAATTCCGTCAAAGCCCATACGACCACGAAGCCGTTACGCAGCTTTCGATGCGTTCGGTTCGCGACCACGTCGCCCGGAATGGCGGGACGCACGTCGTGTGGAACAATTTTCTAGTTTTTAAAACAGGTTTTTGGGAAACTTTGGGATTCGATTTCTCGACGCGTAGTCGATGATTTCCAAATCCACAAAAAGGATTACAAAGCCCTATATGTTGGGTTTAACTTCTGTTCAGAAAGTTTCCTGATTCGAAGGATAGATTGGTGGGAAAATCGACGTGAAGTTGGGTGTTTGGGACTGCTCTGTAAACTGTTCAAGACCAGTTTTTTGGCAAAGTTCGTGTTCGTTTTACGATGCATATATCACAGAACAAATCAAAATATCTAAAGGGAATTAAAGTTGGTTATATTGTGGTCGTACTTGAGCAAACTGTTCGACATTTCATCGACCGAGGAGGGAGAAATCACGTCGCGAAGTTGTCTCCGCGGCTGCTGTCACTGCTGTCGTTTCAGTTTTGCGCGCAGCGCGCGAGAGAGTTGCCGTGCCTGGCCGTCTAGCCGGCCGGCCGGCGGCGCTGTAGGCGCGTGCGGCCACGCCCTGGCTGGGAAAGGTCGTCGGGGCTGTGGTGTTGGCGCAGCTAGGGTTTGGTTTAAGGTTTTGATGATTTCCTCTCTCTATTGCTCGATATACAAATATATAGTTTGATGTAAAATGAGAGCAGTGCTCTCGGCTCGCTGATTTGAGGGTCGGGCTATGAAAGCTGGTGTGGGTTTGGTTGGGCCTGCTGGCCTTGGGCCGACCCGGCTGTGTGTTATGGTTTAATTATTAGGATTATATATATAATATATATATATAGTATGTATTATATATATATATATATATATATATATATAATCATACATATATATATATATATCTATATATATATATATAATATATATATATATATATATAATATATATATATATATACATCATAATATATATATATATATATATTATATATATCTATATATATACACATATATATTATTTTTTTATATATACGTACACGTATACCATATATATATATACAATACATTATTTTTTATATACATGTACACGTATACCATATATATATATAATATATATATATATATCTAATATATATATATATATATATATTATATATATCTATATATATATATATATATATATATATATATAATAT